>JAGQAX010000003.1:28610061-29810061 GCA_019142605.1 Cephalopholis sonnerati | reverse complement strand
TGTTGGTAATGAATTCCTGTGTGCAAGTTGCTTCACTTACATTTTATAAATGCATATGTAGCTTAAAACATGCTTGGTTTAGATTAGATCTGACAATCACTTATACCTTTAAGAAACAGGACATTTACAACATGTATTTTAATGTCATTAAATTATTAAGATGTAGATGTGGATAGGCAAGCAGTCTATTCAGTGTCCAGATATACATACCTGATTTCCATAAGCTTCAGGTGCTAACGTTTTATACAAAGGACCCAATAAGGTCGCCAGATTTTGAAAGTTGCTCTCCAGTTTCTCTTCCTGAAAGACAAAAATTGCCAGTATTAAAATACCATAATAGTCATGTTACTTATGTAATATAAGCATGGTGCACACTTTAATGAATTTTATTCTACATAAAACACACCTCTTTCATATCATCTCCAAGTAGCTTGAATTTTCTTGGGATTTTGCTGCGGGCAAACTTGCAGCCATTGTAGTACATACTCCAGGAACAGCCGAAGGAGAAAGACGCTCCACAGGCATCAGGATTTAACCCCTGGCATGCACAGGTCCTCCTGAAGAGGAAGAATATTGAGTTGAAATGTGTAAATGTTGCAGAGGTTAATTCAGTGCCAAAATTGATGGCTGAGGTTCTAAAAGTTCTAAGAACTAAACAAAAGCTATAACATTCCCCTTAATACAAACAAATTGACAACCAAATATTGTTCTTCACTACTGCATGTACTTAAAAACTATTGCTCATTTGGCAACACTTGAGACCTGTGGTGTTGTCACTTACTCCTCATTGATAGCACATCGTCGCTGGGTCAGGGCTCCATGCTTTGTTAGAGTTTCACGTAGCTCGAGGTAGAGGCGGTCAGCCAGGCTGGGCAGGATGCCCTCCCAGACCAGGATCACTACAATGATGCAGGCTGTGTCACATTTGTGACCAGTGCGTTCCCGCACCAGCACCAGTAGCTTTTCTTCTACACTGGCTCGACGAATCACCTGAAACGCGACAGGTATAGGAATTTGTGGCAGCTGATTTACCCGTTTCTCAAATTAATATAAAAATGGTTCTTACCCATTTGGCTATGGGGCAGCCTTGTGTACTTTTCCCTTCCTTGCCGGTGTATATTACTTTCTCAATCCTGATGGCGCTACCAGTTAAACCAGACCTTTGAAGCAGAATAGAGCCATTAAACACAAGTAATATAGTACACAGTAGTTACGTAACACAGTCTATATTCACAGGGATTTTTCAGGAGGTAAAATTGTAGTTAACCTTTTCTCCATTGTCTCCCGTATACCAGCAACAGTAGGCGCTGCCCCCAAGTGAGTGTAGTATGGGCCTTCATCCTTCTCACTGATTTGTTCTAAATATAATAATGAAGCATAGATTAATACTCACACACACACACATATTCACCAATTGATCAATCGTGTTTCAGAACCAACATCATGCGACTCACCAACGCAGTGACAGGATGCGATGTCATATTGTGTTTTCATGGGGGTGTCCAGTAGATTCTTTATAGGGGTATCCAGTAGCTTCATAGGAGAGTCCATAAAGCTTTGTAGGAGGTGTTCCTTCTTGGGGGTCAAATCAGGTTGTTTTTTGAGAGCTACAGTGGCTGGGGCAGCTGCCAATGGATCAACTCCACTCAGGTCAGTGTTAGTTGACAGGATTGTGACAGGACCAGAAGATTCCACCTTGACTTTCGATGTATTGACGACAAGGGATTTCTTCTCAAACACAGGTGAAAGCTGGTACTGCCTCAGGCTTTGTTCCATGGAGGCCAAGATGCTTCCCTGCCTCTTGCTTTGCTCGCACAGGGATGGTTGATTCTCCTGCTTGACTTGCACTCCACCTATGCCTGCTTCTCGCATCTGTAACTGCTGCTCCTGCTGCTGTGAACGGGGTAACTCAAATCTGGGTCCGTTTTCCATTCTAACAGCGCTCATGCCATGTTTGGGGTCACTAGTGCTCTGAAGTGGATGAGGAGGGCCCTGGCGCTCCTGCCTTTGTAACAGGTGCATACGCAGGGCTGCATGCCTCTGAAAGTCTGCTTGGGGACCCACAGGTGTCAGAGGTAGTCGAGGTCCCCTTTGGAACTGAGTGCATGATGTCTTCAGCTGCTGTTCAGCTTTAGGATACATCTGTGTTGATACCTGTTGGTTTAACGCACCTTGCGGTAAGTGAGGTTGTGACTGTGTAGAGGTCTGGGAGAAGTCTGCATGGTTGGGCTGGTGGCAGTGGTTGGTAGGCCGCTGTGGTTGAAATTGCTTGAGGTTACTGCTGCCTGAGTTTGGTGGAAACTGCCTCTGATGTTGTTGAAGTTGTTGCATGTCTGTTGTGTTATTGTAACTAAATGTTGCATGGTTGCTGTGCTGGATGTGTTGGTTGTTGGATTGAGTGGAATTGTTTCTAAGAGGCTGGTTGGGTTGAAGCTGCTGCTGACCTGGCTGAGGCTGACTGCGAGGCCTGTAATCGGGAGACTTGAGTTGCTGCCCCTCAAATTGCGGTGGGTGGGACAGGGGACGTTGAAGATGACAGTGCTGTTGTTGCTGCTGTTGCTGTGTTGGTATAAACCCAGATGACAGTATATCCTGCAGGTCAGGGTCTTCACATAAGTGCTCTGACTGCATCTGGGAGTGGTAGCGGCTATCTGCCTGCTGATCTTGGCTGAAATTACGCTGTTCAGGCATCTTCTGGGGTAGAGGCTGCTGCATTTGAGGTGCTTTAGAATTTGATTGCTGCCACTCAGGGGCAGTGTTGTGCTGGGCTGGAGCACAGTGTGTTTGGGCCGGGAGACAGTCCTGCTGTTGCCGCTGGAAGCTGTTAGACCCCTGGCTGCTATCTGTGAAACCTCCCTGTGTCTGGAATCTTTGCGCTGGATTTGGCTCCAACATCTGGCAGTGAACCTGGGGGTTAGCTGTCTGCTGCTCTGACTGAGGCTTAGCAGGGAATCCCCTCCACATGTCCTGTTCTTGTGCCTGGGATGACGGGCCACTTGCTGGTTGCTGCTGCTGGGAATGTGACGAGTTCAGCTCTACCCAGCCTCTGTGTTGGGGAGTCGAACATGATATGTTGGCTCTCTGCTGAGATGTGTTCTCCATCCCATTTTCTAGCCCAGCATGACGTGGCTGCTGGAGAGTGGGCCCCATGGGTCCTGTACTTTCAGCCTCATGTAAGTTCCCAGCATTTTGTTTAAAGTTCTGGGGTTGAATCCCATACTGGTGGCCCCTGTCAGTGCCATGGCGCTGATGCTGACCAGACCTGGGTTCTTCACTTTGCCCCATCTTTTGTATCGCAGAGTTGGGAAAGTTTCCATATCCACCTGTCTCTGCAGCCTGTTGAGGAGCATTGCGCTCTAGAAAAGAGTTCTGGTTAAACTCTTGGTTGGCCTTCGCATATATACCTTGAGGATTTTTGTCATCTGGATAGCACCGTGGGCCATTTTGATGTTGTTGTGAGCTATTGGCAGTATTTGTAGGTGGGATCATGCCAGGCAGCTGACCTAGAGACATCTCCTGACCAGAGTAAGATGGTGGCCGCTGCTGATTCTGTTGCTGCTGGTGGTCTGCTTCAAAACTGTTGTTGTATCCATTCACTACATAGTTGACAGAATTATAATTGTTGCCTCCTTCACTATTGCCCAAAGCCCCAGGTGGCTGTGAGTCAGGCATCTGAGCTGAATTAGGCAATCCTGAGGTTAAAGAGGGAGGTTGAGCACCTTCACTAGGAAGCTTATTTGCCAGTGAACCATTGACAGCATCTACCTGTGGTCCAGATGTCTGTGGTGCGATTGACACTTGCTCAGGATAATACTGAGACAAGGTTTTCTCCAAAAGATCACCTGGAGTGCTTTCTATGGTTGAGGGGGGTGATGCAGCACCATTTGGAATTGAAACTTGTTTATTCCTTGGTAGACAAAAAATATCTCCATTGGGAAAATTACAGTTCCTCTTGTCTAACTTAATTTCTGTCTGTGGGGTATTGCAATCAAACTCTGTTGCCTTTGTCAACTCAGGAAAGCTATCCACCAAACTGGAGCTCATGTCGTCATTTCCTTTCATCTCAGAATCTACTTTAAGTTTCTTGGGCTGGTGGGCCAGTAAGGACTGCTCAGCAAGTGCATGCTTCAACTCTCCATTCATCAATTCTCCATTCATCATGTAGGATCCTTGATCGAACAGCCCTTGTACTGAGGCAGGACTGTTGCAGTTCTCCCTGTGCCTCTTCATGGAGTTGGCACCTGCACCGGGCTTGTAATGGTTCCAGTTCGTATCCGCAGTGATCTGCAGAGAGTCTCTCTCTGAAGACTGGCCTCCATTCTGCAGTTTGTGAGAGATGTTGCGAGATGTGCCAAATTGTGCTAATATCAGACTTTCTTCCGTCTCATGTCTGGCCTGTTCTGTTTCCATCTGGCCTGCTCAGAGTCCATCCACAGGGCTGCCCTCTGTCCGTCCTGCAGGGCAGAAAGTGACAGAAACATTTGGTTACATCATTCAGGCACATTATTAGAAAAAGTTTTGATTCAGTAATTAGTTTTGTTTATATGTGTAGCTGCAACAGAATTGTTTGTTGTCTTATTTCAGCAGTTTCTTATGGTGTTTAACACCCAGTTGAAATGCTTGATGCAAAGTGCTGCACAAAGACAACAAAGACTTGATTGATTTTATAGTTTTTTGGAGAAAAGATGGTAAAAAGAGCTGTTGTGTTTTCAGATACAATAATATGTAGCTGTGTCAAACAGACAAAGATTATATAAGTCCCATCATTACCCTCAAGAATTTATTTTAACCTAGACATGTTCAGGAAGTTTGATTATCTGATTTGACTGAGGGCCCGCAAGGCTACTTTGGTGAATTTGAACTTAGCTGATCTGAGATAATGTTAAGATCAAAGTTTGCCTGTAAAACTGTTTAAGCTAAGCTATTTGTTTTCAGGAAGCCCCACTTTTTAAGTCCTTAAACACCAACAACACTGATTTCATTACAGTCAAATCTGCTCCTCTGACAAACATCTAGCACTCCTCAACTAGAAGCTTAGGTCTTAACATGGCTTTAGCGAGGGGAAGGTCAGTAGAGTAATGTGTTTACACTTGGCACTGAATGTGTATCAGCTGGCAACACGATCCTGTCATAGAATTAGATTCACCCTGACCTCATCCCTCAATCATCTAAAACCAGACAGCAAGCACAAAGAGAGGAAGGAGAAAAGAATACAAACTAGAAGTCATCTCAGGACCATGTTGTGTGACAGTAGACGGTGAGTCACCATTTTGAATTTAACATTCACCCTTTAACAAAAGTTGTCCTGGAGGTACACCATGTTTTGTGGTCAGTGCCCTGTATCAAGAATTGCATGGCAATTTGCGTGCTTCCTTTGGAAGACATTTTTCTCAGACTGAAAGCTGTGACTTCCTGTTGTGTACTGTATGTGGATAGTAAATCTAAACATGCCACAATAGGCCGAATGTTTACTGTCATCTTAGGAATGTTAGGAAAGTGCCACGACTACATTGTTCTGCAGTTGGAGATTAGTTTGTTCCCATAATGCAGTCTTTCTCAGACTAGCAAAAGAGGAACTTCATGTATTTCCACCTTAATTGCACTCTAGACGATAGTGATAGTTTTAAATAGACACTAGGAACATGCTCTAATTAACAGAGAGAAAAAAACAGAGCTGTAGTCAACATGCGAACCAGCAGCTTCTAGCTTCTTTTCAGACATACAGACGTTTGCATCAGACAAAAGCATGTTTTTAAATCCATTCTCTAGATTCTGACCTCAAACATATGTGTTCTGCGAAGTAACTTGCAATATAGAGTAAAATTTTAGACTTCTTTTTTTCCCTCTGAATCTGGTTTATTGGGTATAATACCAAAGGACAGAATATATTAAACTTAACATAAGTCTAGTTGATTGAAGGCAGTAGGATGCAAGGTTAATGTCCCAGATGGTAGATGGGAGGAGGAGTTGGCTGCTCGTCAGCTGTTCAGTCGTGGTATTCCTCACCCTGAACACATTGTAATGTCAAATATGCAAATACAACTCGGTTCTCAAGTTTGAGGCCTTTTGTCATCATGGCTAAACTCTAGCTTTGTAAGCTTTCAGCCAAGGAGCTATAATGAGTGTAGAATATTAACTCAACCCCACAGAGGTTTCTCACACTAACTTTATCACCCTGATAAAATTATATTCTCAACTCTGATTTAAGTAAATGTTTTTGCTGGTGGAGTTGATCCCAAGGATGAATGTAGAAACTCAAAAGAAGAGTTTGGTAGCAACATTTAAATGAGACTTTCACATGGTAATCTATAGAAGTTTTTATCTGGTTTCAGCTGAGCATTAAATGTAGCATTTTGCAACGCATGAAACTTTTGCAAACATCAGCGCTCTCCATGGACATTTTTGGATGAAAAAGTAGCTAAATGAAGAAAAAACAGAGTTCCATTATAAATTGGCCAAACTGTGAGACAAGCTAGCTTAGCAGGTCTAGTAACAGAGTCATTTAATAAAGTAATAAAAGTGATGTACAGAAAATAAGATCTCCACAGAAGGTTAAGCAGCAAACAGAGCTTATGGTTTCATTTTTGCTCTCCCTGCGCTCCCTCTCTGCCTAAAGCATATAGATTCCGATGATTCCAGTAGAACATTGATTTCTGTCTGCTTCCCTCAATTATTAATGCGTGTCACATCCGCAGCATCTGCAAAACAATTGCAGCACGCAGGCACAAAGAGCCGCAGTCTAATCCATCATAATTATGAGCAACTCTCCTGCAGATGCTAGAGGAATGGGCAGCTGATGAGCACCAACGGGGGCCCAGATTCAGGTTTAAGTGTTAAAGTAAAAGAGCGTGGAGCATTAAAACTGGATTAATTGTACTGATTATGTAGATTCATGGTTGGCAGGGGACGAAGTGAGGTCTGATGTCTGTTTAAATATCTATAGTAAATATCATAAAACCTGTTCTTCAAAGAAATTCAAAGTCACTGTTAAATTTGACTCAAACAAAGCACATTTGTACCTTGCACGTCTCTTCTGTTTGCTGCTTAATTTTATTTACCTGGTTTGACTCTCTGTACTGCCTTTAAAAAAAAAAACACTCTGATTTACATTTCTGTATAGCCTTTAGTAATAAGTATCGAGTGTAACACACTGTAGAGAGCCACCCTTTAAACAAGCAACGCTTGTCCCTTAGCATTATTTTCCTCCATATGTTGAAGGGGAAAGAAGCATTTTCCTGACTTTAATTGGTGTCCTGAGGTTTTTTCCGCCTGCGCACAAGCATCCTACAGTATCACAACCACCTTCTACTGTAAACACTCATAGGAGTATGGAACGCTTGGCTAGGTTTGAAAAGTATATGATCAAAATATAATATGAAACAAAGCAGTCTGATTCCAACATTTTGTACTTTAAAGTCAACATATGTAATTATGCCGCCATTAACAGCCTTTATTTTTCACTTAGCTGGCCAAAAGACATTTTACAAATGCAAGACAGGTGATAACAAGATACTAATTTATTCATTAAGCTTTAGTCATTTGTCAGTTTTCAAATCTTTGTGATCAGGTTCAATAATATTAAATGATGGTAACAGCTGTTAGAGGTGTTAAATGCCAGCCCATTCTCAACCCAGGGGTATCATATACCAATCCTTTGTCACACCCCTCAGTGTGGGATATCGAAGCTACACTTTTGCATCTTTATGAGACGCACCAGGCTTTCAGCTATCTCTCCACCTGTGGCGGAAGGTGGATGGGTAAAAAAAAAAAGAACTTTCACCCAGGAGACCACAGTTTGTGTCTCATGTGAAACTAAAAGTCACTGTTGTTTTAATGTAACGTTATGCAATTTATGTGCGGTTATCTCGCACTGACATCACGTTAGGTCACATAACAAATGTATTTATTTAAACCCAAAACATGATCTTTTCTTAACTTAGTACTTTTGTTGTTAACACCTAACTGTGACCATTTCACAACATTAACCATTGTTACATGGTTAATTAACCAGTGTTAAAATGTGTTTCAGCTGCGTGTCACATAGATACAGTAGAGGGTGCCCTGTGCTTTGCTATGAGACCCTGAGGGGTGTGACAAAGTGGCAGCACTTGACGACCTGGGAATTAGAGCAGGCTGCAAATGCCTCCAAACTAACTTATTTAAATACATCAGGCATGATAAAGCATCCTGTCACACTACATGACTATTGGTCAAAATGAAGGGACAGCTTCAAATAGTTTTTTTTGTTTGGCACAGCAATGATGTCCAGTAAATGTAATAAAATGTGTTCATCATGCCAATTTAGGTTCTTGTAAATTAAACAGACTTCCTGCTTTATGTCCTTAGACATGCAGGACAGCTAAACACTCTGTATTTACTTAAAATAAGTAAATAATGTCCTCTGAGCTCCCAGTGACGCCTCAGGTCACAACTGCCGGCTGCTATGGTAAAGTTTAGAGAAATATGCTGTACTGCCTTTGAAAACATAATTGGATCCAGCTTTAGATTCCCACAAAAGCCCTCCTGTTAATGCAAACCTACTATAGGATCACTATAGGCACTGACTGATGTTTTCGGGGGGGAGGAAAGAAAAAAATAGCTAAATATTTGAGGTACCATGGCATGTTTCATTTGGCGTGATCGTGCTCCATCATTGGGCCTGATTATCACATCTGGAAGCGGTTACAGCTGCTTATGATTCTGGCAAAAGAGCCGTCATCTTCAAACAACATGTTTTATCCAAAACCTGATAACCCTTTTTTGAAAAATGTACAATATCCATTTCAGCCACAACATGCATGACCCTGTAATGAAAGATCTATTAATAATGCATGTTGTTTCAAATGAATGACTATAAACAAATCTATGGTTCAGTGATGCTTCGTAATAAATGCACACATCTAATATATAAATTAGATTTTTCTGTACAGATGGGTCATATACGTTAAGAAAATATATCTTTAATATATTCAGCTACACATATGAGAAGTATTCTCTCTCTGGGGTGACTGTAGACTGGGCTTATTTGCAAAAGCATATTTAAATGTCTTAAAATCTTCCAACCAAAAACTTCACGCAATCTTCAACTTTTCTAAAAGTTGCCCATTTCATAAAGCACTAATTCAAGACCTCAAGTTACAGTGCACTTTTAGAGACAGTATTTCTCATCAGGTTCCTCTATTTCCTTAACCACAATGTCCAAACCGGTCACATGGACCATGAATGAGGGAGAAATTAAGTGTCACCCTGTTGCAAATGTGGCCTATTGGACCGTTTGGACCCAGGCAACCTACACAGGAAACTGTCAGGCAGGCGAGCTGGTCGACATAATGATCTCCTTCTCTGTGTCAATCACCCCCTCCAAGACATTAGCAGCCCTGCAGACCCCCAAAGTTAGCGTGCTAAATCTCCCACTAACAAGCCAAGCTGTTACAAGGGTGTCTGGAAGCTCCCACCGTTGTCACAACAGAGCAGCCAGCTGCCTGTTAGCAGGTGGAAGAGGGAAGCAGCACAGCGAAAACAAAGACAGCTCTCAGGTCAATAGCTGGGGAAAAGAGCCTGAAAGGTGTCTTTTCGTGTGTGTGTGGGTGTGTGTGTGTGTGTGTGTTTGTGTTTGTATTTGTTGAGTAAACAGCGGACATCTTAAATCCCAAATCTCTACTTTAAAAAAAAAAAAAGTTTAGAAAACTCAAGAACAGCATGCAACTCCTCGTTTAGACAAAGCTGCAAAATCAACCAGCTCTTTACATGCGATACTTAAATAGAACTTGTTCAGATGAATCATTAGAGGGATTACATAAAACTGTTTAGTTCATGTCTCATGTTATAAATGCCTCCAAATGTTCCCTCTAAAGGCTTTAAGAGACGGTTTCTTACCTAATATTGTGGTCAGACGACAGACTTTCATCTAAGAACCAGGCTTATATGATTAAAATGTAAAACAGCGTCCACTAAAAGCACGGATACAAAACTATTACGACAGCACTGGAACCTGAAGATGAAGAGTCTCGAGCAACAAGTTGCAGAACTAATCTCCCTTTTGCTGCTGTCAGACGCAGACGGATGTAAAGTGCCACAGCGGGACGCCACCAGCAGCGGCATTGTAATCAGAAGTGACACTGAGCTGCTTTATGATTATGTCACTTTTATTAAAATTGAAATGTGTTATTTTGACAAATGAGAGGGAGAAAGCCACACGGGAGTTGTGAAATGCGCACGGCTCTGTTTGATGAATGGCAAACGGTCTTTGCATCCCGAAGGCATCTTCATTCATACAACACAACATTGGGACGTTTTCATCTGTGGCAGATCTGCTGGTTTTTATGATGTACGGTTTAGATTATCTCTGGTTGCTTTGTAGCATGAGAAGAGGCTGAAATGGCATGAGGTGATTATGATCGGTCGTATACTGAAGTTTGTACAGAGAGATTTTACAATCTACTTTATCAGTCTCGATCTCTATGTTACAAATTGACCAAGAAAAATGACTACTTAAAGGTCTCACATTATGCTCATTTCAAGGTTCATGCTTGTATTTTGGGTTTCTATTTCAACATGTTTACATGCTTCAATATCAAAAATAACACTTTATTTTTCTCACAATCTGCGTGAATATACCTGTATTCACCTCTGTCCAAAACACTGCGTATTAGCACTTGTCTCCTTAAGCCCCCCTCCCAAAAAAGCCCAGTCTGCTCTGATTAGTCAGTGTTTCTGGGCCTTCCACATCTGTGCTCTTGGCATCTTTGCACTGTCATTGCAGCTGGGGAAGTTATTTTAACGTCAACATAGCGGCACTTTCTTCCTTTATAGACTGTTTTACTGAAATTGCATTGCTAGGCAACAGCTCAGGTCCATGTTTACTTCCTGTCAGCTGATGTTATTTGCATATACTGTAAAAAAATCCAACAGGAAATACAAAAGGGATTCACCGTGTTTATGTTTCAGTTTTGAAATGGCCTATATGTGACATCACAACTTCACGGATATCCTGGCGGCTTGTTTAAAGACACAGTTTAGGGTTTTGATACTATGATAGTATTGATATAGCACCTGTTCCTGCTTTATATTTTTACAATATTGGACCTTTAATGATTTTTTTCCCTATGGATTTGTAATTTTTGGCTTAAAAAATTACTAAAATTACAGCTGCACAGAGTTATATGCTGTGTTTAATTAAGAAACTATGCGGAAACAATTGAATTTGGGAATTAAAACCTCTCCTTTTGCAGTAGACTTTACACTCACTAAGGAAACGTCAATTTCAGTCAGTTTGGTTTGAGGGAGAAGGAGCTAAAAGGAGTAACCTATTGCTCCCACCTCTCTGAACTCTCTCACATATAAAGCATCTGATCCCTGCTAACGTAACAATGAGGTAAGCGGGTGAATACCACTTCCCGACCCCATGTGACTACTCCTTTGTTTTGTCTGGCCCTCGGTGCAGTCTGCAAATCAGTAACTAAGTCAAGAGGTGAACACCGGCACTAAGCTGCTTTCAGTGCAGCAGCTCCGTTCCTGCGGGACACTCCAGGGTTTACAAAGGACCGAACGGAGCCAAGCAGCTTGTCACAGTTGGATACACCCACACTGACAACAAAAAAAAAATCTTTGCAAGCCCAGAACAAAGCCAGAGATCCCAGCTGAGTGTGCGCGCGGCTGTCAGCCTACAAACATACAAACACACACACACCAATTACACAATGTTGTAAGTTCAACTTCACTTTAAGACATTTGGAGTGTTGGCTGCATTCTTTTAATTATTTATCAGGCGTGATTCACAGTGAGATCTATTTTTGCTCCGGAAGTAGAGCACTAAACTAAACCAGAGGCACAGCCTTACAGAGGCTTTAGTGTGCATGCCTGCTGGAAGTTATAACGCTTTGATCTATTTTGGTTTTCATTCTAGTAGCTAATGTCCACCAGGGAAATGAGAGCTGTGTTTCAGTTTATGATATGACTCAACTTGCTTGGCTCGAACTGCATTCCCAACAAAGCTTTCTTTCCCTCCAGAAGTCAATTTCTTTGTCTCTGTACACTGTTGTTTGGCTTCCCTCCCTCTCCCACAGCCTCACCTCCAGCCCTCTGCCCTGTAATTACACTTCAGGTTCCTCTGTACTTCTATCTGCTATCATCTACTTCCCTTCCGTTCAGTCTATCATCTAACCTGTGCAGTCATGAGCGTGGACACTAAGCACTGTTGTAGAAATGGCTGCCCTTAGTTATGGCCTCTGTAGCTATGTATTTGCTGGCATTTATAGATGGCGAGTTGCTTTAGTGCTTTGAAGCCTGGGGGCAAGGGTGGACTCTTGGACACAGTGTGACCAGTGTTGTAAAACAATGGACACAGTTTGCACAAGACTCATTTAGGTGCGACAGTTAATGCACATGACAGTAGTGCCTTATTTTTAACAATTAAGTGTCTTGTTTTTAATACAGCTTTGCTTTACTAAAAGCGACTTGTTCTTGTTTGTCCATCAAATTGCTTAAACCTCATCTTTTGGTCCAGTCTAGAATATAAAAATTGAGCTACAAATCATAGGTATTGGGGATTTTTGGTCCTATTTCCTGATGCTTTGTCTTCATAACACCAGTGTAACAAACTTTAATGCACCAGACTCACACTGTGTTTTTGTTATTCCCAGAGAGAGCCAGTGAAATATGAGAGCTGCCATAGTAGATGGGGTCTATTTGGCGTGACTTGGCAGCCGTATGTGACATTCACCACTAACGACAGCTGCTGGGAAACTCAGGTCTCTGCACTTTCAGGTTGAGACCAATGGCAGCTAGGCCACAGAGTCCTGCTGTTGTAGAGAGAGAGGGAGAGAGAAGGGGAGGTGTGGAGCAGCACTGTAAATCAAACACACACTTGCCAAGCCACACCACTGTTTTGCAGAATAGTCCCAAGAATAAGCCATAATCTCAAGTGTATGTTTCCTTTTCTTTGCTGATTTGGGCCCATTCACATTTTCCTGTTTGAAAGATAAGTGCACGGAGCATGCATTCACTCCAGAGACTATAAATTTACTTTTTAAAGGTAAAACCCACATGACTCATGAACTGAGTCATAACAAAGTCTGCTAAATACTCATATTCACCATATCACCCGACTGCATATTATAACTGTAACTTGACTACTGCAACTCAACGCCAATGCTGTAACAACATTACAACATATAATAACATTCAAACAACTTGGTTTGTCAACAGTCAGTGTTAACAGTTTACTATCCACTTATCCAATATCAACACTCAATATAAAACATACCTTGCTAATTATTTAGCCACACCCCCAGCATTGCTACTTATTTAATAGCTAGTAGTATTAACATTGCCTTTGTTTTAAAACACAACTGATGGTTTTGATAGTGTACTGAAAATGCAAACTGAAATGCAGTCTTCATGTGACTTGGACTTTAACTTAATCACAAATTAAGGTACCAAAACATTAAGAAAAGCCTTTTACTGGGAAGAGGAAGAAGTACTTGTGCAACTTTTCAGGCCTCTATTGTCAATTCATGTCATAACTTATACAGAAAAAGTCTAACACTTTGAACATGGTGTAAAATACACCAAATAAATATATGTATAATTGAAACTTAATTTCAGAGTACATTAGTGAGATGTAAGCCTCAGAGGAATACTTCCTCCACAAAGCTACCATTTGTAAATCAGTCAGTCATACCGTGTTACCTTGAATTCATGACAAAAAGCTTCTTTTTCTCACATGCCTCCATGGAAAATGGAGAGCATGTTGATTTATTAATTGATAGGAGACCACGTTTTCGAACAGCAAAACTATATCAGAACATCTGTATACAAACTCACACAACTCAAGCACTATAATCCAAGTACCATTTCTCCAGCTGTAGGCTCAGCACTTCCCAAACACATGCATTTTAGCTAAAAAACAACATAGTATTGGAGTCTGGCTTTGAAGGGAGCACAGATAGGTGTCAGTTTACTTTAAAATATTGAGGTTTTTGCAAAGATGCATGTGTTTGGGAAGTACTGAGCATATGACTTGATAACTGAGACTTGGATTATACTGCACCAATTGTGTCAGAGTTTGTAAATGAATGTTTTAATATAGTTTTGTTGTTGTTAAACGTGGTCCCCAATCAATTAGTTAATCAGTATGTTCCCTGTTTTCTGTGGAGGCATGCTTGAAAAAGTCTTCTTCATGAACTCAAGGTAACACTGCATGACTAACTGATATATAAATGGTGATTTTGTGGGTGAAGTGTTCCTTTAAGTTTGATGTTGTAACATATGAGACTCATTGGAGCCACCATGAAATCCAGTAAGGTCCCTTCCACGAAATTTTAGATGAGGTAAACCGACCCCTCACTTCTTTACTAAGCCAAACATAATGACAAATCCTGATATGGAAAAGGAAATGGAGATTAAACTGAAGTATTTCTTAATAACATACATTTATGTAATGATATTAAATGTCCTAATGTAAAAATACTGTAATGGCTGTACATGCAGACAGACTGGAGTTAGACATTTTAGACTGCACCCAGCAGAGCTGCGAGTGAAACCTCATCCTTAGCAACCCCTACCAGTGTAATTAGGTCAGATGACTTGCATTCTACAGTGTTTTAAATCCCTCCCATAAATATAGAGCCGGACCCGCTGCTCCGCAAACCTCATGACCTCTGACAACATTTTCACAACTCTGCATTCCAGTTGGCTGTGTAAACAACAAAGATGTAGGCTCGAAACAGTTCAGAATCTCCTAAAAATCAACATGAAATCTGAGACTGTTGCTATATGGCACTTTATCGTACATACTACACCCTCAGCACAAGTCTCATGGGTCGAGTTTTGCACTCTTGACAACAAGAGGACTGTTCATGCACACACATTTGCTTAATTAAAGACAGTGTTTGATTATTCCTTTAAATGTCTGTGTAGCCATTTTGAATTATGACAGTTCATGACATATGGCAAGCATATGAACTGAGGGAGTTGACTCCACTGGAGAGTTTGGGGGAAAAAGTTAAGGGGGTGGACTGGAAAGTCTGGAAGGTCAGAACACATCAACTCATAAAGCACAAATGTGAGCTGAAGTGTTAGTAGCATGTGCTGTTACTGACTGTTGTTACTATAGGACAGATGTTAATTCATGTAATTCACTGAGGCTCTCCGTCAGGCACCTCACACTTGGGATTTATGTCACATGGCACGCTCATGCAGCTCGTACAATGCACCTCACATGGCTGCTCGTGCCTTCTCTCTCTTTCTTTCTATCACTGTGAACATATGACACTCCACCCTGGCTGAGAAACAAAAGGCCCCTGTGTCTGCAGTCATTTTTATAATCCTCCAAATTTACATGCTAGCCAGATCATTGTAGCATTTTCCTCGGAGTGCTTAGATCTTGTTGCCGTTCTGTCACATGAGCAACCTTTGCAACATGTGGGATCTACACTCTAATCTGCACAGAGAGAGGAAATATCTAAACAAATTAAACATGAAAGTGAAATCCTCAACAAAAACCTAGATAAAAGTAGACCACACACACTGGTCAGAGCTCAGTGCCATCTTGTCATTTCCTCTTTGTCAGATCAAAGCAACAGATATATTTTCTTTTCCCTTAAAGGAATAGTTCGCTTGCATGCTTGAGCGTTACACAAGACTGATACCACTGCCATGCCTGTACCATAATTATAAAGCTACTCCAGGAACTCAAAGCTCTCAGCCAAAAAATAGTCATTTCATGCTTTGGTTTTTGTTTGGATTAAACGAATGAGATATATTGCGTTCATCAGTGACACTTAGAGACGCTGGTAAGCCATTTTGATACTTTTGGAAACAACAGCTTTTTCCAAAGATACTCTATAACAAAAGTTGACACACTACAAGCTGTGCCACTGATAGGCAATGGTAAAGACTTCTGGTCTCCTAAATGGGCGCAGTTGTCTCTCCTCTGCACCTCATTTTGGAGTTTTGTGAACGTTACAGTACAGATTTAATGTTTGTTTCTCGTTTTGATGCTCATTTTTACCTGCTTTTTACCTGCTAGCTTAATGTCTGATATCAACCCAGTGCAAGATCTCATCAGTTGCTGCCAAATTAGAGACAGACGTCTCTTGAACAAAGATAATTTTCTCCCGATTTGTCCGTCTGAAAAAAGGCCACGTTAGCGTCAGGATGTTTAGAAGGGTTGGGGCTTGATCTGAGCTCATACACCTCTTCCGTTGGAATGACTAGATGCAGGATGATGTAATTGTCTCCTAAAAGGGACAGTGCAAAGAAGAAACCCACGTAACAGGAAATGACACTACAATGAGCCGTCTCTGTTTTATCAATTGTCTACGCTTTTTCCACCCGTTTCTAGTCTTTGTGCTAAGCTAAGCTAAGCTAAGCTAAGGCGACTGGCTATAGCGTCACATTAACCGTACAGACATGACAGTGGTAGCAATCCTCTTTTTCAACTTTCCACAACTACCAACAGGCACAAACTATTCCTTTAACGCTGTAAGGTAATCAGAAATGTTAAGGTGTAGCATTGTTGTAGATGGTTGTGCTCCACCTTTATTGATACAAAGCTTTCCCTGGTGGTTGATCCATCTGTCTTGTGTTTGAGGCATGTACAGCTTCTGTTTTAGATTAAGATGTGGCGGTCTTTTGTATTGGTCACCAAAGGGATGCAGACACATGTGAGGGTTATTACCAGGAATGCAAAAGCTTGAGGTTCTGAGTTAGTGATGTGACTCATGTTGCTTCCATTAATAACACACACAGGTCGCTGCTTCAAGAGGGAACCTGACTTAGCACTGTACAACCTCCTGTCAGGTAGAGCAGTGCAGTTTCCTGTTGATGCTCACTGTGGCCTAATCACTACATGATGACGTAATGATGGCTGCATCACGTGACAGCCTGGAGCAACAGATCTCTGTTTTTCTTCCCTCCTCTATGCTTCCCTCTCTCCTGATGGGTGACCAAAAACAGTGCAGCTCTGCAGGTAGAATCAGCCTGCTGAGAAATTGAACGCAGATGAACGAATGTCTCCCTCTTTGAATTAAATACAACATGCAAACCTCCTTACCTTCCAATAGGATGCAACGTAGCAGTTAAATTTACATTATGTAGCAGTCCATCTTCTCCAAAGGGATTTTAGTGATGCATGCATGTAAATACAAATACATGCTATTCAGTATCTTGATTGTCTGCTTTAAATCTGCAGACAAGATTGATAGATTACAGCAGAAACACTGAGGATATACACTTCTGTTTGTAATTTCTTCCCTAGAGAGCCTCCTCCCCCTCCTTAAGAAGAAGGGATCTGTACAATCTACATTGTTCTTTATGTGTAATACAAGACAGATGTGACCGACTTGTGGAGTTTCCCAGTGCAGACTCTGTGCTTCCACAGCTTTTTGTCTCATTGCCTTCTCTTACTGTGTTGTGACATACTGTATTTTCTAACTGTAGCATTATTTGAATGAGTTAATTTGCGCTGCTTAGCATTATAATGTTGAATTCATCTGTTTTCCATTTATCCCATTAACAATGGAGGACCCAAGAAAGCAGAAATGTACACATGTCCTATTAGTATCAGATTGTGCACCCATTTCAGAAGTTATCACTCGATTATATGGGTGTTTTAAGTTGTTATCACGGCCATAGATATAGGTTGGCAGGGCAGGACTCAGAACATCGTTATCTGCCCATTAAATGCTTGTTAGTATCAGGGCAACCCAGTCCCCAGAAAAAATGTTGCCATTGTACTTTTCTGCAAAGCATGGATACTTTCATTTGCACATTATTATGCAGTGGTTACATTAACACTTAACATTTCAAAAACACTGTGGTTAATGCCTGGTTAGGTTTAGGTGTAAAAATCACTTGGTTATGGTTAGGAAACGATCAAGTTTTGGCTTAAAATATACAGTTTGGGGGGGCAACATTGCAGCTGAAAAAAGCAGCAATGTCTCGCTTAAAAACAAAACATTTTTGTGGCACTATCCTGGCAGGAAAAGCAGTGAGGAGTCCCCAAATAACATCCTTCTTTGGTGGCTAAATAGCCACTGGAAACCCAGCAATGACTTGCTGAAGTAAAACTGGTTTTGTTGTTTGTTGGTCTACAACAGTAGTCTGTAGTGGTTTGCAGCTTGGCAGGCGTCTTGCCTAGATGACGCTGGAACACCCACTACCCATCCACTTCCTGATGACAGAGTCAGGCCATATACTGCGTAACTTTAGTAACAATGATGTAATACGTATGAAATGTGCAAATGTAACTCGTGTGGTTTGCAGAAACATTTTCTTCTGGAGACTGGGCTGCATCGGGAGCCGTTTTGTTACTTTTACTTTGTTAGGTTTAGGCGCCAGTACTACCCTGTTAGGCTCTGAAAAAACATGGCTTGGCTTAAATTAAGTACGTTTGTTTTTAACATAACATTACGTGACATATATCACATTGTTAAAATGACTCATTGACTTATGATTCCACACTGGACATGAACTCCAGTCTCCTAGGTAAATGTCCTATGTTTGCTTGACCCATCCATCACCCCGACCCCTCCTGATGTGGGCTCTCTTGCTCATTATACTATTGTTACATCACCTGACTTCCTACGTTGCCACATAACAGTAAACCAAGCATATAATAGGCTGATAACAGCATTCTGAACCTACTAGTCGGTGTAGCAGGACCCTTCTAACGCATATCTATGAGGTTGATAACTAAAAACGCCCATTTAATACAGTGATGTTTGAGTGAAATGTGAGAATATGGATTAAATATGCAGTGCCTAACATATTATATAAGTAATCATTTCTATGGTTATAAAATGCTCAGCTGGCTTTTGGGGAAATTAAAAGCCTTAGTACTAAAGTACAGTTTTTATTATGTCATGTGAGTGTACACATGATCTTAAGGGGGAAATCAGTCCATTTTTAAATTCACCTTTCTGCGAAGGGCAGCTGAATCTACACAAATACAGTTTCTAGAACTCTCACTCTTGGTCAGCCATGAATAGATTAATTGGTGTTTGATATATAGATAGCTAACCGCTGCAACCCTATGGTTTCAGTGTGGGCTGTGCACATTTTCCTGTAAAGACTACACATGAATTTCTGAATAACAACTTTGTCATGATAGATTTTAGCTGAAAACAATCTAAAATGATAAGACTGGAAAGTGGAGCTGAGATAGTCAAATAGAGACAAAGACTAAACAAAAAGAATATTTGTTGTCTATCAAGATAATAAGAAGAAGTCCAGTTCTTACTTGGTTAACTGGTAGAGCTCCTTCAAGGTAAAAAGATAAACTGAGAGGGGAAAGATTAACTGGAACCATAATAATAAGCCAAGTGCTCACAGCCATAATTAAGATCAATGTCAGCACTAATCCAAGATTGTTTGATAGTTTTGTGTTGGGTTCAGTGGGCCGAGGAAGCAGTGGACAAGACACATACAACATAATTACTCCTAAAGACCCACAAGGTCTGAGAAATATAGGAATCTGCGATTTGTCACAACATATTAAGGACCCAAGGACACGACTGGTTTTGTAGAGTCTACTTTCAGGGCGAGGCTGCACTGGCTGAACTGTTGACAGTTTTAACTTGACTCAGTTCATATTGCTGCTCCAGAGCCCTCACACTATTGGATAAATCCTACAGGATCTTCCTCTTGAGATTTTTTTGAAGTAGACAGTTGAAGATGATACAAATTTGTACATACATTTTACTATGTTATGAATGTAATTGAGTTTGAAAACATGTTTGTGGTGCTGTCTGAGCAATACCTGATGAGTCAGAGAATATGAAGGAGGTTTGAGCTTCATTTTAATAGTAAAAGGGACAGAAAAATTCTTGAGGATGACATCGGTATGAATAACTCAACAGCCTTTATTGTTGGGGATAAACCCCACCTCTGTACATTTCTGATACAACTTGTTAAGCAGGTATTCTGGGAAAACTGCAAACACACACACGCAAAACATCCTGCTGGTATAGGCTGATTTTACACTATATGAATCCAACTGATCTGCTCAGCACTTTAGCATTTTTTAGCAATTCAGCTCAAGTTTACTTTACAATACTATATTTCCTAACGTTATTTTTAAATTATAACATAAGAATCTGGTATTTTGGCCAACACCGAAACCCCCCAAACAACTGCAGATAACAGACCACAGTGTCACAGATTATATCTATAAACCATCAGCCTTCCCTCCCAAACCATTTCAGTGAAACAGTGCTCACAATATTCACACTAATGTCGTGCAAGTGTAGCACAGGCTGTTTTCACAGAAGAGGTAAATGCTGATAGTGGACAACAGTTGAACATTAGCCCAGGTCTGGCTAAACATAACATAAACCTGTTAGTCTTCATTTTTCCTGTTTAATCAGCACAGCCTGAGAAGACACCCTGCCTAACTAAGAAGCACCCTATGCAAAGCTTACATGCAGAGTCTAAACCTTTTTTTTCTGTGCCTTCAAGCTGCATCACATGGAGGCTCTAATTAAGGAACGGGCTTCTGAGCGTACAACCCCACCAACCTGCCCCCCAGCCAGCCTGTCTCTTTCCCCCTTCTAACCCTTTTGTCTATGCAACAGTCAATATATCTGACTAACTTGATGAACTGTGCGCGCAGCAAAGTTAATTTCTTTCAGAGTGCATGGTAGCCATGGCGACCATCTTATGAGCGCTCCAAAGCCCATCTGGTCTAAACATTACCCCGGCACGGCTGACTGCAGAATAGGCTGCTTTGCCGTGGTGTGCACATGTGCTTTATGCATTGATCCTGCCAGTAAATCAATAGCCCCACATATTCAGAAGCTTACATTTGCACTTGTGCGGATCAACACCACTAACATTGCATTTTATAAATAAGCTTTAGAACAGGAAACATTTTCTAAATTAAGAGATACTCTGTTCTCTGTGTTATCTTGAGCCACAGCGTTTATTTTTAGAGCCATGTCGAGACGGATATTGTAGTTGCTCTTAGCTGAAATGGTAAGACAAGGGATATTTAACACTGACCTTTTCCGTCCCATTCAGTCTCCCATCCACTACAATCTGGCATGAAATGGAAAACTCGTACACAATGCCAAGTGATGAACAAACACTGATTCCCATGTTTCTTCAATTCACCCTCTCGCCCGCAAGTCTTGGCATGTGATTAGCTCACAGGCACATTTATTTAGCAAATATTTCCTCTCTGTTTGCATGATCCAAATCCAAACCAGCTTCCAATTAAACAGGAAGCGGAGGTGAACAGTAAACAGAGCAAAGGGAAACATTATTATAGGAGGGAAATTAAAACATGGCACACAACATGGCAGTGGAGGAATTCTAAATGGACTCAATACCAAGGCAGATTTCAGGTTTATGGAAGACTGAGCTTCAGATAGTGGTTTATTGTGAGCAAAAAGCAAAGCACATTTGGCAATCTCTGCTTTTCTTTCTTCTTCAATTCATCAAACGTGAAGCCCAAAAATATATTGTAGTAGTGCCCAGAATAACTTTGAATATGAATGATTTGCTCTGTGTCTCATTCGTCATCTGGAAAGCGAATGTAGTGATATTTTTTTTCCTCATTGGTTTCTAAGCAGGCTGACCTAAACCACTGTTGCTAAGCTCCCTCTTTCCCTCCACTGACTGGGAGGCACGTGACTCTCATTGAATAGGAATCACAAATCCTTCTGAGGGAGGCATATTTTCTGTGATTCGTGGCTTTAGCGTAAGGATGTATAAACTCCTTACTTCTACCACCTCAGCAATTCATGCGCTAGTACAGATTTTAAACAGTTAATCAGTTCTTAAAGGGACTTCAAGTTCACTTAAAGGGACAGTTCATCCAAAAATCAAAAACACATATGTTTCTTCTTGCCTTGCTGTTTATCACTCTAAATCATTTTGGTCTGAGTTGCCGAGTGTTGGCAATATTGGCCGCAGAGATGTCTGCCTTCTCTCCAATATAATGGAACTAGATGGCACTTTTTTCCGTCTACCAAACTACACCCACCAACCATATCACCTCGCAAAAGGAAGTGTGTATCTACTTATGAACAAGAGGATCGCGATCCTGACAGCACAAAATGTAAACATTAATGGCGTCCCTCTTAGCTGAGCTGTAACATTAACTAGCTCCGCAGTGCTAGGTGAGCTAGCGGTTACTGCACTCTTCCTTTTGCAGTGTGATACAGTTGGCAAGTGTTGTCTGGTAGTAAATAGTTCTTACATGAAACAAGGTCACAACAAGGTCTGGGGATTATCTTGAGTAACTGGGTCATGATTTATGGAAGCTGACATTGCTGTTAAATTTTTCAAATGTATTTTGTTGGCGCTTTGAGCACCACAAGCCGAGTGCCATGGTTCCATTATACTAAAGAGAAGGCGGACATCTCTATGGGCGATCTCTCCAACATTTGGTAACAATGTAGATTGATAAATAGCACTACAGGTAAGAGGAAATATATGTTTTTAATTTGGAAGTGAACTGTCCCTTTAAAGACAAAATACTGCATGTATGAGCTTAAGTTGAGTTTCGTGTTTTCCTGCATAGAAACTGTATTTGTACCAATCACATCTGCAGGACTCTTATTTAAGTAGAGTTTCTATCCATTAGACCCATTACTAAAATCAGTCTTTGAAACTTTCCCAATATAAATACATATATGGCCGCAAACCGGTCTGATTGTCATTTAACACTACGGCTCAGAAAGACACCAGCTGCTGCACTCG
Organism: Cephalopholis sonnerati; assembly: GCA_019142605.1. Taxonomy (NCBI): domain Eukaryota; kingdom Metazoa; phylum Chordata; class Actinopteri; order Perciformes; family Serranidae; genus Cephalopholis; species Cephalopholis sonnerati. The sequence goes on along the minus strand of JAGQAX010000003.1, from coordinate 29,787,354 downwards.
TACATTCCACTTAGGAAACCTAATATTGAGCGTGAGCCACTTGAAGCCCTCAGAAGTAGTTAGTGATGTCATTCAGAGCCTTTGGTAGGGTTACGCTTCTAAATGACATTCAGGACCAGCTGTCTGTCTTTGCGCTCCTTGTGCAGACAACAGGGGGCCATGGGGCCTAACCTTTTCAATGACAGCTCCTGGCAGCAAAACCATCCATATCTGACAGCCATTTTAGAAGAGGGTTAACAGCCATCAGAAGCAGTTGTTTAGATCGCTGTGGATCCCATTGAAATTGGGCTATCATGACAGAGCTTTGTAGATCACAAGACAGGGGCATTAGCTATGGAAATTCCTTTTCATATATTGTTCCAATTAAGCCAGTTTGACCAGAAGATGCATTTTGAAAAGCTATGTATATGAAAAAAAATCTCTTCTGAATGATGGTGTCAGGATTAGACCTGTGACAAAGCCTCCTCATTGTCACAGATTTAATTTAACTGGAACTGACTGATACATTTTGACATGAGAGTCTTCTTAAGGGTAAGATCCTAGCATGAGTTTCAGTCACTTTTCAAGATTTGTAAGGCTCATTGACAGCCTGTGTGCAGGTTTGCTACTTCTCTACCCATTGTCACGCCTATGTTTGAAAAGCAAGGCTAAAAAAAGGCATCTTTCACCTTCACGCAATATGGAAGCACAGACGTTTTGCCTGCATACGTTCATCTGGTTAACTAATAAATAACATTTTTTTTCTTTTACCCTTCCTTTCAAGAGCTCAACCTTCATTTATATATTCACAAAAGATGATTTTTACCTCTTGAATCAGTCCAACCAAGTTTTCTTGAGATATAAAGCAATTTATATAAAAACTGCAGTGCAATGGCGAGCTCCGCTGCGGAGTGAAACATGTCTTCACCAGTGTCTGTGTACATGCGTTGGGGTTTTTTTTCTGCATGAAACCTTGCGAATGTACCATTTTTTAATAAGCCTAAGCTGCAACTGTGAAAGGAGTTTGTAAAATCATCTCTTACAACAAGTTCAGAACCAGTTAACTTCCTGACCTGGCACTATTAAGGCATTCACCTGCGCAGGAGCTATGCGCCATCAGAGCGGCATCAACATAACAAAAAGGCCTGCTTTCAGTCTCGCCACATCCTCGATCACAGACGCTGTTGTCACTGTGGCTCTTAATTTCTTTTTTTACTCTTAAAATCTTGTAGCGGAACCGGCGGAAACAACATTCAAGGAGACTGTCCAAGCGTAGGAGAGGCGGCCCGGGCGAGAGGCGGGAAGGGATGCTATTCGCTTTGGGGTGGTTACGTAACATCTCACTTGCCTCCCTCTCTCTCTGTGCGGAATGCCAGGATAGTGTTTGTAAACAGAGCGGCCATGTGTGTGTGCTCACGTGGAGGAAGCTTTTGAGTCGCTGCCCTCGCTGTCTCACCCCTGAGGTAAACCCTGACATCGATACATGCTCACAGGGCCAGCAACACTCCCTCCGGCCCCGTGCCACTCAAACAGAGCCTTATCACTCTCACTCCATAATTACGCCTCAGCCCGGCTAACAACGCACGGCCTCGTGGAAAAAGAAGGCCAGGAGTCGGGATTCAGAATGCCTCTGGTATGGCAATGACTGATAACATTTTTGTCTCTCCGACTCTGAGACTCATAAAGACATTATTACTATTACACAATTCCAGTGATGACCAATAAACCACTCGCAGGCCATAATCACATCACAGGCCCTCCTGGGAGAGAAAGCTAAGATTCTTGGTGGGGTTTGGGGTGGATCTGGTGTGGTAATTATTGATAACTGACATATTTTTGTGACCTGGCTTCAGTTAATAGACATTCTTTTCATTTATTCTCAGAGAAGCACAGAGCTCTCTCCAACCCACAATGTTTTGCAGTGAGCCCATACATAGAGACGTGATCCACAAGTTTAAAGACCTTCTGATACATTCAGCAGACTTCGGAACTGATCAGTACATAAAGCATGCATAAACGTCCAATAAAACCCGTACGAATATCATGCTAAATAAAGTAGCATATGGCATGCAGTTAAACCTTCTCCATCAAAACTCCACAGGGATGTGGGAGCTTGTTTGACCATATCCTGCAAGTCCTGCTTTGCTTTCATCAACAAGAAAAATTCTCTCAGCTGTGCACTATTGGTGGCAAATTCTGTTGAAAGATGTGTGTAAATTAGCAACTGGTTAGATTCCATTGCAGAAACACTTGATTGTGGTTTGCTGCCTCCCTCTTGCTCTCCATAGAAAAACAACCCCCACTAGCAGACAAGAGGGAAATCAATATTGCAGAAATCAATAGTAACACTCAGTATCTCGCCAAGGCAGTCCGAGTTATGACCAGCGCAGCCGGACAGCAGGTAGTGCAATATAAAATGTCTAACCTGCCACTGAGCCTGCCTCTCTGTCATTTGTGCAACAGCCTCTGGCTGGAAATACATTGCGTGGGCTGGACAGAACAGGGTCAGAGGTGAGGGCTTGGGTAAGGGGTTGGGTATTGTAAGTGGACAGCATTGTTGTACAACGCTATGGCAACTGGACATTCTTCCCAAAGGTGATATTGTCTTTGCCCTGGGAGTGACATAAAGGGGACTTACGGCCATGACGGAGGAGCAGTCCGACTGCAAGGCTTTATCTGTAGGTGTAGATAGATGAGAGAAGCTATGTGCATGTGATTGATCTATCTGGCCCTTCCCCCCACTCAGCCTCCTATAGGCCCATTAATGCTCTGGAGGCTTTTCAGCTGCTGGTATAACAACAGCCATGCAGAGGCTCATGAACAGCACCTCCAGTGAGATTGTGTGCTTCTATTTCTTAATTTTAGAATGTGGTATTCATATGCAGGTCAGGATTAGCATGTGTAAATCCAGTGTACAGTAACACTGAACACAAAAGGGGACACAGATTGTACAAACACACCGTGACAACCATTAATACAGTGCTTTCAGTTGCAAGCAATGAACTGGGCCAGATGCAATCCATGCAAACTATGCAGCAGATATGTGGAATGGGATGTTTGAGGTGCTGTGGGAATAGTAAAATAAAATCAAAAATAGACCGCTCGATACACAACATAAGCCTCGTTTTCACCGAGCAGTCTGCTCCAGTTCCTTACCCATTAGAGCGGTTATTCTTTCATTTCCATTGTCAAAAGTTGTGCATGGTACCAATAGAACCGTTACATTCTGTCCTTTTTTTTTTGTCCGATACTAAAATACAGAGCGGTCAGTAGAGAATCGACACTCTTGCTTGGACTACAGTGGACTGTAACAACTGTTCCTACGATGGCTAAGTTTACATACGTTAGTCAACTATAGCTACGACATTTAAGGATGCTGTTTTTTCAGCAGTTAGCAGCTATAGATTGAGAAAAAAACTGAACCACTATGCCCCTGAAAGACAACTGCCGGCAGCTACCAGCTACATTTAAGGTGGAATGTTTTCTCACTAGTTGCTCAGTGCATGAGTTGTTAATCAGTCAACACGTGTTAATGTCAATATGATATATTTAATTTGTTTTTATTGGCTCTCTTACATGACATACGCTCTAGTGATGACTGGATTTTCAAGTGTTTAAAGAAATGTTTATGTTCAGTTTATGCGAGCATAAAAAAGTGTCATAGCGTCCCTGTGTGCTCCGGCACACCGTCTCTGCTCTACGCACTCCAGCCTGTTCTTTTTTATGTTGATAATGTCGCACAACCCCGTTCTGTGGACGATTAGTGAGGTACAGTTATGTCTCTGCAACATTGGTGAAGAGGAGATACAATGAGAGCTGGATGTAGCAGTGATGCGGCTATTACCATCTGTTAGCAGTCCCGCCTAAATATTAAGAGTACTGTGTGCCGTGGAAATGCAAAACAGATCTAAGCTTTGCATACATGTTCATACAGGTTACATACGGTTGTAAGAGTACTATACCAAAAGTGTTTAGTAAAAACATGGCTATACAGAACAGCCTTGTTGTCAGCTAGTTTGAGCTATTCAAATTACACTACTTTTATGTCAACGGTTAGGTAAATAAAAAAATAAAAAAATTAAACAGGTATGACCTAATGTAGCCTTTCATATGAGACATTATCCACAGTCTCCTCACATCATGAATCAGGCAGCGGGATCAACACACACACACAGACACACACACAAACGTGCAGATCACCTGATCTAATGCAGTCACAACATACTTTATGAGTACTATGGAGAACACCCCTGCTTGAGCGCTCGTGTTGACACTGCACAGTCAATGACCATGCTCGCCATATCAAAACACTGCCATGCCATTGCGTCAGAGGTTTACTCCGCCACTGTTGGTTCGAAAGTTCCCTGACAGCTCGCTAGGACTAAAAATGGGATCTTCTTCCGCCACAAGCACATCATTTTTAGTACAGAGTAGGCGAGTGTGTGGTGTAGTGTAGGGGGCTGCATACTGGACCACAGAAATGCGGCATGTAAACACAAATATTTTAAAACAAATGCTTAATTCAAGAGGGGAAGAGGAGCGTTTGGCTGTGACAGAATAATGTCCCCCTTTGTCTGTCATCAGCAGCTGGTCACATAAAAGCTTGGCAATTGTCTTCCAGTCATTTGACAAGCAACTGACTTTATTTTGACTTCACTGCTTCTTCACCTTCTCTGTGGCCTCTTTATCCACACGTCACGATGTAAATGTCACAGGTTTCTCTTGCAGCTTTAAGTTCAGAAAACTGAAAACTTCAGCAATCTGAATTCCTGTGTTGCTCGTGCAGACAGCCTCCACTGCTCAGTTGCAATGGCCTATTTAAGGTCAGTCATTATTCGCCACCTTGCAGGCATGCATTTACTTAGCTTTTTACCTGAGGCCATGGTGTGGTTACGTTACGACTGTAGTCAGTAGAATACACAAACCCAATACACAAACCTGAGGGAGATCAGTTATATCCTAATGGGCCATTCAGATGTTAATCTTGAGGGAAAAAAAACAACTAACAACTAGTTAGTTATTTGCTCATTGAGATAACACTACAACACATCTGAATTTACATGTTGTTATCATGTATTTAACAGATGTGTTTCTAAAAAAAAAATGTGCATAACACCACCACCCCCCCAAACTGTCAGTGTATGTAAGTGCTTACCTCACTGTTAACACTCCATTATTGTAGTTTACTTCTCTATCTGTGCAAGAATTAGGTCACCATGTTGTTATTCTACACCAATTCCTTTTTTTTAAATGATTACAGATCACACAGCCACACGCAGAGAAACACAGACACACATTCCTCTTTGTATTGTCAATAATCTATTTGTCAATAGCAACAAAAGAACACAGCAGGCTGATAGTTGTGACCTTTAACTGCTTGTGCTGCATTAAAAATATACAGTCCTGTATCAGGGCTATCAGGTTTGGTTCAGTTTCTCAAAGAAGTTCAGCAAACTTCTTTCAGGATTAGGATGTTTGTTGCTGCTCTCTGGTAACAATCTCTTGTTTAGCCTTTGGTCAAAAACCTGCTCCAGAATAACCATTCTTGTTCCCCCAGTTAATGGTGTGGTGGGATTGAGTTTCATTTCCTTCAGAGCTTTCTGACCTTGTGTGCCTTCACTACACTCAGTTCTCTTCTCTTTTGCCTCTCCTTGGGGTTTGCCTTTGTGCCTGCTTGTCATTCAGTGGTGAAAACAATGAAAGCTGATTAACAGAGATACACAAAGCCAGAAGCTATTCCAGCCCTACTGCTGTGCAGACACTATGTGCACTTACTGCTGGACATGTTCAGGTTGGACTTTTACTCTCCTAACACACAGTCTCCCTACTGAACAGCAAAAACAAACACATACACAGCCATGGATATAAAAAAGAGAAGCTACAATGGGTAACACTGCCTGCATCTAAACATGTGTAATGAAAAAAATCATCATTCTGTAATAGCTGATAATTACACATAAATGTTAAAAATGTGTCTCCACTCTTAAAAAGCCAATACACACACACAAAACACACACTCAAACACACTTTGAAAAAAATATGTGTCAAATAAAAAAGCAAGGTTGAAATGTTGAGAAAGGACAGAGAGCATTATACAGGCATTTAAATTATGCTTTAAGAAAAACTCCTGAACAAGCAATCTAAGTACACCATTTTCTATGCTGCATTCAAAAGCAGCAAGAATGTGGAGTGAGCCCAGAACACACAGGAAAACACAGAAGGTGTGTTTTCAGATTCAGCTGGCAAAAAAAGAAAGCAAATCGTCAGCCATGTTGGAGTAGCTTTATCTAATATCCCCTCCTTATTATGTTGGCTCTTGCTTTTACGGTGGGGGACAGTTGCTACACCTCGCCTGATAGAAAAACCACCAAAAAATGCACACAGTGTTAAAGGAGAGAAGGGTAAGCAGAGGATTAACACACTAAGCAAATTCTCACCTCCTTTGTACGTCCCTCCACTTTGTAGAAATTCCAACAAACCGTCTGAATCTCCTCTTTAACAAATCCTAAAGGGCAGCCATCTTGCCTCCTTCTGTTCTTCTATGAAACAGACTATCCTCCACATCAATATTCATGGAAACCGGTCTGACGTCGGCTCTCATCATCAGGAGAAGCCTGGGTGTCGCTGTTTTGCTGGCCTGAGAAGCACACTCATATGAGGCTCTGGTGTAAGGCAGCAGAGGAGACAAGGTGTTGCTGTAGGTCAGTGGGGGAGAGCCTTGCTTTGCTAGCAAATAATCACAAAAATCACTTTCCTGCTGAGTCCTCCCCACACAAAGAGACAGGTTTTCTTTCCCTCCTCTGCTCCCTCCTCTTTTTTTCTTCTTCCCTCAGCCGCACACAATAGTGCACACTATGATGGCTGCCCTAAAGCACTGGAGTGGATTCAGTGAGCAGGACAGGACTCCACCCCCAGTAAACTTTATGCTGAATATTGCTTCAACTGTCTGACTGGAGCAGAATATGCCTCCACCCCCTTCCTTGCCTCAGACAGGAAGTCAGTGACTAAGGGTTTTTCCCTCCTTTTTTTTCTGCACCTCTATCTTAACTTCCTTCTTTCATTTTCTGTCTTTCTCTGTCACTGGTTACAGAACTTCCCCTGTTGTGTAATAACCCTCATTTTTTTAGAGCATTACAGCAACAATCGGTTTGGAGTCCAAGCAGTTGAGCAATGCACTCATTTTCCAACGGCTGTGTCTTATTTTGGCACACCTCAGCCGGCTGGCTCATTTTTAGAGTGAAAGACAACTCTCCAGCCTGCATACAGGCAGCATACTTTGCTTCATGTGTCTGCCAAGACCCACCTCCTGTTGACACTGGCCACGTGGGCTTGAAAGAGATAGAGGGAGCAGTGTGAGAGAGAATGGCGCTTTAAAAGACAGATTTAAAAGACAAATTCAGCCCTGGGTGGTTGTTAAAGTAACACGTGCAAATGTGTTATAATGGGGGAAAGTACTAAAACTTCTGCTGTGGTTTCTAATGTGGGTTTCTGTGTTACATTTTTATGCAGAGCGGTAAGTCAGAGGTTCAGTTTGCAACCTAGGCTGTTTTTGCATCCTAAATTTCAAAGGTCATAAACATAATCTCACAGTTGATAGAGTTTGTAGGGGGAGAAAATAATATTTTTAGCACTACTATGGCTCATGCTCAACAGTCAGTGGCACCCACATTTACTTTACTGTTTAATTCCTCTTTTACTTTACTAACAGGTGGGTCTTGTCTGAGAATAATCTCCCTTTAGCTGCAGTTCAGGCTTAAAGGGAGACCCCACCTCTTTCCCAGCAGCCTCTGCCTCGCTGCAGTGACATTTGTTGACTCAATAGTTTCAGGCTCAGAGCAGAAAAGGAGATTTGTTTTTACACAGAATGGGGGAGGGGAAGAGGCAGAGAGAGAGAGAGGAAGGAGGAGTCACGCTAGCTGCAGATCCTGTAAAGACAAAATAGAGCTTTTTGCATCGGATCTGTCATCTTTCTGTGCATAACACAGTTGTTACCCAGGTGGATGTTAGATTAGTTCAGTGTGTATGTCTTTAAAACAGATTAGACAATGGCAGTGAGGTCAAATTGTGTCATTCTTGCTGCAGGTTAAAGCCAGTTGAGTTCCTCTTAAAACTGAGCACAAAGGAGGAGATGTAGATCAGAAAGCATCACAGTATACAGCCTTTATTAAGCATCCTATTTTAGTATTATTTTAATCCCAAAATAACAGTCTGCTCAGTGTTGAAGCAACTGAGCTGATATCATAAAGTGGTCTCTCAGCTCTATTTCTAGATGATAAGATGTTGACTGGATGTTTCTGGAGTTTGCAGGGGACTGCTGACAGTGGCGTGTTTATGCTTGTCCGTTGTTAATCCTTGTTTACACAGACTAAGCTCATGTGAACTGCAGCTAGCCTAGCTAATGGTTAGAGAGCCTGTGACCACGAAATTTGAATCCCCCAATCAGTTGTGAAGATCGTAGAAGTGAATGAATGAAAAGCCCCGTGTTTTCCCCCCGTCTCATCAATGGCCATCAAAGCACCCCTGAGCAAGGCAGTAAACCTACCAGTGCGCCAATGAAGTGTCTCAGCGATCAGTGCTGCAGGGCTTTCAGTGGTTGTTTGGACTGGTCAGCTTCCTTCCATCTCCCTGGCCCTGCTTCCTCAGGCAGCTGCTGTAAACAACACAGTGCACTAAGTCTAGCAGTCTGGTGAGGTGACATCTGAAGCACACATTTAAGTTTCAAACTGTGTGCATATGAGACGTCTCTGCGTTCAGTTGGCTGCACTAAAGGTCAAAGAACAGTTTTTGATATTCTAAGGTAACATGCCTGTGTATTTTTGTCCCTTTAAATGAATTTATTTATTTGTTACTGCGTAAATTGGCTTGTTTTGGAGCCACAGCACTCCCAAAGTGCAGTCAGTGCATTTATCAGTGCTTATCTTGCATGCAACTTTAAACAGCTGCATTGACTTTTCAGTGTGTGTGTGTGTGTGTGTGTGTGTGTGTGTGTGTGTGTGTGTGTGTGTGTGTATTGCCAGCGGTCAGGCAGCAGGAGAGCTCCATGCCGGGCTGCCTCCCCTGAAAGCTACTGTAACTCGTAAATCAGAGATTATCTCGTCATTCCTCTCACCTTGTCACATTTCAAAGGAGTGGAGGCATGTGCCGTCACCTCATCTGTAAACACAGAGCTGTGGCCTCATGCTGACCCAGGGTCATCGAAATTTAGGCACACTTGTCACTTGACGGATTTCACACCTTAAGATGACGATGAGCATTAGAGACTGTTTTTCTTGTGGGCTCAGTGCTCTTGTTGATTTATGCCAAACAAAACAAAGACAGGATCCTACTGGCTCCTCAGGTCAGAGATCTGGAGCTGCTGGTCTTAAGATCTGTGTGTCACTATAAGCCATGTGGTGCTTTATAGTCCTCCTCCTCCTTCGCTCTTTCTTGAAAACTGGAGTAAAGCATGAGCTCATATTATCAAGCTGGGTGGTGAAACCACAGAGTGAAATGAGTCATTCTTTTCAACGTTTAAGTTGAAGTGTAAAAAACTGTAACCGCCTGAAGTGATAAAGTCCACTGACTTCTGTTTGTGGTAAAATTCGTACATTTCCTGGTACCCTATAGATGATGTCGACAAATTAGAGAGCTGAACTACTGCTAAAAACCTCATGTCAAAGGACTGTCCTTCTGCTAACATGAAATCTAAAAAAAAAAATCAAAAGGTCTTTGTGACATTAGTATTTTTAGATAATTTAAGGGCACTATTGTAGAGTGTATTTAAGGCACAACTGCCTTATCCCCCACAAAATTTGAATACCCCTGGTGAATGGTGTAAAACCTTTAAATGACAGATATCACAATGAAATTTCCCTGGTTGATTGTCTACACTAAGACAGTTACTATTACAACTTTTCAGAAATTTTATGTCTAAAAAGGCAAATCATGCTTTATTTAATTAAATATGCACTGATTTGCATTTCCAGAATAGAAATCTGAACACTGGATAAAGTCCGGTTTCAAAAAAATTTTGTTCAAAGGTTTTTACAGAGAGAATTTTGGAAATCTTTTTATCACTCCATAAATCAGAAAAAAAAAATTCAAGAGCTACGAAAAAAATCAATTTTCACCACGTTTTAGAGAATAAAATGTTATACAAATCAGGCTATGAATGACAGATGAACAACCCCTCTGTAAAAACCCTCAGAATATAAATAAGAATAAAACTGGAAAGTTTGGAGTATCTAAGCGCTACTGAAGTCGAGATTTTTGGTTCAAAAATGAGGGAAAAAAACTCATTTTGAGAAAACTGCCTTTAAAGATATGTAATGTGCAATTCCATACATTTTTAGACAAATTGTAAGACAATACAGGTGAACAGGGTAAAAATTTATATCACCAGGAAACTAACCCTGGTGATTACTGTCAACAGTTAGACATTTTTTTTTGTTTTCTGAAAAGTTTTCTGAAATTTCTTGTTTAAATCTGCAAATGAGGCAACATATAATTAAATCTTTAGCAGAACAGAAATCTGAGTTAAAACAAATATCTTTAATGTTTATTTTTGGACACATTTTCTTTCTATTAGTCCTAAAGAAGACATGTAATGGAAGCAAAATAGCCCCAGATCTCAAATTTGACCAGTGTGTGAAAAAGCTGTTTTCACCTGAGCTGTCTGGCCTTAATGTTTTTCAGGCAGAGCTCTGTAGTAGCAACATGGTTGTTCTTGGTTGGTTTGATATCTTTCCCTCAAGCCATGTCCACACTAACATATAGATTTGAAAGTGATTTGATTGTCATGTGATCTGACTCAAGTGGCTCGCACATGTCCATGTAAAGAGACTGTTTTTCTACCATTTTGACATTTTAGTGTGAACAGCACATTAAAAAAACAACCTCAACATCCGTGGATTGAAAACACTTGTTTTTGAATTGACCCACGTTACTGTGAAAAACTTTTTATATTTGGTGTGAATCATTTGGTCCTCAATAAGGTGGAGACTCGACTAAGTGGAGGCTGATTTGTGATGAAAGCGCTGATTTACAGCTTTCCTCAGATTGCTCTGAAAGCAGGAGAAAAGAGTGACATCTGAGGTGCGACACAGCTACTGGAGCTCGTCGCAGAGCTGAGAAAACCAGCACTTCTCACAAGCAACAGTGGTATTAGCACACACCTCACCCGGGGCAATCTAAACACACACATACAAGCTCTTTATGTAGGGTAATAACTAGGTATCCTCTGCCTGGGCCAATACACAAGCCACTGACCACAGGATTCCCCCCCTAACAAGATGTCACCCACTGCTGCCCCTCCTCCTGCAGTTATCTTAAAAGACAAGGGAGAGTCGTTAGTGTGGGTCTCACATAGCCTAATTGTTTAAGCCGCAGCAGGGGGTCTGGGGAAGAGTGGTGGAGACGGGGGTTTAGAGAAAGAGAGGGAGAGTAACTGGAAAACAGTTATTTTATATTATTGAGCTCCAAACGGCACCGGAGTTGAACATTTTTGTGCTGTTTCACATTTGCTGCACATTTGTAATTGCAGGACTTTTGTCCGGCTCCACAATGCCTCCCTGTCTGCAGTGTGTGTGTGTGTGTGTGTGTGTGTGTGTGTGTGTGTGTGTGTGTGTGTATGTGTGTGTGAGTGTGTGCCATCTAACGATTGACAGAGTTCCTCCCCGGGCACAGCAGGGTTGGACAAGGCCAATCATGGCCTGCCGCTGTTCCCGTGGCGACCAACTGCTTCTGAGAGGTTTAAGAGCCGGTTCCCGCATTCAGGCTGCAGGTGCTTCCATCCTCCCCTCACACACCGCCCCCCAGCTGAAACCTCTGTAGGCACGGCCCTCCATTACTGTAAGAGCGGGGAAGCCCTTTTTACCAGCTGTGTGATAGAAGCCTCTCACCTACTTCTCCAGCTCTCCATCCCAGAGGGGAACCATTGCCTGGCCTCCGCTCGTTTTGGGTCACTGCTGCGAGCCGGTGTCTGTCTTTGGTGCAGATTGAAGCTAGTTCGCCTGCAGCAGCCATCTTAAAGCAGGAGAGAAAAGACAGTGAAAACTCTCTTTGTTGTTGAACAAAGCAAGGTGTCTACAGGTGTCAGATGATTAAATAAAATGCCTTTTAAGACCTTTTCAAGATTACTTGTAACCAAATTCAAAACTGATTTTTGGTCAAATAATCTTGTCCGTATTCAAACATCACAGGTAAGTATAAATGTTAGTATTTCCATACAAGTTTTATGTAGGAATGTGATCATTAGAGTGAGTCAGGACAATCTGTATTTTGCCAACAGTTAAAGTAAAAAGGTTCAGCAGTACATTTTAAGATTTGTCACATCGGAAATGTGAACTTTCACACACAAGAAACTGAACTTTCTTCGGCAAAAGAAACTACATAAAATGTTTCTGGCAATTAAGACCTCACAAATTCAAATTAGAGACTATTTAATGACTTTTAAGGCCTAAATTTAAGACATTTCAAAGACCTGTAGACACCCTGGAACAGACTTCACTTTGCAAATGGATAATTTACACATTTCAACAACTTGTCACGAGATGGCCCTGTTAATGATCAGACAGTCAAGCAGAAAATAATCTGTCACACGCTGTCACAGAAATAATCACAATTTTCACACTGTTCAAGATTAGTATCGAGTTGACAAACGGCACGCTCCTACAGCACTGAAGCCCCACTGTGTGTTAACTACATTCTCTGGTGTTTGGCACGGAGCAGATGATGACCCCTGCTGGTGAAGCATGATGACCTACAATGCATCTGATCCTCCTTTTAAAGCGACTGAGTGTTGCAGTGTGAGCGGGCTCGGCAGTTTCCTTCACTTAGTTTTCTGGACACATTTTAAAATCTCATTGCAGTTTTGGAAGATACAAAGAAATACATGATTTTCACCAATTCTTCCTAAACATCTGTGCTTTTCATACACCATCTGCACCTTGATTTATTTTAGAACAGTAATTAAACTCTTATTTTAGTTATCTATTCTACTTATTGCAGCCTCAGTCTATATAAAACTAATTGTACTAAAGTGGGAGCAAACCATAGGGTTGTTTCACAGAGGCACAAAGTTGTGTCTGTTTAAAAAAAAAAACGAGATGCAGCCACTCCACATGCAGACAGCTGGCACTTGACATTTGTGACTGTTAATGTCACATCACACTTCAGCAACCTTAAATGCCCCCATACTGTCTAAACAACATCCTGATTCACCATCCTCCTACAGGTGGCCTCTGGTTTTGCCCCCACCTGTCTGCCAAATGTCTCAGCAGCAAACACTCTGCTGTAGCAGCCAGAACACATCACAGTCCCCTTTTGTTACTGTGCTGGTCTCTGTATGTCAAGCTGGTGGTGAGATGGTAGCATTCAAGTGTCGCACACTCTGGCTCCATTGGCATATCTTTTATTTTGATGACGTTTAGGCCTTTGAGTTTTCTTCAAGATTAATCATTGAATCATTGATTGATCGTAGATCTTGTAGAGGCCCAAAGGCCGAAACGTCTTCAGAATAAAGAGATGCACATGGAGCCAGAGTGTGCACACTTGTTTTCTTTAATCGAGTCAACTGCTGGTGATCAGCACCTCGTTATAATTCTTGGTGTGTTAATTTTATATTTAAAAGATGGTAATATTCCTCGGTATTAAATAAAGGTTACTGGTTTTTAAAGTTGACTATAGGTTATACCTCTGTATCATGTGTCTTCCTATACTGTATTAAATGATATTATCACTGACACATTAATGTGCAAGCACCATTTTAATGTAGCTCGTCAAGGTGGAGCTCATTTCAAATGAAACACAATGTATCATACATATGTGTATACTATAATATATGCTCATTACATGTTTTTAAACATTGTCATATGCAGTACATTAAGTATAAGTGTACGTACAAGTGATGTCAGATAAATGTAACTGAGTGAAAAGTGCATTCCCCCCTGAAATATACTGAGGTGGAGATATCAAGTAGCAAAGATGGAAAAAAGGAAAATATTGAAGTACAAGTACATAAAAAATCTACTCAAGAATATAACTTCAAACAAACTTTGTTACAACACTTCGCAAGTTTTATGTTAAGGCAATCTACATACACTTAATGTAATTTCCTCATGTTATCTTTACAAAGAACCTTAATGTAGTCATCATCCCAGAAAAAATAAAAAAAATAGAAATCCTCAAACAAAATGCTCAATTTCAATAAAGTTATGCTCACTAGCTGACCTGGTAGAGTGCACGTCCCATGTTTAAAGGCTATGTCCTTCCCAATTCCAACTCTGGCCCTTTGCTGCATGTCATCCCCACTATCCCTCCCCATTTCACACTAAAGTTTCCTATCTAATAACGGTAAAAATGCCAAATAAATAATCTTTAATAAATAAATAAAACACATAATTCATTACCTATAGGTTAAGTCTCTGTATCAAATCCACTTTCTTTAATGAATGTAACTGTGTGTGCCTCTCTGTGTGTGCTGCAAGCAGGAGAGCAAACATTTTCATGACTGCAGTGAGAATGTTATTTTTGAAACATGAACAAATATGGACTGAAGCAGCATATTTCATCAGATGAAAACATCTCGAGAATTTTGGAAATGATTACACTTATCTTTTGGACTTTACAACACTCTGGAGTTATTAAAAATGTTTGGATCACATGAGGCGGAGACAATCCTGCACGGCCACCACTGAAATCTGAATTCTACAAATAGTATGAGACTAATAACATTAGTGTTGTCTAAACTTAATGTGCAACTGTGTGGAAATACCAGGTTTAAACAGAATGGTCAGACAAAAGAAGAAAGCTGTAGTATTCAAATGTTAATTTAGATTTTGAATGTCAGCGTCATGAAGCTTTGAATGATTCAGTACTGCCCTATACATGTATGATACACTGCAGCTCATAGTGGCCCCAACACTTCACTAAGAAACTTAATGGTTTTTCTTTCAGTTTATCCTCTGTCTTTATATATGTTATCGATATATACCTGTGTTCCTCACCTGCCAGTGAAACATCTGATGTTTTATTGTTATTCCCACACAGGAACACTGCTGTTTTTACATCAAGTAAACACTGAACTTTTGCACCGAGCTCAGAGACTACATGGCGTCTATAGATATGATGGTAAACAGTGATGCACTTGCTCAAGATTGTTGCTCAACTTGTTTGTCAGCCTGGAATGATGCACAACCAGTTGCAGGCAGCTCAACAGGCTGCCCGGCAGCAGCAGCTGCTGCATCCTCCTTGCTTATCTTTGCATTGGCAGCTGAGACGGTCCTTCCAGATAGCACAGACATGAAATCATCCCTTCACCTGCTCCGGGCTTGGTTCAGCATGACGAGCACACGGCGCAACAACTGCCCCCAGCCATGTTGTCTATCACCAGACAAACCTCCCGTCCTCTGAACTGCTGAACCATAAAACACTTAAACCTGACAGGAAATAAAAACAGATAAGAAAGGCAATGCTATGATTTTACTCCCAAAACAGTGTGTGGGGATGGTGGAGATAAGGCTCAGATTAAGGCATCCAGAGCAGAATTCATCCAGACGGGGAGAGACAGGCTGGCATTAAGGTAATTAAGGTGATGTTTTGCAGCAGCGAAGATGTGCTTGTGACTCAGAGTATGTAGCGTAACAGCTGTGCCGTGACACATAAGCCCCCCTCCGCAGCCCATCACTGATTGTGGCAAGTCCTTGGCTGTGACCTTGCTCTCCCTCTGCCCACGCTGTTTTGAGCAGGAGATGGTTGACGATCAATTTCAGCTGCGAGTACGCTGCGGAGGAAGGCAGCATATGGTTAGACATGATTTACGCACAAACACGAGCGCTCCCTGATATACCCGCACCCCCCCTTCTCCACTCACAAACACACAAACAAGCACTTACATAAATTATCATGTTTTGTGCTGCTGCAGGTATTGCTGGTGAATTGGTAATGTTGGTTGCAGGTCTGTGGTTTAGCAAAGACAGGATGAAAGGGGGTGAGGAGAGGATGTAAAGCCTGTAGCTCAGAATATACGATAAACTTTTTTTTTAAAAGGCAATTGATAAAACATCTTGTCTTTTAGTTGCTGTTTTTAGAATTTTTTTAGGGTATTAAAGGATAGGTTCACATTTTTAAAAATCTGTCTTGAAACATTATTCCTAAACTTAAACATTTCTCCTGTTAATCCTGCATCAGAGGTTTGTCCAGCCCACTGTAGGTGAAAACACACTCACTTACAGCATGACAAAACGGGCAGCAAGACGTCAAAGTCCAATGATTGGCTGGCCAGACCATGGCTGCAAGTAGTACTCACTGCAGCACGCTGGGCGCCCTTTGAAACAGTCCATCTTGAGTTCATCAGTGGTTTTGAACACCAACCTCTCCAAAAAACACTGAGGAACTCTACCAACTCTCATCCCTCTTCTCAAGATCCTGACACACCAAGCCGACGGTTGGCTGTCTGTCAAAGGTGGGCCGTTGGTGAGCAAATGCCGCCCTCATCGGTGCAGCGTGTCCCGCAGCCGTTGGCCCTCGTTGGTACTATTTGGCCTTTTATCCACTGATTCAGCATGTTGAATCGGCATCGGCACATCAGAGCCGATCGATGAATAAATTTACTCTGATTGGCAGAGGTGAGAAACGTAAACAAAGAGCTAAAGTCAAGAGAAAGTTAGACCAAAACAAACTTGTTACATAAGGTAAGATTATTTGTCTTTAGCCATGGAGCACTTTAGCAGAAACGTTTCAAGATGGTTTGTGTTGTTGTTCACTGGCGCATAGTGATACTGCTCTGTTCTTTCAACATTGGATTGTGTTGTCAATATGCTAACTGGCTAACTAGCGTTAGTGTCCTCTGGTTTCCCTTTTTGAATGAGGATTACAGAGGCTGCGTCTGCTGGTATGGAGGGTATGTCCTGTCAGGCAGGCACAGAACACACATGCTTCTTGGCCATCAGTTTGGTGTGTTCATGTGCAACTTTTTGGCCAAGACACCTCGACGAGAGGCGACACAGCAGGGGGCTCTTGTCGCTGATAGTTCTCTTGTTGATTTGGTGTGTCTGGTTCTTTAGAGGCAGGACGTTGGGTTTTTAACATTACCGCCTTGCCTTGTTGTGTTTGCGTCCCTGTGTTAATCTACTTTTACTAACAGTCACTGGCTGAATTCGAGTTGCTACAGCCGTCAAAGGAAAACTGCTGACTTTCAACCAGCTCTGTCTGCTCACAGATGAGCAGTGTTTGGCTTTCTTCTGTGCCGCAATCACCCAGAGATCCCTGTTCATTTGCTAGTGGAGGTCCAAATCCTTCCTTTAACTACCCATACCGCTATTTTCCAAGCTACTGTAGAGGTCATATTTAACAGAGGTTAGCTTAGCTAGCTACCAGCAGTCTCTTGCTGGATAGCAGTAAGCTGGCAGCCAATCATCAGGCCTTAACATCGGGCAGCCCACTTTTATCATGCAGAAGTGGGCGTGGTTTCATTTAAGGTAGGTTGGAAAAATGATAGATGCATTAACGCTGGCCAATGAAAGATTTCTTACTGACACAATCTGGGTGTCAGTGATGGGTAAAAATGCACAGTCCTTGTTCTGTATAAAAATGTATTCAAAACTTTACACTACCATGAAGCTTACATTGAAAAAGCTTCACGAGTGAATGTGTTAATGGTCAGGTATGGACAGGAGGATTGATTACAGCATGCGAAACCTGTTTCAATGACTACTGCTGTGATACACACTTGAAAAAATTGTGAACCTATTCTTTACTCTACATGAACAAGCACACTTTACAAGGTTTAAAAACATTTAAAACAATAGTTTTGAGGCTACAAACAAAGGTGATCCAGCAAGATATTAACACATTAGCTTTAACAGACAGATATACTGCTAATGAAGCTACATTTCCTTTGGGACTTTGCCCCGAATTCCCACTCCCTCATCACAAATCCTTCAAACCTTCCCCCATCGATGATCTCCGTTTGACACCTCAGTGCATCCCCCACCTCCCCAACCCTCCTTCAAGCCTCCACCTAACATCCATTCAATAAAATCATTTGTGTACAGAGGTGAAGTAAAAAAAAACACTACAATCTCTCTGTTTCTGTAGCAGATACTGTGCAGGGGTGTATAAATCCTTCAGGTGTGTCTGGACAAATCTGCAGGCTGCAACAAGCAGGGAGGATGTTTGAATCTGTGTGATGTGCTCTAACCTTTGACCTTCAGTCACAATCCTGCGGCCGCAGAGGTTCAAGATGACTCACAGATTATCGAGTGCTGAATGTCTGTCGAGCCGCGATGCTTTGTAGTTCTCTAATGTGGCTGCGATAAAAGCGTAGTCTTGGGTGAGCGAGGCCTCCCTGACAGTGAGGTCAAGCAGACGGGGGATTTAAGCTGCGAACACGATCAATTGTATTCAGGTCAGGGTTGTGTCATGTGACGGGTAAGATTGGTAAAACCTCATAATAAGGAATCTTAATACAGATGCTGTCCACGATAACAGGAATTAGATCAGATTGACGATGTCAAGAAATAAGGTGTAAAAATGATCCCTTAAAAAGAAGATTCAAAGTCTTTTTGATGTGGGTACCAAGAGGAAGATGCGTCAAGTGTCATTCTGATCCTTGCTTTTTCAGGTTGAGATACAAGATTTATTGATTTATTTATTTACTTTTGTTCAAGACCTGCACTAATAAATCTCAGCCTTTCACCTCTTCTGTCTATCTACAGACAATCTGTCATGCATATACACCAGTGCCCTGCCCACATGGACTGAAAATACCGTTGCAGTGGTCACGCTGGTAAAGACCTTTGTCTTCTGTCCCAAGCTTTATAGATAAAATCTGTCACAAAAAGCTTCCCTCAAGACACAACTTGAGCTGTTTTTTTTTTCTAATCATCCGACCAGAAGAAGTTAAGAAGAAATAAAGGACATTTTACTAAAAATGTCCTCTTAAATCATCGAATAATAATCATATAATGGACTATAAAACAAGACTGGGACTTCAAATTCAATCTCATCTACATCCAGTAGGCGATTTAAGGAGGAATAAACAGTGACACAATCCCTCTTGATAGCAAAATGACTAAATTGTGTCCCACTTGTTAACCTGCCATCGCGCTCTATCTTCTGGGTCCACACCCAGACGCCATCTTATCCAGACCCAGACCTTTAATCAATAATCTATCGAGAATTATTCAACTTTGACTGACCGTTTCTATTTTAACCTCTGCAGCATTGTAGCACCACGAACCACAAAACTTACAGTTCAATTACATGCATTAAATCATCTTGCGTGACGCTACTAAGCCATTCAAATCTGTGCATTACAATAGGCATTGCGACCCAAGTGAGTGTGATAACACACACAGACATGGGAGAGATGAGACGAGATAATTGGAGAAATAAGAGAGTCAGGGAAAAGTAGTTTCACATGGTGTGTTCTAAAGTGAGAGGAAAGCAGACAGCGAAAACAGAGCTTTTAATCAACAACGGACAGCCTCTAACATGTTCATTCTTCCCACGTTCAGTTCAAAACCAGTGCGTCTCATCATACGTACCAAGACCAGGGCGATTAGTAAAAGCAGCAGTGTGAAGCGCCACTACGAGACAAAGCACAGAGCATCTTTTGAGCAAACATACAAAACTGAGGGCAAAGAAAATGGCAAAAAAAAAAGATCTAAATCAATCAATCAATGTATTTGTCACATAGAATTATACAAGGTACAACTCCAGTGAAATGGCACTGAATCACTAAATCAACATGTAAGTTATACTTTAGACGGCAGAGCATCGCCCCTGTTAGAAATGACACACAAACACATCACAAACAAAGCCCTCTTTCTGAAGGAGGACCATTAAACCTTTTTCTCTCTATAGCTGATGTCCATGTACTTGAACGTAACCGTGAGATGTTTTACTTTTCTGCTTCATTGCTGTCATTGTTTTTATAGTAGTCTTATATGAAACAACAAAGAAAGCCAGTGAACAGTTTAGTTAAAGGAACAGTTCACCCCAAAATCAAACATTTGTGTAAGACAGTGTGAGATGTAAACATTAATGGCTGACGTATAACCTTAGCTGATTAGTGGTGCTAGGTGAGCTAGCAGTAAATGCGCACTTCCTCGAGCTATAGGCATTATATCGACATGTTATTTCACAGTAACTAAGTGTTGTCTTTGCCTGGTTTGAAAAGCTTTATTACGGTGAAATATTCCAACACACTCTCACTCTGACCTCCTCACATATCAACATTTGGTCATGGACTTCACACGTCCAGATATGACGTGCAAGGTACCCTGGGTGCGTTTGTTATTGACATTTTAGGAATGGGACACTGTGTCAACTTCTGCCTGTTACATGCATTGTGTTCTTTCAAAACACACTTCCATTTTCACAGGAAATGTAACGTTTACATGCCGTCTCTTTCAAAATGCACTACATCAGTACTGTAAATTGACTTTTTTTTTTCCTTCAACCAGTAACGCACGTGGTTAGGTTTAGGAAAAAAGAACAGGGTTTGGCGTTATACTCTAACAGGGTGTGAACACTGCTTGGTGTTTGTTGGACTCATCCACTACCCGTCCTTGCCTGTCCTACTTGGACTTTCGCTGCCTTAACTTTCGTTCTTGTCCCACTGCATTTCCCTCTGATGCCGCTGGGCACTGTTAAACTATAACAGTGCAGCGTATCACGCCGAAGTTAAAGGACGGCTTTTATCATCGGTGTCTGACGCTGCAAGTCACTGCCCAAGAATACTGAATATTCTGAACTTACCAGACCCTTCTCACTGTTTGATTATTTGCCTTTAACCAATTAGTCATTATATCTACAGTACTCAGGACTATCAATCAAAAATCTCATTGTGTAAATATTTTATTTAAGTTTTATTTTTGCAAAGCACAAAATGTCAACTCTAAATATCATCACAATATTGATATTGAGGTATTTGGTCAAAAATATTGTGACATTTCTCCATATCACCCAGCCCTAATTCCTTATGTGCAGTGATATGGTAACGTTAGCTAGCTTAGTGATGCTAGGTGAGCTAGCAGTGGATGCTTGCTTTCTTCTGCACACTGCATGGTGATACAGTTAGTGGGTGTTATTTAGAAGAAAGAAAATAGTTCCAACATGAAACTGCTCACAAAAAGATTTGTGGATTGTCTTGAGTAACTGGGTCATGGTTTCTGAAAAGAGGCATTGCTGTTGAGTTTTTCAAATGTATTTTTAGTGCTTTGAACACATCAAGCCATGTGACATCTAGATCCATTATACCGGGGAGAAGGCAGACATCTCTACATCTCTACGGCCAGTATCTCCAATACACTGCAACTCACACCAAAACAGCCTTGACTAATAAATAGCACCATAGGAAAGAGGAAAAATTCACATTTTTGATTTGGGGGTGAACTGTCCCTTTAAAGTCCAGTCTCAGTGTGTCCCTTTCCACCTCACAGAATACTTCATCTTGACAAAAAAAAAAAAAAACACTTGGCAGCAGCGGGCTTTCAGCTCACTTTTACAGAGAGCTTCACCATAATGATATTTTTATTCCGGGAGACATGGCCTAAATGATTTCATGTGCTAATGCAATGGGCTTGGCCATCCCCAAGGCAACAGCAA
Organism: Cephalopholis sonnerati; assembly: GCA_019142605.1. Classification (NCBI taxonomy): domain Eukaryota; kingdom Metazoa; phylum Chordata; class Actinopteri; order Perciformes; family Serranidae; genus Cephalopholis; species Cephalopholis sonnerati. The sequence continues at coordinate 29,765,784 of JAGQAX010000003.1, read as the reverse complement.
TGGTCTCATTAGGGTTTCTAGTCATGAAAGTAGTGAAAAAGGAAAAGCACTGAATGGGGTCGTTAAATACATCATCAAAGAGGTGTGTCTCTGCTCTCTCGTTATAAGTTAAGATAACGCAAAAAAGCTCCTCGGTTATCGGGGAAGGGGAGGGGGGGTTATATGCAGGGAAAAGTCAGTTAGTGTTTGCTTGTATTTCTGTTTTTGTATTTAATTACTGAATCATAATGAATTTTCCATGTCTAAGGAGACAATTTAATTTAGCAGCAGCTAATGACACCAGTTGTGTGAATTGGATGTATTAAAGTTTTAAAATCCTTTTAGCTTATCTATGGCTCTTTATTTAACTTCCTGTTTTGTGATCAATGTGAACTTAATGAGAGAAACCCATGATAAATAATGGATTTTATCTGGATTCACCTGTTTATTGTAATTCATGAATATATTTATTTGTCACAGCCACTATTCCTCACATTCATATGGGACTAATAATGCGTTTTTTATTATGAACAATGCATTTCTATTCAGACATATATGATTCTCCCTATAAATCATTTAATATTCATCTGACTGTTTTAACATCTGCTGTTGAATTTAACTGCTGCAGGATAATAACAGTAAAAAATCAAGGTGTGAGTCACTTTGGTCTGTGGCTGACACACATTACCTACATACACTGAGTGTCCACTAGAGGGCAATGTGTCCAATGCATTCAGTCTGATGTCACAGGTTTCATAAGGGCGACAAACCACACAAAGAGAAATGACAAAGAGTCAGTTATTACACCGTGTGCAGATTAGAAAAGTGAAGCACCCCAAAATCTGATCATTACCTTGATATGAGGCTCTCTTTTTTTCAGTTCTCCTTCGAGGTGTCATATTAGTTTTGTGCCATTGCTCTTTGTGCCTGATTGTTGAGCAATTTTCTGGTAGTGTTTTATGCTGTGTCCACCTTGCAATGTCATATTGAAAATTAAATCCAGTAATGATCAAGCTTGCAGTGGATGATTTATTGATAGTCAAAATGTGAAAGAGGAAGATGGACCTTAAGGTAAAAATTAAATGTTATTCTTGATGTGTTTTTACTTGTTTATTATAAGAAATTGTTGAGGGAAGATGATAATAAATTCTACAATATAAGGGATATAGCAGTTGCAATAATGGAAATCAGATGTGAAATAAAAATCAATACATTTTCTTTTATTTTTTCCCTCCAACAAAGAGGAAGCTGCCTGCCTCCTCATCTAGTATCTTTTCCTATTCCTCTCTCTCTCTGTCCCCTTCATTCCCCCTCCTGTTATCTGCCCCCCCGCCCCCCCCTCCTGTGGGATCATGGGAATTGTGCAAGTAGCGTGGCGTTCCACGCTCTGCCCGCGGCGCTCCAGGAGGAGGCGTGCAGTAATGACCTGCTCCTCAGCTCGCTCGCCATCATCGCCCTCACAATTAATTCCCGCCTCGCGTTCCTCTGTGGTGGCGGGGGGGATGAGAGTGTGGGCTCCCTCATTAGAGCTCCTTGTAATGTGTCTGGCAGCAGTTCCCATCCTGCCACTTCTGCCCTTCCACTGCTGCTACCATGTTTGTTTTATAGATGCCTCCCTCTATGCTTTCCTGCCTCACAGAATGACTGACACCCAGTGTAAAAGTACGCCTGGTCTGTGTTTTTATCCATCAGGGCTTGAGGAAACACATGAATACACCTTTCACACGCGTGACACAGAGGGGAATATTTTCGGCAGGTTCTTCCAGGTCCATCTGGCGAGTGTAGGAGCCTTTTCACAACAAACACAATTCATGGAAATGTCCAGTGCACTGTCACATTATAATGCCTTCAGAAACAGGTGATGACATTTTGAACGGCTGGTGACACCAAACTCAGGGTAAGCACTGAACTTTTAAACCAAGTGGAGCAGAGTCTGACCTGGATTTCAACTCTGAGCTTGACCAGGGATATTTTACAGTTTCATCGCACCATGGTCTGCCTCGCATGGTTGGTCAGCCTGCATATTTTCCAGGTGATAAGTGTGGAAATTTCGTAACATAAGGCATAAAGAACCATATTTTTGACACCGTGTTGTATATAATGTCGAGGAGTCTTGCTTCTGACATGCAAACTACCCTTCTGATGTGCTCATGGCAACAATCTCTCCTGTGAAATACTGAATGACACTGCCAGCAACTTTTGGTCCTTGAAAAACATAATGATGAAAACAAGAAAAACGTTAACGAGGCTTTAAGTGATTTTCTTAATAACAATACAATGACTGTGTGAAAATGGGATAATTTGAAAGGGGCTGCTCGCAGTGATGAACCTACAGAGATTTATCACCTGAATCTCATTCTGTCCCTTTTTGGTTTACTCCCACTGCTTTCATAGAATTGTTTTCACCAGGCCGCTGTTTTCAGCTTTAAGCTTCAAAAACTCACTGTATACTAACTGTTCAGCGTAAAGTGGGATTTATACTTCTGCACTGAAACGGCAATGTACCTATGGCGTAGAGCCTACGCAGTACCCTATGCCGTAGCCTGTCATGTACCTCCCCAGAAATGTAACTACTAAATGCGATGATGCAGACCTCCTGTCTATTTTTGTAAGATGAAACCATTTTCCTAAATGAAAACTAAGCATTCCCTAACTTTAATTTCACAGATAAAAAATAATAAATCGTGACAAGACAATAAAACCTCCACAAAATAGCATTTTAAGTCTTTGTGTGATTTACTCTGGCTTCATATGAGTAGAGGAAATCTTCGCTGGTCACTAGGCTAATTTATACAATGTAAAATGCCATAGGCTTGTGCTAATAATGTTAGCATGTTATATTTGTTTGGAAAACGTGTTTAGTATAAGACAGATGTTTTGTCGGTGAACCTTGTGAGTTGTAATGGAGCTGAACTTTGTAACATTACCTTTGTTAAATGTTGCTGTTGTCCCTGGCTTTATATAAGTAGAGGAAAAGATCACTAGCTGCTAGGCTAATTTATACAATATAAAATGCCATAGGCTTGTGCTAAAAACATTAGCATGTTGTATTTGTGGGGAAAAAGTGTCTGTGAATGCTACGAGTTATAGTGAAGCTGATTTCTGTACTTGTGTTTGAAATTTTCACTATTAAGTCATGTTTAATGTGTGTTTTGAATCAACTAAACTTTACAGCACTTCACAGAAACCCCGCTGCCAACTAGTGTTTTGGAGGTGTAACTGCAGAGTGACACAGACACACCACAGCACAAGTATAAATGCTCACAACAGCGTAGGCCACGTGTGTAGGCTACGGCGTAGGCCCTGCATAGAGCTGACACGGAAGTATAAATCCCACTTAAAACAGCAGACAGATGCAGTAAGTGACTAGTTTGTTAACACAATGTAGCATTTAGCAGCTACATAGGCAGATATTCAGCATCGTCCATAAGAAACAGCCAGACATCACCGCCACCTCAATCTCATGCCCTCTGAACGCCAATATCGGTCCCTGCTCCTCCCACCTCCATCAACTGCAGTTCCTCAAATGGCCACTAGAGACTGGCTCCAAAAGCAAATCAATCTCAAAGACCCTCATGTTAAAATGCCCAACTTTACAGCAGAAATAAAATGTTTTCAGCCTCATACAAAACAACGGTGGTGGTCTCTAAAGCTGATTTCCTCCTTTGTGACAACTGTACAGAGGGTGAATTTTTATATTACTCACACGTTGACATTTTATTAAGGCTTAAGTTACACTTAATTAAGGACGGACCTCTTTGAGTGACAGGCTGTCTGTCGATAATGTCTTCAGCTTCTCAGTCAGATCCACCCCTCGCTCCTTTACAGCGCTAGCCTCTCACCCAAATGTGGTCACTTCTGGCTCCAAACAACCAAGATGGCAATGGCCGAAATGTTGAACTTGAGGCTTCAAAACAGGAGTCCAAAAACCATGGACATTACACATTAAGTTAAAAAGTGATGATATGTCAATATATGGGATATTATGATATGATAAGTTCATAACTTGCCCCCAAGTGGCCCCAAAAAAAGGTTTAAGCAACATGTCATCAATGACTATCAGACCCTTAGCACAGTCTGAGTATAATCCAACTTTAATTCCCAAGATTCACTCTTTTCCTGTAAATATTACCTGTTTTTATTTGCAATACGCAATCCTGAGTAACAAAATGCAACATAAATACAAGCTAACAATGTCCTGACCAAGGTTACATGTTTTTACTGCAGTTTGAAGCTGTTTGCACTCATTGGGAGCCGCACAGTGAGCAAACACAATACAAAAAGCAGAAACAGTACAGTAAAGTTTACTGTACATATTCAGTACAAAACAAAGTAGCAGACTGGTATTCTTTTGGGAAAACTGAACATAAAGCATAAAGCATAAAGCCAGGAAAACAAATTTTGTATGCTGCCTCTGCTCAGGAGGCCGACACAAACTGAGACTTATTAGTGGGTTCTTCACATTTCTGAATGTATTAAACAGACTTGACATATCAAAATGTCAAGCACTTATGTCTCAAAAGTCAAGAAATTATGCCAATTTTGGGCAGTTTAGGAGTGAAGACGGGTTGGTTTGATGCTTTAGATGAGATGGAGAAGTGAACACAGTCCTCGGTTATTCTCCAGCTTGCATCACTCAGAAAGAGCATGCGGTGTCATGTCACCTGGCAGAAGCCATTTAGATGTAGACACCATACTCGCTGTCACAATAAAGCTCATCCCGAGAATACATAGATAGTCAGCTGTTTGCACACAGACCCTTTTCAAATAACACAATCAAAGACACTGACTTCTGCACGCTGTGTCACGAATACTTTCATGAGTCATGCCTCTTGTCAATGCGACGCGGAGTTCATTCACTGGCATAGTTGTTCGAAACTCTTTTGCTCTACTACATTGGTTTTTGCACAGCTATTGTGCAGGAGACAGATTCAGCATCTGCCATTGTGGACTTTGTCAAAGCCAAGGCTGCGGCTTAGAGGTTCAGTCAACACGCAGATAAATAGAGGCTAGTTCTGGTTGACAGTCTTCTGAAAGAATATAAAAAGTTGTATTCATTTCACCTAATATTGATGAAATGATCACGGCGATAAGAGGGTTTGATAGTGTCATTGTGTATGTGTGTGTGTGTCATGTCTCTCTGCCTGCCTGTTTCTCAGTCTCTAAAACATTAATAGCGGTTCCAGCTTGAGCTGCACCTCTAACTTTTATCCGCTGCTTCTGTATGAAAGAGGAAAAGCAAAAAGAATAATGTGACCACAACCAAGGGAGGTCCACCTATAGACTGTATAAAAGAAGTGGACATAGTCACCATAACGTCACCCATTGATTTGTGGTCTTTAGAAGCTTCGAGTCTGGCATCTTGGCTGTTGCCATCTTGATGTTTTGGAGCCAGAAGTGACCATATTTGGACAAGAGTGCGGAACTGAGGAAGAGCGAGGGGTGGATCTGATGGAGAACTCGAGAACTCTGCCGTGGGAGTAACAAGCATACCCAGGTTTGCCATCTATTTTACTCTAAATGGGAACATAACTTACAAAATGAACACCATGCTGTATCAAAGAAGGCTTGGAACTAGTGATTGAAACCACAAATTTGTTAGGAAAATGTTCAATAAATCAAGTGAGAAGGAGGGTCCTTTTCTCATAGACTTCTATACAATTTAACTTCTTTTGCAACTAGTGTAGTCAACACATTCTCACTCCGACCTCGTCACATATTGGTCATGGACTTTCCACGTCCAGATACGACGTGCAAGGTACCCTGGGTGCGTTGGTTGTTGACGTTCTGGGATGCCGTGTCAAGTTCTGCCTGTTACATGCATTGTCATCTTTCAAAATACACTTCCATTTTCACCAATTGACTTTTTTTCCCCCTCCAACAACTAACACATATGGTTGGGTTTAGGAAAAAAAAACAGGGTTTGCCTTTATAATCTTACAGGACACAAATCACCACTCATCCGAATGAAAGTCGGTGTTTGTTGGACCCATCCACCACTCCGCCCACCCACCCTACTCAGACTTTTGCCACCATAACTTTCGTTCTTGTCCCGCCGCGTTTCCCCCTGACGTCGCCAAGCGCTGTTTCACTCGAACGGCGACCAGCTGTGTATCCTGCTGATGTTAAAGGATGGCCTTTTTCGTCAGTGTCTGACTCCGCAAGTCTCTGCCCAAGCACCAGATTTCGACGACTTCAGAGTGAGACCGGGTTGGCGTAGTTGCTCCCTTCTAGTGATTAAAAAGAATGCAGGTGTAAGGCATTTCCACGCTGGCCTCACTTTTCAACCCAATCCCCAGAATAAATGTTGGCATTGAACATTTCTACAAACCACAAATACATTACACTTGTACATTATTATATAGCAGATATAGATGGATATATTGAAGCTTCACATTTCAGTAATCTTATCATGTAGCTGGGTTTAGGCACAAAAAAAAAACACTTGATTACAGTTAGGAAGAGAACATATTTTAGTTTAAACTATCCAGTGCTGGTGGAACAATCCCAGCTGGAAGTGCAGCAGTGTCTTGGTAAACAAGCACATTTAATGGCACTATTCTCAGTGGAAACACAGCAACAGGTCACTGAAAAACAACATTTGGCTAAAAAGCTGTTGGAGGAGGCAGCAATGACTCGATGAAAAACAACCGGTTTTGTTGTTTGCTGATCTGAAGTGTGGTCTGCAGCTTGGCAGGTGTCTCACCATACCCTCAACCTCCTGATGACAAAGTCAGCTAATAAGCTTCATCACTTTAGAAACATTGATATGAATCATGCAAATATTAATGTATGTGGTTTGCAGAAACGTACAATGCCAACATTTTGTTCTGGTGACCAGGCTGCACTTTTTAAACCCGGAGGCTACGTCCTCTTCTTTCATAGAATCCAAGGGTCAACTCAGAAGTGTTAGTATTTCTGTTTTTTACCTGGTGTTAACATGCAATCTGTATCTGGATGTCATATCCACTTTTGGGAAAATGCATCTGAATGCAAGGTGTAAATGAACGTATATTTATAAAATATATCCATAGGCAAAGGACTACAGACGAGCCTGAGCTCAGCAGAGTAGATAAAGTAGAGCCCATGCAGCAGCAGCAGCAGCAGCAGCAGCAGCATCACTTTCCTTAACCTGGGACATGTTTGTTGATTAGTCTCGGCTTACTTAATTTGCATATCAAGTTGTGATATGCTCTGATGATGTGGGCTAAATCGAGATAACAAGGACACTTATTAATACCAGGTGTGAATGCAAAGGCTTGTGATCAGATATCATTATCTAGATAACCCATCCAGATACAGATCACGTTAATACCAGGTGTAAATGAGGTCTTAATGGGAATTAGTCAGATTTTTTGGATGGTAGATATTGACATTTAACTCTTAACAGAGCAACAAAACAAAATCAAAAACAAAATTTCAACAGCTGCTGTTGAATAGAAGTAAAATCACAGCAGCAGCTTCCTGTGGTGTCGTGTCCACATGTAAACATCTAAGTCTGACAAGTCTGAGTGCAAGCACAATGTGGTGTGAACCACTTAAAACTGAGTCACATCCTGAATGTGACTTATAGACTTAAGCGGATGCTTCCATGATGTTTGTGTTTGCCGAAGCTGTTTGCTCACCCTCGCTGACAGATGAGCATGGCAACTGTGTTTGCACATATTAGCACAAAAACAAAAGTGTCCCCAATCGTAGTTCATGAAGAGGGACACTTGAAGTGAATCACTTGTCGGTGTTTGATAAATTTAGGTTTTTTGTTTGTTGAACATATTTGTTTTGAAGTGGGGAGCTCCCTCGGAGACTAAAAGAAACAATGAAATTTCCTTAAGAAATTGTTAAAAGTTGGGTCAACAGCTGAAGGAAGAGTTTCTCAGTCTTGGGGTGTAGACCCTGTGGGAGGTCTCCTGATACAGGGCGTCAACAATTAGCAATTAACAATTAGGAGCACACAAGGAAATTTAGAAGCAAAGTAAAAAAATGTTCATAACATAAAGTTAATTAACAAAAAATGTATAGCATGAATATTCATAAGTAGCAAGGTCAGTTGTTTTATGCTGTCAGCTCTCTTCTCATCTCTCTAGACACTAAAACATCAAATCTATCATCCCCATTTTTGGTCCCCCCTCTGTTGGGGTACCTAGCACACAGATCTGGTACTAAAAGGTGGAGCTGTGAACACTGCAGTCTGTTGATTGGTCAGTAGAGGACGGTCACTCTGCTCAGGGCTGAGTTGTGGCTAGTTTTGAGGCTCATGTAACCACTGTTCATACTGTGGAGAGTTTTATTAGCAGACTGTAATTATAAAATGAAAGGATGTTTGCTGCCTCTCGCAGCAGCTGCAGTCTGATTAAAAAATAACTTAATTCTCTGGGCCAACTGCCGGCGACTTTTAAGGTCAACGTTAACTTGCAGTGTTACTTAATGTATGAGCTGACGACGTGAATCCATCAGCACACTTTGAATTTCATTGTGACAACTTTGACCATCACTGTAGTTTTTGTATGACATACACTTTTAGTAATGAGTGGATCTTCAAACGTTTATATACGTTAATTTCGGGCGGGTTATGTGAACGGCATATATTCTAATCCTCAATCTGAGAAAAAAATAAAGTGTCGTGGAGCGTTGTTCCTGTGGGCTACAGCATCACTAAACCCCAGAGCTTGCCTGAGAAGGACTAAATGTTCAAACCCACTTTTCTTTAAATATCCCATGGAGAGAGACTCTCTTTGCATTTGTGTCACCAGTAATAAGGAAATACAGTGATTGCTGGACAACCCCGCCCACATTAAGAGTACTGTCTGCAGTGGAAACACTAGGGTCTAGATACCACGTCTGAAGGGTTACTTTCTGTTCCAAAGGTACCATACTGAAAGTGTTACTTGGAAACAATAGATAAGTGAGTTGAACCTTACAGATCCCCCTCGCCAGATTTGTCTTTATTTTTGTGTCTTTTTTGCTCAAAACAAAAATGAACAGGCTTCCTTTTTAGCGATGCCTGCGTGTGTAATGTTTAGCCTATTGTACCAATACTTTTTTCCATGTTTACTTTCTGTTTAACCTCCTCTTACTTGACACTGGCTGTGTCATCACAGAAAACTGTACTGTGATTGGCACATTGCGTCTTGTGGAATTGTGGGATTTGTAGTTAAATTAACAAACAGCGGCACATGGGAAAAAAAGATTATTGTAGGTTTTAATCATTTACTTACAGACTGTGCTCATAAATGATTCTTCATGTTTTCACATATCTATTTTTTGGGGCATACAAGTAATACAAAAACAAGTAAAATTCTCGCACTGTTGATGATCCCTGTGATGAAGCCTAGTAGTAAATGTATATGACTTAAAAATCAACAAGTGTGAACTACAAAGTACTTCAATTCACTTCATAAAACCATGAGAATTTTGGGACCTCATAAAGGACTGCAGGCCAGAAAAGGTTGAGAAACCTTCAATAAGGCAAAGAAATGTTTTTTATCACCTTCAGTGACACTAATTTGTTGTAGTGAGAGCTGGATTACAGTTGCCACAGCAAGAGAACATTGAACACTGTTTGACATTAATTTCCAACAAAGCACGGTTTAATGTTTTACAGACGCCGAACTCTTCCACCACAACACAGTCCTGTTTATTGTCTCTGGTCAGTTTAATACCTTCTGACATCGAGGAAGGATCATTATTGTCCGAGTGTTTACATTCATGTAGCAGGACAGCCCTGCGACAGGTTAGAGCAAATATTGATTGTGGGCCATACGCTGGCTTTTAATTCCAGCCGATGACCTTTGTCACCTGCAACCCTACTCTTCCTATATCCTGTCTGTGAAGCAGCCAATCAGGACAGACATCTGGACCAACTGAACACCAGGGGCACATCAAATCTGAAAATGTTGTGCAGTGTTTTGCTGTGGTTTCCAGGTTCAACAACATCTTTCCTCAAAAGGATGTGACACAGTGTGCATTGTGCTTTGAGGGGGTGTCAGAGGTGTATCCATTCAGCAGTGACATGTATCTAAACTTAATTCTAGTACATCTGTACTCATTGTACATACAATTTTAGTTTTTATTTCACACTTTGGCATTGTATCTTTCCCATGCAAATAAAGCCCCTTTAAATTGAACTGAATTGAACCCTGCTGTATAAAAAGGCAGTGCATCTGCGCAACACAACAGGGTGTTCAACGCACCACCACTTCTGTCGAAATACGTGGTAAACATTTTGCTATGTTTTGTCAGGGCTGAACGCAGCCTAAATATTCACAGCTCTAGATATTAGAGTACACTTTGTCATGCTATTAAACTTAATTGTGGGATCAAATAAAATAATTACTTTAGAAAACCAACTGATTATTTAGTAGGCAGTGCGCTTTTAGTTAAAAGTAAAAGTGTTTTTAACAATAAAAGTAAATCTTCACACACTTACTGGAGCTGTATACGTTTTGTTTGTTCTGCGCACAAAGAATTTTGTTCCGAAGACACCACATTGTCTGGCCTTTACTGGTGTGTCAGCTGTGTTTATAATATGTACAGTGTGTATAATATGAGCTCATAAAGAAATCATTTGACTATGACATACTGTACATGTGTACAGGAAAAATATATGATACGATTACAAAATGTGTCAAATCTGTGTAAAAAAAACTGACATACACAAAAGCGCATGTATGTGTATTATTCTTTAACAGGCTAATTATACCTAAGCACAGTTTTGAGGTAGAGTATTTTTTATTCTCTGCTACTTCATACTTTCATTCCACTACATATTAGAGGTTGTTTTCTTTTTACAACTACAGTATAGTGACTAATAACGTTGCAGCTTAAGATTTTATGCAAATTGTAACAAACTTGACACTGTTATAGATTAAACTATCCAACTATAGGTGTAGATTTTTATTTATTTATTTATTTGCAGGGTTAGGGGAGACACACATTCCCCTCAGTATTAATTTATTTTAACATCTGCATAACCCATCCTCAATAAAAGCATGAAATTAGTATTTAGTATTTTGATGAAATTAAATACATTTCCATCACACACTGATGCAGTTAAGGGAAAATCTGACACATAAAAATGTTCCAGAGTGCAGGAAATTAATTGTTTGACAGTCAAAATTTCCTGAGGGTGGACCCCAAACCCTCAGTTTCATATGTTCCCCAAGTGTTGACCAGCTACCACAGTAAAATGCTGGTTATGTCGTAATGCTCGGACCGTAATTATGAGCAGCTGAGCTGGAAAAAAAAAAAAAAACTCAGGTTAGCTTCCAACTTGTAATTCTGAGTCAGAGACACTGGGGATATCTGGCAGAGATGATATCTCCCCCTTGGTGTGATGAACTATATGATGTGTCAACCAACTGGTGGCCAGTTACATCTGTTAAAAAAAACAACATTATTGAAGGGTTTATATTTTTTATTGTTTTTCATGTTCTTCCCAATCTGCTGACATGAATACACTCATACATCTGTGTTGACAATTCAAAAATGTCACATGTAATGATAAACGACTCACTGTCAGTGTAATGAGCGTGTTTATTTTTTAAATTTTATGGTCATTTTGCTTGTAATACTTTTTTAAATTCAAGTTTTACTTATAATTTTAAGATTTTGAATGCAGGCCTTTTACTTGGAGTATCTGACGTTGTGGTATTGCCACTTTCACTCTAACTAAACTGAATGTTTCTTCAACCATTGCTGTATTCTGTAGATAAACACATTCAAATAAATGTGTAATTGATTTGTTATTTCCCAGACTGCTCCACAGGGGCTTCTTTAGTGTGCTGGAGATTCCAACCTTGAAGAAAACTCACCTAAAAAGATAATTTATGTAACACACTCATATAGAATAATGGATGGATCTGAAGAGAGAATGTAAATCTTACATTTGTTGGTGCACAATGTGCTGAAATAAAAAATAAAAAAAAAAAAACCAGAAAGAACCAGAAATAATAACACCAGAAATCTCTAGTGTCATTCCATCTACATGAGGAAAGTTTGAAAAGCAGACACATCTACAGAATATGACTGCTAACTTTCATTCACGCAGCCTACATGCAGACACGGTGCTTTCTATCTACATGTTACTTGAGGTTTTCTGTGGAAGTGATTGTGTGTAGGTGCTGTCATCTGTACCAGACTGTGTGCCAGGAGCCGGCTTTCTTTCAGCAAAGCTACTAACTGGATAATTAAGGGTGCTCTATACACTCCAATTAGCAGGCGATGGGAAAGGGAGGAGGGATCGCTCGACTGTATCCGAGGAAAACAGCGCTAAACCGGGTGATACACATCAAATCACAGCAAAAGGCTAATGTGTGTGAGGTGAGGGCACCATACATTACAGCCTGCAGGAGGAAATGAGGCAGGTTTCTAAATAAATACTGCCAAGGTTGCTGCTGCACTGTGGCGCATCACTGCCAAACCCGTAATCTCATACTGTTTATTTTCCCAAGTTGCTCCCTGTCTCTCTCTCTTCACTCTCTTTCTGTCTGTGTCTTTCTCTTCATGCTTTAAAGGCCTCAGAGGAATGCTGTTTACCATAACAGTCTGTGTGAGCCCATCAGAAACACCTCCAGGAGACACAGTCGAGCTCCTCCCTTTTCCTGGTCAGATTTTTTTTTTTCATAATCCCACTGAGGAAACAACTGTGGCTGTGTTTTCTTTGCTTGCATACAAAAATCTATACATCCTGCAAGTGTCTGGGGCCTGCAAACCCTTTCAAACAGGGAAATATGCGGCATGCTTTTGAAATAACAGGTGGAGACACAGAGAAGCCAGCCAATCCCAGCATTTCTGCCTTGTATTTTTCCCCTAATATTTTATTTTTATTTGGTCAAATTAGCAGCTAAACTGCAGGGTTTTTGTGAATGCTGCACAAGAAGCAGACTGGATGTTTCTGCTACGCTCCTGGTATCTTCACTGTCTTTCTCCTGACAGATGTGAGCACAGTGCTCGGATCAAATTGAGACAGATGAATCAATGGATTCACACCATCACCCCTCAAACACCCATGTCTTATGACTTCACTCCTCTGTGATTCTATTTCCATCGACTAAATGCGGGCTACGTTTAAATCTGGGGTCATGGTTATTAATTACTCGTTCGAGTTCAGTTGAAAGCCCAGGGAAACAGGGGGAGGAGTAGACGCACGGGGAGCGACGCCGGAGCACGCAGGCAGGAACAAAGGCCTGCCACGAGGGTTCATGCCTCCCACTGCTAGAGACCCACATACTGCCGTGGCTGTGCAGACAGAGGTTAGGACCACCTAGGCAGATTTCCCCTGGGGGCTATTATCGCCCGCAAGATAAAATGATTTTCAGACAGAGGAGCTCCCACACCACACAGATGCACCGGGTCTGATACTGGCAAAAAATAACACTTCAAGGATGGTTCCCTTTTTCTGTAATGTAACTGTCAATCGTGTCCAAGAACAAAAGTTCTGATTCATCATTATTTTGGGCAAAAATCAAGATGAATTTATTCATAAACTCCTCTTTGTTTGCCAAATGTGCTTTTTGGGTGCCAAAAGGACATGTGCTTTTATTGTAGTGTGAAAGGGAAGCTACAAATTGATCAAAACAAGACACAATAAAACCCAGTTTATATCGACTGGACGAAACATAGGATGGAAGATTAGGATTTTTGTAAAATCTTTTTTAAGGACTGAAGAACATAACGTAAGACATATCTTTCAAAGCAAGAGTTTATGGGCAAGACAGGTGGAAAAGGCAGAGGTTACAAGTTAGGGTAAAAGCTAGACAGGCCACACTAAATATAGCAGATATATTAATCCACAGTTGAATATCAAGACACTTCAGCTAAGTTTGTTATTATGCACACAAGTACTCTGATTACAAGATATTCGGATATTATTATTGATTGAAACAAGATGCTGTCGCTCATTAACTCTAATTTTATGACTGCATCTGAGAATCATGGTGGCATTTGCAGGAAAAAAAAACATCTGACCAAAGTTCTTACATGCCCCGAGCACTAAAAGAGTCAGCAAAATTTTGAGTGTTAACTGGGACTTACTCATGACTTCACCTTGACTGAAGTGGTGTATCGCAAATTCAGCGTTTTATTTCTTGATTTAAGACAGATGAAAATTAAAATAAGATCCAAAATCTGCACCCAGGACAGGAGTGATCACGGCTCAAAGCTACGTTGACAGACACAACCATAGGTGTAGATTTCAGGAGGGAACAAAGGGGACACTTCCTCATCAATAAATATAATGTGCCATTGCCCCACCCCCCAAATAAAGAATGAAACTGGCAGAGGTCTTTTATTTTTTGACAAAATTTAAGACATTTAGACCATAAATTAATGGGTCGGGAAAGGCTGAAATTAGAGTGTAAAAATTCAATTTGAGACTCAGAACGAAAAAATACCTCGTACATCTCTTTTCAAACGTGTGTCGGAGAGGGATGAGAAGAATTAAACTCGTAGAAAGAACTTCCGCACATTGTCTAACTTGCAAAAATAATGATTTCAGTGCTGCTGCAACGTTTCTGTGACTAGACCTTCATCAGGCACCTTCAAACACCTTTTCTACAAGGTGTCTGACACTCAAAATTTCCTTGCAGAGGACCAATCCTACTGTTTCATATCCCCCCTAAAGCTGAAATGAAACCTACGCCCTTGGACACAACTGTCAATCCAAGTCTTTCCCACTGCAAACCCAAATCTAACTCGCCAATCAACACATACTTAAACACTTCATCAACCAGTTTCTGTTAAACACTTACCACTGCTGCTGCTTTGGAGCTTCAGAGACAAATATCTGTTGCACTCCTCAAATGTTTCTCCAAGCCCAAGTTGGTGCTTTGTCACCACTGAAAGAGGGATGATTTGACAGCTGTTGAATGAAGAAGACAAAGTTTTAAGGCCAAGGTCTTCTGAGTCACGTCACTGGGCGTGAACAAGTGTCAAAAACAAGACTTGAAAACCGCATTGTTTGTTACAAGCTCAGCATCCTTAGAGTCAGTGATGAAAACTGAAGATATCTGAACTATTAAACAAACATTTGTTACTGAACCAAACTTCACTTCTAAACTAATTCAACTCTAAACAGATATTTACAAATAATTGTAAAACATTTAGCGTAGTTAAGTCTTTGCTTCTTCTCTGTCCTATCTATTGCCAGCTCTCAATAAACTCATCAAAGTGTAGCCTTTAGCAGCCTATAGGCCTGTGTCACACAGCTCACCTGGAGGGGCTGTATGACTTAGAAATGTGTCAGTGTAGCTGTCAGTTTGTTTACGCCTAAACCTGTCTGAAAGTAAAAGCAATGCAGGGATTGTTTATTCCTTTGTGGCTTGATGTCATCTAAAGTGATATGTCACATGAGATGATTACGCGATTTACTGATTAGTCCATTGACAGGAAAATTAATTGTCGACCATTTTGACGTTTGTCCGTTTTTAAGCAAGGTTCTTGCTTCTGTTATAGCACCAAATATTAATATTTGCTGGTTTTATTGGTCTTCCATGATGTGAAATTGAACACTGTTGGGTTTTGTGCAGTCGCTCCAACAAAACAAGTCATATCACATCAGTTTAGACATCACTCTGGGCTTTGGGAGCCTATTTTCTGACTCCTTTCACAGATAATTAATCGAGAAAATAACCTGCAAATTAATCAATAATAAAATGAATTGTTAGTTGCAGTCTGAATGATAAAATTGACATATAAAGAAAAGGTGCTACCACTTTCTTATTAGACACACTTTGGAAAGGATTACTAAGATGCTAACTACTATTTTAATGTTTAATAAATAAGTTATTAAATCTTTAAAGATCAGTAATGAGCCATTAATGAGAACAACTTTTGAGTTGTTAAAAATATTTTTCAGTATCCGACCGTGTATTTTGGCTGCAGGAGATCTGGACCCAAATCCATTTAATTTTTTACCCTTATATCTGCAGATTTGCTAGATTAAAACCTTAATAAAATGACTTATTAACATTGCTGCAGACTTGGCTTGATAACAGAAAGTGAAAAACCAATAAGCATTTGTAAATGGACTGCCAACATTTATTACTGCATTGATACACAACAGGAAACATTAACTCCAGACAGTGGAGGTTTTCACATTCAGACAACACAAAATGTGTTCTTGTGGTTTATAATTGATCTATAAAGCATTACAAAATTATTTATTAACCATTACGAACGCCATTAGATGCAACTTGAAAGTCCGTAGGGCCATAGGTGTGGACATTAATATTTAAAACATGTACATTAGTCCCCCCTCAATGAAAACATGAAAGTAGCAGAGGACTTTTATTTTGGCAAATTTAAAGACATCTACACCATGAACTGATGCTGAAAAGGCACAAATTGATGCATAAAAATTAGGGCTGTCAAAATAACATGTTCATTTTGATTAAATAATCACAGAAAAATAACATGTAAAAAAATTACCGCTGATTAATCGCATTCTGTGGTGCCCTTTGACCCGGTACGTGGCTTTGTCACTGTGAATGGAGCATTTCCATTTAAAAAACACCCAGATAGAACTGTTGATAGGAGCACTGTCCTCTGCAATTTCTGCAGTATGGAATTTTCGAACCATCGAAGTACTGCAAGCCTGAAATATTGTCTCAACGCAAAGCATTTAGCAGCAAACCCAAAGGTGCGAGCTAGCACAGCCTCTGATGCTATAGCGCTAGCAGCCAGCCTCGTCGAGCTACAGTCAACCAGGCGTTTAGATGCAATCTGAATAAGTCTACCTGTGACGGACTAACTACCTTCCCTGCAAAATGGATTGCAGTGGACTGCAGACCAGTTTCAGTGGTAGAGAACAGGGGGACAATTGTGTCCAAAATCCGGCAGCTTTACTGCGACACATCTGCCAAAATTCATTTGAATTGAATTTTTAAAAATGCTTTCACAGCTTAAAATGTATGTGTGCGTTAATTTAGATTTATCAATCACATAGAGCATGTTTAATTTGATTTTTTTTTTTTAGCGATCAACAACCCTGATAAAAAGTCACCAGAATGCAGGAAAATTAAATGTTAAATGCTCAAAATTTTCTGGCGCAGGGCCCCCAAATCCCCTGATTCATATGTGTGTCCCCCAAGTGTGGAAATTAAACCTACGCCCCTGCTTATAGGACACCAAAAAGGCTACTGCAAGAGACCCCAAGTGACTTTATCATACCTGTTTTTCATGTTTACCTTGTTGTTTTAGGCTGATTTATAATATTGTGTGGTAAAAGTCTGTTCCTCTCTAAAAAGCAGTGGCCACTAAGAGCTGATTTGTAAGGGTGATGACTTAGTAACTGGCCTCACAGAGGTGACGGTCCCATGTTAACTTTCTTTCTCAACTCCACCCTGAGGCTCACAGATAAATGCTGATGTGGGGGAAAAAATAATCCGGGGACGCTGCTTGGAGTCATAATTTCATTTTAACTCAGAGCTTATAGGTTTCAACATGAATGAACGCACAGTGTCACACACACATGGGGGCTCGTGGAATAAATGTGCCATGCGTGCCCGTGTTGTCAGCCTGTGGGAGCTGTAGGCATGGGTGGCCAGCAGGCGGGATTTATAATGGTGATGAATCCCGGAGGTCTTAGTAATTATGGCTGTCGCTGGACGGAGAGAGAGGAGGGAGAGGAGGGTGGAGGGGAGGTGGGGGTGGTGGAAACAACCCGGCGGAGGCATTTTATCTTAATCACAGCTCAGCTCCATTCAAATTAATTTGACAAGTTTCCCCAATCCTTATTAAAAGACGCATCTGACAAATGACAACCCCCCTCCTCATCCTCTTTAAATGCCTCGTCATGAAAGAAATGTATTAAAAACATTTGGGGGAGAAGAAGAAGAAGAAGAAGAAGGGAAAAAAAAGAGGCCACTATAAGGTTGCAAGACGCAGATATTTCCCGTAGATATTTTTCTCCCTACAGGGCGCCCCGAGCCATCCATCCCTCCCACCTCCCGAGTGTTTCTATAGTAATTTCCAGCCAATGATCAGTAGGTGTCCACATCCCTGCTTCCTCACCTCAGCACCAATCAGCCACACACAGCGACAGGAGACACGGACTGAGCAGAGAGACCAGGCAGACACACAATACAGCCCCCGGATCAAGAGGAGAGGAAACACCTAACCCCCTCTGCGATTTCCTCCCCCCCGCCTTTTTTTTCTACGACACCTTTTGGCTTATTTATGCACTTTCCAACCTTTTTTTTAACGTGACAAGAAAGTCGATAAAAAATGGTCCTTTTGTTTTGAGCGCTCTGAACACACACACTCGCCCCGCTCTGCTCCGGCAGCCTATGTCTGTGCGTCTTCTCGCATCTTTGCATTATTATCCCCCCACGTATCGCTTCGCAGTAATGTGCCGTTACACGGTCGCAGGCTGGTAGCATCTTGGGAGCTCTTCTCAACAGGAACCTGGTAGGTGATGCTCTCTCTCTCTCTCACACACACACACACACACTGTGTGTCCGTCCATATTTTGCCGTCCACTTGCATGCGTCTTACCCCCCTTTTCTCCTGTCCCGATTTGTGTCTTGCGTGGCCGCAAAGTGAGCCAGGCAGATTAATTTTTATTGGGTTTTATTTTTTGCACTATTGCACCGCAACTCCCCTCCTCGGATTATCTATGCATGACCTTTGATCTGAATGTCTACCACAGACCAGACCGAGTGTAATTAATGACATCGCGGTGCAGCAGCGGCACAATGGTTCGTCATCGGACGTGGCTTTTTTTTTTTACTTTTCTTTCTTCAATCTCCTTCTCGCACTCTCCACCTTTCCCTCCCTCTCTCTTTCCCTCTCTCCCTCCCTCTCTCTCTGTGTGTCTCTCTCCAGCTCCAAGTATTGAACATTTCTGTCTCTCTAAACTTTGTTTACAGGCTGAAAATCAATGTCCGTGACTTGATTGCCTTTGGGCTGCGTATTTCGCTCCAGGGGTGAATTGATTAAGTAATAATGACCCTGAGGAGGGCTGATCATTAAGCCAAGGAGGGTTTTGTTTACTGGTGGCTGCGGGTTGTTTTGGATGCCACGTTGACATTGAACCTCCAGATCTGGAATTGGATGGCGGATAGGACACTTGGTGTCACATTGTGTCCAAAAAAAAAATACTAATAGTTTAAAAGAAACAATGTTGGATAGCTTAGTGCATGTTGGTGCACTGTCTGAATAATTTTGCACTTTAGGTTAAGGCAAATATTTACCTGCTGGGACATGTTTAGAGGGGGATGCACTTCAGCATTCAGAGGACTTTAATAATGCCACCCAGTACAATCTCTCCAGCTCCATGTGTGTGTATTTATAATTCATTTTTTTTCCGAGACAGCTGCTGGGTAGCACCATGGAAGTGATTTGAAATGCTTTAGTGTTCCAGCAATGGATCAGCTTTGGCAATTAAGAGAGAAAGCCCAGAAAAAGGTAATGGAAGTAGGGGGAGATGTGTCTAATGGGCTTTTATCTGTGGAAACCAAATCCAGACAGACTGGTGGAGAGAGAGAGAGGAAATGGAGCACCCCACCACACACACACACACACACACACACATATACACTTGTACACCTATACACACACACACATCCTGAGGCAGCTGACACTGTAGTTGGTCTGGTCCATGATCTGGATGTAAATCCACCAGTGGCTATCTGGGCTGTCATTGAGTAAATGTAATAGAGGCTAGCCATGAATGAATACCAGGTGCTCTTAAGAGGCTGGACAGAGTCGTGTTTACATGGACGGGCCACCTCTACTATTTGGATTAGATGAAAAATGTGAAAATATTTAACTATGTTCCTCCTGGCACCCAAAGCAGATTATTTTTAAGAGCTTATATTGCAGGCCTAAGGTGGAAATCTTTGTGTTTGTAGCTGCTGCTGTCATAATCTGAATCCTGGTGGGGCTCTCCTGCTAACTTTTCAAAATAGTGATATTTTGGATTGAATATTCAGTTTCTGTGTTTTGATGAAGTATCCCCTTGTGTATTAAAATGTATTTATTCATTCTGTGAAGTAGCTGATTGGACTTTCTTCAAAATATGTAACAATACTTTGACAAGACGTCTAAAATAAATTGTAGAAAGTGTGGCATCTTTTTTGAAGCATGCTAATTCTTTTCCCCCATTATAATAATGACATGTCGGTCTGTCACAGCTATCACGTTACTGTCACCAGATGAAGATGAGTTCTGACTATTTGTGATAGTTCCATTAGAAAACGCAGGGCGTAAACAATGTGCCAGAAGATTCTTCAAATGTTCGGCTGTTATCTTCAGAGAAAAGTTGAAGCAGAGAAATGAAATCTGATTAGAATGAAAACATTTGCCTCTTTTATGTGTAACTGTTGTTTTTTTTGTTTGTTTGTTTGTTTGTTTGTTTTTTATGCTTTTAGCACTGGAGAAGATAAACCAGGATGGTAACACACTGTTCGTAACCAGCTCCAGTTCGACAAAGGCCACTGTAACCTCACTCTCTTCTCCTGAACATTGACAACCATTCCTCAGCCATGGCTAACATAAACAATGCGCTTTGCATTGAAAACGGACAGAACGCAGATGTGTCTCTCTTACAAAAGGATAATCTTCAGGATGGTGGATTAAGCCAGCTTTTGGATTATAACGCAGAAATGGAAAGGTACAGGTCTTTTGCAAACTTTTATAAAACCAATGGGGCATTTCCACAGACTGCTAAGATTGCCCGCATCACAACGCCCATTTTTCCCAGTGCTAGAATTGGCATGTCCCCTTGGAACTGCGATAACGCCATGCTCTGGGGAAGGAAAT
This sequence comes from Cephalopholis sonnerati, assembly GCA_019142605.1. NCBI lineage: Eukaryota > Metazoa > Chordata > Actinopteri > Perciformes > Serranidae > Cephalopholis > Cephalopholis sonnerati. Next base: position 29,745,045 of record JAGQAX010000003.1, on the reverse strand, counting down.
CAGCGGCAATAAACCCTAATAGGACCAGCATGCATAGAAATGACTCCCAGAGGCCGGGGAAGCCTGGCGTGCCGCCAGAGACGCTGCAAATGGCAAATAATAATTTCCTCTCTACCTTATCCCCCGAACACTGCAGACCTTTAGCAGGAGAATGCATGAACAAGCTGAAATGCGGCGCTGCTGAAGCAGAGATAATGAATCTCCCAGAACGCGTTGGAACTTTTTCCGCTATCCCGGCTTTAGGGGGCATCTCATTACCTCCCGGGGTCATCGTCATGACAGCCCTTCACTCCCCCGCAGCCTCAGCAGCCGTTACAGACAGTGCGTTTCAAATTGCCAATCTGGCAGACTGCCCACAGAATAATTCCTCGGTATCCAGTGGAAACCCAGCGAAGAAGAAAAGGAAAAGGTGTGGGGTCTGTGCACCCTGCAGGCGGCTAATCAACTGTGGTGTCTGCAGCAGTTGTCGGAACCGCAAAACGGGCCACCAGATCTGCAAATTTAGGAAATGCGAGGAGCTGAAGAAGAAGCCAGGCTCGTCGCTGGAGGTGAGAACCGGGGCTCTGCTTCCCCTTCTTTTGTTATTATCCCCTTGCACTCCAAAGCATTAACCTTTTCATCCAGTCACGTTCTAAGCCCTTGAAAATTGTTTCCATGCCCACCCATGCCTGAACATCCCCCCGGCTTCTCAAATCTGCCTACCCGCCTAGCCTAATTGGCAGTAATTAGGGGTGTTTGTGTGGAGCGCAAGCTGAGCTTGGCTCAGACACCCCTAATTGCTGCCAGTCAGGCTGGGGCTGGAACGCATCCGAACAACCCCGAGCTTGGCTCTGCTCCAAGCAGGGCTGGGAAATGGTTTTCAGCAGAGAGCCATCCCTCTCTGCACCCGGTCATTTTAACCAATTATGGAAACCGTCTCTGGATGGGGAGAATCAATATCCCACAAAGCCTCAGCCTCCGACCACCAAGAGATGGTGAGAGTGATGGCAGGGCCGCTGATGGCGTTTCTCAAAACATACCCCAAGTTTTGTGTGGGGAGGGGAGTGAAACACCCAGACTGATCCTCTCCCACTGATCCTGTATGAATTGATTGTGCATATACAGTAGGGTTGAGATGAAATCATTTCATATTATATTTTGCATCATTATGGCCAATTATGGATCAATCTGGGGCATGATGCATATCAAAAAGGGTGCAGAGGCAGAAAAAACACACTGTCACTTAGGAAAGAGACACATATTAAGCGCTGGCTTAATTGACAAGTAGCAAGAGGCTTCATTAGGACACAATCAGAGGGCAGCGTTGTTTTTAAAGGTTCATTTTAATTGATTTATTTAGTCGCTGACATTTGGTTATCAAAGGCAAAGGCAGAATATGAATGTTAACTTGCAAATATGGTTCTCTTTACCCTGAGAGGTTGAACTTCACTGACTTAACATGAGCTTGTATGGATGAGTCACCAACAAATGCAACCTGAGGGCCTGATGATTTGCTCATTAATTAAGTAATTACATAGAGAGGAAAAAGAGGTTAATTATAAAATATTACCTAATCTACTGATGGAAAAACACCATGTATGGATTCCTTTGTTCATTATTATTTGTGCCATCAGATTGTCTGAGTCTTGTCTGAATCCGTGATTGATTTTTTTTTAAAGATATTTTTGTGGATAAGTTCATTTAGGTGTGTTAAAATGTAAATATCACCTGTGCTGCTGCTTTTCAGTGATCAGGAAATAACGGAAGGGTCCAAAGTAGATTGACTTTGTACCTGAATGCAAATATTGCAGCTTGTTCTTGACCCAGTAGTGTTGACGAGCTTAACGTGACATAACATATTATTATTTATTCATGTGATTCTCATCATTTGTCTCATGTACTCTACAATCTAGTGCTACATGGAGGATTTCTGTCAGTTCAATCCCGGTTTGACAGCCTGCCATCCACAGCTAATATCCCTGATTAAAATCTTAGTAACTTTTAATGATTTTGACAGGAGTCCCAAGCTTCAAAAGCTTCTCCACTTTGCAACTGAAACAGAAATTGAGGGACTAAATTAGGTCTGTTACTTTTATCTCTTTAACCCTTAAAAGTGGGTCAGTTATTACAAACACGCGTTGTGCAGATGAGTACTGTTCAAACCTGCAGAGCCTTGTTTTAAATATAAAAATTTAGGGTTAAGATTGCAAAGTTTTCAAAAGTTTGATCAGGATACATCTTAGTAAAGATATAAAATCAGTGTCTGCATCTTGAATTGTTAAAGAATAAGACAGGTCAATGCAAAAGACTCTAGAAAAATGAAACTTGATATCAGGACCTACCTGAAACAAGTCAAAACAAATACCCAGCTGGCCACCACCATCGTTAGACACTGATACTTGGCTGAATTTAGGTTTAGATGTCTGCTGACCAGAATTCAATGTCAGTAGGACGTCAAATGTCAACGTCAATATGACGTAGAATACTGGCGACAGATGATGTTGACATTTTGTTGCTTTAAGTTGTGTTGGCAAGTAGCCAAAATCCAGTATCTTCCAAGCATTACATGCCATCATCCTGATGTAGAATAACAACATGTAGTTGTAAGGTATGGAGAATGACACCCAACATCGGCAAAACATCATAACGTTAATGTCGGCACAATGTGAACCTCTAATGTTGCTGGACATTTAAAATATCGCCAACCTGATTTTCATTCCAACCAAAGTTTAACGTCTGTCCAACATAAGAGTCCAACCTCTTTCTGACATCGTATTGATGTCTGGTGCCAGCTAAGTAGAAACATTCACCACTTTAAATTGCTTTAGGAAAACTGAACTTGTAGGACTCAAATTAGAGACTAATTAGATTACTTGATATAGGCTATTTCCATTTGGTGCATTCATGAAAACCATAATGTCACATTTCATTTAGTATTTTGTACAATAGTTTAAATTGAGTGTTGGAACAAGCCAAGGCTGAGCATTTATCAATGTTACATCAATATCGTGATATGAGACTAAATATCGTCTTAGATTTTAGATATCATAAGATCATAAGTGTCGTCTTTTTCTGGTTTTAAAGGCTGCATTACACTAAAGTGATGTAATCTTCTGAACTTATCAGACTGTTCTGTTATTTAACTTAACCCACTTTGTCATTAAATCCTCATTACCAATGATTGATTTGTGAAAGCACCAACAGTCAACCATACAATATTGTCGTAATATTGATATGGAGGTATTTGTTACAAATATTCCTTTATTTGATTTTCTCCACATCACTCAGCCCCAGAACAAGCTGATGATTATATGTAAGACTTTTCATACAGTGTGGAAACTTCTTAACAGGGTAAATTATTGGGAAACCTGGGTTTAAGAGGTTAAATAAAGGGGTCGCTGACAGGTTATAGGTCGGACATGTAAAACCATAATCGGAAGCTGGTTTAATGTTGACTCCTCATATCGTGTACTAACAGGTGTCCCCAAACAGGTGTCCAGGAAGCCGGCCTCTCATTTATAATGCATGGGTAGACTCACTTTTGGAAAACATCCATTTGCAAAGACGGTTAGAATTACCAAGGGTGTGAAAACCCCTCAAACAAATCCACACTTGCTTTTAAAAGCTCCTTCACTGAGTTCAGTAATTCATATTATGGACTTCTCCAGCAGTAATTGTTATTTTTGACTCTGCATCTGTAATTACGGGCGCACCTTCTGCTGCGGAAATGGGTTTTGAGTTTAAAGGAATCTTAAAGGTGTGAAGTTGCTCCCTTGCTTTGACAAACTTATACGTACATTAACAGCGAGTGCTTTTTTTCAGCTTGTTGGTGGTGCTAATGGTTGCTCACTGCTGAGTGGCATTTGATTGAGAGGTGTGAAGAGTCAGGTGCTGAAGTAAGTTAGGATGGTGAATTTACAGCCCATGTGTGCAAAACCACATGTGAACAGCAGCACATATGCACACAGAGATGCACACAGACACACTCATTCTCACACTCACAAATAAACACACGCCAAACATGAGCTGAGTGTACCTTTTGCCTTGGAAGAGACGATAAGCTACTGGCAGCCAGTTAGATTTGGCTGTCAGTGTTTTCCACATGGGAATCACCCTGAACTAATTATATCTTAAGCAGCGGTGGAAAATGCAAATCAGAATTTTACTCACACCCCTGAAATCGGAGAGCCAATTTAATCTAATACCCCCTTTAATTTAGCGCGCTAATGCAAGGCCCTAGAGAATTGCCCTGTGTCACTGCTGTGCTGTTCTGCAGCAGATTCTGCTCTTTCTCTCTCTCTCTCTCCGTCTCTGTGCTGCTCTCAGGCTCCAGGATGGATTAGTCTGGCAGAGGAATCTCATCTAACCTAACATTTCCCGAGCAGTTACCTTTGCGTAGCTTGAGCTCCTATGGCTCAAAGGTCCTTCATTAACTTTCAAATGCAATAATACTCGTATGTGGGCAAGCTGTGTCTTCACCTCTGTTTACTTCACCTGTTTACCTGCAGGAGGACTCATGAAAAAGGGGCCTTATCCTCTTCCTAAATTCTGTAAATGTAAAACTTGTCCTTGCCAGCTTGTGTTGCTCAACAGATTGATGTGGCACTAAAATTGACATGGTGTGAGGGCATCCACATGTCCTTATCACTTCCTCTTGCAGCATTTCCCCAATCTTCTTTCGCTTGTGGCCCTTTAAAATGACCATCAGTGTGGTCATGATTTGTGAGCAGTTCACCCAAACATTTCATTTGAATGATTTTTATATGCCGGAAGCGGCAAAAGTACTTCACAAGAAAAAAAGCCAAAATGACGGAATAGTCAGAAATAAATGAACATAATTTTCTGTTAATTATCTTGTGACCCTTAAGATTAATCTTTGGAGCCTTTAGGGTGCTCTGAGGTACTTGATATTCAGCATCCAACAACACTAGGGCTACAACTTACAGTTATGTTCATTGCCAATTAATCTGTGGATAACTTTCTTGATTAATTGATAAGTTGTTTGGTCCAGAAAATGTCTGAAAATGATGAAAAATGTCAATCAGTGTTTCCCAAACTCCAAGATGACATCACCAAATGTCCTGTTTTGTCAGCAACCCAAAGATATTTGCTTTATTATCATAAATGAGTAAAGAAACAAGACAACTATTACATTTAAGAAGCTGGAATCAGAGAATTTTTTTCTCCTAAAAATGACTCAGACAACCAATTTAATAGTTGAAAACTAATGGATTAATTGATAAATCATTGCAGCTCTAGGTAACACCGTGCTTTGAAATACTCTAATAGTCTTTGACATGATGCCACTGCAGCACCACAGGGAGGTTACCAGTTACTTCTGAGCTCTTTTCAGAGTTTTTAATACTAGTTTATTCCAATTTCAGCAGGTTTCATTTCAGTAGCATTCAGTTTATTGGAGGTAATTTCTTCTTAATGAGTTAAGCTAATGTAATGTTGCTTTCGTAAATAGTTTTAAGTGCCAGCAGCTCAACAGGTATAACTTGTCAAATATTTTTTGACGCTGTCGCTCAACCTTTATAACAATCTTTCACTAAAACATCTTGAGTTCTTAAAGTTTTATTATCTTCCACTAACAGTGTCAGAGTGAATGTGATTTTGTTATGAATATGGTATGAATGTAAACAAGTGGACAAGTGGAGCTCTGGTGTTAATGTTCTGACATAAAACAATACTACTGGAAACAGAGGAATAAAGACTCCATAGCTAATAGTAAAGGTTTTGTTAATTTATGAAAGACCAAGGAGGGAAGTTGGGTTTAGTCCAATATTTGCTAAGAGTCATATCAGTTTGTGTCGGAGAAAAACATTAGTTTTCTGTGGCAAAGGCTGACCAGTGTTGTGATATCACACAGGAAACTTTCAATCTAACATCCCTCTAAACATCTCCAACATGTGGATTTGAGGTGTACACTCTGCATGTATAATTTATGTAGGTTTTGCTTGTGAATGACTCAATAATGCAGACTTTGCATCAGGAGTTTGATGCCAGGAGATAGATGTCTAAAACAACATCCTCCTCAACTATACAGCTTGATAGAAACATAATCATAAATCATAGGACTTCAAGTGCGTGCTTGTTGACTATATTGACAGGAGCACTTTGACTTTAACAGCACTTTTGTTTTTGACATTCATATTACCGCAAAGACAAAGCAAGATCCTTGAAATAACATCCAAAGAGGCTTCCGTTTGATTAGCAGCATAACACGGCGTCAAAAAGCAGGAAAAGGGCAAAACAAATCTAATTGAACAGATTCCTACTAGTTTTCAATTAACAAATGTCAAAGGCCAGCATCAAGTCATGTGCAGTAAAACAGCATCCTGGAGTAAGGGGATGTTCTTTCTCTCCCTCTGCTCTTTGTGCAGGGTTGATATGACTACATAAAATGGGTGAGATGAAAAGGTGGCATGGCTGCCTAGAAACCTTTGCTATTGTGATAAAAGACAAGGCCCAAAATGGTAGGAAGCAGGACCTTGAGGAAAATAGCTTGGATTCAGCCCCTTAATGAGAGCACGGGAGCCAAATAAGCAACGGCAGCCAGGTCTAATTTGTTTTAGGTGTGCTCAGAATAGATAAGGACAAATCTGTGGCCTTCACCCCCTCCCCCAAACCTTTGCCTCCCTGGAGATAACACTGAGTGCTGCCAGCCAATCTCCGTGGGCAAAGGAGAGGGGGTAAAGAAATAAAAAAAAAAATAAAAAAAACGAAGAAGGAAAAGCCTGAGGGACAGACGGCCTTTAGATCTGCAGATCTCTAACTTACTGGATTTATTCAAGCTTTAAAACTGCAGATTAATTTGGTCGCAGAGGTCTGGGGGAGTGTGAAAAAAAAAAAGAAAAATGAGGCCGTACGCCGCTGCGCATCTCAACCTAAAGGGCAACCTTAAGCTCCTGTCAAGACAATAGGATTTTGCCATCTGAACCAAGATGCAGACCGCTTAATTATACACATCTTCCCTGCAAGCTACCCTCAGCTACTTAAGAGCATGGGCCCCCTTATTCATTGTCATGCCCTTTTTCCCCTAGATTGGTCGTGCCGTGTGGATTTTCTGTCAGCTTCCATTTGCACTGTGTAGCTGTCCTCCTCAGGCCTTTGCTGTGCTCGGAGAGGCACAACCGCACGGCACTGTTAAAGAATTCATCGTTTTTGCCACTGCCACCAATTAAGGCCAAAGCGTAATCGGAGGCGTCTGGACGATGCCCTTACATTATGTGGTCTGTCGCCTCCTCTGCCCCTGTTTGATTTAACATCCCTGGTTCAGTGGTGAAAGAGAACTCATTGCCATTGTCTTTATTATAGTGCGAGGAGGGAGAGAGAGAGAAAGAGAGAGGGGGGAGGGAGTTGGGGGGGGGGAGCAGCCCAGCGGAGGATGGACAGCGTGAAAGAGCAGGTGCGGGAGGACGTTAATGTGTGGCACTTTAAATTTTAAACAGATGAGAATCAATTATTGATGCTGACTCTGGCTGAGAAGTTAAAAGGTATCTCGTCATTACTGAGAGCCTGTATGAAAAAGTGTGAGAGAAAAGTCTTCAGCAAATGCATCGTGGGTTTGTGATGAGCGCAGAGCATCGCAACGGGGTGTTTTTTGTTCCACATAACAATGATGTGATTTGGACTTATTTAGATTTGTCCACATATTTTATGTGTTGGCTCTAATGCAACGATTAAACTGAAAAAAAACAAGGCTGTCTAAGCGAGGCTGTGATCACATGACCTAAGCACTGCAGGCTGTCCTCACCATGGTTGTATAAAGAGAACTGAATACAGCGTTGGAGGTGGAGCCTCATTAATTCCTATGAAAGTTGCTCAGTGGCACGTGAAGCCAAAAAAAATGTAGTTCTTGGGTAAATAATTACCTGGATCTTCCGTATAGTTGGGCCCATAGAGCAAGCCTGCCAGAGACTTTCACTGTCCAAGCAGGTAACCTCTGGTTTAGCCCTCCGCTAACCTGAACGGGGGCAAAAATGATTCAGTTGTGCAGCTCTTCTAGACTTTCAAAATGTTATCGCATCACATGACAGACCTCAAAGTTTTACTTCCACAGTTTGGCCACTACATCAAAGTCCAGTGCTGTTTCTGGAGGCTTGGTCCTCCCTTATATGATGGGAGCAAAGAACGAAGTCAGGTGATGTAGTTTTAAGAGCAACAAAGTCCATGTAGGGAGGCGGTCAGGGTGCTGGTTGGGTCAAAAAACTACAGGACTTTGACCCAGGAGACTGCTTATTGTGTCCTGTGAGAAACCAGAAGTCAGTGTTGAGTTTAGGTTATGTACGTACATCGCGTCATCACAATGCTGAACCCTGACTCTTTTGCTTAACCGAACAAGTAGGGGCGCTATTTCATAAGCTATCATACAAACCGTTGTATGATGATACGTTTTCTTATTTCAACAGAATAAATCTGTCCTCTGACTTTGTTTTAAGTGTACTATTATTAGCAAGGTGCCCATATAGTAGCAATACTGGTTGGTTGGTTCATCCCACTGCTATCTTCTTTGATGTAGAGTACACTTTAAGAACCCAGTATCATGGCTTTAGACCGAAGATCTATTAAGAGAGCTTCAGTGATCAACTACAGTTCTGCATTAAAAAAATGTATTTATTAATATTTTCCCTATAGACTATTAATAGTAATCAGTCCCTCCTGGATTTCACAGCAGCTTTTCTAAAAAAATTACAATGCATGTTGCATTTTTTGTAGGCTTTTTTGTTTGTTTGTTTGCTTATTTTTGCAATGAAATTGAGGGGGCAAGTAAAAGAAAAAGCAGTGCTAATGTGCAGCGGCTACACAGTGCAGAAGCAAACCAGGAGGAGAAAACATTTAGTGTTGGGACTGAAATAAAAGGATGCCATCTTAAAACACATCAGCTTCAGACTCATAAAAGACTCGTCCATGTCCGTGTATCAGACTCAGACTCGTCCATACTTCAGACTCGTACCTTCATATTCAAGTGAACATTGTTTAACCATTCACACCAGACCTCTAGCTATTGGAAAATACATAGTTTCCAGTCATGCAAGACTCAGGTTTCTAATTAGAAGACTTGATGCTTTAATTTTACATATAACACAGAGCTGTCAAGATTTAGTGTTGACAACTTATGCATGGCCGAGTCATGTAGGCTTTTTCTTCCAGCAGAGGATTTAATCAATTTATGAGAAGTTAATGCATTCACAAACATTTTTCAATCATATATTTATGTATGCAGTTAAGAAGAACTGAATTGATTACTAAGAGGGCAACAAGTCACCACCCAACTCATAATTTAGGGTTAAAATAATCCTATAATTCTGATATACTGATAATCCGCTCTGTATAGGATGATTTGTATTTCAGTCTCTTCTACTCTCTCACTCGAACATTGATCCCTGTAACAGACCCCTATATCACAGTTCTTCTATTGATTTCTTACATTTTTTCTCAAGTCAAACCTCAAAACTGTCCTCACTGCTCACAACACTTGCTTCCTGCCATGGGTCTGCTTGGTATGATGCTTCTTGTGGCTTAAGATGATGATATCATCATGGCCCTGATGCTAAGTTCACTTGACAATATATTTCCCATCACTGCTGAAAGTTTTTCTAAAGCATACCCTGAGTTTTTAGATTGATTTCCTGCCTTCGAAGAAGCTACTTTTCCAGTGTTTGCAAAGACTACAGAAACTGGTTTGAAATAGGTAATCCATCTTAATAGAACTTCTGGTCTGCTCTTAAAGTGACCTTATCAGTGCATGATAATGCAGTTATAAACAGGAACTTTAATTAAACTCTTCTTTGTTGGTACAAGTGCTCGTACAAATCTCTGCTATCCAAAGTTTTAGAACTGTCTGCCAAAGACAACAGCTAAGGTTAAACTCAAACCAGGAAACAAACAATTAGTGAACACTGATGTCATGTTAGTTGTGTCTTGGACTGCGGACCCTATCAGTTTGTTTGACCATATGAATTACAAGTATATTCACATGTATTCTCAACCTGCTCTCATCCCCAAGGCGTCATGTATGGCAGCTTGGTCAGTAGCCCTCAGCGTCTGATAGTGATGCACAAGACAACCTTTTAGCATCTGTAAATCCCCTTTTCCACAGGCAAAAAACCAACTAACATCTGGCTTTTATATTTGATGTGAAGGAATCAGCATTCATTCCAAAGACAAACAACTCTGTAACAGTCATAGGCATTTAACGCCCCTAGCTCTGATCGGCTCCAATCAGCATTGATGGAATTATGACAGCCAGGTAGGCACGCTAATTTTCACCCTACTGTTCATATCCGTAAAAGCAGCGACCAATAGTCATCATTTAGGGCCATTGGTCAAGTCGTCGCCCGCATGTTTACGATATTAATTAATAATAAACTTATATTTTTGGCGGAGGTGTGAGAAAGAATAGTATCAGTAACATTGTTAACACTGTGCTACATTACAGAGAAATACAAAACCGTACTAATGAATCCTCTTTAATATAGGCCTATATTTTATCTACAAGTGCACGTCACACACTGAGCGAGCCGCCTGTTGATGACGCTGTCTTTTGGTGGAAAATGGGTATAAGAGACGCACCAGGCTTTTAACTACTACACCTGTTTGTGTAAATAAAATATAAGGGCAAGAAAGTGTAAGGGGAAGCAAGTGTTGGTGGATGGGTCAAACAAACACTGGACTTTCACCCTGGAGATCACTGTTCATGTCCCATGTGAAACCAAAGTCAACATGGCATACATCACATGACACAGTTGTTAAGTAATTAATGAAGTTATACAGCAAACATACTTATTGTAACGCAAACCATGATCGTTTTTCTAAAGCTAAGTAGTTTTGTTGAATAAGTCTAAAGTAGCTGCCAAAACCTATATTTCCTGTGAACATGGACATTTATTTGAAAGGACACTGTAGCATGTAAGAGGTTGAAATTGACATGCCGTCCCTGAATGTCCAAAAGAAGGGAACCTTGGATGGCTACACTGTAAATTGAACATAGTTTTTCTGTGTGTTACTCAACTAGTTAAAAACAATTTGTTAAAAACATTTTGATGTAGAGAGCATCAGAAAACATTCCTGATTTCACTTTACTTGTTGTCTTGTATTGTTACTTGAAATTCTGGCAGTATGGCTCCTCTCCTTGTCTACATTTGGATTACAGATTGTGCCTTTTGAAAAGGTTTGTCATTTGGCAGCAACTCTTAAATCTCATATCTTCCCACATACTCTATACGTATACAAGATTTGTGTATAGTTGATGTACCCAGAAAAACATCAGAATGGTTCTTTCAACTGTTTAATTTGTAAAGCTTCTTGATACAAGTCACAATATTGAGTTGCAAAAGAAAAACTGTAATCTTTGTTCACCTCATTGTAGTTGGCAAAACAGATTAAATGTAATATACAGGGCCATAGAGCTGCAGGTCCGTTGATGCAGTAATGAGTTTATATCTATACGTTAAAAGGCAGTAAATGACAGATGGCTTTGTGCCATTCATCCAAGAAAACTGACGCGAAAGTGAATTTGTGAGTGACAACTGGTGATGGGAGAAATCGGTCAACGTGGTTTAAGCGTCTCAGTTTCTGCAAGTCAAATCCTCGCATGCTGCCACCTCCGCTATTGTGGCTCTGCTCTCGCATTATGAATATTTCATGGCGAGCATCTGACACCATGCCCAGAAAGATATTTCAAGGTTTTTTTTCTGATAGAAACCCTGGGGTTAGAGAGTGTCACAGAGGCGTGAAGTCAGTCTGTGGCCCCCAGGCGAAGGATAGGATTTATGATGCACCGGTTGATGACATCAGGTGGATATTTTCATTCCTGAGCAGAGAGCCCCTTTGTCCTCCACGACTGATAAACCATTGAGCTGTTCGCTGTTTGTTGTCACTCCTCTAAAGATCTGTCTGTGGTGTTCTGTTGAGTAGAGAAATGATTTCAATCTGCTCAGAGTGCAAGCTGTGTTTTGACAAACTGTGACCGGTTTCCCCGTCTGATCAGTGTGGAGCCGGAATGACTAAGCAGGGGGGAGTCTGCTTGGATTAGCTCTGTCTTAAACGCTGCCTTTAGCATATTACATTGCCCACTGGCTTTCTCCTAACGATATCTCTCTTGTTTTCGTCTTTGTCAAGTTTCACCTTCCAGTTTAACTAAAGCCTACTTATGTAATTCCTCATTTTAGGTTGCTTCAAGTGAAATATTAGTCTTATGACTCTAACGGGATGACTTTAATCCTTGTTTTTCTTTCTTCTTACAGAATAAGTTTGCCTAGAGAGCTGACCTTACACTGTTATTGTATGTTTCTCAGCTTAATTAAATAAAACCAAATTAACAGCCTTGGATTTTCCAAGTCAGTATATATAAATGCCTTAGTACAGTGGCGTTCAACCCTTTTTGGCCTTTAACTCCAATTATGCTTCTTTGAAGATAAACATCTCTGTGAATCTATGCAGAATAGCGTGTTATGGTCGCACCTCCTTAATCTCAACTATGCATTGTGCGGACCTGCACATCAAGCTCCTGCTTAGTTTAGAAGCAGCTGCACACAAACATAAACAGTCTTGATACCGGGAACCGCCACGCCATTGTATAATTATCGTCTATTATCTGTCTACATGTGATCCTTTTCACCAGTAGCATATGTCCAGCATGACCAAAGACAGATGCTTTTGCTTTATTTCAATATACTCCTGAAGCAGTAAAAGTATCCAGTAAATCACAAGACAAATAAACTAAGATTAGAGGAAAGTCTGAAAAAATAAACGTAACTTTATGTAGCAGAAGTTTGCTGTTACTGCTTCCACTCCTGTTAATCAACTCGCAAACCAACCTGACATAAAGAGGGGAAAGAACTGCTGGTTTCAGAGGTACTTTTGCCTCATACCTATTTCAAATGTTTCTTTTAATGATATCCCTAATGTTACTTAACATAGAAAAATGGGAGTCCCCTGCACAGTATAGCATTCCTCCAGGAATCCTGAAGAAGTTAAAGTATCAAGTGATTCCCAAGGAAAAAGATGAAATTTGAGGAAAGTCTGAAAAATAAGCAATAAGCACTTGTGATTATTTCAGCTTTGTTTCTGAGGGATCATGTCCATTTGAAATACTACAATACCCAAGAGCCTCAGATGCCGCCGCAGGGTAAAAGAAGCCAGTCAGATGCACAAATCAGAGCTGTAGTAAAATCAGAATGCATTGTCCTTGCAGTTGTTTGCAAAACATATAACCTGAATTCATCCAAAATATATCCAAAATCTGAAACTAAATTAATTTAAATTTTAGCTTCCCCTCACTGTTAGTAGTGGACGCAATGGAACTTCTGTGATTGGATGTTTCTTACCAAGATGCACTTTGGAAGTCAAAGTTTACTTTTATGCACAGTTTTTATTAAACCCTGTCTCATAAAAATACACAAAATTAGGTCTTAGCAATACATTATGTGGTGGTGGATACAAAATGTTCGAAAATTACGTCCTGGCAACATGTAACAATGCCAATGCAAACTAAATAAGGATCTTTTGTCGTGGTAGAAACACAGATTAACTACCATAAAACTTCAATTAGCAGCCCGGGCTATCATTTGCTTAAATCACTGAATTCAGCAGGCTTATATTTGGGACAGGCCTTAAATTCTTTTCACACAAAACTGTTGCTCAGCAAAGATGGGAAATACAATCAAATTGTTTATTTAAACCAGTATGAATATTACTTGCGTAAAAATTAGGCTTTACATAATGTATTAATTACGAATCATTCGTTTGATCTAGCTCCGACAAACACCGCATCAGAGAGAGTAAGTTACAGCACTCGAAGATCACAGCACTTAAAACAATACTCACATCTTAATTTATTTTATGAAAAACTCTTTTGATCTGAGGACCCTTACGGACCAAAGTAATATGAAGACCTTACAGGGTAATCCAGGAATGGACACATAATTTGAGGTAGCCAACAACCCAGTATTATATATCCGAAGAACAGACCAGGCCTCTAATTGAGACAGGCCTTTATTTGTAGAATGTGTAGCCATGCTTGACTAGTAAATGAGACTCAACATTTAATTGGGACTAGGCTTTTAATTTAAGTTTTAGGGTATTAAGAGTGAAAAAGTCCGTTTAGGACAGGTGGAAGTGATTGGTGAATGGGTCAAACAAACAGACTTTCAACCAGGAGACCGCTGTTTGTGTCTCTTGTCAACCCAAAGTCAACTTAGTTATGTGACTCGATGGACTTTAGGTAGCTATACATACATAGGTACTTTATGTAACACACAAAGTAAGGTTACGTCACTTACATCCCGTACATAGTTATTTTCTTAAATGTAACCAAGTGCTTGTCTTTTCCTTTCCAAACTGTTACCATTAGTAACAGACTTTGCAGTGATATTGTTTTCATCTTGCCAGCAAGTAATTTTAACACATTTCGGTGCTCACCACCATGTAATGCGTTGCTCAAAGGTCATGTCCATTTCACATATTACTGTGAGACTGTGTTGTTTTATTAGGGTTTTACGCAACTCGCATAAAATGTAGTTGATCATCTTTTTTTAACAGCTTATTCATTCAGGGAAGTTTCACTGAGAGCCCAGCTCTCTTTTGCAGAAAACACTCACTGAATTACACACACTCACACCTGGAAGCTACCCAGTACAACCGCAGTGTGACCTGCTGGCCGCAGCAGCTCCACTAGAGCAGTTGGGGTTAAGGGCATTGCTCAAGGGCACACCACTGGTGGTAATGAGGCAAGGCAAGCGCTGTTTCCTTAACTTTACCCTCCCAGATTATCCTGCCGGGGATCAAACCGCAACCCTCCGGTCAAGAGCCCGCTTCTCTAATGTTATACTGGCCGCTTTGTGCTGATAAATTAATTAAGAAAGTTACCCAAGCTGTAGAGATACTGCAACTGTGGGTGACTGACATTGTCACTGGAAAAAAACTGGGAATTTTACTACCGAAACAAACGTTTCTCATGTGTGTCAATACCAGCATCTTATGCTTATACACTCTGAATAATAAGTGGCATAAAGGTATAAGCAGAGCGAAGACACTGCACTCGACAGGTGCAAATTGGCTGCACATATTCAAACTCTTACTGAACCAAAATTTTTGTTACTCACTGAATTCGATGCACAGATTGATTTGACTCAAGTCTCCATTACGTGAGTGCAATTAAAGATTGAACTTCAGTTGTGTGTATTTTCTAATCCTAACCTAAATATTATGTTGATTTACAGTAAATATGCAGAGCTCTGCATATAGACCTTCTGAGTTTAAGGGCTCCCACACAGATGCTGAGAAATCTGCTCAAAACAAGAAGGCCTGCTCCTACTTTGCATTTCAATTTAACATTTCAGAGAACTGGCAGCATGTTGCCTCGCTTAGCCCTCGCTTCGTTACACCCACATGGCTTCTCGCCGTGCTTGCTGACGTCTTCCGCTGTTCAAAGGGCTGCAACTTGGCTGAGAAATTGGGGATTTCCATACCAGATCCCTCAGGTATCTACACACTCAAACGCGTGTCCTGCTCATCTTCCCCCTCATCCCCCGCTCCCATCCTGAGACGCCTGCCCTTCTCCCCGCTCACACTGCTCTGATTTCCCGTCTCGGAGCTCAATTGACCTCGCCGCTGCATCTCTTTGTTTTGTTTTCCTGAAATCTCAGCAGCACCTGAAAGCTTCTCCGCTGTCTCCCATACAGGGCTTGCTCCCAGAGGAGAGTTAGCTTTGTAGCAGCCCTGTGTAAAATTGCTTTACTTGGACAAGGGTACTTAGGTGAAGCTAATTGAAATGGAGGCCGGCACTGTTGTACTTAGTAGCAGGTAGGTGATCCCGGCTACAGACGGCAGCCTCTGACCCAAGGGTGCTGCCTCGGTATCTTCCTACGAGGGTCGGCTCAGCCTCCGTCTGTGTGGGCAGAGATTCTCCATGCATGATAAATGGAAGAGGCATGGCGTCTGAGCGCTGTTTCAGCAGCAAAAAGTCGCTCCCTTTTTAGCCCAGATATCTCTCACACTGTACGGGTGCATTGTGTGAGACTGTGCTCAGTATTACAGGGTGAGATAATTCTAACTAGGTACTGAGTCAGTGTTATTATTAAAGCATACCAGACAATGTGAAAACACTAAAGGAAATATGCATTCTTCAAGGCCTTGTTTCTGCACCTTATTTTTGGTGATAAATGCTGGTAAATTACTGGACAAAAACCTCCTGAGTAGAAGCATTAGTTATTCATATAAGCAATTTTTAATGAAGATGCTTGTAAATATTCAACCCCTTTAAATGCTACTGATTTGCTTTGAAGCATACATTCGTGAGGAAACATAACTGCTGCCTGTATTATGTGCAATGGGCATTAAATTACTTGATTTAGAACAGTGCTTATCCTGTGTTCTTAGATTTAGGCTACTTGGTTATGGTTAAAGAAAGATGGTTGGTTAAACATTGAAAGTCAACACGACCATCTTGTGTTATTTTGACCGGAGAAGAGATCGAAGGAAAAAAAACACATGACATTCAGGTTTTTACTAGTGAAATAAACAGTTTGCATGAATTGAAATTTGACATTTCATTGTTATATAGATAATAAATAAATATATAAATAAATTTGCAGCAATTTAATCTACAAAACATTATTTGAATATGAACTAGGGATGCACAATATTTGATTTTTTGCCAATATCCAATACACTAAAACATAACAACCTATTTGACCAATGACCAATATTCATATATTCACTTTTTTCCCTACCTAATTTTAGTGACCAGCAAATCTCTTCTGTAGTGAAATTAACGTTATATTATGCAAGCATATCGTGATGACTCACAAGCTGATGGAGACATGAAATACAATGTTTTTCAGTATATGTAAGACTCATTCAGTGTGCAAAATAAGAAAAAGCATGTTGGCTGATACTGATATTTCATTTTAAAGCCGACTTGGCCGATACAGATGACGTACCAATATTATCATGCATCCCTAATATGATCCATGCAGCAACCTTCAGGACTGAAAAATGAAGCCAACACGCAAGTGTCAAAAACTGCAGTTCTTTGAACGGCCACTTGAGGCTGGCTCCAGAATCCAGTCAGTCCCCAAAGACGCCAATGTTAAAATGCCCAATTTTACAGCAGAAACAAACATGTTTACAGCCTGGTACAAAAAACAGTTTGGGTTTCTAGAGCTAATCTCCTCCTTCATGACAGCCGTACATGGGGTGGATTCTTTTATAACTAATCCATTTACATTTATTAAGGCGTTAAGTTATGCATAATTAAGGATGGGCCTCTTTGAGTGACAGGCCTTCTGCCAATACTGTCCTTGGCCTCTCAGTCAGATCCACCCCTCACTCTTATCGCTCCTCCACAACATCAGTGTCTCACCGAAATATGGTCACTCCTGGCTCCAGCTGGCTCAAACTCGAGGCTTCAAAATGGAAGTCCATAAGCCGATAGGTGACGTCACGGTAGCTACATCCATTATTTATAGTCCATGGTATAAACATCATTTTTAGGAGATGAGGTTGAGACATTTACAGCGCTTTATTTTAAGTGCCCTAGTTTTTATAAGCGGAGTATAAACATTTAGAAAATGGTTTTTAACACAATAATGTAGCTGTAAGCAAATGTGTATTAGTGTATTTGTCAACCACTACAACTCCTCCTCCACCCAGAAGTGGATGCCGGTGTATAAACTGAAAAAATGAATAACAATATCGTAAAATTCAGCTGCAATAATATAAAATATGACTTCCCAGGAGACATAATTGTTCACAAATATAAGTGTTACCCTAAGTATTTGTGTGCTCTCATCCACCATCTTCATAGTCAAAGGTGATGTCATTAAACTCATCCCTGAACACTCAACGAAAAACTTAAACAGACATCCTATGGCACTGAGGTCACGATGCATTCTTTATAACCTCAGTATCCCCTGTTTCATTTCAGCCTTGTTGCTTGGTGTGTATCTCACACTCTGTTTCCTGTCTGTGTCTCAACTGCCAATATCCTCTGAAAATAACACAGTTCACATAGTGTTTGCGCAGGAAAAGCTGGTTAATATCCCAAGATTTGAAGGGTAAATTCATATTGATCTCACATAAGGCAGAAATCTGGAGTTGCACTTCTGAAACTTTCAAGCATCTTGCACTTTGAGACACGCCCTGATCTGTGATGTCACTGCCTGAGAAGATGTTTTACATCAGCAGCTGATAGAAGAACATCCACTGTGACTATTTTAATTTTAAAAATTACAATACCAGTACCATTAGAGTGATACTGATACCAATACAGTATTTAATTTGATACCTTTTTTTTCTACTTCTTTCGATACCCATCCTGTGAATAGAAGCATTCAGTCATGATTTTGAACTTTTTGGTGGCATCTCAGCACACTGAACTGCCAACTCTGTCAAATACACTTCACCACATCACGGACTGTACGGGTTACAGCTGCTGCAGAAGTGGGCCAATCACAGGCTGCCTTAAATTGAACACTTATAGCGATTGGCTGCGAGCAAAATCATAAAAACAATCTTTTTTTATCTAGATCTGGGCACAAAACCAATCAAATACAGGTATCGTTGGAATCTAGAAGTTTCAGTTCTACCTGGTATCGGGTTATTTCAGTTGTTATTTTAAAGTCGTCAACACCCGACCCTAGACATGACTGACTGGGGCGTGTCCGAGGGAGAGCAGGAGATTGCAGCAGTGTGATTCAGTGTGTATTTACCCTTTTCAAACATTCGACTGTTTCCATCAACATATACTGACTTCCTCATAAAGTGACTTATTGCAGTGCTGGCCCAGTTATACTGGGCTCGTTCCGTTTCACTGTCCACTCAATGGCTCCCTCACTGTTTGATAAAAAGTGTATTTTCTGAAGCCACTGAGGCTTGGCCTGTCTCACTGCAAACCCACTCCTATGGAGGGCTAGTAAAATATACGTCCTACAGGAATACTGCACTGTAATTACATTCCCCCATTAGCATACGGAGGCTTGGAGTCACACTGCACTCAGCCTCCAGCAGCACTTTGCCATATGGTCCGTCTGCGCTTCTCAGGCGATATTTGGCAAGACTCTTGCAGAAGGTCAAATATCAAGTCAGAGGACTGTGCCAGAATTGCATCTATGCTAATTGCTCTCTCTCTCTCTCTCTCTCTCTCTCTCTCCCTCTCCCTCTTCCTCCGCTCCCTCATCCATCTCACGCTCCTCGCTCTCTTTCTCGCTCTCTGTCTCTTCTCCCTCTCCTCCTCTCCCACTGAAGTAAGTAATCTGCTTTAGGATGTTTCTGAGATGGAGATGGATTTGGTTTTCCTTCGCTGCCCCTCAGCCTAATCTCCCCCCTGTGACCACCCCGCCTCTCCCAGGCACAGCTCCTAAGCACACCATCATACCCGCCCCCCCACCACCCAGTTCATACATGCCTAGTCAGCAAAAAACTCCCAAATTCCTCATTACTCACAAACATCCGCAATACACTTAGCTTGATTTGCTCGCACGGATGCCTGGTGCAAGGACTGGACCTTGAATTAAAAGATTGTAGCTGTATAGTATTTCAGTATTGGAATGTGATCACGACTCTGGTGTACTTGAGTCCTTTGTCTGCGTGCATTAGTGCCGTGAGCATATTCAAGTGGGGCGGTTATGTTATTTAGAGAAAAGATGATAAAGAAGTAGCTTATGGTATTTTACTTAATTTGTTAATATCTTAGAGTCCGACATGGAAAATCAAACATGCTGATCATCTGTGTGGAATATGAGCTGAAAAAAATGCGACTGAATGTCTGCAAGGGTTGACAATACACTAAAATTCATTGTCATTGTGAACAACAGGCCACAGACACTTTGATTTAACATTGATTCTTAAGAGAGTAAAATGCTGACGTAAACATTCGAACTGATTGATGATAAATACTTATAAATCCTATACCTTGTGTTTTAAATTTAAAATCATCATCATCATCATCATAACTAGATGATGTAGATACATTTAACTGGAAAATAACAAGTCCAGCTTTTATGGCGCCTGTGAAAAATGAATGGCATGTAATGAGTGTGTTTGTGGCCTCTGTGTACTCACACAACCACAGACATTGTATTTCCTTTCATTGTGCTGGCTGGCTGCCCGATGAGCTCATATTTCTGTAGTGATGATGAGATGGTTCTAAGAAATAATATAACAATATTCAGCAAAAACTTCAAGACACTGAGCACATTTGTTTAAGCATTTTAAGAAAAGGCCTTCAGCGTTATTTTATTTAAGGCTGTCAATATATCAAAATACTAAAGAGAGCCACAGTCACAGTAAGTGACAAAATAACTGCAACCATCTAAGAGCAATTTGATTTACACTTCTAAGTATCTTTTTTTTTCGCTTTATTAATTCTATCTCTCTGGTTCACAGTGTTATTATCATATTCTGAAAGTTACTGTGAAACTTATAATCTGACAGAACTGTGAAAAATTAAGTCTTTATTGATAGAGTTTAATTAAAAACACTGTTGGCTGTGACCATTTTGTAGGATCAGTACAAAGATCAGTCAAGAAATGTATCTGTTTTTGTTGTAAGGGACATAAGTCAGCATTGCTCCACTAAACATTCCCCAAAAGGCATTTTTAAATTCTAATATAAATCAAAGGAAAAGCAGCCAAGCTGATATCTAATATTTGTTTTTTTATTGTTTTATTTATAGAGAACATTGATTATTAATCAGCGTTGACACTGTCAGCATTGACAGTGTTAAGATGCTTTTCTGAAGTAAAAATATGTAAGAATTATTAGCTAAACATATTTAATGTATCAAATTGGCTTATGTGAGTGCTCTATAGTTTTGTATTATAGTAGTACTTCGCGTCTAAGCAGCATTTTGCTGTAGCAGTTGGTTAAGGTGGTTTTTATCTAGACTTTTATTTAGACTATAACAATAGACACACACACACATATATATGTATTAGGTATTTTTAGGGCTGTATTGCCTTTAATCGATAGGACAGTTTATCAGCGTGAAGTTGGGAGAGTGAGGGGATGACATGCAGCAAAGGGCCATGGGTTGGAATTGAACCTGCGGTCGCTGTGGCAGGGACAAAGCCTTTATACATGGGTTTTTTCACTATAAATTACAGTGTTATTTATTTCAATGCATACTTTATAAGCTTATCATGATGTTTGCTTTAGGCAGAAACATTAAGAAAATTCCATATCTCAATTATAGTGACCAAAATTTTCACAGTGTTGTTGAAATGTGCTGAAAATGTCAAAAAGTACTTTGTATTAAAACTACAAATAACAATAGCAGCACTTTTTGATCACCTACCTGTAAACATTACAATAATTACGTAATCAATACCTTATGTAAACATATAACAACTATTTTAAATGTACATTAATTAACATTCTGTCGCCTGTCTTTAAAATGCCCGCTCAAGTGTCTGTGCCACTGTAGCTGAGGACAGGGGACCAGTAGCATCACTGGGTTTGCCTGCTGCACGCCCACTCTGTAAATAAGGGAATGGCAAAACAAACTCACTACACATATTGCGCCCGAGTCTGGGAGACTGTTTCTGACTTGGACTGATGCTGTGAGTTTTTCAAAGCGCGGTAATCAAACGCGGTTTTAATAATAATTCAAATTTTAAACAGTAATACCAACCTTCTGGAATATTACTGCAGTTTATGGTGAAACCAGTAAGCGTTCCATCCCTAGTTCGGTACGTGAAATCTTAATATGTGAAGCAGCTAGTAACTAAAGCTGTCAAATAATTGTAAGGAAGTAAAAGGTAGAAAATTTTCTTCTGCATTATAGTGGAGTAAAATTATAAAGTAGCATGAAATTGAAATACTTAAGTAAAGTCAAAGTACCTTAGGAACCAAAAGAAGCAGAACCTGGCAAAATGTTTAAAAATCAAGTTACTCAGCCTATGAAAACGTTAACTGTCTCATTTTTTGACTTAAATTTAAGATAGGTTTTATCCACTGTGATGTACAGCACATGCACTGTACCTTTAATTTTTTTAATTACCTGGCCAATAACAATTAATCACTTCCATTAATTGGTGTATTCAGGACACTTTGGGTAAACAAATAAGCTACAAAGCAGAAAGTTGATTTCATCACAGCCTGTTCCATTACAATCATCTCACTTATTATCAGCAGAATTAATGTTATTGCCGATCGTTGTTTGTATATGCAGGTAATGTTCAAGGTTTAAGCGCGAAGCAGAGTGTGTTTGCGTTACGGTGTTGTGATGCACGACTGGGGGCAGTGGCTTGTGGATGACTAGATGAGTGGTCTGTCCGTGATAGCGGCCTTGGAGAGGTACCTTTTATAAACGGCATTGGGTGGCTAGAATATTGGCTACAAGCTTCAAGATGAGATTTCAACCCCCACCCACCAACGCCTGTAACAGCGCAGGTGATGGATTGCTATACCTTCCAGGTTTGAGCTTGGCAACGCCCCAATATTCCTGCAGAATAAAGTGACAGGCAATATATAACACATCAGTTAAGGCTGACTGCGCCGCTGAAACTTTTTCTCCCCCCTCCCTCCCTTCTTCACTTAGACCTGGAGATCGGCCCTGAATGTTTGGCTGGATCCCAAAGTCGTCCTCCCTTGACTCTGATGAAACATGCTCTTTCCTCACTCCTCTCTTCCCGTCTCTTCCCAGTTTTGTCCGCCTCACCACCAGTTTGCCTTAAAAAAATAATCAAAGTCGTTCCCCTGCATGTTGTCATTTTATATTGAAATGATCACAGACTTCACTTTTCTGACTGTAGTTCTGAGGTGTCAGATTTATTTGGCGCTTCCAAGGTGCGAGGTGCTGGTGGCAAAAAAAAAAGAAAACAAATTGGCTGACCTGGGTTTGCACACAAATCTCACTCGCAGTCTTGATGCTGTGTGAAAAGTGTTTGTAATTATCTTTGAAAAAAAAAAAAAGTCAGCGTCCAGACAGCTAAAGCAGTGTCAGAGGAGAGAGAGGAGGCGGGGGGGGGGGACAGTGGTATTTATTTATATATATTTTGTTTGCAGCCTGTCAGAGCTGTATCCAAAGGATTGCGGTTATGAAAAGTGGCCTGGTTCCCGGTCTGTAAGTTAATAAATAATGGGTATTGTCAGGGTAATGTATGGGCCATGTGCTATAATGAGCATTCTGAAACACATCAGCACACTCCTACAGGCTGCTATTCAACCTGCCCGGTGCCACTGTCTCTCCCTGAGATTCCTCCTTTTCCGTCTCCCCCATATCTGTCTCTGCCCCTGCTTCTATCCGTTCCATCTGTACTCTGATTTTTCTGCCACACTACACATTTTTTCCAGGATACTTTCTCATCTCTAACACATTTTTTTTATCTCAGAGTATGAGGAGCTTCTTGAGAATTCCTAGACAGAAAAAGAGAGAAAGAGAGGGGTTGGGGGGAGAAGACGAGTTTGTAGCTGGCTGAAAAAAAAATTCCACCCGCAATTATGGTGAATTAAAAGTTTTATGATGTTGTGCATGCTTGTGTGTGTGTGCCTTGAGTGTGTGTGTGTGTGTGTGTTGGTGGGAGAGAAAGAGGGGAGGGTAGGGGGGCTTCTGTGACAAGGCTGGCTGGGAGCATAGAGCTGAGGGTTAGTGCCAGACATGTCTCAAGAGAAACCGGGGCACATTTGCAATCACCCCGAGTTCAAAAGGGTAATTTATTCACAGTCTGTGGTTAAAGTAGGGCTGCTCAGAATGCCAGTGGGATTCTGCCGGGAAGCAGAGTAGTAGAGACACATTATTTTCATTTTCTTTCCCCTTCTTGTTTTTTTTTTCTCCTCTGTCTCCCTCTCTTGCTTTTTCCCCTCATCGTCCTCTTCATCGCCTGTTGTTGTTTCTGCGAGCCCTGTGTGGCGTCTTTTAACACACGCCGGCGAGCATATTTCACTTTTACACTCATCCGCATTGACGTCCCGGTGCTGATTGAATTTTGAGGCGCTGCGGCGTCTGCCATTATCATCCTCATCGTCTTGAGTGGTTTATCTCTGGCCCCAGCTCAGTGTGACGCCAAGGCTGCAGGGGAGAGGAGGGGCAGGGGCCGCGGCGGGCTGGGAGGGGGTTTTGAGGACTGTTCATGTGTTTTTATTATTTGTGTGGAAAAGATAGGAAGGATTGGCCTTAACCTGGATGTTTAAGATTGTGTTTGGGGGTTTATGTTGTTTGTGCACGTGTGTGCCCCTGGCAGAGGTTAGAGCAGCCTTTACAGATGCTGCTTCAGTCCGGTCGGTTTCTGATTCAGTGTTCCATTCTAGCCGGCGCCTTCTTTCTACCACCTCGTCTCAATCAGCCGACGACGTGGCTTCAGCATTAACTGCACCTGCCAGGTTCAGTTAGGATCACAGGGTGTCATGGCTGCCCAGAGACCTCACACTGCCTTGCCAGAATCCGCAGAGAATTATTCCACCACATGTCAGTTTTACTGTGTCGTTATCACCGAAAGCCACCGGCAGACACTTAGAATACACTGCCTACTGTGCTGGTGTGGTGGGGTTAATTTGAGGTCTGGAGAAATCTCTTCCTCCTCCTTCAGTCAGTTCAATACTCGGTCGTGTGCATTCATTGCCAGAGCGGGAAATTGTCTTTCCCTCGGTGTGTCGTTGTAGCCAGGTTGTTATGTATGCTCTGCTGCAGAGGCAGCCGTGTTGACGTGAGGCTGAGCTGCTGCCACAGCGTCTTGATTTGAGGTGAAACCCTGGTGTCGCTCCCGTGTCCCTGGCGTAACACTATCAACCCTTACCTTCTCCCCACCTTTCTCTTTTTCCTTCTCCCTTTATCTCTTTTATCCCCTCTCTGTCTCTCCCTCCCTCCCTGTTGTTTCTGTATTCTTGTGTCTTTTCTCCCCCTTACTCTCCCTGGCGGTTGATGGAGTGATTTTGAAGGCGCATGCAGGTGGGGGAGCAGACAACGCGGAGCTGTGCTAATTGAGCCTTCTTTGTGCCTGGTCACTGCAGTGTGCTGAGGCGAGGAGGCCCGGGAGTGAATCCAAGCAGCACTCAAGAGCCCCACTGGATCGATAACGCGGGAACTTAACAAAACAGAGACATGCCGAGTGCCCAGATCAGGGTCATTATTGTCTCTGGCGAGCCGCACTTCCACCAGGGACTGATCAATGTGAGAATATGGATCAAGATAAACATTCTCACCTCTCCTTTCTCTCCTCTTTGCCTCGGCTCTCAGAGCATCACGTTCTAGACCGAGAGAGCTAAGGCTGAAAGTGCCCCTGTGGATGCGCCATGTCCAATGCGGATGTGCATGTCATAGCTACAACATTTAAAGTACACTCACTTGTTGTGCTCTCTTTCCTGCTCCGTATTTGGCAGACTTGTCATAGTGCTCTGACTGACATGTTGATATGATTTATAGGATGTTCTTGAAGATCGCTGTTCTCTTTTTTTAAAGAATGTGTTGAGATTCACTAGCTTGACTTTCATATGTAACCTGTAGATCGAACTCTCATTGTCTCTGGCTTTGTGTCTTTGGCTCAATTCTTGTTGCTACAAATGCCTGGCAGCATCAGTATGGAGCCCCTTTACTACTTTATTTCATCAGAGAAACTTACATTCAGTGGCCAGTTTATTAGGTACATCCAGCTAAATCTAATATAGTCTCAAGGCCCAGATGCACCAAACCGACATCAAAGAACTAATGGCGATGAAGGCCGACTGTTGCGTCGCCTCACGCTGCCTGTGTCTCAGTGAGAAAGTTGCACTTGAACACACTGCTAAAACTACAGCCAACAGCCAACTAGCATTACGTTCTACATGCCAGCAGACAGCAGTGGTCTGTATTCGTCATTGTTTAACTTTCTTGGGCCCCCTCTCAAGAGCTTTATGTAGCTCACTTGGGGTGTCCGTTTCTTGCATCTTGTCTTCTGGGACGTACTTGTTGTCTGACTGATTACTATTTTTTTAAGTGCAAATAAATACGATTGATTGATTAAATACGATTGAAAAAGGGAAACCTGAAGACAGACAGGTTGGATTCAAGACGCTAGTTAGCCAGTTAGCACATAAATATATCTCAAGCTAAAGGATATTTACTGTGCGTTAACAAACATAGCAGAAACAACTACAAACTATATCTGCTGAAGAGCTCAAAGGCTAAAATAAAATAATCTTATCAAATACGACAAGTTTGTTTCGATCTCTTGCCCTCTTGACTTTAGTTGTTCCTTTACTTCCCTAACTTCCATTTCTCTTATTGTACACTGAGCTGAACTACCAGTCACAGTGATTTTACTCGCCGATGGGCTTTGACTGCTCCGACACTGATTCAACATGCTGAACTGGCCGAGACAAGAGCTGACTAGTGCCAACGGTGCAGGACACACCGCAAAAACTAGGGCAACAAACCAACCTGTTCTCACTGTGAAGTTGTTGAAATCCAGCACTTGGCCACTGACTAGCAGGGGCCGACAAACAAAGTCGGCATGATACATGGCCAGTTGCCGTTATAATTGCCCTTATAATTCAACGGTGCTCGGCAGCGTCAGGGGAAAACATGGTTGGACAAGAACGAAAGTTAAGGCGGCGAAAGTCCAAGTGGGGCGGGAAGGAGGGGTGATGGATGGGTCCAACAAACACCAACTTGCACCTGGGAGATCGGTGTTTGCGCCCCATAAGATTCTGAAGCCAAAACCCTCGTCTTTTTTCTAAATCCAACCATGTGCTTTTGTTGCCTAAACCCAAAGACGTGTGTTAGCTGTTGAAAGAAAAAAACATCAATTTGCGTTGTCGTACCAACGTGATGCGTTTAGTTTGCAAGAGACTGTATGCAAGTGGTAAATTTCCTGTGAAAACAGAAGCGTGTTTTTAAAACAGACAATGTATGTAACAGGCAGAACTTGATGTCCCAGAATGTTAACAACCAGCACACCCAGGGTAGCTTGCATGTCACATCTGGACGTGGAAAGTCCATGACCAAATGTCGATATGAAGAGAATATGTTGGACAAACGCTCACCAACGGCCCAACACTGACCGACAGCTGACCGTCAGCTCGGTGTGTCAGGGCTTGATTTCTAAAAATGTTTCCACTCCCTTTGTATCAGTGAGGGTCGACTAAATAACAGAAACACTTCTCTCTAATGTCATTGAACTTAGATATCTAGCAATAGTTTGCCTGTGCAATCTTCACTCATGTTGCATTTATTGTTGTGCAGTACTTATATAATTCTGTGGTTTTCTCCACAAGAGGAATACGTACAGGAACAAAAACAACCAAGAGCTGTAAAGTGGTAAGGTCATACAGTGCATCATCCAGGTAAAGCTCAGGGACATGGTTATGTGGTTTTTATCTGGGGACTTAGACGGAAACCATAATTGAAAAGACTTGATCTCTCTCACTCTACAGTAGATATTCAACCTGTGAAAACTGCATAGGATCGCATCAAACTAAATTTATTAAGTAAACAGATTTTCCTCAATGTTTTCTGGTGGTTCAGGGGGTAAGGAAACTCAGAACGTAACTATAGTTAAATCTGGCAGTGTTATTTTATGCTACTCATCCATCCTCTCCCGTTTTTCTCTACTATCAGAAATCTGTAAAAAAAAAAAAAAAAAACAGAAATTACATAAAAATGTATTTATCAATGCCTAATTTGCAAAGCGATAAAACGCAAGTGTTGAAGCTAAGGTGACATAACAAGGGGGCGGGCGTCAGCTCATTGCAATTAAGCCAAAAAAGAAAACATGAGATCTGTGAGAGCGTCTTGACCCTTTAAAACATGATGGTGTTTCATTTCATCCGTGGCTTTAAATTGGTGATGATGGTATCCTGCTGCTCTGGGTCCCTCCATTATTCACTTGAAAGGATAATAGTAATTGCCTAATGTGGTGTGAAAAAATGGTAAATGGTTGCTACAGACATAGGAAGGAATGTATGTGTCCAGGACGAGTGTGATGAGGTGAGGCAGCACCTCTGCAGACTGAGCTCAGGTTCCCTCCCCAGAGAGTTTAGGAAGAGTGTCCTAAAATGTTATCATGATGCCATCATCTGTTGTTTTAGACCTAATGACTGAACACTTGTTGTGATTATTAACCTCACAGGTAATGTGACTGGGGACTCGAGAATGATTTGTTGTTGTAGTCGGAGGTTTAATAAACACAAGTGCCAATAGCCTTAATAAATGAGGCTTTGCAGACCTTTTTTTGCATTGTAGTAATTCCATGTTTCTTTTAATTAGTTGTTATTGAGATTGCTCTACGAAGTTGAATAAGCCATTATTTCAATGGTTTGTTTTGTAAAGCCTGAATCACTGGCTGGTGCTCCTAATGGTATCATTGGCCAAATTCACATTTGTTAAATTAAACTTATCTCTACAGACTTTCCACCATTTATCAGTCAATATTTTACTCGTGTTTATATGAAAAATCTGAAACAACTTAAGTTCTGTTTGTGAATTTCTCCAACTAAGGCTGGCACATTCTCAGATTTTCTCTACATGATTATCGTGGCCAAAAGAATGCACAATAATGACATTATCGTGATAGCTATAATAGTAATAATGCTAACAGTCAAATTCAGCCTTAAATTTGTTTATTGTGCATTTTGTCTCTTGAATGCTAATTCTTAATTACACTCAAAATACCTGTTTAGGTAGGTGGAGCGGGAGAAAAAGCGAGAACAGAAAGAAATTGAAATTGTTTAAGAGGCCCTGGATTATTTACACAATATTATAGTATGTGTATTATTAACATGATATCTTCATTTTACAAATATCACAGTTATTGCCAATACTGTAATATTGCGACATCCCTTGTTCCAACTCAAAGTAAAAAAGTGTAACTGTATAAATACTGGGCGATACACTAAATGTGGCTGCATAGGAGTGTGTCATAGCTAATGCTGGACATACACTGTTCAGCCATACATACATTAGATGAGTGATATGGCTGGAATAATCATCATAATATTACTAACAATACTGTCTTTTTTAATATCGGTATATCACAATTACATATGGCAAATATGTGCAAAATTATATGTAAAGTCAAAAAATTAAAAACAAACTGATGCTCATTGAAATCAACTGTGATCCATGGTTATCTGGGGCTGCAACTTGTCTTTGCAGCTTGTTTTGTTGATGATCAGTTTCCTGTATAATGCTGCGTTCACATGGAATCAGGCAGACAGCAGATGGACATTACCTTCTGGACAGTGCGGGATAAACAAACAAACAAACTGTCTGATGGAATGGCAGGACTGGAAAGCAAAGCACACATGGTGATATGTTGCAATGGTGATGCTTTCTTGTTTACAAAGAATGGAATAAAATATAATAACTACAATAATTTTGTGTATACTATTTTGTCCAGATACAGATTTTGTTCAGATCGCCCGTGTTTTCGCCTTGTGTGAGGGCGCTACGTGGTTGTAAATTCTGTCGCGGAGAACAGCAAAAACTTAAAATATTTCATCGTTGAATGGCAATGCCGTCAACCGTCACCAGTGTTCTCTTTCAGCCTCACCTCATTTTGCCATCCTTCTCTCTTCCACTAAAGTGATATCCGGTTTGCCGTCCACTGTCTCCTGATTCCATGTGAACGCAGCATTAGACCACAAAAAGCAGGAAGTCTTTGCGTTTGAGAAGCTGTGAGAAACTAGTTTGTAGTATTTTTGTGTGAAAAATGACTTAAGCTACATAATCTCACCTCCAACTTGTCACATATCGCCACTTCGTCAATGGACTTTTACGTCTACATATTACATGCTAGGTATCCTGAGTGTGTTTTGATGCTCTGGGGTGCCATGTCAATTTACGCTTGTTACATGCATTGTGTATCTTCAAAATACATTTCCATTTTCTTGGAAATGTAAAATTTCTGACCGTTAGTTGATACAGTCTTTTCCAAAATAGCAATGAACACATGTGGTTAGGTGTTGGCAACAAAAGCACGTGGTTTGGTGTAGAAAAAAAAAACATGGCTACATTCATTCAGGAGGCAAACACCAGTCTCCTGGGTGAAAGTCCAGTGTTGTAAGACCGATCCACCACCTTGCCTCCAGGTCCTTCAATTACATTCTTTCCCTGTGGCGTTTCAAACTGACACCTACCAGTGGCGTTATTAACTGACGCTGCCTGACGGCGTGACATACCTTCACAAAATTATGCCTGTTTTTCGTCTGTGTCTGACACAGAAATCAATGACCAAGTGGCGGTATTTGATGACTCTGGGTTGATTTAATCAGTTAATCAATCATCAAAACTGTTGCCCATGAATTTTCAGCCGATTGACTGATTGATTGATTGATTGATTTGTTGTTTTTGCCGTGCTGTTATGCATCACATTAGACAGATGTCTACACATGTAAAACAAAAAATCTAATAACTCATCGTGTTTATTGGTGAATTACAAACGCTGGGAACATGATATGATCACATATTATTAAATTATTGTCCGGTCCTGCTGCACACTGTAAATAACATTTACATGTGGTCCATAAACCGTATAAGCCTGAGAGTAGGAGGCTGTCTGGTGCTAAAGCTCTCATCAGCATGCCTTTAAGGAGCCACAGATGACACTTGGTATTAAAATGTCAAATTGCCCTCCACTCAGACTAAAGTGATTTTAGTTGTGATTATGCACTATTTCCCCCCTGTCAACAGCAGAAAAAAATAATCAAAAAATGTGCTAATTGGTCATGGGGATTGGTGGGAGACTTCAGTATTTTATGTCTTTGACTTCCAAATGAGTTTGGGAAAGGAGAGGCTGTCACTCTGGCATAGAGGTTTTGGGGAGGAGGAGGAGGGGCGGCTGT
Source organism: Cephalopholis sonnerati (assembly GCA_019142605.1). Classification (NCBI taxonomy): domain Eukaryota; kingdom Metazoa; phylum Chordata; class Actinopteri; order Perciformes; family Serranidae; genus Cephalopholis; species Cephalopholis sonnerati. The sequence continues at coordinate 29,714,301 of JAGQAX010000003.1, read as the reverse complement.
TGGCGCGGGCTCAAATTGAAATGATGCACTGTTCCCCCTCACTGCGGCTAGAGCTCGCAGTAATTAAATGCCTCATTGTTGCTTCTTGGGAATTTGTATTGAATATTTCATCCAGCGTAATGATTATTTGGGTGTGGGTGGGACGTGGATGTAATCACCTTGGCTGGCTCTTTGATGAAATACTTGGTTTGGTGGTTGTGCTTTATAGCCGCTTTAAGTGCCCTTCTGGGTTTTTACTTTACTTAATGTCCGTGCTATTTCACACTGCTGTCATCCAGCGCTGGTTCTGATATTATTGATTATTGGCTTCCAAATCTGTCTGCAATTTCTGAATGTGTGCGTGCTTTTTTTTGTAAACTGCACAGACGTGACAATGGCATGACCTTGAAACCTGCAAATTAAAACCTGTCCTTCACATTTTGTCGCCCACAGAGGACGCCGGTCAACAACGGCGAAGCTTTTCGGTGGTTCTTTTAGAGAGGCGAGCCATGGCTGCCCCCATCCAGCCGCAGGAGGGCAGGTGGGACTCTTGACTCTCTGCCAGGAGCACTTGATGGGTTCAAAGAGCCCAACGCGCCCAACACACTTGGGGAGGACGAGAGAAGAAAAGTGGACAGACAAAAAGATAAATGAAAACATAATGGTGTTGTTTTAAATCTGTAATTTCCTTTTCTGTGTAATTATTGTACCTTTTGACAGTATCATAATGTATATTTTTGGTGTCTATGAATGTGTTTTCAGTGTTGTGGCTGTAGGTTTACAGCCAATCCTATGTAAAGGACTCAAACAGACAATCATACAATCATACTGATTCCGTCAAAGCGAAGAGGCCACAAGGATTGATGATATAACAAACACAACACACTTTACTCTGGAGCAATAATCTATTCTGTTGATTATTCTTCAAGCTTTCATTTCTTTTCACTCTTTGAATTACTTTATCAAACTGAATCATCTTCTAGTTTTGTCTTTTATTTCTTCTGGAAACCATATTTTCTTAAATGCCACGCTAATGTTAAGACCGCCGCTGGCGTGTGTGATGTGTTGAGAACAATGACGTGAAGGACGGCAGCGGTGCTTCTGTGACGGACTCGTTGACGTGTTTCCTCATTTGAGTGGGCTCACTGCAGAACAGGGCACATTGTCTTGTGTGGTGAGTTGCACTTCTTTAAAAATCTAATCGGGCGTCATTTGATTGTGACAGCATCAGACGTTAGTGAGTCATACTGCTGTCTGGAGGTCATATTCTCAAAGATGATCTCAAAGTCCATGTTTTTAACAAAACCAAGTGGGTCATCAAACATGTTTTTCTTTTTCCTCTCACTAAAGGTTGTAACTGTCTAAAAGGTAGAGAGTAATGCCAGTAAAGGAACTGTATGTTATGTTGAAGACATTCAAATTTAGAATTAATTACAGTACGCTATACATATTTGACATATCAGATGTTGTTCTGGAGCCGAGGGATAGTCTGGACTTTTCTCCTGCAGAGTAAACGACAGTCCTTTCTCCTGCAAAGTAACGATAACACATTCCAAAAACAAAATTATTCAATAAGTTACTCATTGTCTTAAACCCTATTGTTGCATGTGTAAATGTGTTTTGGTTTTAAAGATTACTAAGAATTTGTATATTGTTGTTGTGATGCTTTTATGTGTTAAAATAAAAAAAAAAAATGACTTCAGTAAAAGACATCTTGACAGTAAATGTTTGATGTGGCGGAATCACCAAAGATAGGAAAAATAAATCCACCAATTCAAAAATATAAAAAAGAAAAATCAGTGATCAATTACGATCACCTGATTAAAAAAACAGTTCCTTTTTTTTCTTTTTTCCTCCCGCAAAGCATCAACAGAAATAACAACCAGGAGGAGACGGGAGGAATGTAACAGCATTGGTTGCCTCCCCAGTCACGTAGTCCCTTGAATACTAAAATGTTGCACGGAGAAGAGTGGTTCCCAGAGGCAGCAGACTTTAAAGGACTAGTGAAATCCCATGTGGTTTGTCATGCTGGAATGCTCTTGGGGGGGAGAACAGGAGGGTGGGGGGACGATGAGGGGAAACGGGTGGGGTGGGGTGGTGATGGGGGGGTGAAGCGAGACAGGCTCCTGAGATAGCTTGAGCGTCTGAGCGATTGCTGGGTCTTTGGGTTTCAGGGGTAGGTTGTGGGAGTAGTTATGGGAAGATGGGGTGGGAGGGAGAAAGAGGACAGAGGCACATTTGGGGCGGTAGCTGAGGTGGGGAGGGCCGTCAATGCTGAGGAGAACGAGCAGAGAAGGAGGAAATCATCCGGGACCGACTTCTCCCCTGACTGAGCACGCTTGCCATCACCCAAATTGAGCTGCTGACTGGTTAGGGCCGGCAAGGAAGACGACTTGAAGTGCTCCGTGTTTGGCGGCAATGTGGCGTCTGAGGCGCCCAATCCCCCCTCGCTGGTCATCAGAGGTTGATAACGTGCATCAGGAGTACGCTGTGGCTCGCTCACTCCCTGGCCGGTGAGATTAAATAACATCAGAGACAGCTCTCTCTAATCCCCCCCCCCCCCACCTCCCACTCTGCGCTCTGGAACTGGGATTTAAAGTCCTCAGGCCTCAGTGGTAATGTTCAGTTTCCTGCTTCAGACAGGCAGAGACAGAGGCTGAGAACGTAGCAGGACTATACTAGCCAGTTAGCAGGGTGGTGGTAGGAATATATTACGAGTCCTTATGGATCTAAAGGTTCAAGCCAACGTGTTTTTGGACAATGACTGTCACGCGAATTGATTTCTAAGACTTTAGGAGATTGCAAACATCACATGGAGCTCATCCTGGTCCTTAAATGTTATCAACCAAACCAGTTTCTCAAAAACATTTTTTTAAGTTGTATATTACTCGAAAAACTAACTGATAATAGTTCAGCATTTTTTGGGAATTGTGGTTATTTGCTTTCTTTTCAAGAGTTACATAAAAGAACTGAAGAAAACAAAGATCTGTGCATTAAATATGGAGCTAGAGTGGGGATTTTTACCATTGGATTTTGGATTTTTTCAGAAAATAACCTCTGTGGCATACATAGTTTATGATTCTTACATATTTTATTTGGCATAATCTTCACAAATGAACACCACCTTTATGATTTTTGAATGACTTTGAATGATTTTTGAGAAGTAAAGTGCTAACCGTGTTCAGCGTGATTTGGCGTCATGGCATTCTGTAGTCTCATTTAGCCACTTGTTAGCAACTGCCTTTCTTAAGGTTTAAAATTCACAAGTTGGGTATTTATTGGAGTTTTTTATGTCGTAGAACACAACGTGAAAGTCTCTTAAGCTTGCGCTAACTACAGGGCCTTATTTCAGGCATCTAACCAAAAATCCATTAAAAAAACCAGCTGACTTTGAGACAATGGAACCAGGAGTGCTACGGGGTTTTAGTACTCATTCCCGCACTACTCTAAAGGCCTTTGCATTCTGAAATTGTCGCACATCTAAAAATAAATACAACTTTACGTTGTTTCAGTCACATTTGTACAATGAGTCCAAGACTTTCGTCCCCGATTAAAGGTTTCAGAACAGGTTCGATTTTCTGCGTTTTTCGCATCTGTCAGATGCCTTTAGAGACATTTGACCAATAATCAGTGAAGAAAATGTGGCGGCGGGACACAGTCGCGTCAAGACAGAGGAACAGGGGTGCACAGAATCATTTCATGGCTCAGACAGTTTTCACTTTCAACAGGTCAGATAGTAATAATCAGGTGGATGATAATGAAAAAGAGGAGGATGTGGACTGCACACAGAAGAAGAGGGAATACAGCTCCGCCCCTTCACGCAGGCTGCGAGGCCAAATGAAAGACAGGGAGGGAGTGATGACAGCCAGATAGGTAACTCCAGCGGAGAGAGATAAAGGAGGGAGTGCGTCTTTTAATTTTGTTGTATTGCAAATTTCACAACGAATAGAACAATACAACGCAATAAAACGAAATCAGGGTGCACGGTTTCTGTGCGTAACAATTTTTTTCGGATGTCCGATTCTAAAAAATACGCATCCGAAAAAAGAGGAACTCAGTGTGCAAAGGCCTCAGGAAAGCAATTAGCTTAGCATAGCTTAGCAAAGATGGGAAACCAGTTAGCCAGGCTCACTCCACAGTTAAAGAATAATCCTATAAACCACTCTATAGATGACTGCTAAACAAATTGTATCTCGTTTGTTTAATCTGTAAAAATATAAAAACTAAACTGGTACCTAATGCATTCAACACACAGACATGAGAGAGGTATCAATGTCTAACTCTTGGAAAGAAAGTCAATATGCATATATTCCAAAATGTCAAATAATTCCTTTGAAAACATTAATATTAGAAACTTAAGAAGTGTTTTAAGCCAGGTCCTGAATCATATAAAGCTGAGGCATCATTTTCCATTGCTGATGAAAAGATGTTTTAAATGTCAAACTGTTCATGTTCTGCAGCGAGACAGCTTACAGTTTTCCCAGCGACTACCAGTCAGACATGTTACAGCAGCAGGACGCAGACCTCCAAGAATCATATGTGGCTGTTAAAGGTGTTGTTTCTATCACAACAACAACAACAACAAACCATCAGTTCCTCACTCTTGAGAAGCATTGCAAGGTATATAAGTTGTGTAACTTTGACCTGTCATCACTATAAAAGGAAGCAGGTGTCTTAAAGGCGAGAAGATAAAAATGTCAGGGTTATATTCATCTACTGTGCCTATAAGCACCCAACCTGGTCACTTATTGTTGTCTCACTGGCTGTCATGATAATCTGTTATAATAACATTATATCACCAAGTTAACTGCAAAAATCATGGAAGATGGCCACATCACGACAGCAGGTCTGACGTGAGGGACAATTAGTTCCAAATAATACCTCACTGCATGAGAAAACTGTGGCGTGAACACAGCCCAGTCATCGGAGTAAAATTTTGGCATTGCATGTTTCTGTAAACTACAGATATGTTACATTTGAAGGTTTCATATGTATCATATCAAGTAATGTATTTCAAATTACATGTATATGAGCTGAGTCTCTCATCAGGAGGAGAGAGGGATGAAGGATGGCAGCAGACAGCAGCAGACCACTGTTCAAGACTAACAAAAAACTGTTTTATTTTTAACAACACGTCGGGACATTTCTGTGTTTGTGGCAACAAAGCCAAGTATTTTTAGACAAAACATTATGTTTTTTTTAACTATAAGGTTTTTGTGCCAAACCTAACCACACGTTAACCACAGCGCAACGTAAAATTGAAACATGCAGAAATGTAGATATCTGCTAAATATGAAACTTACAAATTTAACATAGCCGTGCTTTGCAGAAACGCTCAACGGCAACATTTATTCTGGTGATGGGGTTGCATGAACGACTACAGTAAGACAAAGTTCAACCAGGAGGAGGGCCTGTAGACTCGAGGATGTATGGATGTCTACAACAGACATTTTAACGATTTACTTTAATGTTCACCCTCGAGGCTAATGTTTAAAACCCATCAAATCATTTTGCTGCTGTATTTCTTGTCCTTTCTCACTTTTTTTTTCCTCCACATTTCCAGATCTCAGCAATTAATCGCTTATTCTCTGAATTGTTAATTGCACTAATAGCCAAAACTACAAAAAATAAGATCCGGGTTGTAACAGACCAGAGTTATACTTTGAGAAGAGTGCGTAAACCTGTACTAACCTTTCTCTGTTTGTGTAAATCTTTAAAAAGTGTTGTTTTATTTGACAAGTTAACGCTCAAGGAGATTTTTTTTTTTTTTACGACTAGCAGCATAAAGACTCCAAAACACACCTAATAAAACAGCCCTGACATATCGTTAGGGGTGTAAATCACCAGTTTCATCACAATGCAATTCATATCAATTCTTTGAACAACAATACCATGTTTGCCAATATTACAAAGTCTGCCACGATATGATTTCGACTCGATGCGATTCAGGGGCCTGCGATCCATATAAGACAATATTATATGTCCATTTAATACAATCAGTTACAGAAGATGCTGCTAGCCTTTTAGTTTTACTTTTGGTCATTAGGGATAACATAAATAAGAGGCGCAGTAAAATGTACTTTTAATTGACTCCAATAACACATAAAACAGCACATGGGATGATTTAACCTTCAGGGCTTTCTGTCAGAGAGACCTTTCTAAAAGAAATGTTTTCATTTTTCACCCAAACTATGACCCCAGTACTATCTGGCTTGAATCAGTCTATAAAGACACTGTTCTGACTAAGCTAACAGTTTATATATCCATATCCACCAGATACATAATATTATCGTCTCCTTGGAATCCAATAATCATATTTTAGCTCTATTTTAATGTAAATGGTTCCATAGCTTGTTTCTTTACTACACTGGCTACAGTACTAGTACAGAAAGTTTGCTACATTTTTGTGCTGGACAGACTCAACAACCTCGGTTTGGACTATGTAACAGTGTTGGGCAGTAACACATTATTAGTAGTGCGTTACAGTAATAGCATTACTTTTTTCCAGTCATGAGTAGTGTAACCAATAACTAATACAATTTAAGTAATAATATTAGTTCCCCTAAACCAAATAATTTCATACCTTACTTTTGTTATCGCCCCACAACCGACTTGAAATACAACATCACATCAGCGGATTAATTTTTGTAGTTGTCAGGCATGCACACCACAAAGCAGCAGGCTGGTTTGGAAGATGGAAACGCTTACCTTCAATATTCCCATTATATCGATTTGGCAGATGGAAAGATGACATGAACACTATTGCTGCAGGTAGTGGTTCTTAAACTCTTTCCGGTCAGAAAAACATGTGTGTTCTCAAACCTATGGTCTGACACACCTACTATGGCAGCACAACAACGTGAATCTCCAGGAAATACACCCCACCAAAGGTGAACCCTCCACTGCCACGGAGAGCGGCTGCAGCCCCACGCTGGCTAAACAACCAAACCGGGATTTTAATCACAGAAAGCAGGATACGAGCAACAAAGATTTAATGAAGCTTGTGGTGGATGAAATGTTGCCTATATCCACAACTGACTCTCCATCTTTCAGACAGGTAATTGGGAAAATATCATGTAGGCAAGTTGGTAGTTAATACCCCTGTTCCACCAAATAAACTTCTCTTGAACCGGACTGTAATCTACGATGTGTCCTCAATGGAGGGTGTTGCACAATGCACAACAGAAGTAAACAGTAGTAGCAAACTTGTGGATTACAGTGTTCACATTTGTTCTGTTATTACAGATATTTTTACACAAAAAATGAGCATGGACCAACTATTAATGAATCCACTGAACACTTTTCTGACGATATCTCACTTGACTTCTCAGTTGTTGCTTCTGTTACTAATTTTGTGGGGTGTGATGAAAAAGTAATATAACGAGTAGTGTAATGAATTATCGCTGGCAGTAAAGTAACAATATCATTTTTGAAAAGAGTAACGAGTAATAAGTGATTCAGTCCATTTTTAGAGTAATGCGCCCAACACTGCTAATTAATTCCTACACTGAAGAGGAAGAAGAAGATATACTTTATTAATCCCTCAGGTGAAATTCAATCTTTTTCACACTGTTGTCAGATACACACAGGCACGAATTACACACACACACACGCACAAACAGGACTTAAACATGCATTAAATGGAGAGATGTCAGAGCGGGGGTGACAGGCACCCCAAGCAGTTGTGGGTTCAGTGCCTTGCTCACGGGCACATTAGCAGTGCCCAGGAAGCAAACTGGCACCTCTCCAGCAACCACTCCAAGCTCCATACTTGGTCCATACAGAGACTTGAACCGGCAACCCTCCAGTTCCCAAGCCAAGTCCCTATGGACTGAGCTTCTGCCCCCATTGTACAAGAGAGGCAAAATAATGAGCTGAAAGCACCTACATGAGCACTGAGCACCTTTCACACTGCAGAGTGTGAGACACTATAGGTTTTAGTCCTGTACTTGATTCATTCAGTTTTGTTTTTTTTATTGCCAGTGGAAGTGTCAGTGCCGCTCTGAGGGATGCTTTAAAAGTGAGCTGCAATGTGGAGCAATGTGGATTCCTAAATTCTTCCGGCAAATACCAACAAAACCTCTTGATGACCCATGCTAGACAGGAGTGATGTAATCCTGTTTGAGAAATATCATTTGACAAATAAAATCGTACCAGTTTTCAAAAAATGCTGAAATAAGAATTTTTAGCTGTGAACTCAATTTGAACCCGACTGTATTCACACACACACACACAAATGTGCACACACACACACACGTGAAGTTTGCTGACGATTTAGTCGCCAACGTGAAAGAGTGTAGCAAGCCAAAAAGTGCAGCTTTTCTGGAGAGAGAGCAGAAAGCTGAAATGTTATTCAGAAAACAAATCATTAATTATCAGCCGTCACGTCATTACCACAAATGTGCCACTGGACTGTGGACGACAACCTGTCCTGTTGATACAATAAAGATGTTGTGTTCTCACAAGAGCCGGATGGTTTCTAAATTCTAGCAGGATGGCAGGAAAAAACAAATATCTGTTTTTCCCTTGACCCTCCCAGATCCTGTCTACAAACCTAAGAGTGGTTGAACACCAGCTGTCACTCAAATAAACTCCAAAACGAATACAGGTCCCTGTGATGCCAGTCATGCCACTGGGTGCCAGGGGTTAGTGGGCCAATCAGATGTGCTTACCCTCTCTGTGTCCTCCACAGAAATGCAGAGTCTCTGTGATAATCCCTTTAGGGATTTTGACTGAGAATGCTCCCTCACTCTACTGGCATACTTCTTGGCACCGAGCAGTGGAAAAATCCACACACCTTCCTGCGAGGAGGCGCTGAGACAGGATACGTACTGTCGAGAAAATAAAGCAATACTGACGGGATGTTGAATAACAGGTACAATGTCCTCTAATTAAGCTGTCACTTTAATTAAAACAAAATATATTCATCTTACGTTCTAATGTCAAGGTTAGACCATGTTAAAAACATTTTATCAACCCCTTTAATAAATTAAAATGTTTGTGTAATAAATCCAAATGTCTCTTTTCCATCTCCAACTGCATATTTGCACATACTTACATCCCCTTACACAACGCACATAACACTTTCCCCACACTGAGTCAGTCGCACACACAGAGGACAGAGAATGAGACCGAGAGAGAACGACACGTAGCGCCTCCCTCCCCTCCTCCCTACCTTGTCTTTCATTATTTATTTACTGTCTGCAGTTTTTCCATCGCACGCATATTGATGCAGAGAAAGCAGGGTGTGAGTGCGTGTCAGAATCATTTCCTGACGAGGGAGACAAGGTGGAAGTAATCAGCAGAGCGCTGATGCAATATGACAGCCCCTAGAACCGCTGGTACACAGTTAAGAGCAGGAGGGAGAAGAAAAACATCTCCCCACTGAAGGAAGCGGCAAGATTTGCACAAGCGACATTTGGGTGGAAAGTAGATTTACAAAGTTCTAAAAGTTTGGAGGAAGAAAATCGGATTCTAGGGCTGTTTTGTCTGAGCTCATCTCTGAAATTTTATCCTAAAGTGTAAAAAAAAAAACCTGTAGCAAGTCAGTATATTGTTTTTTTTTTATTTAGTTTTTTCTTTTAAATATACCTCGATAAGGCCATTCAACAAGCTACATTAGCTGTCCATTTGTTTAGAAAATGTTTAGTGCTTCCACTTCAGTTCACTGCTTTTGTTGGAGCCTCGGGGAATTTAAGTAATTTAGAATATATGTAGTGAATAAGTGCTGGTTTCTACAATCGTGACCAATGTCCAGATTTTTTGAGATGAAGAAATTCCCCATAGGCAACAATAATAAAAGCAGACATTTCTGGGGCTTTCTTCTGAAGAAATTCAATCAAATAAAGTCAAACTTTTCAGTCTGCGGGTACGTGCAGTATGGAGGGAGGACACAGACTAACAGGGTCTGCAGAGAAGCCAGCAAGGCGCCTGGCTGACATGATCTTTCTCCGCTAATCTTGTCTGACTGTTCCTCTCTCCCTCTCTCCGAGGCAGGTGTAGATTGATTAGTTATCCTGCAGCCATCACCGAGCGCAGTGAGACGGCCGAGCACGCCAGCTTTCCCCCACTTCTCCCCATGTAACACACCTGTACATATCTCCTTCACACACCTGTACATCTCTATCCCATACATTTCTATCTCTGTCATCACCTCTCTCTGTCTCTCACATTTGTAGAGACACTTTCACCCTCTCTCTCCCTCTCTCTCTCTCTCACACACACACACACGCGCACACACACCATCTGCTCATCCTGACAGGCACAACCTTCCTGGGTGTAGTAATTGATGAATGAGGAAGACGGTGCATTTAGGGTCTCCCTGCCTCTCCTTTACACATGGCGACCCGAGAGAGCAAATGGGTAAACTCCACGCTCAAACACACACACACACACACACTCACACACACACACACCAACACATTCAAACACATACAGAGAGGTGTAAGCATGCTGATTGATTGATTGGGGCGGTGGGTTTCATGACGGCTGGCAACATTTCTCCACATCATGTCAACGCCCCTGGCAGCGAGAGTCTCAGAGTGATCTCTGAGGAATTAGGTAATCAAAGTCAGCGGGGCAGAATTCCAGGGTGGTGCCCATGCAACAGCCTAAACAGGTTTTAAATAACAGAAAATTTCATTTTGTCTGTCTTTTAAAAATTAAGTTTATATCAATCTAATTTCCACTGGCAAAAACTGAAATGGTTATTTCTATCAAAATAATACAGAAATGTTGTCCATATCTAATGTATCTTTAAACTGCTTAGTGCCAAAGCAAAATTTTTAATCTGAACATATCTGCAGAACATTTAGTTTTGCGGTATTTCATGTTTTTCCCCACAATATCTGTGCAGTTACATATATTTAGGCAACTTAAAGCTCATAGTTAAAATTAGGGAAAGATTGTCATCTTGGTTAAATATCACTAAAGTCTTATTATTATTTAAAGCATGAGACAGAGCACACTGTCTGTTTGAAGCACGAACCAAAGTAAAATTTTTTTAGAGTTTTGGTAGCTTAAAATTTTTTTTTCAATAAAAACAGAAAATTCTATCAACACATTCTTATTTCCAATTCTTCAAATACCGACTCTTAGTCAGTGGCCCTTCACATCAAGCTGTGACGCTCTCAACCTGGTGTCACCCCAAAATCGTCGAAATCTGGCACTTGGGCAGTGACTTGTGTCAAACACCAACGACAAAAGCCGTCCTTTAGCATCAGTATGATACGCGGCTGGTCGCCATTATATTTTAATGGCGCTCAGTGGCATCAGGGGGAAAGGCGGCAGCACAAGAATGAAAGTTAAGGCAGTGAAAGTCAGAGCCGGGGTGGGCGGGTGTGGTGGTGGATGGGTCCAACAAACTACAACTTTCTCCAAGGCCTAAATAAAAAATATCAATTTGCGTTGTTGTACCAATGTAGTGCGTTTAGTTTGAAAGAGACAGTATGTAAACAGTACATTTTCTGTGAAAACAGAAGTGTATTTTGAAAGAAGACAATGCATGCAACAAGCAGAACTTGACACAGCGTCCCAGAACATCAACAACCAACACGCCAAGGGTACCTTGCACGTCATATCTGGGAAAAAAAAGTCGATATGCAACGAGGTTGGAGTGAGAATGTGTTGACGCTCTAGGTACTCCCCGAGCATCATTTTGGACAATCAAGGTCAGCAGTTTCTGTTTCCCCTCTCCTTTGTACATGGGATGCCCACTCTGCCCACTGAGCTACTGGGCGCCGCATACAGTGTCTTTTCAAACTAAACTTCCAATGTAGGTTTACATTTTTTACATGTACTTTATTAGGTTTAGCCCTAGGCAGACTTACTCGCTCTTTATGCTATGTCAGTTTCTCTGAGTGTTAAACAATGACAGTACACAGCACAGTGCAGTACACAGATAACACTCATCAAGAACTCAATGCAGCTGCAGAAAATAACACTGGAAGTGAACTCCAAGGCTATCGCACAAGCACCATCAAGTGCGGCATATGACAAGGTGATACACTGTCCCCACTGCTGTTCTGCGTAAGCCTGAATCCACTCAGTCAGAACCTCGCCAAGAGTGGCTATGGATACAGATTCAGAAGTCGAGCAACCACCAATCACCTCCTGTACATGGATGACATCAAGCTGTATGCCAGGAGTGAACCAGACATTGACTCACTGATCCACCCCACCAGGATCTACAGTGAGGACATCAGGATGTCATTCAGACTGGATAAGTGTGGCCACATAGTGGTGAAGACAAGGAAGGTGATCAGAACCGACGGGGTGCAGCCACCAGAAGGCAGGATTGCAGACATACAGGACAGCTACAACTACCTGGGTATCCCACAGGCCAATGGGAGCCACGATGAGGATGCAAGGAGGTCAGCCACAGCCAAATACCTTCAGAGGGTGAGACAGGTGCTAAGAAGTTAGTTGAATGGGAGAAATAAGACCCAAGCTATCAACATGTACGCCCTACCAGTCATCAGATACCGAGCTGGAACACGGAGCCGGCCACAGGAGGAGATGGATGCAGCTCATGTCGAGACACGAAAAAATTCCTCACAATGCATGACAGGTTCCACCCAAAGTCCAGCACCCTGAGACTCTACGAGCAGCGAAAAAAGGGAGGTCAAGGATTAGTGAGATTAAGGATTCAGAATGAAGCAAGGGGCTTCAAAGAATACATCAGGAAGATGGCCCTCCAGGATGACCTCCTCACAGAGTGCCTCAGGCAGCAGAAGCCAGAGAATGATGAGGAGGAAGAGATGAACAAGGAAATCTTGGAACACCAACCAACAAACCAAGCCTTTCCATGGGATGTACCATTGGCAGATAGAGGAAGTGGCTGACATCAAGAAATCCTACCAATGGATAGAAAAGGCCGGCCTGAAGGACAGCACAGAGGCACTGATCATGGCAGCACAACAGCAGGCCCTGAGCACTAGATCCATAGAGGCAGGGGTCTACCATAGCAGACAGGATCCCCAGTGCAGGCTGTGCAAAGAGACCTCTGAGACCCCGAGGTCCCCAAGTCCCGATGGGACACACCACTGAGAGTGGTTGAGAACAGCTGGGCTAAGATCTTGAGGGAATTCAAGCTCCAGACTGACAAGCAGCTGCTCGCTAACCAACCAGACATTGCTGTGGTTGACAAGGAGCAGAAGAGGGCCATTGTGGTAGATGTGGCAATCCCAGCTGACAGTAACATCAGGAAGAAAGAGCATGAAAAGACTTTGCGGTACCAGGCTGAAGAAACTAGTAGAGCAGATGTGGTAGGTGACGTCTGAAGTGGTCCCACAGGAACATTAGGGGCTGTGACCCCCAAACTGGGGAGGGCTCCAGCAAAATCCAGGTACAACATCTGAGGTCTCTGTCCAGAGTATCTTCTCACAATGGTTTGCTAAATTCCTGTAAGAGCATACATTCCCTTCATTGGCCTTCATTCTGAGTATATTCCACTCACTTGCCTTGCTTAAGTTATAGGATCTGTTAATGTTCTCATCGATTGTTGAAGGGAAACGTATTATTGTGACACCATACCAATAATAACTCCGAACTTCAGACAGAATACAAATGAAAAGGTAATGTTAATGTCAATAGGCCTATGTCATTTTGCGCTGTAACTGCAGTTGCAGAAAGAAATTACATTTTGCTCAAAAAGTGATAGAGGGAATGGGACCCCAGATCCACCAGCAGATTTGGTCCCCCCAGTGACTCCATAGCTACAGCCTTGGTCTCATACAGACGCATAAGAGTGCCTTGATGTGTCAGCATCAGACACCGAGAGCCAAAGACCCAGCATTTATAGGTAAGCAAGCAGGCAGCAACTTCTGCTGCACTGAGCTGGCTTAGAGGAAATGGCATTACTGTCTAACAGAATTACGGTTCTCTCAACATATTTGGCAAAGCAAATGAATAGCACACAAACACATTTTGCAAGAGACAGTGTGTGAATCAAGGCATGTGGCTTTAATGCATTTACTCATCCCTTCAGGTCCAGTGGGTGTCGCCTGCCTTTCACTTTCCAACACTATCATTCAGAGTTCCACAACATTAAACATATTCGCAACACTATTTAAAATAATCCATCACAGATTCAATATTAAAGAGCTCTGACATTGTCTCACAGCCATTGAGGAGAGTAAGATTCAACAAGGCAATTCAACAACTGGTAGTATGACAAAATGTCATATTTACATTAATCAAATGTCAAAATATGGTGCAAACTTTGTGCGATTCACAGCAATCTCTCACATCATTCCTAAATTTGTTCTGCCAATGTAATTAAAAAAACCTCTGTGTTTCTAATTCAGACTCTAGCGCAGTAAAGTCTCTCCCTTTCTCTATCAGATGCATCGTTCCCTACTCATTTAACCCCCACCTCAGCCCTGCTGACCAAATAGATTAGTGAAATAAATCTTATATAAATCATTTGAATGGAGCGACTGACACAGTACAGCTGTGTTGTATGTGGGATTATGGACAGAAGGTTACAGACACCGATGGAAAAGTGTGTCATCAAGATAAAAGGGAATTACCTTCATACAGTATCTCTGAAGAGGCTTTCATTCACTTATCTTTCAAGGTATCACTCAACCTTAAACTTTTCCACCTGTCCTTTCATCCATTCATCGACCTCTCTATTCATCATCAGTCCATCCATCTATCAGCTGCTGCACTAACCCACCCATACATCCACCCACCAAGTCTGGCCAAGTGATCCAATGAACTCATTACCTCCTCCAACGAAAACAAACAAATAAAAACCACTCAGTTTTGTTGCTATCATTGACCAAAGTCTCGCAGCACAACACCAAACTGTGCTAACACCATAAGCATGTTGCTGAATATTGTGAAGAGGAGATAGAGGAGTGAGGAGGAAGGACAGGGAGGGTCCACGTGTCAGGTCCCATTGGGGTCACAGGATGGCGGCTACATTTACCAAAGCAAACAGCCCAGAGGAGCAGAGTACTTCACCTGTCGCTGTGGATTACTCCATTATCACATCCACCAGTCTCACAGTGTCCCATTCCAACCACTCACTATTCAAAATTCATACAACATGCAGAATGGTGGGTGCTATAAAATGTTAAACTGCGGCAGGGCTCAAATTTTAAAAGAGGCATTGAGATAGTTGATGTGAGAGGAGCTGACTGTGTTATTTGGTTGGTGCGTGTGAAACTGCCTAAACAAAGGAAATGACTTTCAGTAATTTGGAACAATAAAAACAGGCACGCTTTGTGATAATATGATGTACAAAGCTGCATTAGCTTGTTTTTCATTTGTATTTCTGAATGCAGTGCAGAAAGCACAGCTTTAATTTGAGGTATATGCAAAAAGGTATAGACAATGCAACAATGCCATACATGCTACATGCAGTCTCTCAAGCAAATACCTTCATCTTGGATGGTTTATGTTAATGGGAACATTCAGTTCCAATGCAGGAAGCATGGTGCTGTATATACAATCTGGCCTCTGACTGACAATACATTTTAAAATATAAATATATATATAGCCATGATGAGACTGTAACATAGGAAACATCACAAGATAAAAAAAAGAAATGGACGGAAAAATTACATACAGAACAGACAAAATAAGACATTGTGCAGTCCAAACAAGGCATGAAATACAAAAAAGGGAAGAAGATAAAATAATACAACTTTATTGCCACTGTTGGTGAGTACAAGGCTTAGGAGATACAATTGGTTTAAGATTAGAAACTGCATTTGTATGCATGTGAGTCCATGTGCAAAATGTGGATGTACTACTTATAGTACCGATTCTAAAGCAGCCATACTCTGTCATTCACCAAATGTGTAGGAGCCATAATCGAGTGTGGAAATCTGAAGATTTTTTCTCTATTTGAGATGAAACCTCTGAGCTGATTTCTAATGAGATAAGGGTGTAACAAACTGGTCACCGCGCTTTTGAATACATTTACCATCCTGTAATTTTCATCTAAGTTCTAATAGCCTTGGTACGACCTTTTCATTTCCCTGGACTGGGGTGAAGAAAAAATTTAACACCTCTGTTTTAATGACAGACATCTTTGTATGTTTTAAGTATATTTATTTTAGCAGCATGCTCTGACCAGTTTCACTATGGGGGCGAAGAAAAGTTTCTGCCATCGACATACTGAAAGTAGAGTCTGAAAATCTAAGCAGATGGATGACCTCCCATTATGGATTCAATCACCAACCACATGTAACTGTGTCGCTTATTGTTGGAGTTTAAAAGTGGGTAATCTCAGTCCCCTATCTATAGCCTGGAGTCGCAATGTGGACACTTTAAGGGCAGAGTTTATGTTTGTTCCGTAATAATAAAAAAGATCTAATCCAAGTAGAAAACTATCAGAAAATAAACAGCTGGACGAGATGTAGTAAGATCCTCCAATGTGTTAATTTGTTTTGGAAACACTGAAGAATGATAAAAATGAATCACCTGCAGTACAAACAAACGTTATTAAGAGAGACTGTAATACTGTAGATCAGTAGTTCCAACACCTTCCAGAGGGACAGAGCAGATTAAAAACTGCAGGGACTGGGTGAAAAGAATAATGCAAGAAGAGGATCTGAAGTACTAAAGTGCTGCTCCGGGGCTGACAAGTTTGGTAACGGGTGTGATTCACATTAGAGCTGGGAGAAACCAGCAGTCACCCAAATCTTGGGCGCTGAATTTGTGCCCACTGCAGACACAGAGAGCACAGGTGAGGACTTCTTTGTATCCTCCCTAACGTTATAGTTCGTCAGTATTTTGATCCTCCTGTTAGTTTTAAATTAAAGGTACTGGATAAAACAAAACAAAACAAAAAGATGTGGCTGATGAAGAAGTTAAAGCTGGAGTGTGGGACTTTTAGGGTCCTGACACATCAAGCTGATGGTTTGCCATCGGTGAATGTCTGGACCATTGATGAGTATCTGTCACGTTGGTTTTTGTAGTTCTAGTTTTTTACTGGTTTCCCTTTTCAAATGATGAATACAGACTACCACCACCTGCTGGTATGGAGAGTTATTTCCTCTCACATAGGCGCAGAACATACGTGGTAGAACGAACGATTTCACACAATGCTGATAAAGCCAACTGCCGCCAGGGAAAGCTCTTTGTATTTTGCAGTATACTGGGGTTGTGGTATCGTGTGTCAGCGGTGACTTTGCTGCACTAGCGGGATGTGATGCACCACAGTGACCCAGCCGCAGCTAGG
The DNA here is from genome assembly GCA_019142605.1 of Cephalopholis sonnerati. Classification (NCBI taxonomy): domain Eukaryota; kingdom Metazoa; phylum Chordata; class Actinopteri; order Perciformes; family Serranidae; genus Cephalopholis; species Cephalopholis sonnerati. The sequence continues at coordinate 29,697,125 of JAGQAX010000003.1, read as the reverse complement.
AATATGGTGGAAACTGACCTGGAAAATCAGAGACCATGCCATTGTGCCAACAGAACCATAATTCCTGTGCCTCAATAGTCTGAAAAATGTCCCATTAGACTGAAAGCCCATTTGTACAACAGCCTTAATACCAAAAACAAATGTCCATTATTTCAAAGGGCCATTTCTCCAAAAAATTGCTACACACTCTCCCCAAAAGAAACACCAGGCTGATTATTATGCAGAATGACGTCATCAGACCCTCCTACTATGATGAAGGCATGACTCGCCTGACTCTTAATGGTTCTGAATATTTTTACCCTAACCTTAGCCAGTCTCACTTCTCATGCTTAAACCTAACCAACCCAACCAACAAAAGGCAACAAGTACACGAGTAGGGCGTCGTGCCATCGCTATATCGGAAGGTCCAACGACATCATTTTGCAACATAACTAGACATGTGCTAATGTTTGGAAAAGAGCTAATGAAGAAACAGCCTTTAGAACAATGGGCATTTGTTTTCGGGAAAACAGGCTGTTGTACAAATGGGCTTTTGGTCCAGTGGGACATTTTGCGGATTATTGGGCCATCGGAACAATGGGCAGTGTCTGAAAATCCTATAAGGCTTCAAAGAAAAGTTCCTGGAGTGGATGCTCTAGATAAAAATAAATTTGGCGCTGAGAGGAAGGATTACAGTCAAAATATTTTCACAGGAAGAGGGTGCTCTTGGGGATGGGAAAATGCAGTGAGCTAACCCGCAGACATACGTCATAAGCATGCATTGACAGTGTTTATTTCATTACTCTCACTACCAAAGCAGAGAGACAAACGTTCTGCACTCCAGCTTTAAGGTACTGTTAAAAAACAAAACAACAACGACAAAAACGTGCCAAATGAAGTACCTTAAAACTGCTGTCAGCGCTAGGCGCAGTAAAAACTCTAAAGTTCTTTCATTTCAGCAGGGAATTCTGGATGCTAGCCCTGAAGCTGGTGGCTGGAGGTGGACTTAGCTGCACCGTACTTTTACCCTTCAGCAATATTGAATGCCAAGACACTCATAATACCACTGTGGTTTAGCTAGGCAGCAAATAGAACATGGGAAATGGCACAAAAGACATATCCAGGGTAAAGAGCTATCCCTGGAGAGAAGAGTGACACCAAGGAGTCCCTCTTCTCCTTCTCAGCAGTATGATTAATAACCCCTGTGCCCCATAATCTCTCCATCATCTATCTATGTAAATGCCCCCGGACCTGCAGCGCCAACACACTTTGACTGATGGCTGTTCCACAGCACTGGGCTTGGTGTGTGTGTGCGTGTGAGTGAGAGAGAGAGAGTGTGTGCACATCTTTGCATATGTACGTGTGTGTGTGTATGTGTGTGAGGTGATGTGAGGGTTTTTTGTGGATGGAGAAGAAGAGATGAGAAAAATCACATGGTCCCTCTGCCTTGTCACAGTCAGTATGGCCTCACAGACACACTGACTGTTTCTGTCCGTCGCAAACACCGCAAACACACACATTGGGAAAGCATGGCACAGCACACGAGAACAAGGCACAGGGGAGGTTATAATTTACTCACACAAACAAGAAACAAGAGACAAAATTAGATTGGGTCAAATAGTCTAATGACTTCTCATTTTATCCCCTTAGCCCCTTTTTCTTAGCAATGGCAGTTTCAATAAATAGGGTGAATGGGATTAATTAGGCATCTCAAAGTACCATTTTAAATATAACATCAATTATTAATGCTCGTATAATTTTTTGATTCAATGAAAGTGTCTCTTGTTCATATTAGTAAGGCTTTTGGTGGAGTATGAGCACTGGCACTGTCCCTGTCCCTATGTTCGTATCATATATCTATTGCCAGTAGGCAACCTATAAATTATCAGACACAAACCTAAAGAACAGGACAATAACCCAGGCATTATGGTTCTTACTTTGTGAATTTTGGTCCAAGTTGTCTGGAGACATGAGGGGAACCCATAAGAAGCGACACTGCCTGCACTTTCACTCCTTTTCTCCAGGAAATGTTTCAAGTGTCATGCAGTCTTGCAGATAGCCGTTGCCCCCAGGAACTTGTGTTTATGGATGAGGAGAGCAGAGGAGAGAGAGAGACAAAGAACACCAAGAAAAAGAACATTAGAAGGAGTGAGTTAAGAGGAGAGATTGTCCAAGGCATCACCAGGATGTTAATCTCTCCTACACACCCAATAGTATGTAATGCATAAACTGGTAGAGTGCTGAGTCCAAGCCTGTCTCCTAGAAATTACGTATATTACTTAATTGTCTTCTTACATTTTAGTGACAACGTAATCGCTGTCTGGATTATCAGAGACAATGTTTCTTTGAGGTTATGAAACGCTACATTTACATACAGTGTTGGATTCTCAGGGAGGTGGTCAGGTTGGATGGCGGACATAAAGTGCAGAACCGTGACACCAGGTTCCCTGGTTCACATTAAGACTGCTGTTTGTGGTTAGACTTAGGCAACAAATGCACTTTGGTTAAGGTTGGGAAAAGATCGCAATTTTGGTCACTATAAATGGTTACTGTATTGCAGCATGTTGGCGGAAACAAATTACACACATTGCCGACTTTCAGTTACATTTATTAACGACACTTCATAGAAAATATTATTTGCTCAATACGCATTTGTTTTCCTCAGCATATGCTGTTTCAAACTTGTCATATGTAAACATAATTTCTGGGAGAAAGGGCTGCTAAGTCATAACTTACAAGTCTGACATGCACAGATGCACAAATATTACTTAACTACTGTTTACTGGTGACATATTTTTCCAGTCCAGCATCAAACACCCACTCATCAGCAAACTTACATGACCGCATCTACATGGAAAGCAGTTTTTTGCACCTCTTTTCCCACTTTTGTGTTATTCATGATGCACCCTGATGCTACTAAATGAATGGCTTACATTAAAAAAATTATGAATAAGGGCAAGATTACTGTATGTTATGTCATGATACGTCAATACAAAATGTCATGTTTCAAACTGCCACAGCATTGTTTGCTGCTATTATCAGTATTACAGCACATTACATTACATGGGAAATGGAAATTTTAGGTCAACATTGAATGAATAACCCATTCATGAGGCTTATCCCGGTCACGGTCACATCCAGAAATGGTGTTTTAACCCCGTGTCAGAAAAGCTGTGGTGAATTTGTGGTTAGGTTTAGGCACAAAAAACACTTGTTTATTGTTAGAGGAAGATCATCTCTTTTGGCTTATATTACCTGGTTTTGGGGGAAAAATCCCAGCTGGAAACACTCGCTAAATCACAACTGGTTGTCTGCAGTGGTCTGCAACCTTTCCACCTCCTGATGACAAAGCCAGCTTATAGATAACATCACTTAAGAAGCGTTGATATGAAACGTGCAAATGTATTGTAGTCTTGCTTTGCAGAAACCTACGATGCCAACATTTTCTCTGGTGACTGGGCTGGTTGTTTACATGATCACAGAGAAACCGACTTATTCATATATCCCGTATACATGAGAAATGCTACTCACCTCCCACCACTCTATTCAACAAGAAATATTTAGCACTTCACTGTACATTTACTAGCACCTAAAAACTGCTTATTTCTTCTCTGCTCCGATCGCCATACACTGTTTCCGTCTGTCTCAACCACACACACCACGTACTGAGCTAAAGTTAGAAGCGAGAATCACCAGGGGCCCCACGATACGATATTATCATGATACTTTAGTCACGATACAACATTATTGCAATTTTAAACATGTTGCAATATGCTCAGAATTCTGCTAAAACATATTTTTTCAACTGTAAATTATGTCCCCAAAGGAAAACTTTGTGATCACTTGTATCTTCTTATAACAAAGTTTTCAATGTGTTTATCTCACTTCAGTCATTTTTTTTGCAGCAATATGTATCTCGTTGGCTGAATTCTAGTAGGCTACCTAAAGCTTAATTTGTATCTGTGATATTAATATTTTATACAATAAAAAAAATTGATACTTGGCACTGTGTGACGCTATGATATTGCCACACAAAAATATTGCGATACTATGCTGCATCAATTTTCCCCCACCCCTTGCTAACAGTATTCCTAACACAGCTATGCTACTCTTCCGACACTTTGATCGGTGTCAGCCTGTCACTGTGTCAGACAAGGGAGGAGTGGACAACGATACCCAGCATCGTTCATTACCAAAAGGCAAAACTCTTCTTAATCACTCCACAAGTGAGACGCTTATGCTTCCCCCAATGTTTGTGTTTCTGGTCCATCAGTTGGCTGAAGCTGTGCAAGGGCAGGTAGTCGGCAGTGGTCAGTAACTGGAATAAGGTGTATACACGCAACAGTATTCTGGTTTCTCTCGGAGTACTACAGCTAGCATATTCAGGTTTCTCATTCACGGGATAAGTACTTATCTGGGTTTCTAAAAACAGGATATGACATGTACACACTTAAACACATTAACAGGATACTCAAAAAACCTATAAACGAGTTATGTCTTTTTACACACTCTCTCTTTGGACTAAACTTAAGTTAACACCTTTAAAATATGGAAATGATTTCATTTGCTGAAATAAAAGTGGTCTTTTAATTTGACAATGCAAGAATAGAAACAGTAGTTTCCACACATATCATTGCAGGTGTTCATTTAGTGGTTTTACAATTTTGGCTGATAGTTACTGTTCAACTAATGGCTTACGCAATCAAATTAAGATAAAACTAAATTCAAATAATAATTTGTAAACTGATTAACTGTGTTGTGAATTGAAAAGCTGTTGAACTAATAACTCTCACCTTCAAAATGGAGCCCAGTGGATGCTCAGAGAAATTAATTAATCAATGCATGCTTTGAAAAAGAACCGTTTTTAGATAATGTGCTTAAACATGCAGATTCACCGGTGTGAGCCTTTAAGGGGAATTCAGGTTCTACTGGGGTTCATATAAGGTTGGAAGACAGGGTTTATTATTCTGCATCCACCATGTCTGTGTGTGTGTTTCCTAAATGGATGAGGATGGGGGATGGTGAGTGCTGATCGGGATGCTTGGTGTTTTTTAACCATGACATCCCTGAGGCAGTTTTGGGCACAAAGACAGATAACAAGAGAGTACTGAAAAGGTCAAGGAGTAGCATTGTCTTAATGTGCACCTGACTCTGTCTGAGGACAGAAGGGAAATATCAGAAATAAAAACCATCTCAGATACAGTATATCCAGCTGCAACACAAACAAATACAGTATATTCTATACAATATTTTGTTTTGTATAGACAGTTTACATCTGTTTCACATGTTGTGTGTCCATCATGAAAAGGTACATCACTGATTATCTCTCTCTGATTAAAATAAGGATCCAAATGCAAATTGTACTGTCACTGCTCTGGTTGGCTTAATTATTCTCTCATCACACTCTCCAACCTGCAGGATGTCCTTTGGGTGATCCAGCAAGAACCTAACAAATCTTGACCTAATTCTGGTTTTAATGCCGAGGGTAAACCTGATCTGATTCGCTAATTATCAAGCCATCTCAATCTTGTAATTGATAATTACAGTTGACTGATTGTTGGATAATTACAATGCAGCTGAAATGAAAACAGACACTTATTGATTAGATGCTATCTGGATGCTGTTCAGAAATCCTTTACCTTTCATGATGCCATACCAACTACTGTTTGTTTGTAAATCTGTGAAAGTAAAACACACTTCAAATTTATTCCCCTCTAAATGTTATTTTGCAACATGACAATGATTTCTAAAAAATTAGACATTATTTACAGTATAATCCTTGATGCTCTTTTTAGAATTTGTAAAGTTGACACCATTCTGTATCGTGTATTGTTAAAATAGAGGGTGGAGATCAATCAGTAAAACTAAGCAGTGCTGATCAACTATGAAACCACCATTTTGTTTCCTGTAGTAAAACCGTGGATGTGTAAAGAGAACTGGATATAGTGTTGGAGGCAGGGCCCCATTCATTCCTAATAAAAAACTGCTCAGAGGTACATGCAGCCAAAAAAAAGCTTGATTTCCATGGTATGAAGTTAGTTGTATCTTCTGCATTGTTGGGCCCATAGAGCAAGTGCACTAGAGACTTAGGCGGGATGAATACTTATGTGTCTATGAAGAGCTCTATGGAGAACCTACGCCATAGCCTACACTGCAACAATTTCAAACACAACTACACAAATCGGCTTCACTATAACTCGCAGCATTCACAGACAAAGCACTTGTCTTTTGCGCGACACATTTTCTCCACACATACAACATGCAAATGTTTTTAGCACAAGCCTATAACATTTTACATTGTATGAATTAGCCTAGCAGCTAGTGGACTTTTTTCTACTCATATGAAGCCAGGAACAACAGCAACTTTAAACAAAGGTAACATTACAAATTTTGGCTCCACTACAACTCACAGAGTTCACTGAAAAAACAACTGTCTTACACTAAGCACGTTTTCCAAACAAATATAACATGCTAACATTATTAGCACAAGCCTACAGCATTTTACATTGTATAAATTAGCCTAGCGATGAGCAGAGATTTCCTGCGCTCATATGAAGCCAGGATGAATCCTGAAGTATAAATCCCCAGGAGCAGCCAATCAGCTAACTTCCAGTTTAGCGCTCTGCTAATTTGAATTTGGATAAATATTATTTAAGTTTGCAGCTCCTCTAGAGTTTCGAAATGTTTTTAAAGCAAATAGCTCAAGTCCTAATAGCAGTATGAGTTATTTTGTGGGGGTTGTGATGCTTAAAAAATGTATCCACTGATCATTCACAATTTAAGTCTATGTGAAGAAGTCCCTTTAGGGCCTATGGCATCATGTGACAGACCCAAAAGGTGTAATCCCACATTTGGCCACTGTGTAAAATTGGCTTCAAAACCCAGTGTTGTTCCAAAGCTGCATTACATCACCCACCAGCTGGAGCTTTCATTGGTCAGGTGCAGCACAGTGCATTCTGGTAGTTGTGGGTTTCATACGTCTTGGCCCCATCCCTTTACCTCTGTTTCCTCTGGTCATGTTGCACCAATTCCCAAAGTATTTGCATCTTTCTTCTGCATAGACGGCCCAGATTTATGAAAAGACCATCTTTCCAGCAGTAAAATACCTCATTAAGTAATCCAGCCAGACCTGCCACTTTTTCACAGAGCAGATCAGAGTCTAGCTTCAAGGGGGGTCTCTAAAGCCCCTCTCTGGTTTTATCTTTGACTTCATGGAAAACAGCACCAAAACAAAATTAATTTTGTGCGTTTTGAAGGAAAATCTATAGTTTTTAGTTACAGTTAGGAATTCGTTTTGACCTTAGTTAAAGAGATGGAATTAATCCCTACTAATAGCACCAATTAAATAGTTTATGCAGCGTATCAAATTACATATAGTACACTATTGAATCAATAAGGTATCTTCACCAAATCAGAAGATCAGGACATCCTGTCACTTATGAAGTCAAGAGCCAGTCAATACAGTTCTTCCGATGGCTTCCTACATGAGGAAAAAAAGACATGGATACAAACCCTCCAGAAGTGATCGTTTTCAAATCTTTCATTGGCACAGACTGACTTGATGATGATTGCCTTGATTTAAATGTAAGAGAAACTGAGTCACTCTTGTTCTGCTTATGTGTTTACAAGTGAGCTTCAATTACAAAGTCTCACATGAGAGGAAAGGGGAGGATAAATATCTACAAACCAACAACTTTTCCAAAAAAACCTTCACGGCCTTCACTGAATATCTCAGCATCCAGAGGATAGTCTGCACCCAGCCCACACTCCAAAGCACCTTTTTCAGTGAGCCGCCCTCACACAGCTCTTCAGAGGGGAGACATGTAGTTAATAATTAAGGCTGTGGCTGGAGGCACAGGGAGGCTAAACTTCCTCTAACAAGTGGCTCTCTGACAGCGCAGACATATGGCTCTCGCTTCCCCATATTCTCCTCAGCCCTCCAGACTTGTGCATTTCACACACGTCCAAGGCGGGGGTGAGAAACCTCCATCCTGACTGCCAAAGAACAATAAATCAAATTCCTAATGTTCAGCAACAATCGGATAATTATGAGTGTGGCCGCGTGGCACGAAAGGGAATTTTCTCCTTCGAATCAAGTTAAGTATTTGGCCTGATTTCTTGCCAATGCTCTGTATGTTCTGCACAATAGGCCACACTGTGTTTTAATTGGAATGGAGACCTCCCAATGTTGACATTTGAACAACACTGATAAACTTCTCAGACTCTGAGGTGATCAAAAATGTCTCAACGCTGTCAGGAGTTCTTTTCTGCTTGATCTATTTCTCAAATCCTTTGAAAGAAACAACCCTTGATAAGTATTACCTGTGGATCCAACACCAGACCGCTTTCAGAACCTAGCAAATACCAACAACACAGGAGACACTGCATCCACCATTTCCAATACTGGGGATAGTAACTTCAAAGAGCACTGACACTCTTTGGTAACTGGGAAAGCTACTGGGGAAAACAAAAGTGCTATCCCCTTTGTCCTTTGGTGCGCAATGGTTGACACACTTCCTTTTTGCTGTGAATCAAGCCTTTATTTTTCATGTCATATGGACAAGTTAGCGAACATACACTTCCACATTAAAGGTTCTGTGTGCGACAGTCAGACCATTACATTAATATAGCAGCAAACAACTATTTGTTATGTAAAGATATAGAGACGTTTAGGCTCGGACATACTTTCTGCATTGCACATCCATGGACAGCTGAATGCACACGCGGATGCACAGGCCATCCTGTTACTGCCAATGTCAGATAAAAGTAAAACTAAGAAGACTCTGCTGGCTCTGCAGTGAATGTCTGTCAAATATCCAACGTAAAGCTAACTTAATAGTGGTGGTGGCAGCTGTGACTGGCTTGACCACAGTGTTTTGGACTGGACTGGAGCGTGGAACAAGAAATTGGAGCATGTGCAGTTGGCGCTCTTGCTATGCCTAAAGTCTGTGCAACCACAAAACATGGGCTGCATGAGGATGAGCTGACCCTCCTGTACATAGGTGGATGATGACATTTACGTCAGGTGGACAAAAGCAGACCCTCATGAACACGCGACTGTGGAAACTATGAATTGGCATCTGTGACGTCCTCAGCAGAGAATGAAGTCACGCTCCCTCTGTAATGTGTTGTGACCGGAGCTTTGCTGGTCTTTGTTGTGGTAAGCCGGTCCAGCCACACATGCATGTGTGTATCACGCTGGCTAGCTCATTGCTGCTGCTTTGCACTGCACTCATACAGGGATTACTGCTCATATCAGGACGGTATAATTGCAGAAGCTTAGCGCCCACCCTCTAGTTCATCCCTGGTTAACACCGTTAGCTCTGTCAGCACTGTTGCCAATGTTTAGCATTGTTTATGGAATTAGTACCTTTAGCTGCTAGCTGCCAGACCAGCCACGTCTTTGTTGAGAACCATGTTCAGACAACTAATATGTTCTGAGTTTTCTGTTGAGCCCCTTTAATACTACTTAGCACACATAGTCTCAAAAAAAAAAGCGTTGTGGACCATTGTTCCTGTGGGATCTGGCAACCCTAAACCCCTGAGCTTGCCTTAGAAGGACTAAATGCACAAACCTGCTATTTTTAAGTATCCCATGAAGAGAGACTCTCACTGCAGCCTGTTCTGTTTTGTTCTGAAAATGTTGACATGCAACTCCGTTCTGTCGGCAATAAATGAGGTGCAGACTGATAAAGGAGGAAACACAGTGAATGCTGGATGGAGCAGTGAGTGACAACAACCCCGCCCACTTAAAGAGGTACTGTTTGGGTTGGAAACACTAAGCAGACCTAGGGTCTAGGTACCATGTCTGAGGGGTTACCGAAAGTGTTTAGTGGAAACAGGGCTGAAGAAAAATACAGAACAACACCACCCTTCACCTTTAAATTCAACTCTCCTTTTACAGTACTGCATTATACGCATTATTACCACAATCTGTAACCTACCTCAGATAAACCGTCAATTTCCTCATTAGGGAGGCTGAGTTAGAAGCTTATCTGCTCCCATGACTGTAGCGAGTACTGAGCCAGAGAACCAGTGCCAGGCTTAAACCCATTAATGTCACACCCATAAATAATGTCTGCTAATGAGTTATGGTTGCCCATTAGAACACATCACGACCATTTTTTGTCCTGCGCGCAGTGATACAACGTTGGAACGATTACAAATCTTGCAACATGACAAAGTGTGCCACACAAGTTTGATGAACTAACACATTTTGTATAGTTTCAGTAAAAAGTACAGGATGATGTTACTCAGAAACATTTGGACTCGCATCCAGTTCTATTAGCAGCAAAGGGAAGCAGAAACGACAAAGACTTTCCATGGCAGGCACGAGTTGTACTTCTTTTGGGGGCGAGCTACACATTTGGCCAGGGAGAACCGTCATTTTAAGCAACCATCGCCTTTTCCTGCTTCCTTCCCCTCTTTCTGTTGGGTGGGGGAAGGGGGGACAAATCTTGTTTTGATGCTGGCGCTGTCAGGGGGCTAGCCAGAGAGGATAGTAAACACTGCCTTTGCAGAACATTTAAAATCAATCCTTCAGCCACAGGCCTCGCAACCCCCCTCGCTTCTCTCTCCCTCTTTCTCTCTCCCTCTCTTTCCCCGAGCCTTTCTTCCTCTCTCCCCTCTCTGTAATGTGTCTGCTGCTCTCTGAGAATAGAGGCAGCACTTAAAAGCTGGGCGTAGGGGCTGAGTTTTGTGACAACAGCTCCGGCTTTTATTACCATGCTGAGATGTGACCAGCACCCCCCCACACACACACACTCACACACACACACACACCAACCCCCAAGAAGCACACATATAGACTTTCACACATCCACACATGTAGTCTCACACATACACACTCACATCACCCTGATGAGCAAATAATCATGTCATTAGCCCGTGTGCGTTCAAGGCAGTGGCTCATTTGCCAGCATCCAAGCCGTTACCTTTGCTCATGATTGGCCAGAAGATTAGCTGAAAATCATTTTGTTTCCAGCGTTATTGCTTGATTAAGTCACCATTTCTCAACCAATAGAGACAGTCAACAGAGACGTTTACCAGACGACCATTGACGGTGGAGTGGAATACTAATGAATACATAGTTATATAATAACATAGTTTTCTCTGTGTTTTTTTCTTCCTCAAAATTCTTAAATTGAGCCAAATTTCCTCATCGTCTCACCTGTGGCTTCGTCTGAGTGCGTGCCATTAGATGTCTGAGCTGCGCTGTGCTGTCGAGCAGCTGGTGGGGAGCATGTGAAATGTGACCCCGGAGAGGGTAATGTGAACCCAGGTCCACACAGACAGCACTCTCACTCTGTGCCGGCCACGCTGAGGGTTGTGTGTGTCACCCGCCACCCACCACCTCCTCCAACGAGCGTTTCATTCAATTTCTTTTAGCAGGTGGCGTGACAGGAAGTTCTCTTTCCACTCACAACATTTGTCTTCTGTTTTGTGTATTTTTTTTCTCCTCAACTGATGAGAACAAGTAGATTAATAATGTCTAACAGGCATGTTTGCAAAGCAGCGGCTGGCAGGTAGCGGTGTGCAGCACCACAACAACATGATATCCTCCAGTGTTGCAGTCGTCTTCAAGGCCAATCAGTGACAGATGTGTCACCTCCAGACCTGTAATTGTAAATGTCTCCTTTGGGCCAATCGGTGTAATTTCAAAAATGGCAGAGTGTGGTGGGGAGATGTACAGTATCATTGCTACAAGTTCTGTCAAATTGACGGGAAGTCTGCTGGCATTGTGGTTAAGACGCAATCCATGACCTCAACATCAGTGGCTCGACACTGCACTGTGCACTGTCCAGTGAGAGAAAAAAATGAGAATTTGGAATGGAAATCTAATATTGACATGTAACAGAGAAATGGTGTGATGAAAAAATGCATAAATGAAAGACAAATCTTCCTGATTTAATTGAGGTGGGAGATGCATATTGGTTGCACTTTATCTGCAGAAAAGAAATTACTGGACTCAATGATAAATTAGGAACACAAACATCCGACAGTAAAATTAAAATAATCCTAACTTTGAGGCTTAGGTGAGCTTGTATGTATGCTGTAAATAGCCTTACCCTCTTTATCCCTGGAAATCGAAATGGTCTTTCCGCTATTGACTGACTGAGCGGTGAGATTTCTACACTGCTGCACATTGCTTCAGATAGGGGCTGCTGGTGGTGGCGGCGGTGGGGGTAGGGAGGGATTTCTGGTACAAACAACCATCAAAGATGAAGGTGTTTCATGCGAGCAAAAGATGCTGCGGCAAGGCCCCGCTTTAATAGTTCACGAGCAAGGCTTACATAGCAAACCCCCCCCCCTGAGGACCAGCGCAGCATAGATGGACACATTTTACCTTCCACGCTGAAGAAAGCAAAAGCTTTGGGAACCATAATACCGGAGAGAAGGGAAAGGTCAATTTAATTGACAAAGACATGAAGGAAATTTCACTGAAAGTGTTAATTTCTTTACTGTTTTGTTTTTCAACTCTGATATTGAAATGTGGAGAGGTAAAATTGCAAATACAATATGTTCTGGGCATTTAAAGCTTTTCTTTTCAGAAATTCAGGATTAATCCCTGACCTCTTGCCATTACCATTCTATATACTGAGATGAGTAAAATAAATGAGGGACTGTGGTGGAGTCAACTGTTATGTTTGAAAAGAACGTTGTATGATAAAATCCTTGGACAATATTTTCTTTCAACAACTCTTTTTACTCATCTGAGCTTAAATTTATCCTTGAAAACTCACTGGGTATAATTCTGATTGTTTATTGCACTGTCACTGAACTGCATTCAGAGTGAATGTTGTAGATATAAGAGTGTATGAATGTATCCTAAAGCATTATTTTGCTCATCAAACATGAGCACAAAAACTTTGTAAAACTTTTTAACAATTTCTGAACTCATCCACGTGACCTCTTGCTTGCTTAATATAAAAAGAAACAGCTTAACGGTAACAAAGTACACAGTGAGGTAGCGTTGTCAAAAATTTCCCTGTTTTGATACATATAAATTTGGAATATTTAAAGTGGTTTCAAAACTCAGTATTTTTCACAGTATCGCTACACCGGTACACGCTGTGCTTTTTTGCTCTGCCATTGTTAATGTTTACTAGATTCATTCTGTTGTTCTCTGCTAATAAGCAAGAATTGTCATCATATCAAAAGAGATTCTCAATCGCAACGGGACTTCGTGGTTAAATAAAATAAATAAATAAATATTTATCTTTTAATAAAATGTAAAATTGTATGCACTCAATTTCAGTTTTTTCCAGTGGTATTGAAAATATGAGGAGCCCCTAAGGAGACGTGGTGGAGGGAGAAAAAAAAAGATCAGCAAGGGGAATAAAAGGGGTAAATAAAAAGATAAATACTTTTGCGTTCTCACTTGAAACTTTTGTGTTTTCACGAGAAATATTTGAGTCTCATTTTTCATCTCTGGCTAGGTGCTGGTGTACAGTAAACAGCCATGTGTACAAGTACTGTGCTTTAGTGCAGTGCTTCTCAGTGGCCGCAGTTTTATCAATATATCAATCCTTTTGCATTAACGCAAAAGTTTCTCGGGAGAATGCAAAAGTATTTATCTTTTTTCAGCCATCTATTTTTTTTCCTCCCATTTTTTGTTTTTAAAAATTGATTTTTTTTCTCCTCCATGTCCCCTTAAGGGCCCTGTAAACATGTTATTGAATATCAGTATTTTTCAAAGTATTGTATCGACTGTATTAGAAAATCCAGTATCGTGACGACACTACAGTGAAGCTAACAATCCTAATATACAGCAGTAGTAGAAGCACAGCCAATCAGACCCCCTTATTTTTAAGGGTGTATTGGATACATTCTTTATTACAGAATGGAGACAGGAGATTTTAGAGAATGACATAGAGCAGGGGTAGGCAACCTGCGGCTCTGGAGCCAGAGGCTGCTCTTTCGTGCCTCTTCAGTAGCTCCCTGTGGCTTTGACAAATAATATACAAGTAAATATTTTTTAATATTTTAATTTTCATATATCGTTGTTGTGGGCCAAAAGAAATGATGCACTTATGCACCAAGTTAAAAAAAAAAGTTTAAACATGTCATCAAGCAAAATGTGCTTCAAACATTTACAGCCTGGTGCTTCTCCCTCCAAATTTTGCCAGACCTCAAGAGCAGTGGCTAGTCTCAAATCTCCCTAGCTAGGCTAGCCATGGGCTCCAAATCCAAAAAAAGTAAAAGTTTCTAAGAAGAAGAGAGAATTGAATCATGTGTGAACAGCTTTATTTGCTTTTACCATCAACGCTGCAGAGTTAAAAGTCCAAATAATCATAAATAGCCCACTGCAGTCGCTTCATTGTAGTTAAACATATGACTGAATGCTCATTTACACCTATTATAAAGGTGGATTGGTTAATTTAGACTTAATAAGCTGTGTTTCCTTCATTCTAGGGTTCAAATATGTTCTGTGGCTCCAGACAGATTTTTGGTCATAAAAGGCTCTTATGGTAGCAAAGGTTGCTGACCCCTGACATAGAGGAGTGACGTGTCATTTGCACTTTGCAGGTAATAAAAAAAGGTTCCATTTAGTTTAAATTTGTGCTTAAAATTCTTTTAGTAAAAATGATATGTGGAAACTAACAAACTGCAAACACATCGACTAGAAACTAAAATACTGTGTCACAAAAGTTGAAGGAGTTGATATAGTTTGTGCGATGCTACTGGTTGGTAAACAAGTGGAAAGGTATTTAAAACAATTTGACGACTCTCTCACTACCAGGCAATCAACATGCAGCTGGACATTTATTGCGCTCCAGTTTTTATTGGACCATAAGAAGAGAATGTACCACTAGGGCAGATAAGTAAATGTGCTGGGTTTAACAGATGCACGGTGCACGCAGGCCTCGATCTTTGAGCTGCTCCCTCTTTTAAAGATGGTTTGCAGAGCCAGATTGCACAACCAACTTCTCTCCCGCCTTCCTCAAAGCAACAGGCTCCTTCCTCAACCTGTCAACAGGTGTTTTTTTCAGTAGACAGGCTGTCCAGGGGTATTGTGGGAATATATAAAGGCCTCACAACTCCCACTGCCTGGTGTAGCTCATTGTTAGTGAGCATGTGCACAGAAATGCATACTTGCAAACAGTGTTGTGAGCTTCGCATTGCGTTGGGGACTTCCCAAATGCCATTGTGTTCATCTATAATATTCATGTCACAATTAGGACAAACAGAAAAAGACATGATTACATGACAGCTCAGTTGGTGATTTAAAAAGATGCAGATGTACAAATGTGTGTGTTTCCCCTGTGATGTTTCATCTGAGCATCAAAAAGACCAAAACAACTGGAAGCTGGCTGGTCAGAGATCTGTCATTAGGAAACTCACCTCCTAACATACAGTAAAACATCTTTCAGAGATCTTAATAAGTTAGCAATTTTTACAGGCGAAAATATGGAGCAGTCAAAATCATCTGAGATTTTATGAAGTAAATTTTATTACGGCTTTGTCAAAATGATTGCCCAAGGGCAATATGCCAATTTAATCTTTGTGTGCAGCCATCCTATACAAAAATGAATTAAAAGAGTATTGTAAAGGCAATATCTCAGTGGTAAAATATGAAACCATAAAAAGTCCTTGCTTTTTTTGAAAAAACCTACCTTTGTGTATTTCAAATATCTAACTTATCAAATGTGATGTCCATCGCACTGCAACACAAAGTCAATTTCTGGTTAAAGTACGTCTCTCAATCTCATCAATAAGAAGTAACCTTCTCTGAAGAAAAAAGGTTATGTGGCTTTAAACATGCAGGGATACGCTCTGGCTCAAGGAAATGGTTTAGCATTTTTATAAAATATATATATAATTATTCACTGTCTAAATTAGTTAGATGAGAGGATCAAGACACTCTCATCTCTGAGCGTTAACAGATGGCGCTAGAGGCAGAAGGTGATTTGCTTATAATGCTAACATGCTAATGTTTAGCAGGTATTGTTTACCATTTTCACTAGGGATGTTCCCTTATGACTAATTTCCCTGATGTTTGAGGGGAAGTTCAAACTTGGACTAGTTTTGCATATATTATAAAAAAAAACATTTTAAATCAACAATCACATTTTACAATAACTAAATCCATTTTTTAAACACAGCTAAAATGTGTGTATTAGCACTAAACACAGTACACACTTCATGGCAATCAATCCCATGTCTGTCATGACATTTTAATCTGGTTGGTGCTGGATAAAACAGCAGCGAATCACCAAACACCATGTATATCTGTGCTAAATTTCATAGCAACCCACTGCAGCCTGCTGTTGTTCATCAAGAGGTAGCTGAAGTATGTAACTCCAAATAAAACCAAATATTTACACATTTGTACTTGTGTCAAAATTTAAAAAATGTACAAAAGTACACTTACACAGTACAAAAATCTGCTGCTGCACTTCCCTCCATAAGTTCTGACGTTTACACCTGTGGCCACGCCCCAATAGTGATGTAATGATGTAATGTTTTTCCTATAATATGATGCAAAGCACCTACTGTGACATCAATGATCATGTTTTAAAGTTTGAACTCACTGAGAGCAGTGCAGCTGCATTATTATTACTACCCAATGGGATGAGTGTATCTACTATGTGCAAGTCTAGTTAACTAGTTGATTAAAAGTTGCTACCCTCGCTAGTTGTATCAGACATGCAACCTCCACGCAGAAGGGCTCCTCCACCCTGGGTTTGAACCAGGAACCCTTTTGCTTTGAGGTGCCAGTGCTAATCACTGCACCACCATGCCACCTAATGCCCATTAATTTCAAGAATATTGTCTGAAATTAATATTATTTGTTAACTTTCATTTAGCTAGTTGTTGTCATGTTTCGTGGGATAATTTGCAAAGTTCATAACACACAGTGCACAGTGAAAAATCAAAAGGCTCTTATAATATACAGTGTTTATTTCTGACAATGTTTAACCACATAGTTTTAACTGACTGTTTTCCAAGTGTTTTCTTACTTTAAGACTACCGACAAGTCTAAGGAAAGGAAGCTTAAACTTTCATTTAAGCGTCAGGGAAATTAGTCGTTAGGAACATCAACACCTGCCTACAGTATAAGTCTACATATGTGCACCTACAGCAGATCAAAAACTGTCTGTGTGTCTGGGTGCGTTCACAAACAGGTAAAACCGGTCAATTAAAATGCCAAACTGAGATACTGTGACCATGGTATGCCGTGGCTGACTTCAGGTTAATTTCATTGTCAACACCTGTTTGTGCTGAAAATCCACACAGAGATGACGGATCCCAAACAGAATTGCTGTCTTCAAAACACCTCTGTGAAATATGGAATTCTTTTTTTTTTTTTTTTTTTTACTCTTTTGTTTTCTAAGAGGAAGGCTTTCTTCATGCATGGCTTCCGCTTTCTGCACGGTGAAAAATGTTGTTACCAGGCAACAGGCATAACAATGACACAGGTGCTCTCTCTCTCCGTCTCCGTCTCTGTCTCTCTCATCCAGTGTTCATGGGTTTCGCATCCTCTCCTCAATAATGTTAAATGGCACTTGTTTTAAGTTCAGCATGAATTTGTTACACTTATAAAAAGGTTGCACCTTGATTATTTAGAACATCCTGATCTGGTGACTCTTTCTCACATTTAGCTATGGGCTTAATGTGGCTTGTTTTTTCTTTTACTTTTAATAGTTTTCTGATGTAGTCGAATACATACAAATGGCTATTGTGCACAGCAAAAATCTCCATCTTATTAAGCATCTTTGCCTATTGTTATGAACCCATATAAGTTTTTTTGTTGTTGTTTTTGTTTTTAAAAAGTGAAGAAAATTGCTGGGGAAGTAAAAGCTATTAGAAAAAGCTTGCTTAAAAATCTGGGCCTAATCTTTGTTAAAAATTGAGCAAAGCAGTTGCACTGAATGAGTAAAATTATACTTTATCAGAGAAAATTCTTGTTTATTTTTAAAGTTTTTATTTTTAAATCTTATTTCTAAGTTTATTTGTATTGGAAATTAACTCACCACCCTTGCCTTTTTTTACCTCCAATAATAAGACTTTTGGGCCTAAATACCAGACAGACATGAACTGATAGGAGGATTTTCTTTCTTACAATGTGAGAGGGAAAAAAGTGCATAATCAACAAGTTCTACAGCCACGATGGTTTTACGGAAACCTTGCAGCCTACTGTATTTCTGAAAGCAGATTTTCAAAGTTTCTTTCAAAAGCCTGGAGTAATCCCGGCTCACATTTTTCTAAACACCAAATCACAAACAAAGAGGCAGGAGAGGAAGAAAAGCAAGGGCAGAACTAACAGGCTGTTAACACCAGCCTGAGCCCGGCCCGATCTCCTCCATGTCTGTCTCCTTTCTTGCTTTTCAGAGATGGCAGAGGCTTTGAGCTTCGTTAAATTGTCCCTCCTGCCCCTCCCCCACCTCTCCGTCTCCTTTCTCTCTTCCCCTCTATCTCCTCTCCCCGTCTCTCTCCCTTTCTCACTCACTCTGTTCTCTGCGTCCCTCCTCCTCCTCCTCCTCCTCCTCCTCCTCCCCCTCCGCCCCCACCACCTCAGCCGGCAGTCTTTCGCCCTTAATCAGAAGGCTGCGGCTCCCCGCGCTCCTCTCCCTCCTCCATCCTCCTCATCACCCCATCCGCCCCATCCCCCCTCCTTCTATCCTTTCACCACCAGCCGCCACTTCCCTCCCAGCACTCTCTCTCTCTCTCTCTCTCTCTCTCTCTTTCTTTACATTTTTCCTCCCACCTCCCTCCCCTCCTTGCCCCCCCCCCTTACACACCTCCTTTTACACCCCTGCAGTTAGCGTCTGCCAAAGGCCGCTTCTGTTCATCACTCACCCATGCACTTAGCAACAAAAGATGTGTGGTAATTTCCCTGCGCGTGCGGCAGACCGCCGGCCCGGTCACACCCTGGGGGGGCGATGAGGTGGGGGTGGTGGGGGGACTCTATGCCTCGCCGCTGCTCGCTGCTGACCCCTATGTCACGCATGATCGACGTGGGGGAGAGTGGTGGGCTGCGGCTGCGTGACTGGCAGGCCGTGGAGACGAAGGTGGTGGGGCGGGGGTGGGTGAAAGCACTGTCAGAGTGGTGGTAGCAGTGGTGTGATGGTGTGTGTGTGTGGATGTTTCAGTGTGTGTGTGTGTGTGTGTGTGTGTGAATGTGGCGGTGGTGGTGTGGGGTGAGGGGAGGGCTGACGGGGGAAGGAGCAGCGCTGATGGCTTCTAACGGCCCTGGCCGCCACGGTGTGTTTGTTAAAATGACTTCCTCGTGCAGCATTGTCACCGGCTCGCTGCTGCACCTGCTCTCCTCCTCCCCAGCCTCCACAGCCTCATACCCTCTCACTCTCTGTGTCTCACTATCAACCACAGCGCTTCCCTTTTACTTTCCACAAACACAGCTCTGCAAATGACCGTAAAAATTCTCCAAGTTCAGACACCACCACAGCTGCACATTTGCAAGACCTTTTACTGTGCATTTCAAAGAGCGGCACCAAGAATCAAAACAAGAGAAAGCATTTATGAACAAAGCCAAAGAGGTGAAACAAAACACTTTTACACATGGCAAAATACTGTACAAGCAAACACACACACATAAATATGCAGCGTGTACGTGAGACTCAAATCAGCCACACAGGGGAAAGGCATATTACTGGAATTCTCAGAGCGCAAAGCCTTTTCCCAGCAATGAAAGAGTAAGGGAGTGTGTGTGTCTGTGTGTGTGTGTGTGTGTGTGTGTGTGTGTGTGTTGGAGGAGTGGGGGGGTTGAGCATGGGTGGTGTACGGTGTGGGTGCGAGGACACCTCCATCCAATCTGATCAATGGCGATATTAATCTGAGCACGAGTCAGCCCCGCCGCCCCGGCATTTGATTAAAACAGGGAAGAAATATGACGTAACCAATAAATCTGTTTGTCAAAATGGCACGTGGCTCGAGAGGAAAGGAAATACTGGCACAGATAAGGCGCTGACGACGAGGAGAGGAAAGGAAAGGAGGTTGAATGACAGGCAGAGATGGAGGGAGTGTGGAAGGGGGGGAGGAGGTGGGGTAGCTGGTGACTGACCTCCTCAGCATTTCCGCTGCATGAGCGAAGCACTCAGGCTGAACCAAATCTTCACCTGCTCGCCTCCCACTGCACTTCCACCAAACTACCCTTCCCTCCCCTCCGACCCTCTCTTCCTCTCTCTGTGTCTTTCTCTCGCTGTCTCCATCTCTCACCCTCTCCCACCAGCACCCATGGATAACAGAATAATCCTCCTTTCCTGTACTGGGAGCCTGAATGTGTGTGTGTGTGTGTCTGGGTTGTGGAGTTTTGAGGCCTCTGCAACACACTGATGGAAATAACTCCAGAGAACAAGAGCTGGCTGAAATGTACGTACTGTATATAAACATGCAGACCTGCCAGCACTGTTAAGAACATTTCATGCATCAACACATGGATACAGCATTATATTCAGACAACAAAAAGTATTTCTGATTGGTATCCTTGTTTTTCTTATGTCAAATATAGGGAGAGAAGTAGGTGTCAAAGTTTACTGTAGAACACAGTATAGAATATTCTCGTGCTATTTTGGGCAGCTGTGATGCTACACTTTGCAGACTGGAAAGCAAAGCCTCTCGGTCTAACCTCCCAAGACTAACTTCAGCTGAGGCGAAGTCATGACATCACGTCCTGACTGGACTTTGTAGCTTCTGTAACTCAATGCAATCTCTAATTAAGTATTTCTTTCATCTGTCTGTCTGAAAAAATAAAACGTGTTCTTGAGGTTTTTTTTCATATTCTACAACAAATTGGCTTCTATTGCAAAGCTTGCTTCTCAACCTTTATGATTTTAACAATGATTAACAATTAATCAAGGTGATCACAGACAGAAAACACAGCTCTCACTACTATTTACAAAGGCAAGAGTGCTGGTACTGGTTTCTTTCATACCCAAAAAACTCACCAAGGCTTTCTTCTCATTTTTGTAATTTGTTATGTGTAATCTCTGCTGTCAAAGATCCTATAAGCATTTCCTTCTCTCTGTCCTGCTGTCATTACAGACATGTCTGCACTAACTGTATTACCTCAGCTCCCTCCTGGACTTGCCTCTTGTGTTGAGCTGTAATGGTTAGCTCCCAAACGTCTAAGGTTTATGGGACATGGTGTCCGTTAAACCCACGAAAAAAATAAATATCGAATCACTGGATTGTTTAAAAAAAAAACTGCTGTCCTATATGAAGCAAGCCAAGACTTATGACTGAAATACGCGGGGCACAGACACAATGTAACACCACAGCACGCCACAGCACCTCCACATCAGAGCATGTCCATTATAATCATCTTGAAGCTGCTACACTGACCACAGACGCTGCTGTCACCTGTGTGGGTATTAGGGGTGGGGGGGGGAATAGATACAGCATAGTATCGCCCTATTTTGCGTGCCAATTTTGTATCGATACACGGACGACAAGTATCAATCTGTTATTATATACATTATTAATTTTTGCAAATACACATTTCAATACAACTTCTGGTACTAGATTAATAAAATCAATTGCTTTTTCAGTCCACTACTCGGTGCTGAGGTTTTTTTCTGGTGAGGTCAGCAGCATTTGGCTGGAGATTCATCAAAACAAAGATGGAGACACCGGAGAAAGACATCAGAAATGCGCCGTCAGTGTTTAAATCAAGCATCTGGACTTATTTTAGATTTTTTTACATGGAAGGAAAGAAGGACTTGGATATGACACATGCGATTTGCAAGCAGTGTCATATGAGAAGGGCTCACCGCACACTCCACCATCCAGGCTGCTGACGGCCAAGCTAACACTAAACTGTACCGGACGTAGATCTTTGCACATGAAATAGGTGATGGACTGTGTTATTTCTAAGCTCTCTCGGAGTTGGATGGAAGGTTTGTCAAGCTAAGTGTGTCCAGTGTTGGTTGATTTTTCAATGGAGTGAAAAATAAAATAACACAGTCCATCACCTACTTCATGTGCAAAGATCTACGTCCATACATTCATTTATTCATTTTCCATAACCACTTATCCTGTTAGAGGTCGCAGGAGGGCTGGAGCCTATCCCAGCTGACACTGGGCGAGAGGCAGGGTACACCCTGGACAGGTCGCCAGACTATCACAGGGCTGACACATAGAGACAGACAACCATTCACGCTCACTTCACACCTACGGGGAAGTCAAAGTCACCATTAACCTGCATGTCTTTGGACTGTGGGAGGAAGCTGGAGTACCCGGAGAAAACCCCATACAGCATTGCTGAAAACAAAGGCTTTTGTTGCATGCTAAAAACACTGGAACCCAGGTGTGTGACTCCATCCTGACGTTTTTTCATCGACACAGAGAAGTGAAGCATAAAGCTGAGGAATCTTTGAGTACAGCAGGAAGGGTGGCATTAACTTGTGATGCCTGGACTTCAAGGTCAGTGGATTTATATGTGACTATAATGGCACATTATCACAAAGAGAACTGGCGACTGCTGTCTCATGTTCTCCTAACTAGAGCAGTACATGAAACTCACACCAGAGCAAAAATGCAGCACAAGAATGGGGGATTGTGGTTGTGACAGACAACACTTCTAACATGGGTGTTGTGTGCCAGTAAGGTAGTGGGAAACCTGCTTAGTTTGGCCTCGCAAAGGGCGTGAAATCTACCAGAAGTTCAGTCTGTCAGGTGTATGTCAGGATTTATGATGGTGTTTTTCAGTCTGTCTGCTTTGCATCACACTTTTGCTGCAATTGAAATGATTGAAGTCAGATGGACAGACTGAAAACATTATCTTAAGAGGTGAAGATTATGTTGACAAAGTTTTCCTTTGGGGAAATATTTTGCAGTCGGAAAAAAAGTACATATCGCAATTTATTCTATCGCAATACTAAGCATATCCCAGTACATTTAATATCGCAATGATATTGTATCATGACCTTAGTATCATGATAGTATCATATCATGGGTCCTCTAGGGATTCTCACCCCTAGCAGGCATCACACTGCCCTTCTCTATTTTAGCGTGGCTGGGCTTTTTTAGTTAGTTTATTTAGTACTGATTAAAATAAATACCCAGTCTAACTTCCAAACCCTACATAACCAACTGCACAATCACTCGGCAAAACTCAATGCACACAGTGAAGCTGCAACCACACCCTACAAAGACAGCATCTGTGTAGCAGGTCTGTGTAGCTCCGCCCCGTCTACGTGACACGTCGCATCCGTGCTCCATATATTTCAGATGCTACTGTTGAGAAAGACTTAACAGCCATATGTGACGGTACTGACAATCATGTTGTTCTTCCAATAACATCAGATATCATTTAAATGTGTGGACTTGGAAAACTTTGACAAACAACATATTTTGTTGTTTAGTTTAAGCATCACATATACAGCACAGGCTGCACAGCTTTTGTCTGGTGATGCTGTATTTCACTGCAGTATATGACTTGAAAAACGTTGCACATGAAACCAAACAGAGTGGGCTTTTTGTTAAGTTCAAGTTAAACTGAATGATGGCTAATCACTGTGATTTGTCTGAACCTGGGGGTCACACTTTGGAGCTTACTGAAATTGCAACACATGCAGTATATCACATATAATTTTTGAGAGAGAAGAAATATCTTCTATTTTGTGTCCTCTGTGGAATGTATGCTAGCTTCTCTGAATTATTTTGATATTTAAGTATATAACGATAGTGACTAGTGAGTATACTGCATTTATTTTTTTCCAAAATAAGATATTTTTTTTTAATTGCTGAGCAGCAGTTACAATACAACACTAGAAGAGTGCAGATACAAAGTCTGCAAATATAAAAGTAAAAATATAATAGCAATAAGGTGCAAATTCAAAAATATAAATAATACGTAGAATGCCAAGATCAGGTATAAAGCAGTGCACAGGATACACACAAAAAAGTACGTACAGACAAAAGCCAAAAAATTTTTTTCTACAAACATGGCTTCCACTTCACCATCTGCATCGCCAATTTCCCGTCTCCAAAATGTTCCTAAGCATGGGCCAAAGTTTCTGTATTCAAGTCTGCTTTAAAAGATCACAACTTTTCCAGGGGAAATGGCGTACGCCTCTTTCGGGCCTTGTTTTGTGTGTACGCAATGTTTATAAATGAGACCCCAGGTAACATAAATGTGAACAGGGTAACAGTAGATAAATGACCTAATGTCCCATTAGTGGCATTTGTAGTAGGACAGTCTGCATTTAAGTCTTTTGTCGTGATTTTTAGCTACAGTTAATCCTCAGTAAAAATGTTTCCCTGAGTGTTATGCAGCAAATATATATATTTGTTTCTAGAGGCTAGAAGAAAAAGAAACAGCCGTGTGCGTGAGGGAAAAGTTGCTCCATTCATTAAATTCTTCCCCACCCACTTTTTAATGCAGTGGCACCTTAGCCCAGGGGTCAGATTAAGCCGCCACACCCATCCTGCTCTTTATACAGAAAATATGGATTTAGTGAGATTTATTAAATCTGATCCCCTACAAAGTCCCATGAAACTTCTCAGTTTTTTCTTCTGTTCCTCTCATATATTTATCCCCTGAATGTTTTGCACGGACAGACTGGTACAGCCTGCAGTATCTGTTTTAGTAAAAGAAACTACTGCTGGCCTTGTGCTCTATCTCACACTCTATCCCTGCCTATAGACAGTAAGAAAAGGAAAATGCCATTGTCCTCTTAACAAACGTGTGTTTTCTCATTTAAGTGAGTCAGAGAAATTGCAGTTAGGACATGATTGACTTACACAATGAAACAAAAGAAGGCAGCAGGTAGTATGTAAGATTACCTTGAGGTGGTGACAAAATGAGTGAGGGTGGTAAAAGCATCTGTGATTGTGACTGTGGTCTTTAACGTCTAACTGAGACTGCTGTCTGGGAGAAACATCCCCAAATTACACCCCCCTTTTATCATTTGTGGACGAACAACTCCAATTTTGTTTTGGCCTGCCAAGAAATATAAAAGGGGCTAAGGAAGGTATAAATACTGTAAATGTAAAACTAGAAAACACAAGACACATTTGATTAAACTATCTTTTTTTCTTTGTAAGATAAAACGTATTTTTACAGATCAGAAGGTGAAGCTGTGTGAAAATGTCACTCAGTGTTTGCACAGAAGTGTCAGAACATTATGAAGCATTTCCTGTTTGTTTTTCTTCGAATACAAAAATAAGGTAATGCTTTTCATTATACTGCCAATGTTCTTGGACACATCCTCTATTCTTAGCTTCTTGGAATTTGTCTTGTAGGATAACATCTGTTGGTCGAATAATGCACTTACACAACATCATTACACAGCTGCTTTTATAAATTATGGCCAAAGTTTTAAATCTGTTTTCATCATCAGTGTTTAAAGTAACTTAAAAACTGTAATTAATGACACATTACATGTCACTTTACTTGTTTTTTACTCCATCCAGATTAGTTAGGTGCCTTTTAATGCACACATGGAGCCACCTTTTGACATTAACTTGTGTGGAAATTTAAAAAAAATGAAGCAGTGTGGTTTAAGATGCAGCCACTTGGAAAGATTTTCGCCAACCCCATCACCAGAAAAAATGTTGGCATTGTATGTTTCTGCAAACCATACATACGTTACAATTGTTATTATGTAGCGGATACACTAAAACTTTGTGTTTCAGCAACACTGTGGTAAACGTGGTTAGGTTTCGGCACAAAAACTACTTGGTCATGATTAGGAAAAGGTCATGTTTTGGCTTAAAATACCATTTTTGGCAGCACAAACCCCATTGGGAAAAGCAGCAATGTCCCAACCCTTTTTGTGGCATTATCCTGCTGGAAAAACAGTGACAGGTTGCAACAAAACACCCCTGTTTAGTACCTAAAAAGTTGCAGAAAACACAGCAATGACTTGCTAAATCATACCCTGTTTTGCTGTCTGTTGGTCTCAAACAGTGGTCTGCAGCTTGGCAGGCGTCTCGCTTCACTCCTTGCACGTATGCTCACTCACTATCTCTAGGTGTCATTGTCTGGGTAGGTCAATTGAGTCATCAGCTGGTTCACAATCAACCAATAGCACAGCGACACACCTTCTCCGTCAGCCATCATCTTACTGCTCCTCATTTTAAATAAGGTTCTTTTTCTGCCGTAGTTCTGTCTTGCTGCCGTCGTGCGTGCTCTCCACCTCCCCATCACCACCTAGTCTTTACGGACTCATCAGCCTCATATGCCTAAGCAGTCAGCAGCCTCGGAGTCATCAGCCACCACCACCACCAGTGTCTGGACTGGGGATTCATCTTGCTGCCGCTCAGATGTCCCTCGATCACAAAATATCTCCCTCTGATGTCCAAACGCCAAATACTTCTGTTAAATCTTAATCAGCACAAATCATCTGTTAATCCAAACACTCATATTCTGTATTAAATATTATCTTTACTTCATTCTTATGTCGACCCTGATTGAAATAAGCTGAGGTCTTTACAGCGGCCTGGGTTCAGTTCCAACATGCGGCGCTTTCACTGCGTCTCATTCCCTCTCCCGACTTTCCTGTCTCTGTCCAGCTGCACTACAGTAAAGCCGAAATAAGCCCTAAAAATAATCTTTAAAATGTACAAATGTAATGTATTCATGGGTTACAGAAACACAGAATGGCAAATTTTTCTTTCTGGTGACTTGGCTGGATTTTGGAAACGAGCGCTCAGCTGCAGTGACCACACACACATCTCTATAAAGTCCTGACCTCAGCAAACACACCCTCCATCTCTAAAGAAAAGTGGGCAACTCCTGCTGGCAGGTCAACATGTGAAAAAGACAATATTGTAACTACCAAATGTTGCACCTAACCCTAACCACCACCACCACCACCACCTAACCACCTCCTCACACCTCCAGCCTTTGTGTCAAGCTCACCCCGGACCAGTGTGAGCTTTTTGAACACAAAGAGATATACTAATATTAACCCAGCGTCTACCTCCTAATGTTTTACTGAGTAATGTGTTACTGCCCAGCACTGTTAGTCATACATTATGCTGCTTTGGTGTGATATATGGAGCACATTTTGGACAGACGGTAGAGAGAATATGTTGTTGTGTAGGTGAGGCTGTTAATTAAGTTGAGGAGGGGATGACTCATATGCAGTCCACCTCTAAATGTCACTCTGTCAGTTCTGGCTTTGTGCTTATCACCGTGGACACTGTCTGGACAGATGAATGCTGTAAGAAGCAAACTTGTTAATATGCTTATTTATTATTTGTGTTAGTCCTAATGAGTGTTGTAAAGCATGTCATTAAAACGTGTATAAAATGACATTTAGAAGCCTCGACAGCTTTAATAAAACTAGTCGTCCTGTGAAGACCTTCATGTCAAACGGCTGCAGTTACACAGCAGCGATCATCATCATTTTGGGAGGCCAAATAAAGCTTTGTTTGCTTTCCTGACTAGCCATGGATCCCCACCATCTGCGCGCAACTGTGCCATGAGCGGTCCCCATCACCCGAATGGGATGGAAACTCTGAAATGAGAGGGGCGCAAAGCGAAGAGGAAGAGGGATGAAGGGATTAAGAAGGATGGAGAAGGATGACGGAGAGGTGGAAGAGATGAAGAGTGAGGCCACGCAGGAGGAGGAGGAGGAGGAGGAGGGTGGTGGAGGAGGAGGAGGGCAGACCGGGATGTCACGTGACCCCTACTTCAACTCACTGCAGGGGGAGTCAGGCAGACAAAAGAACCTGTCAGCATGCACGTAAAAGAGCGTACATGCACACACACACAACAACACAGAACTGTAGCCAGATAAAGCTGAGTGGCAGCAGGTACGGATGAGGGAATGGATTTTTTTTTTTTTTTAGGTCAAGCTGAACCTTCAAACATCAAGGTGCCTGGTATAAATAACCCATCTACCAAGAGGGATATCTGGCCAGCACAGAGGGGG
Organism: Cephalopholis sonnerati; assembly: GCA_019142605.1. Taxonomy (NCBI): domain Eukaryota; kingdom Metazoa; phylum Chordata; class Actinopteri; order Perciformes; family Serranidae; genus Cephalopholis; species Cephalopholis sonnerati. The sequence goes on along the minus strand of JAGQAX010000003.1, from coordinate 29,669,298 downwards.
GCGGTCAGTTCTTGACATCTACCTTCATCAATATCGTACTGCTGTGTGGTCAGGAGAGAGAGAGAGGGGAGGAAAAGGAGAAAAAAAATCACAGTGTTGACAAAAAAATACAAGAATATATGATTAGCTCTTCATTGTTCTGTCTGTGCTGATGTGTGTAAATAATTATCATGGCAAACTGTGAAAGCTAATTTAACATCTAGTCTTCTGTTATTCATGCAAAATATAATTCCAGGTAGACAATAACAACAACTTTGGAGCTTCCAACCTACAAGCTGAAAATGGCAAGTTGTGACTACAATTTGGATCGTGCAACAAGGCATGCATGCTTCTTTTGAATCTACAAAGAATAAAACAAACAGTGAACACACCTAAGACAAGCTGCCTTGCACGACTCTCATGCCAGTAGTTGATCTGTTTTCTGGGATGACCAGTCGAAGTTGATATGCTCCATTTTCTACCCTTGCAGCAGCATGCCCCAGCTACAGTGACTTCACCAATGAAGTGAACTGTTCCACTTCACACAAGCTTCTGTAACATCTTCTTCATAATGTTTTGCAAGAGCCGCATACAGCTAGCAAATCGTCTGGGGTTTTAACGGATCCAATGAGTTCCTCCAGAGCTAAAGTACAGTCAGGCATCACCTCTAGGCGATCAATTTTTAGTTGACATACGTCTCTGATTGTTTCTGAGGCATTTTCTTTTGAACAGAATTAGCCATCATAATGGCAGTGCAAACCTCCCCACGTGTTGATGCTCCACCAAAACAAGTCGCCCCCGCCGACACATACGATTTGTCATTTAAAAGATGATTTCAAAAGTAAAAAAAGCTGCAGTTTGTCCTTCAACTGTTGAAGCATAAGACTGTGAAAATATGTAATTAAAAAGTCTACGCACCCAAAAGTCATATTAAGTAGTGTCATCATTTTCTTTCTCACTGCAGCAACACAAAACTAAATGGTACTGGACAAACTGTGACTTTCTTGACTTGCAAAATTACCTTTTAAATTGAAAAACATCATTTGTATAATTCAAGACACAATCGAACAAAATCAACAAATCATTTGTCTTTCACACGCACACATTTTTCCAAAATAGGGTCCCATGGGGAGGGACTTTGCCTGTCTAGATTTCTTACCATTTACGTATCAAATGATAGTCGCCATGAAAACTTTCTAGAGATACAAAATCCTGTCTGATAATGTTATAACATATGTTGTAATGTTTTGCATCTCATAAGCCTTTGAACTTAGAATTTAACACTAAAACTGGACTTTCTGGATCTTATTTCATCATCGTGTCGGTATCTGAAATAACATGATGTACCGACACATGACACAAGGCTCCCTGCTTCCTACACTGGCACTGGACTTTGGCAATAGATGTAAAATCACTAAATGAGGATTCATCCAATATGAACTGGGCTTCCTGAATGCATACAGAGGCTGGTGTACAGTGGGTAGTCAGGTCTGCACTCTGACTCTCTGTGTGCTTTTACAGTTGTTCATTTGTGTGTCTATTATCTCCATGGCCTGTCTCTTAGCATGCAGTCTCAGTTCCAGTGCAGTGATGGGTGAGGAGGGGAGAGCCATATCTGGGCCCTCTTGCTAATTGAGCACAGCACTGGACCCAAAGGTCTGCCTCGCTGACGCTTTCTTAATCCATGGCTGTTTAACGCTGGCTGTGCTTGAGTAATTAAGCAGATAATCTTCAATTAAACTGAGCTCGACCCCACAACCCCCTACCCCCATCCTGAGACAGATGGGCCTTGGAGCACGCAGCTCCTCTTCCCCAAGATAAATGGTCCACTCCCCTGCCATGCAACCCGGGTGCTGCCATGCTTTATGGCAAGTGTGTGTGCCATTATCATTTTTTACCACTGGACTTCAATATTGCCACGCTGACACATTTTTGGCCTCGCTTGCTGTGTGTATACAGTGTGGCCAGAAATTATAGTAATCTGTTTACACGTTTGCTGTGTGTATGTTTTTCAAGATTGTGGTTATTTCTAAATGCTCATAGATCAAAATTCATGATTTGATTTGTGTATAAAATTACATTTTTGAGGACTGTGGAGGATGGTGATAAATTTGATTAGCTAGCAATCAGAAAAAAAATCTAAATTATTCCTACGGGACTCCTAATATGTCAGTTAAATTATGTAATTACAAAATTGTAAATAATGTCAGACATATGACGAAACGTTGGAAACAGCTAAGTGATCAGAATCCATATTTACTGTCGGATCATCTCTGTTGTGCTTTCACCTTAAGCCAACCTATATTAAATGGGGGCCATATTCTAAAGTCATATCAAGGAGAGTGTCTTGGGGCTTGACCCTCATTCGAAGCCAATCATGCGATGCTAATTAAAAAGGTCCAATACATGCATGCAGATTTAAACATCTGGGATTCCAGTCTTACTATGTTGGACTGTCCCTTAATGTGGGGAAATCTGGATCTTTACACTGATTTCACATGTAAATGACCTCATTTGGCTGATGTTCAGATCCTTTGAACCTGTCTAGTTTGTACCTTGTAGGAATGAGTTACATCTATGGCACAGATACATATATTTTACTTATTGTAAACACAAAAAAAAAGCCCACAACCAATAGTGCAATACTTTGCTTCTGAAGATAAACCTTAAAGAAAAGGACATATATACAGTTTCATTTTTATAGAAGGCTCAGTCATTTCCAGCAACAGCTAAGAACTGTGGTTTTTAGCAAATGTTCTTCAGACAGTAATAAATAGGAGCACTGCCCATTGTTCCGAAGATTCTGAATCCCTGTTAGTCCGATAAATGTCCCACTGTACCAAAAGCCCATTTCTCCAACAGCCCATTGCTCCAAAGTCCTGTTTCTCTGAAAGATACACACTCAATGCAGTTAGACAACTCAACTGCCAGAAAATATGTTCAGACATTTCTGTAAACCACAGATACATTACATTTGTCAACAATGCTGTGGTGAATGTGCAGTTAAGTTTAGGCCCAAAAAACATTTTATTGGGTTCGTAAAAAATCATATTTTGGCTTAATACACCAACATTTGGTGGCACAAAAGTTGCTGGAAAAGCAGGGACAGGTCAGTGAAAAACACCTCGGACCCAAATGCTGTGAAGGGGCCGGAAAATCACCAAGGGAATCTGAAACTAACCACAGAAAACTTCTATTTTCTAAGAAGCATGACTTCGAAACAGTGTGCGTTTTTTGGTGGGATAACGGGCTGTCCAAAAAAAGGGCTTTTGGTCCAGTGGGATAATTTTTGGACTAATAGGGCTTCGGAATTTTGAGCCATCAGAACAATGGCACGGCACCATAAACAGTGTATTTATTGGGGACTATTTTCAGCTGTGGATTAACACATGTTTGATATTCTAGTGAGTATTTACAGCAGCAGGACAGTTTATGTGACCAAAAGTAATCTACAGTGGCCATGTTCATCATAAGAAAGGAACATGTTATCCAGAGTAACGGTGTGGCTCTAGATGTGTTTTTAATAGTATTTGAACAACAATGGAGGTCTATGACGCAGAGGAAGAAGCCTTGTGAGGCTTTGGCAACACAGTCAGTACTGGTTTTAGCCTTTTCATGAGATTTTCTGACAGTCAGAAAAATATGGGATCTTGCTGTATCCTCTAAGCTTTCGTGGGTTTCTGTGTTTCAGGGTTACAAATAGTTTTTTTGTGACTGTAAAATTAAAAGAGGCAGCAACTTATTAGAAATCAATAAAATACCTCCACAGGGCACAGTTATAACATGATCACAAACCGTACAAAATACGTCCCTATTCAGTGAGCCTAAATAAGCCTCCGAATTCCCTCACCCAAAGCACATACATTTAAGATGCCTTATGGGACCTCAGTGCCATTTTAGTCTCACGCTAACGATCCTCACAAGCTTATCAGTGCTGCTAACACTTGCACATAACCCTCTCTTCCTCTCCCTCTCTCTCCCTCTTTCTCTAGCCACTCCTGTTTCCACAGCGGTAATTAAGCCATCAAAGCGTGCAACCATGCCCATCCTCCGTCTCTAAGGTGAGAATACGGGCCCACATGTCAAGTGGAGCGCAGCCACCCGTGTGTCTCTTTAAAGGGGAAGGCACAAGGGACAGGCAAAGAGAGAGAGGAGTGCGTGTGTGTGTCTGTGTGTGTGTGTATGTGTGTGTGTGCATGCGTGTGTGTGCGCGGGGGTGCGGCGGGCTATCACCACAGCAGCTGCAATGGGCTGGTAGACAACACAGTGTGACGTAGTGCGGATGTCTAATACCTGCTGCCACACTGTGCTGGAGATCCACAGAGAGCTGTTTGTGTTCAGCTTGGTTTCTTCAACACTTTTTCTTTTTTCTTTTTTTTTTTATAAAAGAAGAAGACTTAAAGGGGCGAAATACAGCCTGAATGTGCAGGTGTATTGGCACATATAAAAGCCTCTTCCTCATACACACACAAACACACACGCACACAAACACGTACACCTGTCCCAATGTGCTCTTTCCAGCTCTTTCATTAAATTCCACCCACACATCCTCTTGCACTGCTGTATGTAATAAATCAGTGATGTTCAGTGCATCCCAGCAGTTATTTTATGTTTATTTCCTCGTACCAACAACCTACCTCATCTAGGCTATGTCTATTTTAGTAAATAACATCCTACATTTCCCAGGATGCCTTTTGACATTCCCTAGAGATCATGCCTGTTACTTTTGGATTAAACTGAGCAGGTAAGTTATGTTGTCTATTCTGGCCGGTTATCCCCAGCGTTAAAAACAGAACCAAAGCCCAAATTATACTTGACACTTATACCTAAACTTTAACTGATGTTTAGAGGTAACCATGGTCACCATCTTCATATGCTAACATTCACTGGTAAAGTCCCCAAAGTCCTCACTCTGTACTGGATTGTTTTTTACTTTTAATGATATGATGAATGGCTGCATGTACATGCACACTAATATTCCACTATTAAAGGAGAAGTCCAGTATTTTGCACTTTGAGCCCCATTCCTGATTAAATAGAGTGGTTAAGACCAAAATCTTGACGATTGCTCCTTCTCTGACAGTTTGAGAGAATTTGGCTTTCCCCTGCCTGGCTTAACAATGCTGTCTATGGCCATGTGTAAATCTGTCCTAAAACCACCTTAAACGTTGGTTTTCAAAGCCATGAAACTCACCCAGTGGTCAGTGGTGTTCGTTGATGTTCCTACATAAAAATAGAAGAACACTGTGTTTTCCATTTTGAATTATTTTACATTTTGTCCGTGCATTGATTTCCTATAGGAAGCCTCATTGTCCGTTGGTAGTAATCCGCCACTGGAAACGGAAAGGGAGTTGTTTATGACAAGGTTGTAGTCATTGTAGTCTTTTAGCTCAGCCAAAGTGCTGGCTCGACAGTGCTGTGTGTGCTCCTCCTCTTCGGAGGAATTCTCCTGCAGTCGCTGACCGCACAAAACTTGCCCATTATTACTCGCTTGTAAACAACCTTTGCAGTACGATGCCTGTGAACACAACGCCAGCCTTCTTCTTCTGCTTCTTTCTGTGTCCCATTACATTACAATGGTTTCCTGCCGGTTGGCGACACTCATGTACAGCAGCATTATCGCCATCAAGTGGGCTGGAGTGTGTAACGCTTCAGGGTCAAACGAACGATCAAGCGGAAGTTTACGCACGGGTGTGAGGCAGCTGAAAAAATAGTTCCACAATCCAGATGAATAGTGAAAACACGGATGGAAACCACAGTTTGCTACGATTTTTATGTGGGAACATCAACGAACACCACTGACCACTCAGTGAGTTTCATGGCTTTGAAAACCAACGTTTAAGGTGGTTTTAGGACAGATTTACACATGGCCATAGACAGCATTGTTAAGCCAGGCAGGGGAAAGCCAAATTCTCCAAAAAGGACCAATCATCAAGACTTTGGTCTTAACCACTCTATTTCATCATAAACAACCCAGAAATGGGGCTCAAAGTGCAAAATACCAGACTTCTCCTTTAATGCGAGTACGAATTCTGAATTTGATGCAGTTTGTGTAAACAGCATGTTGCGTTTAAATGTTTCGATATAGGCCTTTTTCTGAATTTAGCATTTTCAGATCAAGACGTGGGATATGTCGTTGTAATTCCGGTTTTAATAGCATTATCTGGACATGTATACAGCCTATTCGGAATTTGGGCCTCAAATGGGGTTCTTATGCAGATTGCAACACACAGCCTGTTGTCTGTTTACAGTTAGCTCTGCGCATTAACATAGATACGTTGTACACAAACCAACTCGCCAACAGTTGGCAAGGCTGCAGCAGATTATATGCATGCCCAAAAGAAAAGCCACATTTCTGATTGGAAATGTGATTTCTGATACTGTAACCGTATTGTGTGCACACCATTACAAACGCCATGATTTTTTAAAAACTGTAAAAGGGTCTACAGATGCTATAGATGAAGAAGAACCCAGTCAGCGCCACAAAGCAGAGTGGTGACATGCTCAAAATGCTTTGTCCTTGCAGCTGTGAACAAAACACCACACCATAGTTGCTGTGTTCATCCAAAATTGAACCAGAATCCCAAAATGAATTCAATTAATCTGCAGATCGTAATGTCTGTTCTCTCAACTGCTGTGATGTTTAGCTTTCACCTGCTGTTAGCGGCACACGTAACATGATTTTAAGCTCTGTAATCAGAAAACATACCTTCGGAGTTGAAATCAACTTCCTACCTTATACATTTTTATGTACACAGATGTCCATCTTCAATTATATCCACAAAGAAGCAGACTTTTTCAGACACCATTGCTCATCTTTTGTACAAATGTACATTTAACACAACAGCGTCTGCCTGTAGTGTGACATATAACATACGCTTCAGCAGTGCTTTCTAAACAATAACAATGGCATTAATATGGCAATAACTAACATGGCTACAGATCTGGCCCACTGCTCAGAGGGTAAGGAGCTCCAAGACTTTACTGTCTCCCCAGTTTGCGACCATTTCTGGCCACTGATCTTCTTTAAGTTAGCTACTAACTGCTATTAGCTGCTTTTTAAATCTCCTGCGGGTGGGTTGTAAACATAACAAATCATCAGAGTGTCACATCCATCCTATCCATGGTCCCGTCCTGCCAGCTGTCACTTTTACATGTATGTTGATTCTGCACTGTTGCTACCTCCACTGCCAGCTTAAAGGTGAGACAACTCTGTCCCCACCACGCTGCAGTTGAACCTTTATAAAGAACAGCCAGGCAGCACAACGGCGTGATATTCCCGTCTTGAACAGGCAGTGTAAAAGGGACTATGGTGACGCTAAGGCTGTTGGGAATGTCAACATTTTTTTAAGTACTGGTCATGAACCAAAATACAGTGCAAATAAGAATTCTAACCTGATGAAAAGTCAGTATTCATCTTCCTCAGGACCGTCACTGTCTGTTCAAAATATCATATCAATACCTCCAAACATTGGTAAGGTATTTCAGCCTGGACCGTAGCCGTGGACCTACTCACTGACATTACCATGCCTGGTTAAAAAATATAACAAACAAAGGGACCGAGAAGGCTGAGGTGTATCACAGTGAATGGGTCTAACTGACTTATTGACTGACACATTTTGTCAGAAAGTTCAGTTTCAGTGCTACCCTATTGAGGACAATTGAAGCGCTACAAAACTTGTCAAATATAAACCGTCCATTAAAGTAATGGTTTTACGAAAATGTCTTTTATAGCAAACCCTTTAAACTGTGATAAGTGATGCCAATTCTGGCAGGTTTAGTTCATCTTTTGCTTCAGTAGAAGCTGTCAATATGTTGTTGCATTACTTCATTTCACTATTGTCAGGAGTGTTTGGACAGCCAATAATATTATTTTTACCAATCAAACCAGCATCCTTGTAAAACCTAGCTGGCAGTCGACAATCGAGCAGGACTAATCTGCATAGTGTTAGTACTTTGTTAAATGTGTTATTTGATACAAAGTTGGAGGCTGGTTGGATAGCAGCAGTGCTAAAGTTAGTAGAAGCTCCATTTGACGATCAATAAATAAAAAGATTGCATTGTTTCCACTAACATGAAAACAGCAAAGGTTATTGATTAGCAAAAGTCCAATGTTCTATGATAAAAGTACAATTTGTTGTGGCAGTGTATCCCAGGGTGCATTCACAGTCTAGCAAAAGCAGTCTTTGTTGTTTCAACAGTATTTACTTATTTTAGGTTTCTTAGTTTGACATACAGCTCTGTGCTTTGTCGCTGCCATGTGTGCCGGCTCCCTTTTTACATGGCTTGTTTGTGGATTCAGTGAGCAGGTGCACAGGTGCAGATGTACGGCTCAGTACAGTAGGAGCAGACCTCAAAACTCTCCTGGCTCGTTGCCAGGTTGCTAAACTTCACCCCATCCCAGCTGTGACAGAACATCAGAGGGGACAAAGCTCCACAGAGTTCATTCAGTCAACTACAGGCCAGGCACATGGGGACCATATGCAGACAGACATGACACGGACACTGACCTCAGTATCAGACAGGCGTGCAGCGTCTGAACCAGGGGCTTGTTCGAGATTGTAATGATACATTTCGCTGTAATGATGCAAACTGCTGCAAATTACTTGTCGCATAACCCTCACAAAATCAGGGATTATTATCTTTGTCTTGTTTTCTTCTTATAAAAATGCAATTTCATCACACTTCCAGCCACAATATCACAGTCTAAGGATTGAAATAAATTGTATAAAACATAAGCCTGATATTACCTGATTGTAAGTAAACAGCAAAGCTAGATGTCATCAGTGACTGTGTATGTGTGTGGCTTAAGCATGTTGAGCAAGAGTGTAATTTAATGTGTTCAGCATTAGTAATAATTGTGTGTGTGTTTCATGATATATTGCCTATAGAATACACACCTTTTGTTTCCAGGGTGTAATTGAATCTTAAGGAATTTGATACAGGCTGTCCAGTTTATTATTTTTATTTTATTTGACTGCTATTATATCAACTTCAAGTATAAAGGAGCAGTGCGTAGGATTCAGTGGCATTTAGTGGTGAGGACTGCAGATTGCAACAAGCTGAAACTTCTCAAATGTGCCAAGCGTGAACTACCAGTCAGAATTCCTTCAGCATTCATTGTTCGGGAGAATTTTACTAGGAGCCGAATTATCTGCAGAGATCTCTCCAAAACAAATTCGACCAGGTAATTAAAACCGGTAAAACTATTGTGTAAGGCATCAGCACCAGCAACCTGGTCACTTTATAAGGTAGTTAATGTGCTTTTCATATTGTATTCTGTACCGCGCAGTATGCACTTACTGTAGTCTGCATTTCACCTTGAAGTTTATTTTTATTTATTGCGTCTACTTGTTATGTGTAGGACTACAGATGGAAATTAGCATTTCGCTAAATCTGGTGCAGCCATGTTTCCTTTCTTGTAAATGATTAATGTCATTGCACACTGTTCTCTTATAAATCAAAAAAACTAAATTGAAAACACTGAATAAAGCAGTTTCATGATATAAATCAGTGTTTCTCCAATGCTGTTTGGTTCAGTGTAGATGGGACGCTAGCTCAACACTTGCTAATATGTGCTCACTTTTTTTCTCTGATAACTTAAGATCCAGACGTTCACGAGGTTTTTACCTGGAGCTGAATTATCCACAGAGGTCTTCTCCTCTCTAAAACAAATGGATATGGTGATTTAAACTAGTTAAAACACTGAATAAAGCAGTTTCACATGAAAATAGCAGTTTTTCTGACACTGCTCGTCACAGAGGAGCTGCTTACTATGGTGGCTGACGCAAAACCACAAAAACACGAATGGCCCTATCTAGAGCCAGTACATGGTTGGTCTGTTTTGGGTTACTGGAGAAACATGGCGGACACCGTAGACAAGGACCCGTCCCTATCTAGATATAAACTGCTAATTTTGAGGCAAAGGGAATGATTTTGGCTCATGGGATTGTGAACTAATGAAAACATAGTCATCTATAAGACTCAATTTCTGCCAATATATCGCCCTAAATTCTACACACTGGACCTTTAACTTCATTATCCAAAGAGGAAGTTTACTTGGGTGGGTTTGAAAAAATAAACAGAGACAACACTGATACCAAAAAAAAGAAAGAAAATTAAACCAAGCTTTCACTGGATTAGACATGAATCTCTTTTGGTGATAATGAAACAATAATCTTCAAGCACAAACTTCGAATAAATAGATGAAAAAGTTATAGACCTCAAGTCACAAGCACGTCTTCACGACTATGTTAATGAAAGGTCTAATATTCCATAACAATGTCACTATCCAACATCTCTGAACGTGACTAATATGTTTATGTTTACTTGTATTAAACAAAATAAAGTCAGCTCAGGTTATAGTCAAAGCCACATGCAAAGGCTTACACATAGTACACACACATACACACACACACATGCACACTGACACACGGCATCTGTGTTCAGATTGCGGTGGACTCCTGTTCTTCAGCGGCTGGTTGCGTCCCCTCATGTTACTGACAGTTCCTAATGGCGGTGGGAGACCTTGCGTAATTAGGAGACCGTACGCCTGCCATGACGCCTGTCTTTCAGAAGCCAATTCCCCCTGATGTTTGCCTACACCACCACAAACCCACCAACCCCCCTGCCCACACACACACACACACACCATCACTCCTCACTGCCCCCTGAATGGCTGCCGTCTGCTCTCCCTGGCGCAGTGCCCCCGGTGGCAGCACGTGCGTGGTGTATCCCTGTGTACCGGTACCTGGGGGAGGTAATTATCGAGATGAGCAGCATGAGAGAGGAGGGCCTAGTGTGTTTAAATGTGTGTGTATGTGGAAGGGAGGAATCATGGCCGTGTAGTGTACCTGGACGCCCAAACTTAGACATGGCCCATCAGGGGCTCCCCACACTAAGCAGGAGGAGATTTATGTTTATATTTCCTTCATTTCCTTTCTTAAGTCCTTTCGGCCTCTTTCTGACAGCCTTCACAGTATTGTTTCTTTCCTTTTGTCCCTCATAACCTCAATTTCTGCTTCCTGCTCTGCACCCCTCTCTCCATCTGTTTGGTCTCTCATTCCTCATGTCCCTTATTCCATTATTTTTAATTTTCCCCTGATTTGAGCCATTAACTGAGCTGTTTAACACCTCCATCCACGCTCGACTCACCAGCCAACCTTAATGAATCCCAAGCCTCCACAGCGCTCAAATGACAAGGGCGACAAAGTTGCATTACATCTAAATATCTCTTAATAATTCCACCCGTGCGATTGGTATCAAGTGGCTGCACCAAGATTAGGTAATGCCTGAGCCAAGGAGAGACTGTAATGGCAGAGAGGGAATAAGAGACTAGTAATTATTCTCATCTTATGGGTGCTCACAGTCAGGGCCGTGGGTTTGTGATGTTTCACAAGCGAGGAGGAAAAAAGATGAGGAGCGTTTGTGAATGAGTGGAATTACAGGCATTTCCGGGCCAACGTGTCAACAAAGGAAGCAAACACTAAGATACCTGAGGAAGCACGAATAACGTTAATGAGCACATCAAGACACTCCAGGTAGGCTTGTTTTAATACGACCTATCGCTATGTTATTTGTCTCCGGGCTGAATAAATATACATGATAAATCTTTGAAAAATTAAGATCACCGGTGTGATTAATTTTGCTCTACAGGCGCTGATGATGTGGCGATAATAGAGCGGGCTTGTGGTCCTCGGTCAGCGGCCAGTGGTCCTGAAGGAGAGAGATATAACCTTTGTCTCAGGGACGGCAGATATACGAGCCAGGCGAGCGCCAAGGATTATACACCGAGGTCCTCGCCGGGAGATGGAGAGGGGGGAAAAAAGCCTGTGACCGTAGAATAATTTCAGCCTCTCTCCCTCCCTCGAGACCACACGCTGTCTGAGCCAACCACCACCACCACCCCCTCCACCACCACCACTCCGCCTCCTCTTCCTGCTCCCCCCCACACCCCCTTCTCCTCCCCTCCACCTCTCCCGCCATTCCCCTAACTGCCTGCTGATGCCGGATGTCTCTTCTTCTCCTCCTCAACGTAGTGGGGAGCGAGGCGGCGAGGTGGCGGCGGGGGGTTGTAGGTGGTGGAGGGGAGAGAGACAGAAACTAGAGTCAGGTTCCTGTGCTGCTGCAGCTAAGTGCTGCAGCAAATCATCCCCGCATTAGGAATATGGGCAATTAGCACCGAGGCACATCCCTCCAGACACACTTGCACCTACACGCCGGCATAGACATGCACATGCACGTATGTACTAACAAAAATATGACTCTCATATCAGCATTCAGATGCAAAGAAAAAAATCTATATATCTATATTTATGTGAGAAGGGTGTTGTGAGGAATCACTTTTATGTCTCATGTTGTTTTGGGGTGATATTTTTAGTTTTCTACATAATTCAATAGCAAAAATTGTCACTGGATTTTCACTTTTGAGTGATATTTTTCTACAGCACTCACACCAAACACAACTGTACACAATCCCTTTGAATAAGGCAGTTCAAATCACAGACAGCATGCATACCACTTTTACTACACACCCCTAAACAATAAATCCATCTGTAGCATTCAGGTGTACGGAGGAGGAAATGCAGAGCGGGAGTTACCGTTCCACCTTAAGAAAGGTACCTTAAAAGATTATCTCGGTTATTTCACCGCCACTGAGCCGGCACTAATAGTCCAAGGCAGATATTGAAGAGCAGCGCAGGGCCGCAGAGATCTATTAGAAATTCCCATCTACGCGCCTCATACATATTGATTTCTGACACCAAGCAGCAATGAAAGGCCCAGGGGAATAATATATTTAGCAGGGTTTGCAGTGAGGAGGTCACAGAGTGCATAAAGATTAGCTGCACAGACCCCTGACAGGACAATGTGTGAGCCCAAATTGTAGACAGACAGGCACGCACTTACGCGCGCAAGCCAGGCACACAAACATGCACACACACGCACAGATATATTCATACAGTACATACTCACACATTCCGAGTGGAAAGTTTTCCTGCATCTTCATGATGTTGGAACAGAACAAACTGGGGCTGCTCTGCCTTTTAAAGTTGTTACACCTCACTGGATGAAAAAACAACAACAAGAAAAACACATGCTTAGAGTCAAACCTCCACAGCTGGAAATACTCGGTTTTATTCTTATAATGCAACCTTTTGTCTATTTGTGAGAAAGAATCCACAGTTAATTGATTCAGCCAATATTCAGCACTGTGTCTGGGATGATCTTATGCGTCTCATCAACAACAAGGGCTTCCAGTGGTGCTTGTTTACCACTGTGTCTGCTGAAATGCATGCAGTGGGGTTAGTCGAGGGCAGAGAATACATATACAGGAGGTGGACAAAAAAATAGAAACACCTCTACAGTCTAATGCCATTCGATACAACAGACCTGCAATGTGAAGCTTTTAAAAGAGAGAGTGTGGTTTATTACAAGTCTGTTCTATTGGTTATGATAACAAAGGGTCAATGCTGAAAATAGGTTCTATATGTGCTGTCAGACAATCATACAGGTCAGAAAGAGCAGACAGTTTATTAATAGATCAGATCGAAAGTGTATGTATTGTCGTGATCCAAGATAATGGGTTGTTTCGCCCCAGAGTTCAAAGGTCCAAACACAAATAATTGGTGCGAATAAACTGCATGGCAATTAAAATTTTTGCGCCCATTTATCTCGATGAGCCTATCCACACCGAATCCGAAACTTTGTTAACCACACTGCAGGTTTTTCTGTTTTTGCACAGCCGTTTCGATTCCTGCGAATTTTGGATGCCGACAAGCCAACCAATAACATCATGACTATTGCTACTGCAATGTGAACAACAGATTTTCTCAGACGTCAGTACCATAATTCTCTACATACTGTCACATAACAATATGATATTGATCTTGCAAACTGACGTCCTCTTTTACCAATAAAATAAAGACTGTAAGGAGAAAGTCGGGGGAAGTGTAGCAGCTGAACTTGCTTGTAAGTATGTGGGGCTGTGACGAGTAGCCGACAAAAGAGGGGTATACTTACTTTGCTGTCAAGGTAACGTATGTAGGTAACCTGTCATTTCAAGTGCATTAGCCGATGTTATGCTGTGGATATTATCCTTGTCAGAAATTACATAGACCTACAGTTGTTCTCAAAGATGCTTTTATACTATAAAACCTGACCATAGACGATAAGCAGTGGCATTACATCAGTTATTATCATTACCAGCGATGGAAGCACATGAGCTCACTTGAGAAATCCAACAAGGCTCGGTTTTATAAGCTGACCATTATAAACTGATCGATAATTACAATTAATAACACATACGTTTGATGTCAGACTCTGTCCAATCCAGTTATAAATGATGAAAACCAGTCCAACAAAGCTGAGCATTTTGTTACAATACCATGCGTCTTTGGTGCCACCTGCTTCGACCACATTGTTACTTTTCTACACAGTGTTTCACATTTAGAGTCATGTGCCCGTCTCCAAGGTGGAATACATGAAACGCAAATACTCATGTCGGACTTGGTTTGAAAGGTTTGAGTGCGAAAAATCTTAAACAAATATTTTGTATTTTTGTTTCATATATTTCATTTCAGTTCAGTTCGGTGTGAAAAGGCATTTAGTGTTATTTTTTTACACTGCAGGGGTTTTCTACCCAAACTAAATTATATGGTTGCAACTTGTTCTCACCTACCATAGCGCTCCATAAACTTACATGCTCCTATTTGTTACTGACTATTAATAAAATGTGTATCCGTTGGAATTTTGAACTTACTATGCAACTTGACCGAATAATTTTAAGTGTAGTAATTCCAAGGTCTTGCAGTGCCTTCATCTATCCAAAGAAAAGTTAGCCAAGATTTATCCAGGCACAGATCACTTATGCAACAGATGCAAAACAGCAACAACTAATTCATACTTTCTGGACTTGTCCAAATCTTAATAACCATTAGACATTGATATCTAATACCTCTGTGGTTTTTGGAGTCAAACTTACCCCTTTCCCATTGATTGCAATTTTCGGCGTAGCTCCAGAGAACATACCTCTTCCTAGATACTACTTGAATGCTTTTGCCTTTGCCCCCTTTATTGCTAGACACCTTACACTGATGAAGTGGAAGCAGGAGGCGTCTCCCACACATGTCCAGTGGGCCAGTGACCTTATGAGTTTTCTACACTTGGACAAAATAAGGTGTACACTGGGTGGCTCTACTAGGCAAATTTTACAGGACATGGCAACCATTTCATTTTTTTTTTCAGCATTAAAGGGTTTTTTAGGGGAGTTCTTCCTTAAGCGCTGTGAGGGTCCAAAGGACAGAGGGATGTCGTATGCTGTAAAGCCCTCTGAGGCAAATTGTGATTTGTGATATTGGGCTTTATAAATAAAATTGATTGAAAATTGATATATAAAAATGCTAAAACTGTGTGATGTTTCATGATCGATTCTTACTTAGAGCAAACTACAACATAGATTGGCTATAGACGACTGTGACTGATGTGTGGATGTATCTGCAAGAATCCGTCTGTGTACTTGTGTTTACATTTTGATTTTTGCGGGGGAAGGGTGGGTATAAAAATGGACAACAAGCAAGTTTCTGAATTTTGGTATTCCACTTTGGATGTGTTACAGCTGCTGTGTTGTTGAAAACGACATTCAAAAAAGTGTGTAGTAATTCCTCATTGCAAAGAAAAAACATGGGCACACACAAGTATGCCAGGGACGATTGGTCAAAGTTGAAACAAGAAGCCAGTCTGTAGCTGTGGTGGACAGTGAAGACAGTTTTGGTTGTAATTTTACTGTTTGCTTTTATTTTTTCTTCCAAATAAATCTGACTAACGTGTGGGTTTATTTCCAACTTCTATGAATGTATCAGTGCTTGATGCCACCTATTGGTGTTGGGTTTCTTGATCTTCACAGTTGCAATGATAGAGTTTTTTCATTACTGATTGTATCGATTGCCAGAGCTACAAAAATACGACCAAAGTTGTAATAAAATGTAGTATTTCTTCAGTGGTTGTTTATCGGTGGTTTACCACCATGGTAATTTTCGACGCTTTAGTTTGTGGTGGTGTTGCAATATTTTTGTTTTTGTTTGCAACGCCTGTTCGTGCCTAAGTTTGTCTACTATCTCCTCTTCCCTCCAGCATTTTGCAGTCTTGGTTGCAGTCCAGCGTTGTTGGAGTGGAGGTGGTGGTGGTGTGGTGGGGGTTACCGGAGTGATTCTGTGATGAGCTTGTCCAGGTAAAAGGGTAATTGCTTCAAAGGGGATCAGACCGCCGAGAGCGAGGCTGTGACCAGTGAGAGGGAGGGCTCGACTCCTCCGCGAGAGCACTTAACACCACCTCCCCATCCATCCATCCATCCATCCTCCACACCCCTCCCCGCTCTTACCTAGCTTCTAGCTCCTGCATGCCCAATGCCATTGCCATCACTGCCTCTTCCTTTTTTTTCAGTCTTGCTCTGCCCTCCTCCTTCCTCCCCTCCTTCAAAGCACCACTCGGCAGCCTCTTCAGAAATTACAATCGCTCAGGGTTTAGGCAATTTGACCAAATGCAGGGCCTGCATGTAAGGATTGGGAAGGGGAGGAGGGGGCGGTTAGGACTGCAGGGCGAGCCTTGGGGGGGATTGGAATGAAATTACCAATTCAATGGCTGAAGCACCGCACGACAGTGGCAAACCGTGGACATAAAATGAGGATTATCCGATTTTAGGAGGGGGCGAAAAGTGCCACAAAGAGTCTCAAGTCCACGAGAGCTAACGCCCCCAAGTTTGCTTTGACAATTGTCTCAACCAAAATACATTTTTTTTGCCAAAACCACTTATTGTCTTGGTGAAAAACATAGAGATTTGTGAGAATAATGTTCTTCTTAGCATCATATTCATCTTCAAATCACAGAGTTTATTACTGTTGTTGAATTGTTACGGAGAAGTGAGTAGGCAGAGAAAAAAATGTGTTTTTCTGGCTGATGACATTTGCTCATTTCAGGAAGAAATACAAAACAAAGACAGAGCTGATTGCATACGCTGCCTCCCTACGTTACCAAAGGGTTTCCACAATTCAAAAATCTTGGAAATAACAGGCGAGAGCAAAATGACTTTGAATTCTGAGATAAATGCCGATTTTACAGTGTTAAAAAACACTGGATCCAATTGAACGCGAAGAGACGTTATATACAGAACCATGGGTCATAAATGCCTGGAGGAAAACTCCTCCCTGTGCCATTTGAAACAGTGGAGAAAGTATTCAGCGAGCACTGCCTGCTCTAAGGAAAATACCTGATTTCCCACTCCATCATGGGCTGAACGGTAGGCTTTGGGCTGACAGTCCATTTCAGAGTTTTCTATCTCACTTTGGTAAAGTATGAGCCCGGAAAGGAAAAATGTTTGAATCACATATGTGCAACACATCTCGATATACTCTTTTCTGCTGATAATTGGAAGGATGAGATCACATTTTGCTTCGGATTTAATGTCTTTACATCCTATTTGCATTGTCTCCAACTTGAAATCAGCTCTTGCAGACCCTAGAGCTGTCTAAAAGCACCCAGCAAAACCTAAATACATTTTTGTCACTTGTCAAGGTAAAGTATGACAGCCTGATGAGGCCGGCCGTCACACCTTGATGACAAGCCTCACAGTTCGGATGACGTGAAAAACAAGCATAAGCTAATCCTAATGCAAACCAGTGGATTTGATGAATCACAATCATTCTCCGCGCGGTGATGAATGGCGATGATGCTAACTACGACCATTCATCAACCCACCATCAGTTATCCTAAGGTGGCTTAATGTTTCATCCACTCAGACCTCAGAGAGAGCGGACAGCCATCCCTCATCACAGCCGACTGGGAGAGCTCCACACACATTTCAATCTTGTCTTGTCATCTCCCCCTCAGGCGCAGACACTCTCCCTCAAAATCATCATTTTTATCAGCCCCAGTAAACCTTGGACCCTGGACAGCATTGAAGATGCAGATTTTTATGGACTACAGAAAAATAAAAAATCAGTCCAGCTGAGCGATCCTGGCCTGTTTGTTTATGTGCGCGTGTTTTGTGTGTATTTTTGGTGGGAGCACTAGCAGTAATGGGGACAGCCAAGACGGGGCTGAAGGGGTAGCTGCAATGACAGGAGGTCTATCAGCGTGTTGGTTACAGTAAATTAGCATTCGAGCTGCGCTGCACGTTTAGCACTTTGCGATTGGGTTCAGCAGAGGCCTCGCCCAGACTGTCCCTGGGGGAAACGTCGGCAGCAGTACAGCGGCACGATGGGCGGGACCGGGCTGTCAAAATTAGATAATAAAGCACCGCGGTGCTGGCGGATAAATGCGTGTGAGAGGGCATCCATCTTGCAAGCGTGTTGCTGAAGAGGATGCTGCTAAATGACAGTGAGATGTGGTGCGTGTGTGTGTGTGTGTGTGTGTGTGTGTGTGTGTGTGTGTGTGTGCGTGTGTGTGTGTGCGTGTGCATGAAATGACTGTGGGGAACCAATAGGAAACCAACTTTTCTTTGCAGCTCAGCTTAGCCCTCTATAAAATCTCATATAAGGAATTATGATTCAAGTGTTTATGTAGGAAGGAAGGAGGACAAGGAGGAGAAGGAGGGAGGAAAAATGTAGAGTGGGAGAACCAAAAAGGTGGAGGAGAAGAATAAGAAAAACAAGGAAAGAACGTCATGGAGAGAAGAGAGAGAGAGACGGTGAGAGAGACAGAGAGAGAAAGAGAGATGGAGGAAGGAAATTAAATGTCGGCCGGGCACTTAACCTTTCCCTAATAATGTGTGGCCTGCTGAACCAGCAGAGTCCCTGATGTTTTATCAATACTCCTAATTAATGTGCGGCTGCCATATTTTTGACAGTATTTATACAATATGGCTGAGTAATGCAATCAATAATATCCATATTTATATTCTATATCCCTCTCCCTTTAAAATGTGCACGTACTTTACTATTTCAGCAGTTGTAGCAAAGTTAAAGAATAAATAGGGCTATGTTCCATAATTTTTTTATTGTCATCAAATCCCATAAAGACTAAAACTAACAATAAATTTATTGCACTAACAAGTACTGTCTGTGTAGCTTAAGTTTTAACTTGTTCAGCTGTTTTCTCTGCGCTATAGATCATCGTCCAAAAACCTCAGAAAACATATAAATGAGTTAACAGCAGTTTTTTTTTCTACCCCTGAGACACACTGACATCAGCTTGTTTCATCTGCTCCAGGCACACTACTTAAAGAGTTAACATTATGTAGCCTACACTGCTACATCTAGCTACTAACACATTCTCACTCCGACCTCGTCACATATCGGGGTTTGGTCATGGACCTTCCACATCTAGATACGACGTGAAAGATACCCGAGGTTCGTTGGTTGGTGACTTTCTGGGTTGCCGTTTCAAGTTCTGCCTGTTACATGCATTCTTTCAAAATACACTTCCATTTTCACAGGAAATGTATTGTTTTCATACAGTCTCTTTCAAAATAAACACACTACTTTAGTACAACAATGCGAATTGATGTTTTCATTCCTTCAACAACTAACGCACGTGGTTAGGTTTAGGAAAAAAGAACATGTCTGGCTTTATAATCTTACAGGACGCGAACACCGCTCTCCCAGGTGACAGTCAGTGTTTGTTGGACTCATCCATCAACCCTCCCGCCTGTCCTACTTTGAGCTTCGCCGCTTTAACTTTTGTTCTTGTCCTGCTGTGTTTCCCCCCTGATGCCGCAGAGCACCGTTAAACAATAACGGTGACTGGCCACACATCATGACGTCGTTAAAGGACAACTTTTTTCGTTAATGTCTGACGCTGCAAATTACCGCCCATGCGCTGGGTTTCGATAACGATTTTTAATCATATTGCCACTGTAGCATGTCCAGTTGTTGAAGCTTTTATTGGTGATTTTTCATTGTAAAAAGTGCCGCTATACAAAGTTACAGTCATTCTTCTGGCTACAATGATGGTCCAGAGATATGGACGACCCGGATTTACTGACCAATCAAAGCAGACTGAGCTTTTTGTTGGGGGGGCTTAAAGAGACAGGCACTAAAACAGAGCGTCTCAGAAAGAGGGTGAATACAGTTGTCCCAGCAGAGACAGTATGAGGAAGATAAAGAGTTCTTCGAAAATTAAAGCATGTGAACATGTTCTAGTAGAAACCTAAAATACAAGTATTAACCTGAAAATGAGCACAATAGGTCCTCTTTAAATGCTCACCAAATATTTATCAATCCACAGTGGAAAATACTGCACATTCACAAATGAACATTTACTACTGTTTGACTAACATTTGCTTAAAACTATGGTGCCAAGTTGCTTTTGGGAATGACTTTGCCCTTTTTTAAACTGAAACTATATATACTTTTACCCTCATTTTTAAAGTAAACAAGAAAAAAATAGGCCACAGTAAGATTGACAGGGACCAAGGCAGTCAGAAAGTTTTGAGAGGCAGACTATCACATTGTTGGTTTTGGTCGTTTCATTTGTTGACATTAAGAAAAATACAGACCATTGCCAGCCTTATCCTTAAAACAGGCAGTGAGTGGCTGAAATTCTGTTTCTATATGTATGACTTTAGAATTTCTCACTCTCACTTAAGAAAACCTTTTCAGGAAGAAATCCATCTATTTTTATCCTCAGCTTTTTGCCTCACAGTCTCCTATATCCCAATGAATGCTTTGGAAAAGAAGGTTTGAGTCCATTTGTCCAAATCTGAGACAGTACTGGCTCTCATCTTCAAATTTCTCTCTCTGCGTAAATAGAACTGGTCTTTATAGTGCTGTGCATGCATCTAGCCCGGAGAGACACTTTACAAATAGAGATATCTTTCATTTAATCATCTGTCGTTCATTCTCCTTGGTGTACATTGTGCATGCCATTGTGAGCGGCACTGCTGCTTCTTGATTAATGGCTTTTTCAGATAGGTGCTGCTAATGGCTCTTTAATTGCTCCGACTTCTTCTCCAAGCTTCCAGGATTTCTACTCCTGCTCCTTACGCTGCAGGAAATAGGCAGTTTATATGGCATGGGGGAAAAATAGTTTTCAATGATGCCTCTCTTTGCCAGGTATGCTCTTATGTTGAAGAGTTAATAACTTGTGAAGAGGCTTGTCGGGGACAAAGCACTGGAAACATTCTTCATAATGCTTATGGTCATCCTGGTGAAGAGACTGGTGTCTTTTTATGAGTATTTTTATGTACGGATCATATTGTGCAGATTTTGAATAGCACAACCTGTGCACTATATTCACAGAAGACGCATATATACACAGTATACCTTTTTGTCAAAAGAAGGTTCACAAACTCATATATTTTTGCTAAGCAGAGCTCAAAAACAAAACATGCAGACACACACTGAATTGATTTTGTGAAAGCACATGCCTCTAGCCAGTAGGAATCCTGTATCTGTGCCCATGTTTAGAGGGGAATATGCAGCAGGCCCTTTGTTGTGTTTTTCACCGAAAAGTTTATCTTATCTGGAGGTCCATTGCTGTCATAAAGCAGAGAGCAGGGAGAAGCATTGCAGGGCATGGTGGTCATCTATCAACACTGCACAGGCTCAAAACTACAACCTCCATTAAGGTAAATGCAACAATAGATAAATATTAAAAACATTTACTTTTATTAAAAGCACTATAACCCCCACAAGTCAGCGGGCGTCGTGTAGACACAACAAAAGGGAAGGCAATAATCAAGCAAAAATGAAACTACACTGGGGGGCTGTCCTTTCTAGCTACCAATACCGATACTTAAGCCACACACCCCTTATAGCTTGGCAGACTTCACCCTTGACGAATTTAGGGCAGTAATCTGCTCCAGGACCGTCAGGCACCACTTACAAGATCTACAAAGACTGCCCACAGGTACTGATGAGGCTTTCAAAGCTGTTGCAGACACTCTGGAAGAAGAATCAGCAACTGAACTTGTCAGGACTTAACCAGTTTCGAAAGATCTCCCTGCTAGATGTCAAAGGGAAAATATTGTGGTCCATTACTGCCAAAAGACTTACATCTTATCTGCTCACCAATGAGTTCTCTGACCCTAGTGTCCAAAAAGGAGGAGTCCTGGGGTACTCTGGACGTCTGGCGTAAAGATTCGTGATCAGCTACATCATCGACGAAACCAAAAGTAATAAAAATACTCTCTCAGTCATATGGTTAGATCTTGCCAAAGCCTACCCCAGCATGCCGCCCCAGCTGATCCAAAATGCATAGCTGTACTATCTACTACTACCACTAAGTGCCAAGCTCATAACATCACACATGAATAAGGCTCACATTGGGAAGCATCACCACTGAATGCCAAGGGCTCAAGAAGGGCATCATGGTAGGACGCACAATATCCATGTTCCTGTTTGTGGCAGCAAGGAAGCAACTACTAAAACTGGGTGGAATGCCATGTAGAGGGCCAAAAGCAGACAACAACACAAGGCATCCAGCCTGAAGCACTTTATTATTATGACATAAGGTGATAACTCCATCAAAGTAAGGAACACAGTGGATCCTAAGCTTGCTGGAACAGATAACTACATGGTCACGGATGCAATTTAAACTAGGGAAATCTAGTAGCCTTTCCTAAAAGGAAAGCTGACAAGAAACATGTTTAGCATTCAAAGGTTTGAGATTCCATTAATTCAAGAACAAGTAATCAGATGACTTGGAAAGAATTATGACAGAACTCTGAAGGAAAGCAACAACCTCAAAGACACCACAGCTGAACTAAACATCTGGCTCAAGACAATTGAAAACAGCCAGCTGCTTGGGAGGTTTAAGGTGTGGTGCTTCCTGCATGACATAATACCCACACTACAATGACCATTCCTGTTGTATAAATTCCCCATGACTCACATGGAAGAAATGGAGGGACTATGGGTGTTCCCCCAACTTTCATCTCTGCCAATCTGTGCGGCAAGACCTCCAAGCTCCGCTTACTCACTGGCAGTGGAAGAATTTTAAGCCACAAAGGCCAGAGCAGTCAGCATGCTGCTTCTGTCTGAGGATAAGAAAGTCCGACATGCTAACAAGACCATCAATTGTGTCAGGAAGTGGAAGCCTCAGGAAGCAATGATGGATGGAGAAGTGCACTGGACACATCAGGGGATTGTTACAGTAGTCTGTCAAGGATGACTAGGATTCAGAAACTACAGCGCCAAGAAATGGAGCAAGGCCTATGCCAAAGGCAAGGCAGAGCTCATGTTGGACAGCGTCTGAGAGGCAGCAGAAGAAGACCACCATATAAAAACGGTAGACCTTGCCTGCCAGGGACAGTGGATGCAGTGGGACCAGGCACTTGAGCGACTGCTGTCCTGGAAGGAACTCTGGGGTACCCAGCAGGGTAAGTTGGCCCTTCCTCCTGTGCTCTGTGGCTGACCTTTTGCCAACTCCAAACAACCTAAAGATCTGGGGCACAGAAGAAGACCCACCCTGGAAGCAGTGTGGAGCAACTTTGAATCCCATCTTGATTGGATGCCTAAAACACTGAGAGAAGCCCAATTCAAGTGAAGGCATGACAAAGTCCTTGCTGAAATTGCCAAAAGGATGGACCTGCTGAGGGTCAAAGCCAACAAACACCAAGCAACACTACCCGAAGCCATGTCTCCCCAACTGAAGAAAGCCAAGTACCAGGATTTGATTGATGAGGCTCTTGTCAAAAGATGGTATGCAATATCAGTGCACGATTTTTTAGAGAAGGTCAGCTTGAGATCCAAACAGCTGAAGAAAGTACCACGAGGGAGATAGCCATGGCAGCTGAGACCAGCTAAAGATGGTTGTGGTTGATGAAAGCCCACAGATGGAACCCTTCTGCAGGTAAAGGCTAATTTAGAAGCTAAGGGGCAACACACGTATGTCCCTGAGATACCTACTGACGATCCAGAAGGGTTCCCAACAACATGAATGCTCTGACAATCCCTTCTACCAAAGATTACTGCCAAGAGGAGGAGCTTGCAACACCATACCTCAAGTAGCTCAAGTAGTTTCTGCTTACAGCAAAGCATCTCTTATACTTACTTCAACTATTCGAAACATTAAGTATCAGGGTAAAATATGTCTCATGTAACATGCTAATCTTCAGGTTCTGCAGCACCTAGCAGCCTGATTTACCCTCATCTCCAGGTATTGATTGCCACGTAGAGAGATATTGGAAATCATTTATACCTAGGCGTATTGCTATCAGGTGTATACAACTGCTGCAAACAAGCTCAGTGAGCAATCAGACAGGTGTAAAGCTCTATCACAATCTGGACAGAGCTAATTAATGCTCTTTCATATTCCAAGTTGTTTGAGACCATTTTACCTGCCACCTCAAACTATTTTTGGTACATTCATCCAGGTAATTTAGTGTTATTAACTTCCTCTGAACCAGAGTGCTTTCTCTTTTCCATCCTACTTTTACACTCCATTTTGGAAAAAACTGAGAATGTGTTTGATCGTGCATCAGGATGAAAGAAGAGAGTATGCAAGCAGGTATGTTTACCTATACATGCATCTATATGTCTATAAATGCAAGCAATAAAACCCAGAGATCCAGGCATGCTGTACAGCTATCCATTAGTGACCTTAGAAAATCAGCTAACACCTAATAGGAAAATAACTGTGGTTGTGTCCCTACTAGCTTTAGGGATTTTTGGTTGTAGGGTTTCTAAGATACTTTTTGAATGGTTCGCTGCCAAAACTCACCGATGAACATGAAAATTGTAAAATAGTAAACACCATTACAGATTACTTTATTTTCAGCATTCTGGTTAAAATTGTGAGGACCAGTGTAATTTAAGATGTAACCAATAATGTGCCTCAGTACGATTCAGAATAGAATAGAATTAGAAAAGAAAGTGATGTGTGGTTCAAACATGGATCAAGAGACAAAGGGAGCACATCAGGCCTAAAAAGGCACAGGGGGTGTAGAGGAAGCATTTTGCACTGTACTACAAATATAAATAAGTATCAAAGAAGTATACCACAGATTTTGTGTACAGAGGCATAATGGTGTTTTTTGTTTTGCCCAGCCTTGTTTGTGTCTTCGGCTTGCATGTTTCAGGTTACCTTCATGTTTGAAGGAGCCTGCAAGCAGTGTATCTACAAGAACTTCTTTTAACCAATGTTCCACTCAATAAAACTGAATATCAAAAGACATGTTGTCACTGATACAGGCTGTTTAACCTGGTTTTCAAAGTCTTTAAGCTGTGGTATTAGAGGTGGAGAAACAATAATAGTGTTCATACTTAATTTGAGTGTCAATCATTATTTAGAATCCAGGATTTTCTGCAGTATTGTGAAGGTATAAATCTATGGAAGATGTTGGTGGAGATTCTCAGTCATCCAGCTCATGGTAATTACAAGTGCTAAATCATTGGCAACTGGACTTACTTGAGTTTCTTGAGGACGTTTCACCTCTCATCCAAGAGGCTTCTACAGTTCGGAAGAACTGGATGAATCTATGGAAAAATATACGAAAATTAACCTTGTGGTAGACTTTCGAACGTTTGCAGCTCTTAACTGTGTTGTTGTCCCCAACAAGCTTCATATAACACTATGTTTTTGTCTTTTACGTCCAACTGACAAGGACACAAATAGTGATTCACAAATAAAAATGACTATCCTCACATTTGTTTGCAGCATTTTCTCACAGTTTTTGTATTTGATCAAAGTCTGAAAACCTCTGACAACTGACCAAATTCAATTTAGCTTAGAGTAACCTATAATAACAACAACTTTCAGCTGAAGAGGAATGTACTCTTTACAAATGATCATGTTAGGATAGTGGTTTTTGTGCGATGAACCCTGACCCCATCCAAATAAATAAAACAGTACCAATTTACAGACAATTGGACTCTCCTCATGAGGAAGGTTTAGAATAACATATGAGTAATATTTGGATATATGTCCTTGAAAAGCTTGGACGGTGTTAAGAAATGAAACTGAGAGATAGACTAAGTGACAAAAGATGGACAATAAGTCTAAACATGCAAAGACAGAAAACACTTCTGTTGAATGAATGAATGAATGACTTTATTCTTATCTTTTTTCAAACTGTTTGTCCCCTATTACAATGATTTAAATTTTACAGCCATATGAAAGACTTTGTTACACTATATCTGCTCTTTGCTTGCAGAAATCAATCTGTAATTGTTCATAAATACATTTTTAAAGTATGTAGACATTCTCACTTATTTAGAGTCAATTTTTTTTTTCAGAAAAGCTTTGCCACAAGGCAACCATGTTTGGGTAAAGTAGTAGAACACTTAGTTGCACTGTGGCATCTCTCATCTACACTGTTGCCTCTTAAGGACACAAAGGTGTCTGGCTGAGATCACACAGCTGTGCATGTCTTCCCCCCCACACTATCTGACTGGTGTATCTCCAATTTATTGTGAATGAGAATAAAATTCTAACAGATAGCATTACATTTTCAGTAACAGCAGACTGTCCCCAACTATGAACTAGGACTTAACACTTTTAAAAAAAAATCAAGTTTGGACAAATGAGAACAGAAATCCTAAACCGACCTTATTGTACAATTGAGGTTGTTCCATTCATTCACTTTGCCTCCACTGCCTTAAACAAGTATACTACTAAACAAGTATTTTAGCACTGGAAAGATTATATTTTTATAAAACTTGGCTGACTATGCAATAGATGGACACAAATACTTTTGAAATTGGTGCTATGTGACCAGAGAAAACAGAGAAAAGAACTGTGGCATTCGCTTTTGCCCAAGAGATAGAAAACCCCACAACTACCATAATGCACTGTGCTGCACCGGACTGGTAGGTGACTTAATGCAAACTCATCCGTTTGACACAATAACAGCTAGTGACAAACAACCTTGTTTTATAGTTAAACGGTAAGCTAAAATATGTCTCTGAAAATATATGCATCAACGCAGTGACAGAATCTTGGTTTATATCTGATCAGCCGCTTATCTTTACCGTTTGATCTCAGCCTCCATTTTCACAATGCAGGAGACAGCACTGCACCAACTTCTTGCTCACAAATTCTCAGTATTACAGCTAAACAGGGCACTAAAATATGTTTCTTAAAACATTTTAGGCAACAAATAGGAAAAAAACAGCCAATGCAGTAACACTATCTTGGTTTATATTTGATCAGCACTGCCTAGTTTTACCGTTTGATTGGAGTTTGGTCTGAGTTTGAGAGAGAAGGGGGTGGGTCTGTCTCTCAATCTTCTTCTATGCTCATTGTGTCCATGGTGGCAGCATTGGTGGCAGGCAATACCAAAATGCAACCAAAAAGTACAGCCTGTAGTTGGAGCAACAGCCTGAGAGCTAGCAAAACTCCACCAGACACAAAACAAAAAAATTTCCATCTGAAGATTTAATCTGAGGGTGATTTCATATCAGGTACAATTGATTCTTAACGTGCCTCAGTACGATTTTCTTGTATAGCACATTACAAAACACACAGTTATGCTTCACAAATAGGAAAGAATTTTAAAAGGTTAACAATACATGATCCAAAATAAACAAAATTATTGAAGACAAACAGAGAATGCTTATTAAAAAAAGGCTAACCTATAGAAATGAGTTTTATGAAATCTAACCAAATATTCAGCCGTTCTGATGGAATGAAGAGGGTTCTTCTACAGATTCTGAGCACCACAAAAGTCACCACTGGATTTAAAATAATGAGGAGGAAAAGCTAAAATGCCTCAATCAGATGATCAGAGTAGTGGAAAGAGAGAGCAGGAGCACAACAACTCCACTATATATGCAGGGGCCATGCCCTGCAAGGTCTTGCGGAAGCCAATGACAGGAGGCAAGAATTGGCTGAGCCCTTGTGTTTTGTACCAGATGAAAACAAGCTTGAGAGGACGGAGAAAAGCAAGTAAAGAGAGAAAAGATTAAGGTATGCATGAGGAGTTCCAAGTTTTTCAGTGATAGCATAGGTTTGATTTTGTCAATATTTCAAAGCTGAAAGAACCAGGACTGAATGAGTTTAGTAATATGCTTGCACTTGCATCACCATCTATGTGACATGTATTTTTTTGTTGTCACAAAAAAAAAAGCACACCAATCACAAGATCCAAAGCCCATACAATGGAGTCGACCTTCACATTATCCCTACTGTTGCCTATATCTTGGAGACAATGTTATGAATGACCCTTTCGCTTGCCTTCCTACTTTATCACCCAAGGCTGTGCAGCTCAGAAGATGGGTTGGCGCATGTTGTGGGCATAGGCAGATCTCAGAGGACCAGCGGGGTTAATAAATGCCTTTGCAACTCTACTCGCCGACTGCTGGTGTTGAATAGCTTTCCATTTCCATGTTATGGTAAAGATGTTTTTCCACACCTGATGCAAACTCGACACAGTACACATGAACCTTGCTTGAGACAACCTTTTCAGGAGGTATGTAGGGCTGCCCCCTAATAGTCAACCAGAAAGGTCATTAGATTTCAGATTAGCAAGATTTCATTGGTTGATTATGCTTGCTTACTTGCAGAGAAGAAAAAAAACAACGTAAAACTGCCTTGTCAAAATAAATCAAAACCTTTATGACTGGGCCATGTGGGAATTTAATTTGAAAGGACAGACACAGGAAGTGGCCACGCTCAGCAGTCAGACAGGAGTCACGTTATTTTACAGGGCTGGTACCTGCGATTATTACACAGGCTAGTTAATAACATGTCGGGCAGGAAATCCAAAGTGTGGGATCATTTTGAGAAGGTGAAGGACGAACCCAAGGTGATATGTAAACTCATCTTCATTGGTCGACTACAAACATGAACTTAAACATGTAAGTAGCCACATGCCCATTAGCCACTTAGCACAATCATTACTGCTTTGCCGACAGCGTCATTAACAGGCGGCTCGCTCAGTGTGTGACGTGCACTTGTAGATAAAATATAGGCCTATATTAATGAAGGTTCATTAGTACAGTTTTGTATTTCTCTGTAATGTAGCACAGTGTTAACAATGTTACTGATACTATTCTTTCCCTGACCTTCAACTCAAACCATTGTCTTGCCCCTGCCCAAAATATATCATTTAATAATTAAATATCTTAAACATGCTGGCAACTAGTCGACGAATGACCCTAAATGATGACTATTGGTTGACTAGGAAAATTCTTAGTCTGGGGCAGTCCTAGTGTTATGGTACACAGTGTTCACTCTAATCAAGCAAACTGGACTTTGGGGTGACGTGTACTGGAATCTGGGCCCTGGTCCCTGATGTGATGGCCTCCTTAAAGGCTTCCACACATTACCTCTCAGAAAGTTTGGTGCCATGATTATCCACTCAGCACGCCTTGCTAGTTTCCTCCATTTTGTAATTACAAAGAGAGCAACAACAGATACGCAACTGATCAGAGTGACAGCAAATTTTACAAACACCCCTCTCCCCACTGGAGTACACGGCATGGTCTATTAAACCTGCACACTATAAATTTTGCTTAGGCTTTCAGCTCGATCATTTTGGCTAATGTTCGAATGGTTTGAATTTCAAATAAAAAAGTGACAGTTCTATATGAATGCTGATAGCGTTGAGTTACTGGAGTCATGAGCTGCTTTTATCAAAGAAAGCTGTTTTATAGGTTAATCATCACATTAATTCACAAGATGTTACATTAAAAGCCAAGCTAAAAAAACACAGCCCTCTCATTCATTTCAATGGAGACCACTCAATGGCACAGCAGGGTTCCTAACTCAGAGGGCTTCGACAGAGAAATGCGAAATCCAGCACCAATCAAACACACACAAGCACACCTTCCAGGTACATAACTGTGTCAACGTCATAATAGTACGATTTAACACATGATTGACAAGAGGGGGGATAAAATTACTGTCACTGTAATAACTCTGAGTTGTAATATCCTTCCTCATAATGTTTGAAACCACTGCGCACCTCATTGATGATTAAGTCAAAGTGAACTTCCTGAATTGTGTTTTATCATCTCTCCTTTAGTAACACACCCACACCAATGTGGACGATTAGTTTGACAACACAATAATAAGAAGTAGACACTGTTAATTAAAAATCTGACTGGCAATATAAGTCCACGCTGTGTGGGTAGGCACGGTTACACTCACATGAGTGATTTTCAGACACAAATTTTACCATTAGGTGGCAAAACACTTTGGTTTGGCAAAATAATGGTGTATTGTTGTATACTGAAGTATTTCCTCATGTATTTGGGAATTTAAGGTAACATCTAATGACTAGATTGGTTATTTATGCATGGTTTAAAAGGCATATATTTTTTCAAATAATATGATTTCAAACTATCTTGATTGTGTGTATGGAAAAGACTAGAAACCATTAACAACAAACTGGTACTTTGTGTGCAACCACAACCCTGTAAAATAAGGGGAACGGGCAATAAATCCTCTATTTTTTTCAGCGGCCACAATGCCGGTGGTCGTTCATTTCTCCATTTCCATCTTTTTTTTTTGTAACAAGGAAGGTTCGGGTGGGCATATCGTTAATAACGGAATAGTGATTCATCATTTAATTATGATTTGACAAATGCTCGCGCCTTCCCCATTCTCGGCATCCTCCTCCCTTTCAATTCTCCGCTCTGCCAAACTGTCACGCACTCCCCCCGTGGGATTAATTCGAGCTGTCTGTCTTTGTGAGGCTGCCGGCGCTCTCGGGGCGGCGGGTGCACGACACTGTCAATGAACAGAGAGCCTGACACTTCCAGGGAGCCGCACACAGACGCACGCTCCCCGCTCCCCTTGTTATTGTTTTCACCTTAACCCCTTCCTGCTTGCTTCCCTGCCTGCATGCCTGAGTGTATGTGTGTGCACCTTCCTCCCCTCCCATCTCATCTCCTCGGTCTCCCTCTCCTGCTTTCTCCCCTGGCTTTATTTGCCCCTGTCTCCCTCTTTTTTCTGTCTGTCTATCCCCTCTTCCCTGTCTATCGCTCTCCATCCTCCCTCCCTCCCACCCACCCAGCCTCTCTCCTTCTCTCTCAACCCTTACAGAGAGAGGGACAGCAGCATCAGGAGGAAATATCACACAAAGAAAATGATGGTTGTAGCTCCAGTGGAAAGGCAGTGTAAACAGAACAGGAAAAAGTCATATAAATCAATTAAAATATTTCTCTGCATGCATATAAAAGTTCAGAGAGAAATTATATACATTATATGACTTGTTGACGAGCCACAGCACGCGCAGGATGGAAACTAAAAACTCAACAGATCTATTTTAAACCAGCCTCCTGGTGGCAGGTGATGCTAATGGGTGGCCATTAAAACAAGGCATGTTTGAGTTGAACTGGAGCGCCTGTGTAGCCAAATCCAGCAGGCCTTAGCCCCAGCTGGAGAGATAAGGTTTAATACCAGGCACAGGGCCCAGCCTTATCTCCCCTACTGATAGAGAGAGCACGGAGGAGAGGGGAGGGGAGGGCAGGCGAGGAGAGAAAACAAGAGGGACAAAAACAAGTGTCTTGCAGGGACCCTGGCTGGCTGGCTGCGTGAGTGCGTCCTCCCGCCGTTGGCATAGAAACTAATCCACGTTCACATTTAGCACCTGACTCGTTTTTTTTTTTTTTTCTCCACCTCTCGCTGTCTCTCTCCACGACCATGGTGCAGTGGGAGTTGGGGGAGGAGAGGGTATCCGTGAGCTTTCTCCCTCTCATAATGAGGCCCGTAGGAGGGAGGGGAGAGGAGGGGGGGAGGGAGAACAGTGAAGGAAGGGAGGGTGAGCCGGCTGGTTGGCTGACACCCTTGGCCTGGAGGATCCAGCTGTGTCTCTCTGTAGGACGCAAATATGCTCACACAAACCGCTGCTGCTGTTCTGCATCCGCTTGTTACACCACACCTGGAGGACTGCAGACAGTATTGGAGACAGTATTGATTGACCAGGCTAAACACACGTAAACGAGCTGCTGGGAATCATGAATTGGTTCTGGCCAACGTTTGATTTTCCCCAGCGGTTTGTAAATCCTGTCATGTCCCACATTCATTAGAAGACACAGTGGACGTTGTTGTCTAAGCACTCCACACTTTAACTCTCACTTCTCTTCTCATGCACACAAAGAAACTGTTTATTGTGAACATCCAGATCAAGGAAATAGTTCAATTTAAGTGTTCACATTGTTCAAAGTAACTTGAATTTTCCAGTAAAATTAGTTTGTTTAATCATAAAATTGTCTGGAGGGATATCTGCTACATCTTATTTGTGCCATAAGGAGAAGGAAGTGATTTGTTTGTGTTGGAGTCAGGTGTGTTAAGTGTTTTTCATGTCGATTAAAATTAAAAAGCAGCTTGATACAACTCCTTGTACTTCTGGTGTTGGTTGGGACATGAAAGCTGCTTCACCTTTACGCTAAGCCAACAAGTAATGCCACAGATTTTTTCAAACACAACACTTGGCACCTTGCTCACTTCCTCATCTTTGTGGCGCAGGCACAGAATCAAGAAACATCCAAAGAAACCAGCTTAGATTTGGGCATGCATTTAAAAGGTTGATGTGCAATTTAGAGGGCTCATTTCTAAAGATTTAGTGTTGCACTTCTATAACATAGTAAGGCTCACGATGGACGGTTCAAAAAAGGGATCAAAATCGATCCAACAGAACTAGAGATATTGGCCTCCTTTATTCAGCAAATTCTTCTTGCTTGATAAAAACCTGTTGCCTACATCACCCACAATGCAATTCGACCACCAACAGTGTGATTGGAGATTCAGGTGTGTCATGTTAGTAGCGGCTAATGTAGCCTCAAGCAGAGACTAAAAAGGTCTGGTAAGTTTCTAACTCCATCCCCGATATATTTCCATTTTCATATTTTTAGTCTTCAGACTCAACCAATGCTGCCTCAAGTGACATCCCTAGTTTTCCCTTTAACTACTGAACATACATGCTTACATTTGATTCATAAAATAGCGCAAGGAGCAAGTTAAACAAGCTTGTTTTATTCAGAGTAATTTCATCTTAAGCACACCTGATATAATGTAAAATCAACTTCAGTAAGGGTACGTAGAAATGCGCTAACACGCTACAGAGATACCATGTGGGGAACAGCATTGAACATAAAAACTGTGATTGGTCCGCTTGTGTTTTCTCCAACAAGCTCCCAAAGCCAGTGGAGAATGTTTATAGTGAAAACAACTTAAAGCAAGTTTCAAGCAGATCTCACTAAGTGTCTCAATTAAGGTAACACACATCAAGCACAGCCATCTCAACTTCAAGTCTCCTATTCAGTGATGAAATGGAAGTTATACATACTACGATAAATCTGTCTAGTGTTGCTGCAAAGTTATATCAAAAGTAAATATGATACATATATAATTGATTTATAATAGAAACCACACAAGTATTACATCAAGAAAAACCCAACCTGATCAACAGCTTACAGCTTAAGCTGGATTTCAGTCATGACTAGAAAAGTGCAGAGTGCAGCTCTTCATCAGGCGACCAAGCAGCCGATCGAGTTTTCCTGCTAACGGGTGCAGTATGTGACACGAAAATATAACGTAATTATGAATGAATGCATTTTAATAACTAAAACACAGCCACAAATCTTTGACCCATGTCACTCATAACTGGATTTTGTAGGTTAAAACACAACAAAGTAGGAAACAACAGTAAACACAATTAAAACAGACATAAAAGCCTATTAACTCACTAATGACCAAATCAACAAAATCTGAAAGTCTGTAAAATCTGACAGGCTAAACGCTCTGATTCGGGAAAGCTCCCAGTGTGGTATGACACAATGCAGCGGATGGAATGAAACCATCGTGGCTCTCAACAGACTAGGAACGCTAGGTAAGACTTGTTGTTTGTAGCCGAACCAGGAACCAGGAGTTAGTGGTCAGTGACGGTATAAAACAGTCAGTAAAACAGGTTTTTCAACAATTATGAATCACCATAACTACGCAAGATCCGTGAGCATACGGTCATAAATGTGCACACAAAATTTTAGGCTGATTGGTCCAGTAATTTGTTAAATTAGCTCCAGACAGACACACACACACATTACGCATGATCGAGATATGCCTGGCTCACACCTGACCAAGATAATAACATTTTATACTTGACACTTGAGAATTTTTTAATCAACCTGAAGGCATATGTTTCTGTTTGTAGAGAGAGGAGACAACCTCAATTGTTGCTTTCTGCCAGTGTCTTTTTTGATAATACCACTAGGGGCACAGAAAACACAATTTTTCAACTCCTCATGGTAGCTTTAATTTGGTTGTTATCAAATTTCTAGTGCACTTGTAAAGACACATCAGTGTCTTTACAAGTGATTCAAACTGACCGAAATTGTCCGGTGGAATAAAATATGGCTTGAAATTGGTGTTTTAAATCAATTAGTGTAACTGAACCATCATTTAACTGTCAATGTTTTGATCATCCGTCACAAAGACATATTTCCACATGAACTCATTAAGTTGCAATATGGTGCAAAGACGCCTGTTCGCAGCAACAGAACGTGACGCTCGCATAAACACAGACCAATTTCATGTTGTGAATATACAACTGCAAACATACACTCATAAACACACCGCCACAGCCTGATGGGCTTAGCAAGGTGTTTATTTTCTTCCCTTGACGTGGGTTGCACTCTCACGTCACTCCGTTTCTTTCCCCCCCAGTGGTGCAGCTCCCCCCTCTCAGTCTCTCCCCGTGACATCAGTCAATGAGCTGGAAGAAGGAAGAGACGAGAAGAGGCTGCTGGAGCGCCATCTCGCTTCTACCCCCTACTC
The DNA here is from genome assembly GCA_019142605.1 of Cephalopholis sonnerati. Lineage (NCBI taxonomy): Eukaryota > Metazoa > Chordata > Actinopteri > Perciformes > Serranidae > Cephalopholis > Cephalopholis sonnerati. The sequence goes on along the minus strand of JAGQAX010000003.1, from coordinate 29,634,667 downwards.
CACCCCACCTCTCTTTCATTTGTATGTGTATGTGTGTGTGTGTGTGTCTGTGTGTGTGCTAGTACGCTCACACAATAGTCTCTTAAGGCTTTTGGAGGATGCCGTATGAGAGGAGTGTAAGGTGCTTTCCCGTGGCTGTCCTTCAACTCCCCACTTACCTCTCAGAAGAGCTCTCTGCTTCTGCACTGCCCATGTCACAGTCATTGTCCCTAATTAGGGATTCAGGACCCAAGCCCATTCAATTAATGTTCAGCCACAATGCACCACAGATTCACCTCACTCTTCACCCTTTCACCCCCTCCCCTGTAGCCCTAAAAAGCCCTTTCCAACCCCTTTCTGCAGCAGCAGCAGTTTAGAGGGGCTGAGGTAAAAAGGACATTAGTGTTGAGAGTACAGTAATGATTTTCGGTAAATTCGAAGGACCAAACTAGAGATAGTTTGGCAAAAAGCTGCAGTTACAAGATATGAAATCAGAAAAAGTCAAAATGTATCATAAGAAACTAATAATCATGTAATCGCTGACAGTGAAAGGGTTACACAGTTACAATAAAATCATCAGCAAATACACTTCTCCACCTGAACTGCAGGAGGATAATGACTTTTTCGCATTTCTCACAGTGCATGATTACGACTTAATGAAGAGGTTTCATGTATGCAGTCATGCTGTATTTGCATAAGGGCAGCTGAAGCCATGACACGCTGGTAGCGCGAAAGCTTTAAGACAAATGGGCTCGTATCCACTGTGTCACCAGTTTAAGTACCTGGACTGGTTGGGAAAACCTGGGCAGGGCGATGAGAATGAGAAAGTGTCTGCAAATACAGACCCAGCATTTTGCCTTCCAGCAAGGCACTTAACCCCCAGCTGTTCTGATGGAGCAGCTCAGTGGCCGACAGACTGCGGTCCTACTTAGCAGCTCGCTGTGCTGTCTCACTTTGGCCAGCTCTTACATTACAAAGACAAATAAACCTATCAGAAGGTATAATCAAAGAGTTCCTGAAGCCTGTTTGGGAGAAAACATCAACAACTGAGGCAGTGTAGCGAAAAGCGATTTTTTAAGGTAAGTGGCACAGAGTCCAAAGGCTTATTGTGAGCTCACCCTGTCACTTTATATATTTTAGTGAAGTAAATCTGAATCAACTTGTGCTTAAAATCGCACATTTTTTCAGTCTTTACAATCTGAACCACATACGATACAGTGTCTATACTAAACCCTCAATATGGATAACAAAATACCCTTCAACAAGACTTACAGACCAATCTTAACTTTATCTTACACGTTCTCATCTTATATGTTTTTGTCACGTGTGATCTTTGTCTATTGCTTTTGCTTTTCATTTAAAGCACATTGAGTTTACGCCTGTCCAGGGTTGGAAACTAGCTCCAGCCACCAGTGGTAAAATATACAAGTGGCTGCTAGATTTGCTTTACTCCTAGTCAAAAAACATATTGTAATCTATTGAGTGGCTGGTACATTTTGGAATCCATCAGCCACACTGGCAGGTTTACTTCAAACCCAGTCATATTACATGTGCTATTTAAATAAATATGACTTGATGTAATTGTGCAAGTGTAACAACAAGCTCAAGGCAGTAGGTCTTGTGTACATGGACATTATAGGTGTCCACTAGGGGTAGGAAACACCAGAGGCTCCACGATACGATATTATCACGATACTTTAGTCACGGTACAATATTATTGCGATTTTGAACATGTTGCAATACGCAGAGTGTTGCAATAAAATATACTGCGATATATTGCAATTTATCACCTGTTTTCAACATAACATTCTCACTCTGACCTCATCACATATCGACGTTTGGTCATGGACTTTGCAAGTCCACATATGACTTGCAAGGTACCTTGGTTGCGTTGGTTGTTGACGTTCTGGGACACCGTGTCAAGTTCTCTATTTTCAAGACACACTTCCATTTTCACAGGGAAATTTAATGTTTACATACAGTCTCTATCAAAATAAACGCACTACATTAGTACAACAACACAAATTGACTTTTTTGTCCTTCAACAACAAACACACATGGTTGGGTTTAGGCAACAAAAGGATACGGTTAGATTTAGGGGGAAAAAAAACAGGGTTTGGCTTTAGGATTTTACAGGACACGAATGCCGCTCTCTCGGGTGAAGGTTGGTGTTTGTTGGACTCATCCACCACCACTCCTGCCTGCCCATTCAGACTTTTACCACCTTAACTTTCGTCCTTATCCTGCCCCATTTCCCCCTGATGCTGCCGGGCACCATTAAACTATAAGGCAACCAGCTACGTATCATGCCGATGTTAAAGGATGCCTTCCTTCATTGTTTTCTGATGCCACAAGTCACTGCCCAAGCGCTGGATTTGGAAGACTTTGGAGTGAGACTGTGCTCTTTTCAACTGCAAATTATGTCCACAGAGGAAAACTTTGTCAACATCTGTTTTATCTAATATCATAGTTTTCAGTCCATTCATCTCGCTTTAGTCATTTTTTTTGCAGCAAAATGTATCTAGTTCACTGAAAAAGCAACTGATTATATTATTCAAGTAGGCTACCTAAACTTAATAATTTTTGCAATTAAAAAAATCGATACTTGGCACCTTGTGACGATACAATATCGCTACACAAAAATATCGCAATACTATGCCGTATCAATTTTTCCCCCACCCTTAGTGTCCACATACATAATATAGCCATGATATAGCCTCATGGGTCATATGGTCATGCTGGAAATGTTCTTCTGAACCATTTTTGCATTACCTTGCATTAAGTTTTCCATTCACTCAAATATTTTTTGCATTTCCCCCCATCCACAGCAACAGTTAGTGTGCTGGTCCAGTCAGTTTATGGCAACATTCAGCAGAAACTGCAGAAAGGAGAGATGATGTGACACTTTATATTATGCATTTATTGCTCATTACTCCTTTTAAACAGCCAAGCTCTGACAGTATACAGCCACTGGCTGTGAGCACAGCTGCAGCTGCTCTGCCTGGCTGTGGTGGTCAAAGCTGTGGATGTGGTTATTGTTTGGACTGTGGCTGCATTTGTGGTTGAATCTACGATGCTATAGATATGGCTACCGTAGGTGCACTATAACTACTCTTTGCTGCCTCTATTAACATTATCAAAGAAGGCATTAATCCATATGGGATATGAATCTGCAGAGCTTGTATCAGATATGACAGATGTGTTAGCAATACACCATGGGAGTTCAGGAGTACAGCAGCTTCAGCACAACCATGTAAATTCACTGCATTCACACAACCTCAGCATGTAGTTAGTGTTAAACCCATTATAAACCGACGTGTCACACCCATAATCATACCAAGCCCGTTCATGTCGACAGCCACAATCACAGCCACAGCAATGGCCAAAGCTATGTCATCCCGTGCTTACAGTCATAATCGCAGCTACAGCCTGCCTCAATCAGCCACAGCAGCAGGTCATGTCATAAAATGTGTCACAACAGGGTTTGCACCTTAAAGAAATGGATGTGGCTCTGAGACGTCCATTCGCAAGACCCATTTTCCACCAAAATACTAACAGCTCACTCTGCGCCGCCTCATCTGAATGAAATTCCAACCTGTTTGTGCCTCTCCTCCTCCCACCTGTGTACCAAGCAGTCTGTGCTGGGCACCAAATATCACAGGCTAGCAAAACAAATTTCAAGGAGAACACCAAACTGTGTGAGCACTGCTTGAGCTAGTTGCTGCACTTCCATAAAAACAGGGCCCTTGAGAGTCTCCAGCCATGCTTGCAGCTCTGTGAGGCTATACTTTGGCACAGAGACACTTTAAGCTAAATGCTAATGTCAATATGCTAACATTGTCACAATACTAACACAACATGTATAATGGTCAGCAATGGCCACTAGGGGCAGGGGAGAAAAATCAATATAGCATAGTATTGTGATATTTTTGTGTGGCAATATCGTATCGTCAAACAGTGCCAAATATGGTTTTTTATCATATAAATTATTATTATTACAAATATGAATTAAACTTTAGGTAGCGCACTAGGAAATCAGGTCGGCCAAGTCAGAGATTTCTTTTAAGTCCCTCCTTAAACTTTTATCAGTGAGCCTTTCTTGATTTTACTTGAGTTTTAAGTTTCTTTAAACTGTCTTTTATTTCCTCATTTTGTATATACCAAAGCGTTTTTATCAGTTATTTTGTAAGTTTTCATGATGGGCAGCACGGTAGTGTGGTGGTAAGCTCTGTCGCCTCACAAGAGGGTTCCTGGTTCGATCCCGGGTGCGGGAGCCCTTCTGTGCGGAGTTTGCATGTTCTCACCGTGTCAGTGTGGGTTTTCTCCGAGTACTCCAGCTTCCTCCCACAGTCCAAAGACATGCAGGTTAATTGGTGACTCTAAATTGTCCGTAGGTGTGAATGCGAGTGTGAATGGTTGTCTGTCTCTACATGTTGGCCCTGTGATAGTCTGGCAACCTGTCCAGGGTGCACCAATGTGTACCAGGGACCTCGCCCAATGTCAGCTGGGATAGGCTCCAGCCCCCCCGCAACCCTCAAGAGGATAAGCAGTTAGAAAATGGATGGATGTTTTCATGTATTGTCTGTTTTAATCCTTGACATGTAAAGCACTTTGTAACTCTGTTTTGAAAAGCTCTTTCTAAGTAAAGATCATTATTATTATTGTACTAGAACAATATAATCACTTGCTTTGTCAGTCTACTACAAACATTATTCTGCTGCAACAAGAACGGCTGACGTGAGAAGAACAGACTGAAAATTTTATCTTATAACAATGAAAAGTGCAATACTCAGCATATCGCAACCTATTTAAAATCGAATCGAAAGTATCGTGATAATATGGTATCGAAGATTCTCAGGTGATTCCCACCACTAATGGCTACCATATGATAATAAAGATGGACGACATGACAGCTTCCCAAAAGAGACGATGGTTTCTGTCATTTTTAGGTATTTCTTATGACTGTATGTTCAAATGTTCATTTTTTCTTTTAAGTTTGACTTTAATTAGTTATGTGATGCTATAAAAAGGAGGTCTGACGTCATGATTGACAGCTATGTGTGCCAAACCAGTGCTCCCGATTAATGCCACTGCTTGCGATTTATTGGACGGGCATATGGATGGGAACACAATGCAGTGGAGATCGCTACTGTGCAGACTATGGCTCCAAATGATACATATTTTGGCTTCATTTTTGTACAGTGGGAGGAAGTGGAGATGTGTTGTTCGTCTTTAAATGCAGTCATTGGTCCGTATCTTGGTTTAGCATGTTAGCAGGCTAACATTTGCTAGTTATAAACACACTGCTGGGACTAGTTTTGCAGATATTTGGTCATAAACCAAATCTATTGATCAAATTGGATTTTTGACACAATGATGTCACTAGATGGAAAGCCAGGGATAACTTAAGTTCATACAATTCATCTTTAGCAGGACATGAAAGTCTGAGAAACTATAAGATGGATTCATGGCAATCCATCTTATAGTTGCTGAGACAAACTTTTACTCGAAACAACAAATGTGAAAGGAAGAGTCAGGGGATCAAAGAAGTCAACAGACTTACTCTGCTGGAAAACACACAAGACTATACGAGTTAATGGCAATCCACCAAATAGTTACTGAGATATTTTCGTCTGGACCAAAGTGGTGGACCAACAGAATGATGTTGCCATCCCTAGAGCCACGCCGCCGCCGCAGCCAAACATAAAAGGAGAATCCTCAGGAGGAGAAAGAGAGGAAGGATTCCTCTTCCAGGATAAGCAGATACTCAATAGGTGCTGCAGGTACAGAGTAGTTTGAATTAGCACGACTAGAATTACAACATGGAGAAACTGAATTCCAACATGTCGTACGTAATGTTTAGGTGTAATAACTTAAAGACAAATGACAGACAGTGAAACACCGTACGTACACACCAAAGTCTGTGGCCACAGCCTCGCAGAGTCCGTGAAGACACCTCCAACTGAATGATACTTATCTTCCTTCTGTGTCAAATGATTCAATTACTTACACTCACCCAGACAGGAAATTAGGGATTTTATGTATGAAGTATTTTGCAGGGGTAAGAGGCGTGAACAGGCTTCTTAATGAAGCAAGCCTGCCTGAGTTTATAATGAAGATATCTGAGGAGCGGGAATTATTGCCTGACCTGTGGACCTTCAAGAGACATATACAAACACACACACACACACACAAGAATGATCTTACCATTGGCCAGAGCCAGGCATACGTCTCAGGTGTTGGTTTCCAGACAAAGACAGAACTAATGATTTCTTTTTGTCAGTGTAAAATACATATGCTTACAGGACAAACCACCCTCTTTTGTTACAACAAACCGATTTGAATTTTGTGTCACTCCCCCTCCCCAAATGAGTCATCAGTTCATAATCATCCTTTTGCCTCTTAGACCTCCTAGTTTTAGGGTTAAGGTTTTTTTTTTTTATTTTGTTTTTGTTGCTACAGTGACTCTTATGTGAGCATGAGCAACCAAAGTGGTGGGTTAAAATAATAAATATACATAGAGAAATGTAAGATTTGTGGACAACTTTAATGCTGACATTAAAAAAATCATCTGTATGTTAGCAGTTCTGTTAGCAGCATCTCCACACTGAGGCTGAACTTGAAAATACTGAGACTACGGCTGCATGTATCGACTGTATTGTTAATCGAGCATTCTGACGACTAATCCATTAAATAATCAAGTAATTGGATAAGAAATAGTTTTGCTTTAATAAAGAGCAATAGTAAATACACAAGAGAAAAAATAAGTCTCTTAAATGAACAACTTATTTATTTCCTTTTTGGAGAAATCAACATTTTATTGCTTAAATTGTATACAATAATTAGGCCCCATTTTCTAAGTACACAACCTGATATTTTGATTTTTGGGGTGTTTTATGCAATGCTGTGAGGAACGTACTTCGTCTAAGATAGCTCAGTTTTGCTGCGACTGCTGCGCCAGTTTGTGAAAGCCGTCATCAGCAGCCATATTGATTTGATGTTATGCTCTTGAAAGGGAAACTTTCCCAATTTTCAAACAGCTCTGTGTCACCACAGAATGGGCAGTTTGTGTGGATGCACAGTGTCTCCCCAATCATCCACTGGCAGGGGTCCCTGGGTTTCACAGCATCTGACGGACACTTTGCCGGCGGATGAGCAGAGAGCTCCAGGCGTGGGAAGCCCAGAGGGAGGCTAATATCAATGCTAACGTTAATGCTACCTTCTGTTGGGTTCTCTCCATGGACTCACTGGATGTCTTCTGTTGAGATGACGTCATGCTACTGTGGCACGCTAGTTTGCTTTAACAACAGACGTAACTGTACGGAGTTTTGTCTCAGCTTGAAATGATCCCACGCTTTGGACACTATGTCATTTCCTCTAATTCGTCTCTTCGCTTTGCCCCTCGCCATTTTCTCTATCCTCTATTCTCCGTCATTTTGCATCCGCTATCATATCACATCTTGTATTTCTAGCTTGGATGTATGATTTTGCTGTTGTCTTCTTCACGTCATGCCTCGGTCTACAGTGTGAGCGCGTTGCATCACAGTAATAATCATCCATGCGAAACACTGTCCGCTGTATAAAGTTATGTGGATTAAACGAAGCTTCGATGCAGATAATTTGCATCGATGAGTTTCTTGAGGAATCATTTCAGCTCCGTTGAGGTCAATAAAACTGAGTGGACTTAAAAGGGTGAGAAAATCGGGGGGTCACAAGTTTGACTCTGGCTCCGTCCCTGCATGCTCAGAGTATACACACACTTTGACAGCTGCTTAAAATACACATTATGACGGTTACTACTGTCACTGCCGGCAAAAACATGAACAAATAAACAAATAAATATACTGTGTAAGTGTGCGTATGTATAAAAAAGAGAGGGGCATCATAGTGTAAAATTGGTCCAGGATGCATGCCATGTAACCGCAAAATCACCGGTTTGTATCTAACAAGGGACCTTTGTTGCATCAGCCCCGTCTCTCTGCATATTTCTTGTCTTCCTCTCTACTGTGTTTATCAGAAAAACAAACAAAAAAAAAGCCAAAAACTAACTCAGCAGCTGAGTATTTTCAAGATTGTTTGCATCCTTTATAAGATTAAAGGACGGATTTGGTATAAAATAAATATTTATTGGCAGTCTGAAAACTTAAATCTGAGTTTAACACTATCATGATGCTGACATTTATGTGAGATTTGCCTTTATAAGATTTGCCTTTCAAAATAAATAGAAAAGCTTCACCATTTATCTACAATATGTTGTCAAGTTACTTTTAGATTTGGCTGCTGAGTTGAAACAGAACCATGAAACTTTGTATAAGACAAACTGAAATTGTATGCCAAAATAACGACAAAAAAAATCATAATGAGCTGCAAAACTTTGTACGATGCATAATGTTCAAACCATATGTTAAACTTTAAGTATCCATCTGTGTGCTGCAGAGTGAAACACACCTTAAACAAATAGTGGTCCAGCTGATTTTGACACTGAACGCAGCGCAGGGAATATGGCTGAACGTACAGTCTAATGCCCACAATCGTTGCAGCTGGTGTCATTATATTCCTCAGCTTTCTTTTTTTTTATTTTCACCACAACTAGTGAAGGGTAATAGCTTCATTCTAAGTGGAAAATGTTTATCCTTCACAAATGTCAAACTGCTGTTGTCACAGTGCCGTTGCTACAACAGCCATGGTGTGTGGCAAGCAATTGCCCCATGGGCATATCACACAAACACACAAATGCACAGGCACGGAAACAGCCACGCATGCCCACACACATACAAACACACCTGTAAACATATACCGTGCGCTGGTATGTCACAAACTGTCTCCTCCTCTCATCACATCCATATACACATCTCCTCCTCCTCCTCCTCCTCCTCCTCCTCCTCCTCCTTCCCTCCTCGCCCACCCCACCCTCCAATCCACACGCAGAGCCTCCCCGATGTTGTGGCCTGCCCGTGACAGTAATTGAGGGAAGCTGGCCGGAACAGTGTGAAGATGGGGGAGAAAAAAGGGAAGGATGGGAGGAGAGAGAGATGAGAAGAGGAAGGGAGGGGGAAACCATTCATCTGAGACCCATGGATGTGGAATGGCATATTACAGGTCTAATGTGTAATTAGATAGATAGGGAATAAGGTCAGTGTGCTCTGAGAGGGGGAAATCGCTGTCTGCACAGTGCCATCTAGTGGCAGACAGTAAAGCCTCGTCCTCAGGTGGACAGTTGTGGAATGAATAGGGATCAGATTAGAAGTTAACAATGATTTATGACGTATTCTTCACCGCCTGCAAGTCGAATTTCTCGTGTGATTGTTTGCCTCTCAAATTGTGTTGCAGTGTTGCTTCCGCATGCACAGCCAGACAGTGTGGCATTTGTTTATTATTGACATGTGAATGTTACACTCATTTTAAAACTCATTTTATAACTGAAAGACTGATTAACAAATCACCTCAAAGTAAAATGTTTGAAGAAGCTAATGGAAATTGACACACACTTATTATTACAACAGTTTATGAGGCGGACAGAGACACATGGAGACAACAGACAGACAGGTAGACGTGTCTTTGTCGTGTATGTCCATCTGCCTGCGCTCACGTTTGTGTTTACATGTTTGCTATGGTAATGCTGCAGTCCCTAATGAGAGATCCAGCCCCCCCCCCCCCCCTGCTTCCTGACGACAGGTGTTTGGTCCAGACCTCTTGGAGACAGTCAGATCACATGACAGGAAGCTGCTAAAGCTGCTGGGCAACTTGTAAACACAGAGAAATTACCATCCTGGGGGCAGGGAAATATTCTCGCCCTGCATTTACGAGCCCCACGTAATACATGTTTGTGCAGCTTTAAGCAGTCTGGCTGCAAAACTACAGATGTGCGTTCATAGAAGTTATCATTTCCATAAAGATAATGACGTGCTTAGTTATTTTTAGTGTGTAAATAGAAATCATTTTAGTGTGTACCATAGAGGAAGACTTTTTTATGCAGTCACAAGTGTCATGATTTTCATGGTGAGAGGGTGAAAAAACAAATTTAGTTTGAGCCTTTTTAAACAGTGTAGATGTGCACTTTCAAAATTCACTTCTAAACCTGATGCTCTCCCAGACAGATGTTGTAAGAGAGAACAGAATACACTGTTGTTCAGATAGAATGTAAAAGTGAAATTTTATAAAGTATTAACTTTTGGTATAATGTGCTGATTTAAAATCCCAGTATGTTGGATTTAGGGATTTATGTATATATATGTTGGCAGATATGGTATATCCTCCTGAGACCCGAACTTTTTGTTTGGTATGCATTTTTAATTTCTCTTAGCTATTTGGGATCAGCAGGACCTGATAAGTATAAAAAAACTAAACATTGTCAACTGATAATTAAGTCCCAGTGTCCTCAAATGAGACAATAATAAAGTCTCAATATCCTCAAATGGGACAACAGTAAAGTCCCCATGACGACCATAAAGTCCTAGTGTCCTAAACGAGACAGTAATCAAGTCTCTACGTCTTAAGATGAGTACTTCCTAATTAACAGAGTCTTATCTTGTTACTGTCACTAAAACTGGTCAAATTTGTTGCCATATCAAACTACAAACATTATTAATACTACATTAGGATACTTTCAACCATTAAATCTGATCAGGTTTTGGACCTTGTCGGTACTTTTGTGTCAGGGATCTGCTGCAGAATGACTTGGCAGAGATGGCTACCTTTTTATGTGGATAAGTGTATTGTGCTCTTACTACCGCCAGATGGCATAAAAAATATTCACAGATGAGGACAACAAGTCTAAGTTTAGTAGAATGAAGTATAAGGTCAACTAAACCCAAAATGTGATGTCCTCATATGAAGACACAATGTCTCAGGAGGATATAGTATTTGAGTGGGTCCTCTCCATGGATAAATAAAAAGAACTGGATACAGCACTGGAGGTGGGCCCCTATTCATTCTTAATAAAGTTGCTCGGTGGCACATGAGGCCAAAAAAGCTCCATTTCCGTGGTATGAAATTACCTGATTCTTTCACATTGTGGGGCGCACAGAGTAAAGCACATAACTTCTGGTGTAGCCCTCCACTAACTTGAATGGGGATAAAATAATTTAATTGCGTGGCTTATCAAGACTTTCAAAATGTTATTACACCAAAGTCATTTTGCATGGGTTGTGACACTCAAAAAAATGTATCCACTGATTTACAGACATCGCTTTCACAAGGTAAATCTACAGGAAAAAGACTTTTTGGGCCCGTTGTTTCTACAGTAGCCCAGAACAGACAAACCAAATGCTGGCTCTAGATATGGCCTTTCGTGTCTTCTGGTTGGCTAGTTCTTCTACACACTTGGCACATGAGAGAAGTTTCATTTGGTTTCAATTTGCTAGACTGCACTAAATCCAACACACTAATTTAACGTGTCCTAGTTCCTGTACTGTTACTTTTCCCAAGTCAACTACGATAATGTGACTTCCTCATTGACTATAATTAGTGTGTAGGATGGATGATTCTAATGCCAACAGTTCTGATAAGAGGGCAGATTCATGGTGTAGCACGCTGCTTGGACACAAGCTGGAGACTGATCACCCCCGGCTGGGTCGCCCAGGTGAGGGATGTCTGATGATCTAAGACCCGAAACACACTATGACCCTGGGATGATGTGTCCAAGCTGCACCATCTAGGTGTTTTAAATAACTATTACTGGTTAATCGCTTGAGCCAATTGTCAGTATAACAAACATTCCCTGTTTCAAGCTTCTTAACATGTTAGGACTGGCTCTTTTCTCTCTGTTATATAGTTATACGTTGAATATCTTTTGACTGTTGCTTGACAAAACAACTGCTTTAAATATGTCACCTTGGCTTTTGGGAAATGATGTGCAGTTTTTACTTTTTTTCTAGAGTAAATCAGTAATTAAAAACAAAAATATCAAGTGACCGAAAATAAGAAGTCATTAGTTGCAGTCCCACTGGTGTGTCCACATTGTTTTAAGCACTGCTTTTATCATTTCCGTTTGATCTGTATTTGTTTTGAAGCACTTTATATTCAGAAAAGTTATTTTATTAGAACTAAATTAACCCTAAAATTTAATAATGTGTGGCAAAACGCACAAAGTGCTGTGAGACCTAAAAGAAAGAAAACAATTACTGCCCAAATTAATGCCGGACTGCTGGTTCCTCCGCCGTCTAAACACTCCCCAAATCAAACCGCTCAGCATATTCACATGTAACTTACAAATGTGAGTGTGCATGTGTGTGTGTTTGTGTGTGTGCGCACGTCCACGCCAGCACACTCCTCTATCGTTCTATTACATGGGCCAGTGACTGCGCCATCTCTCCAGTTTCACCCCTCTGCTCTCCCAGACGTCTCATATTGCCCGGAGGGATGGTGTTGATGTGGGAGGCAGAGGGAGAGGAGGGTGGGGGGGGCAGGGAGAGGGCGGGTGACTACACACATTATCTGTCTGAGAGCAGCTCAAACCGCACGGCGGCAGCCTCTATCTCCTCTCTGCTGACTCCAACATCTAACATTTGGTCCCAATAATCTTACATTTCTTTTGTTCGCTGGTCACTGCCAATTGTTCATGTTGATAGGAAATAACTGCTTTATTCACTGAGCCCAAATGAGTGAGGAGGAGGCGCTGAGAGATACAAATGTGAAAAGTATCTCAGTGGCTTACAGTCAGATAATCATGTTCAATTAAAGAAAAAAAACTTTTGGAGATTATATGGCACTGTGTGGTTAACCTTGTGCTCCAAATACAGTTTCTTAATCTTACTTGTCTCAGAAAAATATTCAGCTGCAGACAATTTTATGATGAAAATGCCCTCTCCTTCTATTAAACACATTTCAGCCCATAACCATACTTATATTTATCATAGAACTGTGGGTAAACCTGCACAGGTGTAAAAAAGAAGCTAACACTTCACTACAAATCAATCAGATGGCCTGAGTTTAATTTAGAATCAATCCTGCCCCCTAGTGGTGACATGATGAATAGAAAATCCACAATGTCAACAACAGCAGAACAGTGCATTTTACAAAAGGTAAGCTGAGGTTAAAAAAGTAAAAGTTAAGGTAAAATAATAACCATAAAGTTGATTGCCATTTAATGGCTGTTGGGTGAGGACATTTTATCAGATCTTATCAAAAAGCAAAGGTCAGTGATGACAGATATGAGCTGTCACCGTCACGAAAGTTATTTTATCTTTATAGGCAATCACTGGACTCAGCACTGGTTTATCATGTGATGATATTCCACTCACACTGGTAGGTTTCTCTTTCTGTTCATCCTGCAGGCCAAAAAAATGAACAGCAAAGTATATATAGTATTATCATTAACTTTAAATACATACAGGTTTTCAGCTGTGACTTTAAATTTAAACTCTAAAATTCTTTCTACCTGAGCTTTCGGCCTAAACTTGGCTTGTGGCTCTCTGACAACGTGTCATAGATATAGTTTAATAATATTCAAATGTGCTGAGTAATATTTGGGCGAATGGGAAACAAAGAACTTGTGGTTTTGTCAGCCTCTTTATAAATTTCTTGTCTTCACTTCCTCTGCGTCCAATAATGTTTTTAGGTTGATAGGCTCGTCAGGATCACACCACACCGTATCTCTTCTGAGTAATCGTCTCAAATACATTCAGTAGACGCCCCCGCAGCCTCCTCAACCAATGGCAAAAGCACAGGAAGCCAGCACGAAGCAGTGTAAGCAGAAATGGATTTCTCGGAGGCAGGCGATTTTATGTGGACGTGATTCACAGAATGGAGAAAATGGAAACTTCACCGACTTCACATTCCATCAGTCTAAAAGCCGAGTCCCAATTCTGATAGCCAGAAAAACAACAACAGGGCAGAGATGACTGACCACACCCTCAGCACAGAGTAAACACTTCTGCTGAAGCTCACCTTTTATCAGAGCTACATATTATCTCTCCATGCTCTGTTGTGTAAACACTAAAACCTGCTGGGTGTTCTATTATAGCTCTAATAAGACATGGGAGTATGAAAGCCGTCAGAAAATACAAGTATTACAGAATTCTGAAGCATATATTCCTCCCCAATCATGTGCTCGCAGCTGTCTATGAATTTTCTTCCTGTGATATCTTCCTGTGATATTAACGACACACATTTCAGTCAGGCTGGTTCTCAGCTGAGCATGAAGGCATTTTGGCCACCCACACACCTCTGAGAGCGGACATGACTAGCTTTGGCCGGAACTTATTGAGGGGAAGAGCTGATCTGATGTAAGAGTGTAATGAAAAACCTCAAGATAGTTTTACATCCACGAGACTGTAGAGAAAAAACACACTTATTCCAACTACTGCAAAATACTTCAAGAGGTGTTTAATGTGGATTACTGCTGGCATTTATTAAAAAAAGCTTGTTTTCAGCTTTACTATGTTGAATATAGGTTTTAAAAAAATCAGTCAACATAAAAATTTAACTCACTGGTTCGTATCTTGGGGATCCAGACCGTCATTAGGGGTCACCAAAGCTTCACAGGAGCCACAGAAGCCTTTCTTGATTTTAAGGGTGTATGAAAACCTTTTTAAAAATATACAGTAGACCTATATCTCAGCAATTCATTTATTTATGTGAAGAGAACTAAATGAAATTGGTATTTTATAGTTAAGTTTATTACTCAAGATATAAACTTAAAAAATAAATAATAAAAGGAGAAGGGCATGGTGAAGACTTCATCACAAGCTCTATTCACGGAGCCCTCACTCTCTGCTAAACAGCCTCATCCTTCACAGGGAAAAGTATGCAGTTAAATGACCTAATAGATAACAGGACAATGGCCAAGAGTCAGGGAGAAGAAAACACTAAATTCATCAAAGAAGAAGTCCATTAAAGGGTAACGTTGGTATTTTTCAGTCTGGACCCTATTTTCTCATGTTTTCACGTCCAGGTGACACAAACAGTTTTTAAATTGGTCCAGTGTTGAGTGAGACTGCTGCAGCCTGGCACACTGCAATGTACCCACTTGGGGCAATTGTGCATAGCCATTTAAGTCCACTAAAAGTGCTTGTTTTTGCCACTGATAGACTCAGATTGTTATTTTAAGTGTCTGACAATATTATGGAAAGACCCCTACATAGACAAACCTTTTTGTTAAAGAGTAAGATCCTTTTTGTTTAAAGAGAAACAGCCTCGAAATCGCCATCACCAAACCCACCAGACTCCATTTAATAACAGTCCATTTTATCATCGTAAAACACACTTCATTCAAAGTCTGCAAAAACAAAATAAAACTCACAAAAGCCATCTTGGTTCCAACAATCACAGACTCTGGTTTGGTTAAAATAAACTCCTAATTCACCCAGTTAGATGTGAAAATATGATGACTCTCGGCACACTAAAATTATTTATTCATTCATTTTCCGTTATCGCTAATCCTGTTTGGGGGCCCAGGGGTTGCTGGAGCCTATTCCAGCTGACATTGGACGAGAGGTGGGGTACACCCTGGACAGGTCGCCAGACTATCACAGGGCTGACACATAGAGACAGACATTCACTTTCACATTCACACCTATGGACAATTTAGAGTCACCAATTAACCTGCATGTCTTTGGACTGTGGGAGGAAGCTGGAGTACCCAGAGAAAGCCCATGCCGACACAGGGAGAACATGCAAACTCCACACAGAAGGGCTCCCCCACCCTGTGTTCGAACCAGGAACCCTCTTGCTGTGAGGCGACAGCGCTAACCATGTCACACTAAAATTCCTGTTTATTTAAATGGAGTCTGGTGGGTTTGGCAATGGTAATTTCAGGGTTGTTTTGGGTCAAACAAAAAGGATCTTACTCCCCGACACAAAGGTCTGTCTCTCTAAGGTTTGCCATAATGCTGTTATACACTTATAATAATAATAATCTGAGCCTGTCCGTGGCAAAAACGAGCACTTTTAGTGGATATACATTGAGGGTGCGCAATTGCCCCAAGTGATTACATTGTAGCCTGTTTGCTGATGCCGACTGCAGCCCTCTCACTCAATACAAGACCAGTTTCAAAATTTGCTGCTCCCATTAGCCACTTGGACATGTGGTAAAACAGTGTCTAGGTTGAAAAATACTGAAGTCACCCTTTAAGTATGTATGGTTGCTAAAAATATATTTAAAAAAGAACAACAACCCATAACACAGAGAATCATATAAAAAGCTCCCAAAAATTTCACAGGAAATAATCTGCTCAAAATTCATCCAAATTGCTTGTTTTAAACAAACTTCCTGCAGTTATAGCATTCCCCATTTTGGTTGATTGTATAATTTATCAGTTGTTCTGTACTGTCATTGTTATGTATGATATATGATATAAAATAGGTCATTTAGCCGGGGGCTGTCAGTCTACTCAATAAGTACGAGAAAACGTTGGGAACCACTGAGCTAGAAGACACACAAAAAGGTGATATCACGACCTCATAGTAAAGTGAAATTAATGCTGACATGCCGAGTCACTAATCACTTTTTTTACACCCCTGTACCTGATACTGCCTTGCTTAACAACTTAATTGTGTTAAAGGTCTGTATGCCCTAAAACTGACCTGAGCAAAGCCAACATGGCAACTCTGCCTGCCACCACTAGACACCCCGGCTGCAAGAGTAAGTCAGCCTTGTTGTATTATCACAAATAAAATGCAAACAAAGTGCAGTTTTTGAAAAATAAAAATCGCTGGAGGCATTTGCACTGACAAAATATGACAAAGACTCAAAAAACAAAGTGCTCCCATTAGGTTGTAAACATGTCATAAAACCACTGGTTTCGTTTGTGTAGGCATATCTTCAGGTGCTGCCTGTAATCACTGTCATAATAGGGAGGAATGATGTCACCTCCTTGTTAATCATTATCCAACCTTGGAAGTACTCAAATTCGGCCTTTATTACCCAGGCTGCAAGAGCGAAGTGTTTTTATCCTGTCCACGTCCTGGAAAAACAAACAGCCATAAACTGACTATACAGGACGTTTTAATATCTCCAGACAGAATGCAGGAACTAAACTCTGCTCAATATTAGCACATGGTCGACCTCTGACCCCAGGCAGACACTTCTTGTCAGTGCACAATAGATTCCTTGTTACAGAAGACTGCTGTAAAAATATGTGTTAGTGGTTTGACAGTTAATTCTTTCCCCTTTTGCTGTCTTATTCTTTCCATGTGTCTATCTATTTCAGAGTGAGTATCGAGGTGGCCCAGTGGCTCGAGACAGCATGTGGGCGGTGGCTGCTCTGTGTGCATGTGACTGGCACAACAAGAAAACGGCAGCGGAAGAGAAGCCCGAGAGCTCTCAGCTACCTCCCTCCCTCCACACTCTGCTCTCCATCTGTAGCCAACTCCTTGAAAATCTGTAGCCTTATATGCCTCTGACACACTCACAAACAGCTTATTGATGTCCTCTCTATGTGTGTGTGTCTGTCTGTGTGTGTGTGTGTGTGTGTGTGTGTGTGTGTGTGTGTGTGTGTGTGTGTGATGAAATGGGACCAAGGGTGGCGCACACATTCAGCAGCAGCTACTCTCCACGGTGTCCTGTTCACCAGACACAATCTGAAACTCTTGGATTTACTGTGCTTACCATGTGTTTGACAAGCAAACTCACATATGGCTGTCAAAACTGTGAATTAATATGTGCATGAAACTGTCAATACATTTTTTTTGTATTCAACAGAACACGACCAGAAGCCATTTCAAAAGACACCACTAAAAGCAGCTTTCATGAACACGATAATAACAGGCCTATTTTTGTTAGAAGTGAAAACACATTTCCAGCCAACCATCCAGTGACATTAGGAAGTAATATGTCACGCCATCGTCTTACACCAAATTAGTGAGAGCATGTTAAACTGAAGATGTTTACAGCAAAGTGAAACCACTTCAGTTACCATGAGAGGATGATTCAGCATTTACCGAGAGGACAGATAACCTTTCTGTCGTGCTTGACATTTGGTGCCTAAATGAACACCTTAATATGAAGCCGAAAAACTTATATTAAAATATAACAATAATTGCGCTGACCTCCAGTGGATATTAAATGTGTCACTGTCATTTACACTCAGCACACACTGAATTTTCAAGCTAATTTGCCATAAAGTATGCGAGCACCGCTCTAAATTGTCTTGTGACAAAAATCTAAAGCGTGGGATGAATCTCCTATTTAGATTTAAACAGCCTAAATTAAAATGTAATGCGTCACAAAAACAAAATAGCACACTGCGGGTAGATAACCAGATTTATATTTAGAAGTGTTCTCACAGAATGAGACCAGTCTGGTTAGAGATTGATTTGCCGGGGGGGCCTTTCAATCTAATCCACGCTGTGGTGTGACTATTAAATGTAAGGAGATCGCTTCTGCTTGTAAATTGCCTTTTGCATAAAACTGCGTTTAGTATGAGCCTTCTCTGATCCGGTACTGAGCAGAAATGTCTCACTTCTGCCAAGCAATAAACAAATGGACACTGGTTGAGTTTCAAAAAGCCATGGTAAGGTCAAAAAGTGGGCGGCACGGTGGAGCAGTGCTTAGCGTTGTTGGCTCACAGCAAGAGGGTTCCTGGCTTGAACCCAGGGGTGGGGGAGCCCCTCTGTGCCGAGTCTGTACGTTCTACCTTAGCGTAGGTTTTCTTCAAGTACTCCAGCTTCCTCCCACAGTCCAGGCTGATGACTCTAAAGCTGGTGACTATAAATTGTGCGTGAATGTGAGAGTGAATGGTTGTCTGTCTCTATGTGGCAGCACTGACACATAGTTTGGCGACCTGTCCAGGGTGTACCCCTCCTCACGCCCAATGTCAGCTGGGATAGGCTCCAGCACAACTGTCACGCCTAACAAGATTAGTTATGGAAAATTAATAAATGAATGAAAGGTTAAAAAGACCACAGATCTATAATAATACACAGATACTGGATGCTAAGATGGTGCCTATTCAGTCCCATGTAGTTGCTCGCCTGGTGCGTACACCAAAAAAGTTTCTAGTTTCTGGGTTACTTCTGCAGTACGCCGCACACTGAATATGCATAGTAGTGTTTTTCCCACTGGCTCCGCCTGTGAGTTCCCGCTCAGCTATAAACTTTGTATTGTGTTGACGTCACAGATATTTTAATCGCTTTTCTTGGCTTGACCCAAGGTTTACAAATATAAAAGCTTATAAGTCATAATTGACCTTGTTTTCAGTTCGTCTCGTTTATAATAGTGGCCTATGGGGAAAATGCTTTTTTGGCCGCAAGGGATTTTTTCAATGCAATACCGGAAGTGGCCACTGGGGAAATATTGGCAGGCAAAGCTGGGTGGCTTTCCTGGGGGCCTGAGGGACACAAAGCATGCACCGATCTACATGTTCTATACAACACAGCACAGTTCCTGGTAGACAGCTGGCAATTTTTTTGAAGCGCAGAAATATGTGATCTCTGACAACTTGTTTATTTCTGTTGTCATTTGCAGGCGTAACTGTAACGTTTAAATATATGCACTTGAACACCCAGACCTGACCTGTCTAAAGTCTCTGCTGTGCTGATTTAATGTACTGTGTTGCTTTGCTAGCCTCTTTGATGAACTAAATCTACCGACACAAAAGGTAAACAGTGTACTGCTGTAGAAGGGGGCGCAACAAAACTTACTTTAGCCACCTAAAAAGACCCACCTTAAAAAAA
Organism: Cephalopholis sonnerati; assembly: GCA_019142605.1. Classification (NCBI taxonomy): domain Eukaryota; kingdom Metazoa; phylum Chordata; class Actinopteri; order Perciformes; family Serranidae; genus Cephalopholis; species Cephalopholis sonnerati. The sequence goes on along the minus strand of JAGQAX010000003.1, from coordinate 29,615,074 downwards.
ACTATTAATATTAGTTTAAGTGTTCACTATATTTAGAATATTCTCACCACTTTACCTTGCACAAAACTGATCGAGGCAGCAGGCAACTACTAGGAGTGGGTTAAAAATCGATACAGCCTAGTATTGCGATATTTTTGTGTGGCAATATCGTATCGTTACACAGACCCCAAAAAAATTTATTTTACTATAAAAACTATTAATATTTCAAATAAAAAATTAACTTTAGGTAGCCTACTAGAATAATATAATAAATTGCCTTTTCAATCTACTAGATACATTTTGACGCTGCAAAAAAATGGCTGAAGTGAGATGAACACACTGAAAACTTTATTTTATTTGACAAAACAGTTGTTTTGGGGACATAATTTACAGTTGAAAAAAGGTAATATATCAGAATATAATTTATCACAATACTCAACATATCGCAGCGTATCTAAAATCGCAATAATATTGTATCATAAGTATCGTGATAATATTGTATCGTGTCTGGCGGCTAAGAGATAATGGCTTCAGTTCATACACTTAAACTGATATATATTTTTTAGGTGGACTTTTATTTAGGTGGCTGAAAACTAACTGAGACAGCATTATCTTAGCACTTTTTCATTTTATGCATGTGACAAAGGTTTGTTTTTTTTTAACCTGGAAGTTATTGGAAGCAAACACTGTAACTCAGTGTAAAGGCCACTTCCTCTTAGCTGACTTTAACGACAGCTATCGGATGATTGAATATTGCAACAGAGCTTTGCAAATATAAATTGTAAAGGAAAATATTTAACAAACGATTAAATTCCTGTTCATCATAGCTTTATGTATTTTGGCAAATGGGCAAGATGAGTAAAGATGGAAGAATTTAAGACTAACTCCATGTTGTGACTGAATGAATGGATCAATTATGTGGGTATTAAAAAGTAACCTCAAGTATAAAACAAAGCCCTCTCTCTGTCTGGCTGTTATCCCTCGACTCATGGAAAGTGCTCTGACAGGAGAACTTCAAAGCAAAAATACCAACATAATAACAAAGGCTTTATCAGCAATACAGTATACTGAATTGTGTGTGTTTAACCTAAGTCACCGTTTGTGATGTGCCTTTGATGTAATGTGCCGTCTGCAAACAGTGGAGGAAAGGCTAGACTAGTATGAAGGTCTTATCGGGATGTGAGTCAAATTGAACCTTAACAGAGAACTTCATTGAAATGTTGTGCAATTTAACCTTGGCGCGCAGATCACGGACACACCGCAGGTCTAAAAATAGTATGTATTAAGTGCGAGCAGGGCAGAGTCTCTACTCATCACAGCATTGTGAAATACCACATATTGTGTAGAATTGCTTACCAGCAATGAAGGGCTATCAATAGAAGTGAGTCTTGACATGGTTTATATAAAGCTGATACCACTGGGTGGGGGCAAAACGCAAGCATGAGGACAGTTATTGGCATACTTCACATACATCTGCTGAATTTGTTTACATGAGGCTGCTCTGAAGAGGCTGAAGTATAACATTTCAACTTATACTTAACTACTTGACATTAAGTACTAAATGTGCCTTACAAAAATGGCCTTTTTTCTGTATGCACAAGCCCAGTCTTTGATGTGGAAATGACAGAGAAAGAGTAAACAGGACTAGAAAAAAAACCTGCATGTAGAGAGAGTTGAAAGCGTCCTGGTGCTGCAAAGCGAGCACTTTAAACTTGTCTACATTTAGTGTCAGTGCATGTAATTAGAATAATGATTTTATCTGTGTTAATCTGTGAAGTGCCAAGTGTTAAATTCATTAGTACAGTCATCGTTTAGTAAACGAAAGGGCAGACAATAAAACCATTTAAAACGAGTAATAAAAGGGGGATTTCAAATGAACAGTCAGCAGGAGGTGATTTCATTCGCCGGGAATCAGAGCGTAGGTATTCCCCTTCTCGGTTGTTGAGGACAGTAGTTTGGATTGCGCAGCAGTGTTAGTATGCAAAGCACAGCTCGGAAGAGTGAAGTGTGAATGATAATAAATTAAAAAGAAAAACTGAACTACTGCATCAGAGTAAAAGTTTAATTCATATATTCTTAGAAGCCAACAGAGGAGGCTCTGTGAGAAACATCATAAAGCTCTGACAGATTACAGTGATGCCCACATCACTATTGACCACTTTTCTCCAAACTATGCTGCTAAATTTAGCGATGAAGAGTGGGACTTTCTTCCTAGAGCATTTTTTTCTGACCAAAAGAACGTTCCAAATGCACTGATGTCATAAAGTCAAGCCCTACAAAGAAAAACCGCCGAGTCAGACATGTTTGATGATGGCCTTGGTTGTTATTAAAAGCGAGCTCTGACTGTCCCCTACAAAGTCACTTTTTTTTTTTCACTATGTAAAACTGTGATCTGTTTATTCTTCCACAAACAGAACATAAAAGGCATAAGCCATAACGTCTGTAATCATTTGCAGTGCCCTTCTTTTTTTTTCTCACACCAAACACACAGACATACACAGACACACACACAAGCACGCACAGACACACATGCGCGCGCACCCAGGGGACTTCCAGACCAACACACCTCCACCCACACTCAACCTCCATCGCTACAGGCTGTGAACCCCGAGACCAACACACATTCCACACAGGTCTGCTCACATTTGCACAGATAAACGAAGAATTAAGGCTATTGACATGACACACACCACCACACTACATTACAGCCGACTTCAATACGCCGTATCACCGAACACTCCATGAGCTGCACATATATCAGACAGTTATTGTTAGATCAAGTCAGCAGGCTGCTGATGAGCTGGGAAGTCATGTGATCATCAATAATCATTTGCATCATTTTAGTGCTTTCACACACACTTACAGTAGTGCTTTAATTATATGCTAGCTACTTCACACAAGCACTTTACTACATGTCAAAGAAAAATAGTATACTTTTTACCCTACTACATTTATCTGACAGCTGCAATTACTTTTCAGATTAAAAATAATAATAATTTATTATTCACACTTACAGTATGAACAACCCAGCATATACCAACATGTAGAATAGTTAAAATTACTTTAATCTTGAATTAAATGACATAAATTAAATAATAGCCCTGACTGAGGCCATTCTGCTGCACAATGAGAACAAAATTAAATTTAATAAAGTTAAAGATTAGCCTACTTTTTGTACACTTTTGAATGCAATACTTTAACTTAATAAAGTATTTTTTGATTGTGGTATGGCTACTTTTAATTCATGCTTACTGCTTCCACCACAGGTAAAAACAAAATAAAGTAGGGAGTTTAAAAACTGTTGTCAGAACTAGGTTGTCACTTCTACTGTTCACCGACAGGGGGGGTTCAGATTCATATTTCATTGGCCTGATTACATGTAATTAAGGCTTTCAACTGTGGATGGATTACTGAATGGGCCAAGTGGGCACACACGCAGGGACCTAATGTGTCAGGGCCCCCCTAGCCTTCACCTTTGCCTTCAAAAAGCAACTCAAGTTAACACATGCTAACCACAAAGAGACTAAAAGTGACCACAAGGAGACGAGAGAAATGCAAAGGAACTGCATGGAGGCACAAAATGGCCGCATAGAAACAGGCAAGACAACCACAAAACAACCAAAAAAAAAAAAAGACCTCAGAGTCTGTGTGTCTTGTCAGTGTAGGAGAGGTGGTGGGGCCCTTTGCGTATCCATGCCCAGGGGCCCCTTGTCTCATACTCGCCCATGATTTGAATTACAGCTGATTATCTGCTTAAGTGACCCCTTAAAACTTCAAATTTACTGTTTTAATTTTCGCAACAATGAGTCACTCAGAGTGCAGCGTCGCCTGACACCATTCATACAAAGAGTGAAATCAGGAACTGCTCAGGCTGCCCACAATCATGCTGAACAGTCAACATCTCAAAACCATATAATAATCATACGGCTAATCATAAGACTCGTTTGTGTCATGTTTTGAAAGAGACTTGCAAAAGTCGGTCAATTCCTGAGAAACTAAAGGTCGAAGAGCTTCTTGTACTGCTTGTGTTGTCTCAGGTTCGATTTGTCATGACAAAAATATGTCTGACACCTGTCAGCAGCAGACACCACACTACTGCCCACGCTGAGTGCATACATGCTACCCATATGCAAGTCAGTGCAGGTTTGAATAAACAAGGGAGATATTTGTTTTAAATGAATCCTTAACCATGTTTTAATCCCATCTTTTCAAGACTTAGCTTCCTCAGTCTTAACCCTCTGTAACCTCTCATTCAATCTGATGAGATACATGATGTATTTTATTTTGATAACAGAGGCGTAGCCAGAAACCATTATTGTCTATAACAACAATCAGTCTGTCCATCCTCACCTGACACAACACACATTTAATTTACTAATTAATTATAGGTCACATTCCTGGCAGAGGCCGAGCACGCCGTGTTTGTGTGGCTGTCTCTCCTCCATCGTGAAGGTGTGATTATTGGAAATTATTCAAAAGGAAATTCCTAATGAACAGCAGTGGTTTAGCAGGTTAAACAATAGAGAAGCATGACATTACAGTTTCACTATGACCTGTCAACAGTTTCAATTATTACAACACACAATTACTAATTTTGTTCCTATATTTCTCAGACATTAACAAATATAGCAACAACTGTTTGACACACAATAGCTGCTGTCTGTGCCATCGTGGAGACGGACAGGCATTCCAATCATTTTCTAAAAGGCTGCTATTGAGATGATGCATTTTGTCCACGAGCCTGTTAACACAAATCAGCTGTCACAAACAGCACCCTGCTCAAAATCTATTTTAGTCCGCTCAGCAAAAAGTGGCCCAATTTTTTTTTTATTTTTGTTGGTTTCAGTTTGTCACAGATGGCCTCAAACAGTTGCTGTCATATTTTTCAGATTTTTTTTTTTGTCTGTTTATTTATATTTCAGGTGTTTAAGAGCAGACACAGAGTCTGGATGACTAATGGAGCAAACATCCAGCTGTCCCAGAAGACAACAATTCCACGGGCGCCAGGTTTTATATGTGTAAACTTGTTTTTACTCATTTACATGAAAATGTGTGTGTGAATACACACCACTAAACCACAGCTGCATGAGGGCCTTAATATGGGAACTGCCTGCTTTATGGCACAATCTTTTCACCCAACAGTGGCCTAGGTAGAAAAGACATTTGTGCAGGCCTGTGACTTTGTTCTCAAAGTCTACATAACTCATGATTATCCTACTATCCCACACCTACTTAGGTTATACCAATAGAGGTCTAAAAACTTAAGGTCTTGAACTGCACTTAAGGTCTTAGAGTATAAAAGACAGCCAGATGAGATGTACATGTCTCAACAACAGGGCCAAAGGAGAACCGACCAGACCTAAACAAACACTACAGAGCATTTTACAATCTCACGTGTCCTCAGACAAGCAGATTAATTTAACCGCTCTAAATGCAAAGCCAACAAATAACACAGCAATCTCAAGAGTCAGTCAGCGGCCACAGCAGGCACAGAAGTCACGTTTTATCTTACCATGGTTGGCTTGAGGGAGAGACGCTGCAGATTATATCACAAGGCGCAGGCAATGTGTCTTGGAGTTGAACATGGAGATGATTTCATCACTACTCAGCCAGACTGTTCAAACAAATGTGGGTCAGGGATAGTCAGAGACGCCTTTCAATCCTGTTTGCTGTAAAAAATAAAAAAAAAGATGAAACTAGATGTCATTAGCATTTGGCAATGACAGTTAAGAGTGAATGCCTATTCAGTTTGCCTGAGTTGTTGCGGGCCTGATGGCGACACTTCCTTCCTCTGCTTTTTAGCTGCATTTAGCTGCTACAGGTCCAGTGTGTAAGATTAATCACCTGAAAATAAGAAGCCCTTTTTATCTAAATACAGCGCGGACCCTTTTTCACAGAGTTCGCAATGTTGTTTCTACAGTAGCCCAGAAAGGACAAACCAAATACTGGCTTTAGGTAGGACCATTCATGTTCTAGCATCAGCCACTATAGTACATGCTTGGCACACCAGAGAAGATTCAGCTGGTTGCAGTCTGCAGCCTCAGCCGCTAGATACCACAATTGAAAAGTGGCTGATGGTATGCCATTGATGGTTTAGCAGCAAAAGCTGATCCCTGGAGTGGTATGCCGCTTGTCAACGGCATGTAGTGGCAAGATCGAAAGTGGCTAATGGTATGCCACTGGTGGTTCAACGGCATAAGCCAATCCCTGGAGTGGTATGCCGTGAGTGTTCTACCGGTACATACCATTTCCTAACGGCAAATGCAGCTTAAAAAGTGACAATCTATTTTTTGGACAAATGCATATGCAAAAATAAATACATATGAGCTAGTTTTACAACACGTACTGCCGTAAATTATGTTTTTGTTTCTGTCTTTATTGACGATGTTGCACAGCATAGCATCGTAAATAAAGGAATGTGTCATTTTCTCTCATCTTTTCTGTTGTTAGGATATGTTCTATGGTTTTAAATGACAGTAAATTAGTTTTATACACGTCTATCATTCCCGGTGTGCCGAAAGTCTGTGATGCTCCCAACGCTAACATTAGAGCTATCCTTAGCTAACTTAGCCCTGCCACCATAGCCAGTTTGGTTAAGACTAACAGAACTATAGAGCAAAGTAAATAATGAGCTGCTGGTATTATTTGTGGCACATTCAGTGGATTCGGAGAGCGCAATCATACTTGACCTAAAATGAATATCAACACCATGGAACATTAACCAGGTGTCAGTGAAGATTCTCAGTCATCCAGGTCATGGTCATCTTGGGTGCGATATCGTAGGCAACTGGACTTGCTTGAGCTATGTTGTGCTAAGCTGTCAATAAAGACAGAAACAAAAGCATCATTTACAGCAGTACTTGTTGTAAAACTAGCTGATATGTATTTATTTTTTGCACGTGGATAACCCTTTTAAGCTGCATCTGCTATTTGGAAATGGTATGTGCCTGTAGAACATTCGCAGCACACCACTCCATGGACTGGTTTATACCAGTGAGGGTTCAGCTCATGCTGCTCAATTACTAATGGCATACCATCAGCCACTTTTCAATCTCTACATCACTCACAAAATCCTACACACTGGACATTTAATTTAGCCAAATCCTCACTTGTTTCGTGGCCCTAAATCAGTCATGTCCAAAGTCAAGTCTGGGGGCCAATTGTATAAATTACACAACATGTTTTATTGTGGATTTTTGTTTTATATGTTGTATTTGTTGCATTTTAAATGTGTTTTGATTGGCTGCTGCCTTGGCCAGGGCTCTCTTGTAAAAGAGATTTTCAGTCTCAAAGGGACTTCCTGGTTAAATAAAGGTTAAATAAAAATAAAGAAATAAAATAATCAGACAATATTGCTTTTTTTCATTCACCTGACGTTGGCAGGACTATCAAATCGTTTGCAGACATGCACCTGAGCTACACAGGTGGAACTGATGTGTTCTCACAGATAGAAGGTAAACAAGCAGAGGAACAGTTAAGGTGAAACACACTGTCGCGCGTAAAGTGCCGCTCCGAGCACACACCGGCGCGTCACACTGCAGCTCCATGACAGATGACCACACAATGTTATTGCTACTTTTACTGAGAATTATCTGTACCTCTTCCACCTCTGCGTTAGCTTAAAGTCATGTGTGGATAGCCCCTAATGAAAGTTTTCTCACCTGAAGAGCCAGTCTCCAGAGCTATGACTCGCCAGGCAATATCTATGTGTCTCCCTTTATCCAGTCTTTGTCACACACCAAACAGCAACAGAGCTCTCTTTAAGCACCTGTGGTGAGGAGAGGAGTTGAGGAGCCACAGGTGCAGAGAAGAAGAGCTGCTACGGGAGCCGGTGCGTACAAACAGAGTGCGAGTGGGGAATAATTCAGTTAACTCCGCCGACGCGCGCCCAGCCGCCACCGGTGTGTTTCCTTTAGGTGACCTATTGCTAGATGTTGCTGGGTGGCTGACACGGCCACAGCAAAAAGCATAAAGTCAAGAGCGAGGGCAGCTGCTTTCAGGTGCAGTGGGAGGTCAAATACGTTCTCACTAGTTGTTTCTGTCATTTGTATGTGTATTTTTTAATAATCATATGACGCAAAAAGCAGCAGATTATTTTCACATAATCAAATGTGGTCCTTATTCAAGAAAGTTTGGACACATCTGCCTTCAATTATTCCTCATCCCGTTTTCTTTAAATATCTTTGTTTATATATTTTCTGTGATTTGTTAATTATATAACTAAGAAAGCTGCAAAGGGATCCAATGTGAATTAGAAAAATACTGGGTTTGAAACTGGAAAAGGAACCCATAGTTTTTCGTTCTCCCGAGCAGATTGTACTGTATTTTTACTTATGCTGCAAGGGACAACATTTTATTGCAGTGGATCAATTAAAAAGTACCAACTGTTAAAGGCTGGCAGAGAATTCTGTTTGTTTTAATGCCATTAGAGTAGGCTGCCTTGTGTATGATTTGATGTGTTGACATTTGATGTGCCAGAATATACTATCAACAACCCCAGAAATTATACTCACAATCCTTAAAGATCATAATAATAATAATAATAGTAATAATGATAATAATAATAATAATAATAATAATAATAATAATAATGATAATAATGCCCTTATTTGTGGTCCATCAGGCTAGATTTAGGCTATCTACTACATGACCCCTGGGGGAACCCTCCTATGATACATAATTTTTTAGTGCCTGACAAGCCTTCAAACTCCCAGGTACACACACCCAGGCATCACTCAAACTGGTGCTTTATTTCATTGTCAGAACCTTGAGAACACATCCTTGTCAACATTTTGCTTGTTTCGTTTTTGCTTCTTGTTTGTTTTTTCATGCTGTGCTCTTTATGGTCCGAACATCCAGTAGTAGGGGCCCAGCATATTGTCCCTGGGCCCCCCAGCATATTAATCCAGCCATGACAAACACTTATGAAACACACTTCCTGTTTGGGGTGTTCACCACTTTTCCTCTGTTGTCATATTATTTTGTCGATTTTGAAAAACTTGTACTCTTGGTCAATCTGCATTTTGATGAATAATAGAATAAACTCATTGAGCCTCAGTTGATATTATTTAAATTCATGTTTAACACAACACAAAACAGACGTCTGAGGATGTATCTATGGACGCAGCCATTCCAAAAACTTAAAGTAACAGGACTATGATTTATCCTTGTTAGGTGTATTTTACACGTCACACAGCTCTGTTTAACACTGGAGTCTTATTGTATAACCTTCAAACACCCTGGAGCCTCAGTGAAGGACTCCAAAATACTAAAACATGACAATGGATAAATCATACATTCATAGTTACTATTATACATGATGACATCCACGTAGCCCACTTTCATATTTCATAATCAATAGTCATTTTGCGATGAAAGTCAATAGGCTGATTAATAAGTGTATTGACCCCCTATCACACCTCATAGACTCAACAAAGATAACTTAACTGACAAAACAATCACACCACAAAGTCCATGTCATAGCTGTTCTGGGGTTTTGAGCGGATCACATGATCCCAGTGGTGCAAGGTAGTTACAACCAGCCCCAGTGCACAGTGTCATAATGGGCCCTCAGGCACTCTAGTTACTTGTTTTGCTCCTAAACTAGCTGCCAAATAATCTTACATGATCTAATAGACTTGTCACTGGATCACACCAACACACATATCACCCAGAAATCATCATCACATATATGTAGAGGACAAAAACACCATAAATAAGGAAGTATTTATTTATTTAACATTTTTGTAATTGTGAATAGTTTATGTAGAGTAAGCATATATTATATATTTTATGACATATATTGTTACAGATTGCTACTGACTATTTTACAAAAAAAACAACCATTATTCCATCTATAACAACAACAGTCTGTCCATCCTCACCTGATGCAACACACATTTAATTTACTCATTAATTGTAGGTCACATTCCTGGTGAAGGTGTGATTATTGGAAATTATTCAAAAGAAAATTCCTAATGAACGGCAGTGGTTTAGCAGGTTAAACAATAGAGAAGCATGACATTACAGTTTCACTATGACCTGTCAACAGTTTCAATTATTACAACACACAATTACTAATTTTGTTCCTATATTTCTCAGACATTAACAAATATAGCAACAACTGTTTGACACACAATAGCTGCTGTCTGTGCCATCGTGGAGACGGACAGGCATTCCAATCATTTCCTGAGAGGCCTCTATTGAGATGATGCATTTTGTCCATGAGCCTGTTAACACAAATCAGCTGTCACAAACAGCACCCTGCTCAAAATCTATTTTAGTCTGCTCAGCAAAAAGTGACCCATTTTTTAAATTTTTGTTGGTTTCAGTTTGTCACAGATGGCCTCAAACAGTTGCTGTCATATTTTTCAGATTTTTTGTCTGTTTTTTTTAAATATATTTCAGGTGTTTAAGAGCAGACACAGCGTCTGGATTACTAATGGAGCAAACATCCAGCCTCCTCAGAGTCCAAAAATTCCACGGGCGCCAGGTTTTATATCTGTAAACTTGTTTTTACTCATTTAAATGAAAATGTGTGGTGAATACACACCACTAAACCACAGCTGCATGAGGGCCTTAAGATGGGAACTTCCTGCTTTATGGCACAATCCTTGCACACAACAGTGGCCTAGGTAGAAAAAGACATTTGTGCAGGCCTGTGACTTTGTTCTCGAAGTCTACATTACTCATGATCATGCTATGCCAAACCTACTGAGATTATACCAAAAGACATAAAAAAAACTTTTTATTTATCAATGTCAATACCGGATGTTGAGCACAGGCTTGACATAGTAACATGCACTTAAGGTCTCAGAGTATAAAAGACAGCTAGATGAGCTGTACAGAGGCCAAAGGAAAACCAACCAGACCTAAACAAACACTACAGAGCATTTTACAATCTCACGTGTCCTCAGACAAGCAGATTAAGTTAACCACTTTAAATGCAAAGTCAACAAATATTACAACCATCTCAAGAACCATTTAGCAGCCATGGTGGGCATAAAAGTAATGTTTTATCTTGGTGGGTTATGGGGGAGGTGCTGCTGATTACATTACAAGGCACAGACGTAAACATGGACTAAACAATCACACCACAAAGTCAATTTGGTAGCTGTTCTGGAGCTTTTGATCTGATCACACGACCTCAGTGGTGCAAGGTAGTTACAACAGGCCCCAGTGCACAGTGTTATGACGGGCCCTTAGGCACGCTAGTTACTTGTTTTGCACCTAAACTAAAGCACGCGGCACCATTTTTAATTAAATGTGAGTTTCAGGGGCACATTTTCTAGCTGATGAGCACAACCTAACACATTTTAGTTTTGGCAGAATGTTATTACAACTGGTTGGGATTAATTATTTTTTTGTTTTATTCTAACAACATGCACATCTCTGCTACAAATGAAAAGTTGTTGTTTTCTTCTAGAGCTTACCTTTCCTCTACAACTGCACCTCAAAGTGGTGGAAGTGAAATGTTACAACGTACCCCATGGGTGGGGTTAATTGTAACAGGCCGAGGGTTAGCTGTAACACTTGCTGGAAAACTCTGTTAAACACAATTAATTCAATACCTTCTATCTATATACTGTAGGTCTCCATCTACATCAAAGTTACCATCTAACTGTAGATACTCAGATTTCCAGTTCTTCTGAGCACTTTTTGTTGATGTTGCATTCAAGTGTAGTGGGAAAAATGGATATTGAATAATTTACAGTCCCATTGCAACTCATGGCATGATCAAAAGCTCCGGTGGTGCCACTCAATGGACCTCAGGTGAGATAGTCACCTTGTGTTTCCAGGATCAAGAAGAAATGTAAAGACCTAAAATCAGTTGCAGCATCCAGAGTGCGCAGCTGCGTTTTTAAATCAAACATTGAACCGCCAAAGAAGAGTTTGATTTTGTTGAGAGCTGTAGGAGGAGTCAGTTTCCATCATCAAAGCAGCAGCAGCAGCAGCAGCAGCGAGGAGGAGCAGAAGAGAAATGTGCTGCCTCTGCTGTCAAAAGCAGTCGAGACGGCGCATGCGCACGATCGCGCCACTGCAGTACAGACAATGACGTCACCCATTCAAAACACCAAACAAGCCCAGACACACACCGACTGATCGCTGGACAAGCGATGCACGGTTTACTCACCAAACCCACACAACCTGTGGACTGGTCACGCTGACAATCCGGGCACGGCTGAAGACCGACCTCCAGACATCAACACCGAGCCGTGATTATTCCACACGCGCTCTCCTGCGTGTTTTTTAAGCCGTATTTTGTTCCTCAAATAGTCATCATCGGACTACCTGTCAAAACGACTGAGTGACAAATTCACGGACGTTATCGCTGCAGGATGATAGAGGAGATAGAGTTCACGGTGGATGATCTGACAACAGCCGCAGCGAAGGGAGACTGTAGCCGTGTGGAGTCTATCCTGGGGGCAGGAGTTAGTCCTAACGGGCGCAACATGTTTGGAAGATCCGCTCTGCAGGTCAGTGTCACCACATGCGCTTCGACGGCTTATTAAAGCATCGTTTTAGCACTAAAACATCGTTAACCTCTTGGGGAGACATTTTCAACCAGGATATAGGCAAAATATTTTATCTGTATTTACTGAAAAAGCAGCGCACCTCAAAATTACGCGCAGCCTTTGTGATCAAACTTCGGCTTACCTTATTGAGAAAAAAACACTCCAGTTTCCTCCCAATGCATTTTCTCGTCAAGCTAAATCAAACTATAAGTTTATATGGAGCCTTTAGGCAGCAGATTGTTGTTAATTTTGTGGTCTATTACGCATTTTTGCACGGCACTGTTTTTACGCATGCCAAAAACAAGCTTATTTACAGTATTATGGTTGCAAAAGCAGAGCATATTCTTATCATAATAACGCTCCACCTCTTCATTACTCACTCACCTATTCCCACAAAAATAAGTCTCATCTACACGGGTTAGGGCCCTCTGTAAAACAGGATATTACAGCAACAAATTAGCTGAATTAACACCATATAACACCTGCCACTCAGAAAATTTGAAATATTGTCGTGTGCTTATTTTTATGAAAAAGTCTGCCGCCTTTGTATCATAATTTGCAGCCACCGAGATCGTAGTGAGCAAAAACACAACTCCCCTTTGCTCTCATGTCAGGTAATGGAATATAATTTCTCTTTAAGATGAAAGAAAACGAAACTAAATGAGCTCTTAAAGGCTGCTCAAGTTAATGTAGGCGTTTTTTAAAATAAATGCGTTGTTTTGGTGTGTTAAATGTGCTCACAGTGGCTCATCACTCATATTTCCACTTAAAATTATGACTAAATTAAATTAAATTTTAGTCCATGTGGGACAATATGCGTCATAGCCTATATTATCTCCAGCGTCAGTTAAGAAAGCTCCAAATGGTGAGTTTTTTTGTAACATAATAAGCCAAATATATTTTCAAATCTAAAAAATACTAGTGTAAAAAAAAATGAGGGATCTTTTTAGAGCAGTGTGGTTTTATTAAATTGCAGGTCAAACTCCACACTCTGCTCCTCAGTGCTCTATAAGGATATAAATGATTGATTTTTTTAAATGGCTTTATGGGCGTAATCAAATCTAATTAGCCTCTATATCTTCATAAAGGTGATGATGATGGGGAGCACGACGGTGGCTCTTATATTACTCCGGGCAGGAGCTGATCCCAACTTGATGGACAGCAGCACCGGGGGCACCCCGCTGCATGACGCGGCCAGGACGGGCTATTTGGACACTGTGAAGGCGCTGGTGGACTACGGGGCTGACATCCAGGCCAGAGACAATGCAGGCCGTCGGCCGATCGATTTGGCCGTAGAGAATGAACAGTCACTCACAGCTGATTATCTCAAGTCTCTGGAAAACATTCAGTGATGCTTGTTGTGATTTGGGACTCGGGGCTCAGGGAGACGGGCCCTGAGGAGGCCTCCAAACTGAATTACTACACAGAGGCGGTTTTGCTGTAAAATATTTTTTATTTATTTGTATGTTTTTTGCTGAATGGGTTGCATTATTTTATTTTTAACGAAATCGGCTTTATCACGCAGGGTCGCTGTTCTGAAAGAGCACAATATTGTTATAAAGATATAAAGCCAATATTCGGGATATTCCGTTTACAGACACATTAACACAATTTGTTTGCTGATTTATCTTCCGTTTTATCACCGGTATATTCCCAATAGCCTTCAAGGAATCCCACTTACAGTTTTACTTTAATATTTCTTAAGTAAATTGTATTTTTAAAATATAATCATTGTCGCCCTTCGTTATAAAACTGTATTTTGAATATCCTTTCATTTTAAATATTTAACCAAATAACAGAAAAGCCATTCAAAATGTTTTTGCACATTGAATATTAGTGTCTCACTGATGCACTATTCTGTAAGCATTATCTGTATCCTGCAGAGACTTTGAGTCCCGCTTCCTGTTTGTACAAAAACTCGCATATTATGCACTTTAATAATATGTCAAATGTAAATAAACTTTTAAAGGTGTGAAGCAGATTGGAAGTAATATAATTATGCGTCACATATTGTGTTAAGGTTGGGTTAGTGAAAGGTACCAAGAAATAAAAAAAATAAAAAAAAAACCTATAAAGCCATTATTATTTGAATTTGCATTGCATGAATTTGCATTGGCATTACAGTTGGGAGTTTAACAGTTGTACAATAATTAATTAAACGAGCAATATATTACTCCAGGGCGAACATTTTACACGTTAGCCGACTTCCCCTTTGCTTCTGCTAAACAGGTTTTTAAGAATATTGACACAGTCACATCACACACAGAGTTTTGTCTTTCTTTACACTGCAAGGTAAATACTGATCTTGTTATTATCTCTGGCCTCAGGTGACTGCACAGTGAAACACGCCAACAAGAACAATAATGTTGCAATCATTTCTTTATTTATTCATTTAAACTGAAAAGTTCGAGGCGATGTTTCCAGTTCACATGTACATATTTTAATTGGGATATATCTGACAGAAGCTGGTTGACTCAAAGCACCAGTTAAAGTAGACTTTTGTGCAGATGAATGATGCGTAAAAATACTTAAGGTTATAGTTGTGTCGCCATTTTGAGTTAATACCGTGTAAATGCATTGCTGCCACGCAGCGCAAAAAAAGTCTCTATATATATTCTGAATACACAAACATGACTCATAAGCTCTGCATCAGTTTGGAGAGTTAAACATCAGCCTAGTTTTGTTCAAGCCTGGCGGTTTTCATGGCTGTATGCAACCAAAGTGAGGTTTGGCAACACAGAAATCCCCCAAACCACGACGGGCATAAAGCACTGCTGTTGTTGTTGTTGAAACGTTTACCTATAGGTCCAGTGTGCAGGCATTAACATGGTAAATAAATTCAGTTCAAACAGGAGGCAGATTTTAGATTTAAATTATCAAATGAGATTACTGGGAAAAAAATGCTTCAAATCCACATATTCAAATCTGAACTCTTAATTCTGGAAGATATAAATGCACTACAGCCTCAGGACACAGTGTGTGCTAATCCTGATTGATGTTATCATTTGCATTTCTTTTTATACTACTTTTCATTGCACAACAGCCTCAAAATTATCCCTCCCTGCATTCCAGGGCATAGTGTGAGCATGTGATTAAAAAAAATAAATAAATAAAAATGATGACATATTTTAATTTGGTCAACTTGCTTTGAGATTTTAATGCGTTTCTAACAACTTTAAGTACAAATATCCACTTTTCATTGAGGTAATTTATGCAGCATGAACCATTCATATTGTTGAGACCAGGCAACAAAGAGGAAATACAAGATACCAGCTATTTTTAGATACGTGTAGTGTGTGCACATCAGGTGCAGAATATGCAGAGAGGGGAAAAGACAAACACAAGTGATAACAGAGGGTGCACAGCTATGACAAAAACGTCCAGTTTCATTAGTTGCTTATGATTTTTTACAGTATATCAAAGATTTTAAGTGTGCAAAAAAACTGTATAGTTTCTCAAAATGACTCTGTATACTGTCAGTTAGCTGATTTATTGACTGGAAAACAGTTTGCATGTACAGTGCAGATCCTGTCCTACATATAAACTGAATGTTGTTGGGTTTTAATTCATGACACATTTAAAACAGTTCGAAGAGCAAGAAAAAAAAAATCTGAAAATATAAAAAATGTACTCTGAAAAGCAAAGATACAAACATTTCCAGTTTTAATAACAAGACACAATCTTGCTGAAGTGTATCAGGCATTTAAAAGATTATACTTGAGTACATCTGATACATTCGAGACATGTATTATAAATGTATTATAATAGTCGTACCTAAGGCTGTAAGAAAGTATACAGGTGCTAAACTTTCTAAGCATTTTTATTATATCCTGCATTGACAGCAATAAAGACACACACGGTTTACAGGCATATATATATAAATTTTTACATGTTTACAGACCACAAAAAATATAAATCCACAAAAAATAATATCTAGTATAATCTTTAGAAGACTTAAAATCTTTGTTGGTCGTTACAACATGTTTCGTACCTCAACGTGTGGTCGGACTGACAGAAATGTGACGGTAATGATGTGTTCCAGAGAATAAAGTGACCTGTGGTGAGAATGACGGGGGCGTTATGTGTGTATTCTGAGTCAGGAAAGAAACACGGAAACTCCAGCTGAAGACGCAGCACATGCATTATGTATGTGAGGCACTTTTCTTGTGATTCACTGATGACAAATCCACAGGCAGAGTTGAGTTCTGTTGTCCGTGGCGGTGCGGGTGGTGTCTGGGATCCTTTTGCACTTCATTATTTTCTGCACGCTTCGTGTTTTGGTAACATGACTGAGGATTGTGCCATTGACTGGAACAGAAGGAAGACAACAATTACTGCATTTAGATCATGTGAAAATCGTCAGGCGTTTGTTTTCAGGGAAGTCTGGGTTATTATTCTTAAAAAGTTAAGAGAAAATAGAGGACATAATTTAAAACGTTTTTTTATTTATTTTTTCATTTTAATAAAACAGATGTGCAGCCATCATTACCAAAATTCAAATAAATAAAAAAGAGGAAGCTTTGATGATACACTTTTTCCGAAGAATAATCATTTGCTGTGTGAATACACTCTGTTAGTCATGGTTTTCTGAAGTGAAATTAATATAATACTCATTTATTAAACGTGCACTCTTTATCACACATTTATTTATTTATTTTTTTTAACACTTTATTTTGAAAGTCCACCTACAGATGATTTTAAAAAAATGTGTAATATTTTAACAGCTTATGAGTCAACCATTTTGATTTTTTTCTGTAGATGTTTAACATGATCTAGAGCAGTGATACTCAACTTACGGCCCCTGGGCCAACTCGGGCCCACAGTGGAGAGCCAGGTGGCCCATTGACCATTTTTTAATTCACAGTGAAAATAAACTGATTCACACTGGGATTTCTTTTGTACTTTAAATGTAAATAAGGCACCACAGTGCTTAAAGAGGTATCAAAATAGAGCTTGTTTATTTAAATTAAATTAGGGAGGACTCCCCCGACTGAGGTCCAGGCTACACCCTAAACTGATCTAGAGTATATGTGACAATTTATGAACATGCTATTGTCACATATACCCTAAACATAGACATCTACAGACAAATCGAAACCACTAAATCTCATATAATAAGCTTTTGAAATGTTACAAATAGTCCTTAAATTATCTGTAGGTGGACTATCCAAATAAAGTGTTACTAATGTCTTTATCACCACATATACTGAGTTAAGACTACAGTATGTGTTACAGCTGTAGTGTGTTGTCATGCTTCATGTTAAGCCAGCTGAGTTTTATTTTCTGTAACATTATCCAAAGCTACAGCACAGCACAATGACAGTGTCTGAGTCAGCTGCAGATGGAGGTATAATTGCTCACTTATGGCACCCAGACCTCAAGGTAATGATCACCTTCATGAACAAGAAGTGTTTTGAGAGGGGTATCGCTCCAGACGGTTTGATCACTCTTTAGAAACAGTTTAAGAGTTGGCTCCGTGAGACAGAGGAACATTATATTATAAATGAGATCTGTGTTCAAGATAGTGAGCGAAAAGGTAAACAGACCCTCTTTCACAACCTCCCCAAGACTTAGTGAATGGAAATGAATCATCATAAAAGTCGACAACTTACTTTCAAGGCCTTTATTGTCTGAGCCCAGTCCATCTGACTAATCTGAGGTATTGCAGTCAGCAGGATACTGCTGGCTTTGTTGGCGTTCTCCTTCATCGTCTTCAGTACATTGTCGACGCAGACCTAGGACACGGGAAGAAAAAACAGCAGAAGTGTGATACGAGTCACTTACAGAAATGAAAATTTCACTTCCTTAAAGTCTCAGTCATTTTATTTCCCTAAAAATGTACAGTGACGATAAAGAGGATATTCCCACTGTCAATAACACAGCATGGAATCAAAAAAATCTGTGTTTAACGACAACATTAAACATCTAATTTTTTAATAACACACACACACACACACACACTTGCAAGGGTGTAACAATACATGCATTTGTACTGAATCATTCAGTGCGCAGGCTTCCTGTTCAGTACACATTACAAACCCAATGACTCACCAAACTGATCCTTTTACATTTGGAAAACAAAATATATTGCTTAAAAAGTAAACACAACATGCTGTCTGCCCCTCCCACCCCCAAACCAAAACAGTCTACTCCAGTGGGTAGGTTACATCAGCGAGAATACTTCAAACATGTCAACTCATTTAAGCCGACTTCACCCAGTGTGTCAATCGGTGGAACTATAGACGAAAACAAGGAGCAACATAAGCACAACATTCTAACGTTATCCCTGCAACATTAAGACAGCCACTTCTAATACAGACAGAGCAAAAGATTACATAGCTACAGATATGACACCCTTCTCTGTTGACGAAAACATAGGCTTTACGAATATGCTTAATGTAACTGACCCCATTTCAGCAGACCATAATTACAGCTTTGTACCAAAAACAAAAGCCCAAATGAAAAAGGTAGTTATAATACATTTGAAATTAAAAAAATATAACTACAGTG
This sequence comes from Cephalopholis sonnerati, assembly GCA_019142605.1. Lineage (NCBI taxonomy): Eukaryota > Metazoa > Chordata > Actinopteri > Perciformes > Serranidae > Cephalopholis > Cephalopholis sonnerati. The sequence continues at coordinate 29,596,070 of JAGQAX010000003.1, read as the reverse complement.
CTACATTTTATATTTTATAAGGAGCTGTTTTGTTTTATAAGCTGCTAAGAAGAGCCCTACGAGATGGGTCACTCAGGTCAAGCTCTAGTAAAAAGTAAAAAAAAGATCAAACTTTATTATGTTCGCTTTAGTTAACAATTTTAAAAATTCAGAAAACTTCCGGCATTTCTACTGTTTTGCTGTGTCGAAAATGTACCACACTGTGTTGCATCAAACCGCATTGTGAATTTTGCAAACTGTTGCACCCCTGATTTTTTTAAGATACTGCCCTGGCCTCCTTTGTATTTCAGTTTAATAAAAAGCACATTGTACTGCACAGAAGTCAAGGCTCCAGCTCCTGGATGGCAAGTTCAGCTGGTGAAAGTGAAATTTTGTTTTTTCTTGAGTGTATTCAGATCACAAGAGGACCTGCGAGTCAGCTAAATAACATTGAGTATAACAAACACACCAGCGCAGATGTGAAGACCAGTGCATTGTTCTTCTGGCAGCCAGCTGTACTCCGATGACTCACTGTGTTGTACTGATGCAACAGAGTCTTGAGCCATTTTACCTACCACGTCTATGACACTGGCAAACATCACATTATGCAACATCACTACGAGAAAAGGGGAAATAAAAATCATGAGGATGCTTACTTATCTGCTCTAATCACATTAAGAAGCCGAGGCGTCAGTCGCACAGTCAAGGTAACATGTTTAAGTATATCTACATGAAGAAGTGTGATAATAACAACATTACTCAGTGTACAATACAGTAAGTTACAACTACATTTCCGTCCTGCCCTCATTATCTCCTGTAACCTTAATTAACCCTTCCCTTGAGTGCTTTGTTTTCATGTCACATTCAATGACTAGGTTCGTGTTTTTGTGGTGTTTGCCAGGATGAAGACAGTGAAGCTGATGACTCAGTGTGACTCAACCTCCTCTGGCAGGGCTTCCACCGGAGGCTGGCAGGCAAGATGACTGGGGGGGTGGTGGTGGTGGTGTATGGAGGGGGAGGCCAGGAGGTAGTATGAGGCTAGGAGGGAGGGAGGGAGGGGGGCGGAAGGATGTGGCGAGCGTTCTGCAACAGGAGGGGGAAGAGGTCAGCTGCAGGAACTCGGAAGTGGAGTTGTGAGTTTGGCTGGATCCGTGACAAATAAGCCAAAACTCGCCCACACGCAGTATATCAACTGCACTATCCAGAGTGGCTGACACAGAGAAGGTCACTCGGAAGCCATAAGAAGCCACAGACACTCTCTAGCCTCCTAACTGAGCACAGATGGGGAAAACCTATGTTGACAACCCATCATACTAATAAAATTAAACACAATCTGGTCTACAGACGTGTGTCAAAACGGTCTAAATGGTATTCAAAGCAAAGACGTGCTCTTTTGTTCCCAACTATTTTAACACTTTTTTGCAAATCGCCTCCAAGAGGAAGGAAGAAAAGTTTAACTGAGGACAGGACCGAGTTTTTGCTATCCACTGTTTGTGATTTCATTTTTTTGTTAAATATCCCAAATGACAGCGACTACCGGCTTTGTGAGACACTGAATGTGTCTCCAAATAATGTGTGACTCTTTATGTAATCTATCTGATAAAAAACCAGCACGCACTGTGGCAAAAACAGAGGAGGACCTCATGCCCCCAAACGTTGTGTTTCCTGCTACAAAACGACACTGATCACTGCGGGTTACAGTAAACAAGGTCCTTTTGTCAAAAGCACGGCTCAGAAAATCTTCCGGTCACAAAGAGCGAGGAGAAAAACAAGCCAGAGACACTGCTGGAATCAAAGCAGCAAAGTTTCTTTATGCAAGGAAAGTAAATAATTAAAAAAAATCTTATATTCAAAAACAATTATAAATTCTCATTGATTTTTTTTGTTTGTTTGTCTTCAGAAAAATAAAAATAAAAATAATACAACACAGTCTTACAGAAATATGTGTAACGGACACGACCTCTTACAACACATTACTTTTGTAATGCTGTGGGTAGAAATGTGGTAAAATTACGCGCTGGAAACATGAAAACAAAGCCAATGCAAAGTCTATCATTAATAGCCTTAGCTTGGTTGAGATTAGAGGAAAAAAAACAGGTTTAGAGAACCAAAAAACACTTGGTTAAGTTTTGGGAATGATGACCTATTTTGCCAAGTTACTTAAAGTACCTATGTAAACTACTTTGCGTTGTTACCAAAAGTCCGTAAAGTCACATGACTAAGTTGACTTTTGGTTTAAACAGGACATGTGTCCTGGTTCAAAGTCCCTGTTTGATTGACCAATTTGCCAGCCCTCCCACCCATCCTACGCTGACTTTTTTCGCTCTTTATACCAAATTCGTGTGTCCAAAATGACGAAAGAACCTGAGTGACTTTGCACTGGCATTGCTTTCATGTTGCCAGCACATAATTCTGACAAACTTCATGCCCACAACAACGCAACACATTGTGTTCATTTCCTGTGTTTCTACAAGTCCAGGCTGAATGTTGAGTCCTGTAACTTTCAGACTGGTATCACTTTTTACAGGTTTGTCTGACACTCTTCATCATCAACATTTTTTCTTTATGAGGATGTGTGTCGCAATCACATTTTTATCTCAGAGCTAACGTGGGTGGATTTGATACAGTTGTGCAATAATTGTTTTATTGCACAGTTTGGCACAAGTGGTTTACACCTGTGCGCGTGTAATGGCATAGCACTAATTTCTCAGTGCGAGGAAATGATTTTGCAGAGCCTGTGGTTACGTGTCATACCCCTCAGGGGTTTCCCGAGGGTTTTCCCGCTACTTTGGGAATCACTGGTCTAATGTGACCTGGCCGATGTTGTTCAAAGAGTTACGAGAATCAGCTGATTAGAAGGAATGCGATAAATATATAAGGGGAAATGCCAAAGAGACTTTTTAAGCAGGAGAGGAGTTAATGGGGTGAAATCAACTTGGGCAAGACACGGTCATACAGAGTAAATAACTGTGTAAAGTTAAGGCTAACATGAACAGAGATAACTCTATATTTAGGATACTATGGCCTAGACAAGAAAAGGTCATACAGATATGCCCTTGAGTGTGTTATTCATTAGTGTCATGACCCATCAGATGAAATTAAGTAGTAAGTAAAATAAAAAGAGTAGGCCGAGCATCCGCTGTAGCTCCAGGACACCAGTACCAAAATGTGGTTATCCTTGGCAGGAGAAGACAGTGGAGAAGGCTGGGATAAGTTTTCTCTTTTCCAAGAACCTCCGCCAAGAAGTGAATGCCAGTTGTTGTTCGTCATGATCCAGAGGAGACACGATAGCATGCTGTCCTATGAGCTAGTTTAGCAACTTTGCTAGTTAGCTAGCAATAAGGCAAGATGGATCTGGGTCAGGTGTCAATCGCCACTCAGTTTGAGAGTATCAAACCAGATAACAAGTTATGATGGTTTGCACAGTAGATAAATAATAAAATGTTATATTTAGCTAAAGTTATTAACCTGCTGGTGCCCAGCTCACAGCTTTCATCCAGGAGTTCTCCAGGGATGGTAAGGTTAATGCTAAAAGATACCAACCTGGTAGCTGGTAACTAAATAAATCTAAGACCAATAAAAGCAAATAATATTTAATGAATGTGCCACTGCTGGCTGCACACACACAGAAACAATAGGAAGGAAGCGATGTTGCCCAAAGTGCACCAACCGTGCATCCCACATTCCCGACACTGACTCACACAAGGCACAAACAAGGACAGAAGACACATCAAAGTAATAAAACGGCTGTTAGGGACCTCCAGCCTGCCACTCACCGCCTCCTCATGCTCCTTCCAACAGTCGTAGTCTGTTGCCATGGCGATGCTGGCATAGCACAAGCCGGCCTCCTTGGCGAGGACCACCTCTGGCACAGTGGTCATATTGATGACGTCAGCACCCCACTGGCGGAACATCAGGCTCTCGGCCCGCGAGGAAAAGCGGGGGCCCTCGATGCTCAGCATGGTCCCTCGCACATGGCACTTGACCCCAAGGCTCCGCGCCACCTCCACCAGAACCTGCACCAGATCAGGGAGTTAATAACTGTCACCGTAAAGCCAAGGGGAGGAGAGGTGGGAACTGCTGACATGGTTTAAATAGCTGTGTATCTCATTCTCTTAACTGGAGTGTTTAAGGAATAAAATACCGCCTGCTGTGCTGTGGGGTATGATACTGTTTTAGCAGATCAGCAGATATTTATTTTAAAAACAAGGCTGCCTTCGTCACGAGATGTTTTGTGACCCAGGATGTTTTTGTGACTAACTGTTTTTAATATAAACTAACAGGGGATTTTACGAAACTGCAGGACAACAGCAATCTCACTGCTGGCACTTTTTAAAATTTTCCATTTCATTTTTCTAACAATCATTACCAAATAATTAGCAACATTACAGCAGTATTAATATGAAAAAATCTGTACAGTGATTACTTACATAGTCAGAAAAAAACAAGCCAAAAAACATAAATTAATTTTTTTTATTAATTATACTTGACCGGTGCCTCACCATCATCACCATTCATATATTTTGTTTATGGATGCCTTCACATAGCTGCAAGCTGAGGTAAGGAGAATAAAAGGTGATGGCACAGACGAGTTTGAGGCCTTTGCCTTTGCTCCTATGACATTTTGGTTCTTCAAGAAACAGAATTTCCCTAAATCTTGAACTCTAATCAAAGTTCAATATCTGTACCTACATCCTGAATATGAGATTTGAGCATAACATAGATATCATAGTACTTTCATGCATCTAAATATTATTAATTTAATATACTTATTAAGTCATTTAAGGAAAAGATGTTTTATTTTTAGTTAAATGCACTCCTTTAATGACCATCAGAAGTGCTTCAGCTGTCAGCAATTTTACTCTGAAGCCTGTAGCTCGTGAACTTTTTTCTACACCAGCATTATTTTCACACTTCTGATCTATTTTGGTCGGGCCAACGTACGTCATTGTAGAATATATTCTGACATGATATGATGTTATATAAATGGAATATTTATGCACAATTTAAATAATAGCTTAATAGAAAATTTGAAGTAAAAAAACTACACTTGAAGAGTTAAATAAAAGTGTAATATTATAGTAATTTTGAGTACAAGAGTACAAAAGCTGAGGTAGTACAGGAAGTGAAATCTGTAAAATGAGTTATATGTAAAGGTCTTTTAGGACTCGCCTCTCTGGTTCTGTTGCAGAAAGGCTCAGCCATGGGGATGTGACATACTCCTGGGGGGCTGGTGGGCTGTCCATCATACAGCGTCTGAGCTCTCTTGGTAGTCCTGGCAAAAAGCAGCAAACAGGAAGTAGAGACAGTTAGTGTCAAGGCAGCCCGGGCAAATTCCAGATGCTGTTGTTGGGTTCAGTTGTTCCAAATAAACCAAATCCACATACAGTAATGCCTTAATTTGTTTTGTAAATCTCTGTGCTATTACGCAACATGCTTCATACTTCAGTAGAAATAAATAATAGACAATTGACTGTTTTTTAACCATTTAACTTAACAGTAGAAAAAACAATTCTTAGAAACACTGTCAACATAAACATTCATGATTTTAAGAACGAAGCAAAAAAGTAAAAAAGTTATTTTGTGTCACACTGATAATATAAATAACAAGTTGCCATTTTATAATCTTCTAAAGCAGCCACTGTTATAATGATAAAATGGGTTCCCACACATTTTCATGGACAAAAACTCAGAACTTTTCAATGACTTTTCAAGGACCCATGATACTTCTTTCTTGTCCAGCATTTTTCAAACATATCAGACTCTATTTAAACATAATTTCAGGTAGCTGGCGTATGTGAGGAGAGACAGAACATATGTGATGATACTTATTTGAGCTATGTTACTTCCTCAGCTACAGAGAATAACGTTGCCTTTGTGTTACACTAGGTGAAACCATCTCTATGGAGGATTACTGTGGTAATTTTATTATACACAACAAATACCATGACTTTTCCAAGACAATTCCATGACTTTTCCAGGTTTTCCATGACTGTGTGAACCCTATACAATACAAGTTTATCAAAGTGGTTGAATAGCTTCTATCATTTAAGAGAGACTTCACCATACTGCACACTGTCTGTCCCCGAATAGACAATTCTTTCCGACAGGGAAATAAACTGAAAGTGAAACTTACTGATGCTCTATTCTAAGCCAGACTACACCGACAATAACATGTCATTTTACATTGCTGAACGTAGGAGTTGCTGGGCTACCGCTGCCTTGATTGAGATTGTGTTATTGTCTGACTTTGTTATTTTAGAGGGTTGGTTCAGATTCACCAAACAGTTTTGCTGTGGTGACACACGTCTCCCTATGACTTCAGTTCATCAGTTTTTTTCCATTTCTGGATTCTTTGTTCATCACAGGCATGCAAGAAAAACATTTTCTTTACTAATTCAAGGTAACACGGGGTGAGTAATTGATATACAAATGATCATTTGGGGGAGGGGGTGAGGTATTCCTTTAAACTATTCACCGTGTCATGAAGAGTCCTTTTACAGCTATCCAGGACTATAAAAGCATTACCAGAAAGAAGCAGCAGCCTGGTCTCCTGCATCACGCCAACAACGGTCGTCTAATTTCCAGCTTAGCTGAGTCAGTGGGGTTCCACTAGGCACAGTGCCAGCCTGCCTCCCTTCAGCTCTTCATTGAGCCGGGTCATGAGTATACAAGAGACTGACTCACTTAGCCCAGTGACCTGAGAACATCAGGGATTCTGTGTCCGCCTGTATCCCCTCCGCTTGCTTTGTGAGTACTGAATTCTAATTAAGTGTTCAGGTTATTTCAGGGTATATTGATCATTATGTAATGGGGTGATAATAGGATAATTGGATTTCTCAGTAGTGCTGATTCATTGCTGGTTTTCTTTTATTTTCCCAGGGATTGCCTATGCACACCGCAATTATCTCAGACATCCAAAATATGAACATCTGTGCTGACGGTAATCTTTTAAGTTGATGCCCAACCCTATCTCTTAGTCATAACTCTGGCATCGGAAGACTAAAGTCATTGCTTAAATAGATCGAGCCAGCTGCAGCTCCACCCTGCCGAAAATCCAATAACAGTAGTGTGTGGGATAAACTATGAGTGGAGTACAATGGCTGGTTATGTTATGGAAATCAAGTTATCTGGGGCTGGCATTTCATTTGCAGTGTCATTTCAGGTTCATTGTTGCAAAGAATGGCTCCCACAGGCTATAATTATCAAGTATTTAAATCATTCCTAAAATGCAAAAAGGAGGAGCTGTGGACTGCTGAGCATTAGATGTATATCCTGCAACACCATTCAATCAGTCCCAGCAGTATTCAGATTTTAATAACAATTATATAAACCCTACTTCACTACGTGTCATTGGATATTACCCATGCACCCATGTTGGATTAATTCTGTTTTTATTTTGGTTTAGGGGCTAATTTAAGTTGTCTGTTTTTAATGTGCATTAATCACTAGTAGATTTTCAAATATAAACATGGGCATGACAAACAGATCAGCATAAAAATCCAAACAGGAGACTCTAAATCAAAGGGTCAAACTAGGGTGATTTGCAGCCTCAGCGCAAAAAGCATTTTAGGTCCACATGAAACATAAATGCCTAAAACCGAACCCATCCAGCATCCTGCAGCGACCACGAGGAGTAGCCAAAGAAAACAAGCAGCAAGCATCGCCAACATCACAATTGTGGAATCAATAAAGTAAGGCCTTCACAAACATGCAGTCACATGCTGCAGGACAAGTCTGAACAAGTCCCAACAAGCAACTTCCTCATTTTCGATACACAGATCTTGTCTGTGCTTGATGCTGGTAGTCGCGCGATTCACTAACACGGCCAAGCAAAGCCACAGGCAACGTGATGCAGTCGTATGCAAGTGTGCAGGGGGGGAAAACACTGACACGGCTGTGCTAAGGCAGTTTAACTATTTATCTCAATTCAGCCAGCTGTAAGGCGACTCACTGGTGACATAAGCCATCCTGCTGAAACAGCACCTCACTGCACATATTGAGTTGTTTAATGGAGTTAAGCTGACAGAGACTCTCACACGCCCACAGGGTCATGCTATACACGTATGCCGCCTGGAGGTCGGACACTGCTGAGAGAATATGCTTTCTCATGTCAGTTAAACAGGAAAATATTCTCAGGTTTACCACTAAGTGAGTTTGACTTTGAAATTCAAGCGATCAAAACCCTCAAATTCAAGGGTTTTCTTGCGAATTAAGACTTGGACAAAATAAATATAGGTATTTATTACAGATCTAAATAAACAGGAATCAGTCAGCCTAGTTCATATGTGGTCAGCTCGCACCAAAATCAGTATCAAAACCACAACAGCACAGTCAGTTCATACCAACCTAAACTCTTAATATTACAGGAAGTAAAATCAACTCCAAAACGAGGGAGGGAAAGTACATCTTCATGTGAACAAGAGCTCTCCGTGTCAGCTACTAAAACATGATAGCAGGTATTAGCTGAGGAAAGCGAGTGAATGACAACTGAAGGCTGAAATTCTCACAACTCAGACAAAGTGATACACTAAACGAAACATGACACAGACAGGAAGGAGCCCTGTTTGCAAAAATATCACTGTAAAATATCATGTTGCTGTCAACTGTTTTCACAGGTGGGACGTCGCAGTTTTTAATTCTCACTGAAGCCCTGAGCAAACTACGACACGGTGACCAATTCTTCCCACTTAACACTGTAGTAAACAAATATTGGCTTTGACAAATGTGTCAAACGTGGTGAGTCAAGTCCTTACTCCCTTGCTCACTCAGCTATCTGGACACTTTTGTAACACAGTAACATGAATCATGCCAGTGAGATGTGTGGGAAGATGCCTGAACTTGTTGTACAAGAGACAGTCATTACAGCATGAGAGCCAATGACAACAGCCTTGGACAGAAGGTCAAACTATTTAAAGAAACACATTAAGACTGTTAATAAAATCATAATTGATGGGGTTGTGCTCATAAAATATTAGAGAACAATGCAGCCATTTTATTCATGTAAACTTAATTACTGTAATGCTTTCCAGATATCAAAAGAGTTAGTCCATGTACACACACAGTTACACACTTATTTAAGGGTGTGAAATGTAATAGAATATAGTATGACATGAATGCGGTGTTATAAAGAATAAGCTTGTTGTCTGTAGTACAGCAGTAAACAGGGAGAGACAAATCGTTTTTTTCATCGTGTCTAAATTGTGCTTTGAATTAAACATATGATGTCTGTTAATTTAAAAGATCATTTTGCAAGTAAAGAAAGTCAGACTGTGAAAATCAGTAATTAGAATGACTACACAAGTCGAGCAGGTTGCGTCATACCTTTCTCTCCTGCTGACGCTATGATGCCTGTGTGTTTCATAGCGGGATATGATTGATCAAGCAACCGGCCTTGGATTGCTTCATAAAGATTTGCTTCATAAAATGCATCAGGTAAGATAGCATTATGTTTTTGAAGGGACCATGGCCAAGTTACCTAGCTAGCTAGCTAACTGGTAGAGGTGGTGTATATTGTGTGAGACATATAGCAAACATGTAATCCATTGCACAGTCCAAACATATAAAAAAAATTATTTGCTTCTTGCCGTTGACTACTGCTACTTTACCTCTGCATTGGTTTCTGTATATTTTCACTGCGATTGGCAAGAGTGTGGCAAATTAAATTAAATTATTCACTAATATTTGCATATTAACATCACACAAGTGGTATTCTTCACACACCAGAGAAACTACAATTACCGCTTTGTGGCTATTTGACTCACCATTCAGTCAAGTTGCAGTAACAGTTAATATCCATGTCCGTCCTGACTCATATGTAGCCATGACAGTTAGACAAGGGTTGATGTCAAAGATGACCTTTGACTGTTTGGACGTAAAATGTCATCACTTTTTCATTTTATCCTTTTAGACATCTGTGTAAAATTCTGTCATAATCGGTGTGTGAGTTATGACCAATAGCTTGTTTTGTGAGGTCACAGTGACCTTTGACTACTAAAATCTAAACATTTCATTCTTGAGTCCAAGTAGATGTTTGTGCTTGAAGAAATTGCATCAAGGCCTTCTTGAGATATCACATTCATGAGAATGGGACAGACGGACAACCTGAAAACATAATGCCTCCAGCCACAACTGTCACCTGCCTGGAGGTAAAAAAAAGCTACCTACATGCTTTTTGTAAATGCAGTCGTTTACTTTTTGTAGCCTGTGTGTTGACCTCTTGCAACGACTTACTGTTATCACTTTGTAACACTTCATACAGTAACTTTCCTTCATTATGATGACCAGCTTTTCACCACAACAGAGGACAGTTACTTTAAAATATATATATTAATAATGCAGTTTAAATGCGCCGACATTCCCTGTTTCCAGTGTGTCCTGAGAGTATGTAGACAGAAGACAAAAATATCTAAACCATAAGCTGCTGTTGTGGTCACATCACCACTCACCTGTCAATGAACTGATCGATGATGACAATGTCTCCTGGCTGAATCTCCTCCCGCAGTGAGCCACAGGCCGTGGTGACCAGCAGATGTGTGCAGCCCTCTTCTTTCAGGGCCCAGATGTTAGCCTGGTAGTTCACATTGGACGGCATAATGGTGTGTTGTCTCCCATGCCTTAAAGGGTGGAGAAAAGCAGCATTCAAGTTATACTCTATTTATTTGTCATTGACTTTCAGGGTAAAGGTCAGAAACATGAGAATACACAGTGTGGTTGGCGCCTCGATGTTAGATGGTGAGAAATACTGAAGAGATGCAGTACAAATAAATATCCACTAGATGGTGCTAATAGATAACTCATGTTCAGTGACTCACATTTCAAAGTAATGTAAACATCTTTTCCTACCTGGCAAGGAGCACACATTCCACGTTCTTTATCTTCCCCAGTATCAGAGCATCAGATGGCTGTTTAAAAGGAGCAGAATTATCACATTACACGCAAATACACTACTGCAAGGAAATGTTTACAGTGCAAAATAGGCCAGATCTTATTGATTACACTGCTGTATTTGACATCCTTGGGCCACAAATTCACAAAACACAACTAACCTTTCCGTACGGTGTGTCAACATAACGCTCGGTCCTTCCCTCCAAGATATCTGGATCATCAAGGCCTGAACCACCAATGATTCCAATCTAAACACAAATGAGAAAATCATGAACACACACACACACATATCACAATCAGTATCTGACAAAAACACTTCCACGTGACACTTCCATTCATTTTCTGGAAATGCTTATCATGTTAGGGGTCGCAGGGGGCTGGAGCCTATCCCAGCTGACATTAGGCAAGAGACAGGGTACACCCTGGACAGGTCACCAGACTATCACAGGGCTGACACATAATAGAGACAGACAATCATTCACACTCACATTCACACCTACAGGCAATTTAGAGTCAGCAGTTAACCTGCATGTCTTTGGACTGTGGGAGAAAGCTGGAGTACCCGCAGAAAACCCACGCTGACACAGGGAGAGCATGCAAACTCCGCACAGAAGGCCTCCCCCACCCTGGGTTTGAACCAGGAACCCTCTTGCTGTGAGGGGACAATGCTAATACTATATAATAATACTATATAAGCACAAATTAAAGTCTGCCACTAACTCTTAACCAACCAGCTGACAAACTTTAAGACTCCAATGACAAGATCGCATGCCGTTATTTGCCCCTAAGGGAGAAAGCTGCAGGTGTCTGCACATATTTACAGTACTGTTTAAATTCAGTTAACACTATTGCCCCAAAGGTAAGTATATTTACTCATGTACTTAACCTTTACTCTAATCATACAAGAATTCAGAGACTGTACTTTTTTTTAATTCCACTATATTTACTTGACAGCTGTATTAGTTACTAGTACTTTGCAGACTGCTATATTAAATATGATACAGCAGATTTTAAAACATGACGCATAGTCACTGATACAGCTACTGATAAATTAAAATTAAGTAAAGTGGTTCCACCGCAGCTCAAACCAGCTACAACACTGCTGCTTGCACATTAGTCAATGCATTAATAATAATTAAACTTCAATATTAAAGCATAGAGTTATTGTTGCTGTAGTTATACTTGTAATTACTTTAAGCTTTCAGCGTGGTATTGCTACTTTCAGTCCAGATAAGAATAGTGGTTGAGAAGGTATTTATACCCTTTACTTAAGAGTTGATTACTTATGCACTGAAGATGTTGCATGGTAAAAGTACGCAAGCAAAATCAGAAAAATAAAAGGTTAAAAGTAAAAGTACTCAATGCAGAAAATGGGCCCTGTGTCTGTTATACTATTATATATTAAATCACTGAATTATTATCACTCATGCACTGATGTAAAAGCAGGATTTTACTGTTGTAGTAGTTTAAAGTGGAGCTATTTTTAAACCTGTTTTATATGGGAGTGCAACTAATGGCAGTTTGTATTATTATTAGGTGTACTTTTTTTATCTTGTTGTGTCTACGAGGACATCTGTGCAATAATCAAGACTGCCCTGCAGAAATCTTGATTACTGTACAGTAAATAATGACTAAAGCTGTCAAATAGTTGTAGTGACATAAAAAGTACATTACCCTCTTAAATGTAGTGAAGCAGAGGTACAAAATGAGATAAGCAGAGGACAGTGAGAGTACCTCATATTGTGCTTCAGTGCAATACTTGAGTAAAAGTACTCAGTTACACTCCTGCAGTTTGAGTACCTGCAGACAGCTGTCACGGTGCAGTGGGCTGCACTGGTTGCACTCTGCTCGACCATGTGCCACATTAAACTGTAACATTACCTGAAATGCTTCACCTATATGCTAGCTATGTTAACAGTGCAACACTAATGAAGCAGCCTTGCAGCTAGCATGTTAGCTTGTGTTAGTATGGCCGTTAACTTCAATGAGCAGAGACTGCAGCTTTGCTAACTAACAGTCCGATGCTAACAGCTAGTTAGGAGCTTTTCCCGCACTTGAGGTCTGTCACAGCAGCACATCTGGCATGTTACCTAGCCACATGCAGGCTCAGTGATTTCCCCTGTCTGTCTTCAAACACACCATGTTCACGTAATAAGACTTTCAATGTGACATCAAATTGTAGGTCCTTACCTTAATGGGGGCCGTGGAAGCCATGTCGACACTGTTCTTGCCTGTAAAAGTGAAGATTTGTGAAGTTAAGAGGAAGCCCTTTTATAGCCACAACGTTAACACCCGTAAGTTCAACGGACTACAGTCTCTTCCTGTGTGCTTGCTTTCAAAATAAAGGTATTTAAATAACCTGGCCTCAGGCTGTTTATATAACCCACCCGCACCACCCTCTGACCGTTTTTCAAAGCAAACTATTTATTTACCTTTCTACTTACCTCGCAACAAGCCGTTGGTTTCAATTCAGTTGACTACAAAGCTAAAGTCCACTCTATTTCTCTAAAAAATAAATTCAACTTTATTGAATATATTCATAATATGGAGTCGGTATAGTCCATATTTTCTTCATAACAATTGTAAAAAATATATTTCGTAATAAGAAAATAATGTAAAAATAAAAAGAGATTGCACAACAAATAAATGAGATGTAGTGGAAAGATAACAAAACAAATAAATACTGTCAGTTTGCTTAACAAATACAGTAAAAACCGAAATGTTTGGATAATGTAACAGTTTTTGCCTATTTGTAATTTTTGAGATTTAAATTTTGAATAATAGTCAAGTACGTTATAAAATTTCTTAAAAAATATAAAAGAGGGGTAGTCTTTTAAGCCAAATCATACAATATTTTGCTAAAATAATAAAGTTAATTATGTGCTTTTTCGACGGCTGAGATTGGGAATGTCAAAAATGAGTAATATATCTGTCTTTGTTAGTGTAAAATCTCTCCCAGAATGTTTAAAAGGTCTTTTCTAAATCAAGTCAAAAAGAAGTGACATGAAAACAATCTACAAACACATGTTCAATAGCTTCCCCTCACAGTTTAGGGAAGAAATTACAGATATCAGCCTAACAGGGTAGTCCTGTGTAATCTAAAGTCCACTTGAAATGTCTTATCATCCATTAGTGAACACAATGTCTGCTTTGGTGGTTTGAATTTATGCAGCTAGGTAATTAAGTAAATGCTTTTCTGTCTATTCTGCACTTTCAGCATTACTTACTATCATTACTGTCTTTCAAATTTTAAAAAGGGTAAAAGAAAGAAAGAAACAAAAAGAAAAAGGTACATTAAATTCAAACACAAGAACATGCTTTTGAAATGGCCTGCAGCCCTGTGAAGAATATCATATGTGATTTGTGGTAAGACATGCATCATGTGCAAAAACTGTGGTATAGTCCTTTAATGTGAACGTCCCCTGACTGAATGTGGCCTTGACATAGACAACTTAGAGAACAGAGCATAGCATTTCAGTGTTTACTGTACTCATATAAATGGACACTGCTAGGAGTCCAATGACCAACCTTACACACAGACAAACACAGATACAGACACAGACACACACTAATAAGACAAACCTGCATTTGACTGTAAGGATTACGTTTTTCCTGACTATATCATAAAGTGATCTTTCAACATTCATCTTGTTTCACTTCCTGTTTTTCTATTTCCACACACTTACAGAGCCCTCAGAAGCACTAATATTAGTGCTAATATGACAGATTTTCAGACAGTTTTGCATCCAACCCTTCTACGGTGAAGAGTTTCTGCCCAGCTCTTTGCGTATCTGTATTGTAGAAGGCATATGGACGACAGAGACAAAAAGGCCTGTCTGATTAAAAAGAAAATAGACATACAGCCACAGCCATATCTTGGTTTCAAGAGGCTCCACAAACACATCGGATGTTTGAGTCTGCTGAATTTGCATGCAACATTATGACTGCTCCTGTTATTTGTGAGGCTACAAAGCTTGCAAGGCAATTTAAAGTAATTTTCAGCTGCACTTACATTTTCTATCTTTCATCTTTTCCCTTCAACTGTTTATGCCTTTTATCTAGTTTGAACATGAGATGTAAACTAGTAAACAGGGTTGGTTACTTTCTCATCACTTTATAATCCTCTCATCTTGGATAGTGTTGTAAAATTTTGTGATATGGCACACTGTCACTTAATCTCTTGTTTCCTATGAAAACCATATATCTAACTAGGGGTTAAAAAATCAGTTTTGCCACTTGTGTTTGCATAAGGGAAACACCAACCCTTAATTATAATGGTAATTCTACAAATGGGTTTGCTTTGCATGTTATATAACAAGCACGTTTGACTACATTTAGTCATTGCCAAAACACACAAAGTAAAAAAAAAAACGTCAATCTAGCTGAGGTCACTTTAAGACAGCTGGCAAATGTATGGCCCAGGTATTATCAATGTGAACCCAACAATATTCTAACTTGCTCCTACGAATACTAAACAGAAAACCAACAGCACAAAGTTGCTCTTTACAATTTATTTTAAATAAAATTCAATACAAAAGAACCCAATCTGAAATCCAAACACCATTTGCGTATAAGTACTACTCCATGTGCAGCAGGTAGGAATCGTTTTGCCTCGAGAATATAGTGGACTTATGATGACAAAAAAAGAAAAATCACTGTAATTAATATTATCCCTGAGAGCACCGTAGAAATAAAGTACATCCATAAAAGAAAATGAATTTCCTGAATAAGAATTGACACTTGAAAAAAAAGATATGCAACTCCCAATATAATTCCATTCTGTTCATAGTGGCACTTTGCACACAAAATAGGATTGTTGTAGGTGTTTGTTGACACAGTCAAGAAACCAGACCATGATGGCCTTTAGAACATAGTAATTTATCCAATGATGACAACTTTCCAGTTCACTGTAGATATCTGTGTCTGTCATGTAACCCAGCGTCTCATGAACTGTCTCAGTAGAAAACACTTTGGTGGCATTTAAAGGGATACATGTTAAACTATATCCTTCCAACGTCTGGGGAACTTCAACATATTGAACCTTGATTTGATCTAAAATACTGCTGGCAGACATTAGCAGCTGAGTGTGAATCCATCAGTTCCTACCACACACAGCTGGAATCTGAAATTCCAATTAACTACTCCAGAGTGTCTGGAGGGCATGGGTCCACTGGGTCATCTGCGGTACTGTTGATGGGGTTGTCCTTATTACTGCTGCTAGCCTGGGTGTCATTAGCACAAGAATCACTGTCACTATCAATGGTAATGACAGCAGGTGAGTGCTTCTCTGTGCGTTCATTACTCTTGTGCCTTTTGCTCTTCTTCTTATGTTTCTTCTTTTTCTTGTGGTGACGCTTGCTTCGCTCATGAGCGTTTTCATCGTTGACGAGCTCCACGCTGAGGCTCCGGCTGGTCTTTCTTGACCTCTCTTTGGATTTTTTATGATGCTTCTCTTTGCTCTTTTTCTTGTGTTTTACGGGGGAGTCACCTTCAGCATTTGAAGTGGAAAGTTCATTTTTGGATGCTTCTTCCAAATGTCTTGTTTTGTATTTTCTCTTTCCGCCAGGCTTGTCGTTGTGAGACCTCCTTTTCGTCGAAGGGGAGCGACTGCTGGAAGGAGTCCGAGAATGAGAGTGCCTCCTGTCTCTTCTACGCAAGTCCCTGCTGCGGCTCCTGGAGCGAGAGTGCCGATCGGAGTACTTGCGGCTACTGTAATAGTAGGACCGCCTCTCTGTGTAATGCATCCCACTGTCATTTCTCTCTTCGCTGTAATGCCTATATGACTGATAGCTGCTATCACTGTCCCTCTTTTTATAATTACGGTCACATTTTGAGATCACCAAGCTCCTGCTAGAGTGCCTGCGCTCTGAACTTCTCGACCTCCCTTTTCTCCAACGGTCTCTGTCCTTTGACCAGTGCCTGTCTCTAGATCTATCATTACAGTCAAATCTTCTGTCTGTATCTTTTCTGTTGGACTTACTGGATGTCTTGTGCCTGCTAGATGTTGAAGAGCTACATCTTTCTCTTGAAGCTAACTGATGGCAGTGTTCTGAATCTACATTTTCTGACTGTCCAGCACCACTTGGATCACTACTCTGTGAAGCTACAGGACTGAGACTGCAGAAGCGGATGTGCTGAGGTAGTAGAGGCACTGCTTTAATATCTTCACTGTCAGACTCATCAGAGTTAGAGGAGAGCTGGACCAGCTCAGGTGTTCTCTCTGCTGTTGGCTTAACATAACCAACAATAACACAGTCATCGCTGTCATAAGACGGACACTCTTCGTTGTTAACTTCACCCTGAATCATGTCTGTTTGGTTATGAGGACTTGTTTGCTGTGAAGAGGCCCTTGACTCGCGTGTCTCCTCTTCCAAACTGCTGTCTGAGTCTGAGTCAAGGACTGACAGACACTCTGCCCTGCTCTGCTCTGCTGTTGTGGAATACGATGGCCCTGGCGTCTCATCATCCCACACAGAGTGGCTCAGAGTAGAAGTGGAGTCTCCTGGCGGGTCCAAATCCGCCGAGTGCTCTTCATCCTCTGAGATAGCTATTACAGATGAGTTGGAGCTGCTGCCTTCATTTGAGGAAGGGGCCGGGCAGTCGTAGACAGCATGCTGGTCATAGGCCTCCATATTGAAGGGGGACTTTGCAAAGCTGATGAACTCGTGCAGAAAGTGCTCTGTGCGCCCCTGGAGGAATGGCCTGAGCTCTTCCTGAATAGCTCCATCCTCCATGTCGAGACGTGTAATGCGTGACATGATGATGTGTTGAACTATGTTGACCAAGGAGCCGTGGGCTCCATACAGCACAACGAGTTCTCTTTTTAGCCAGGGGATCAGTCTATGTAGGCAGGCAGGATTACGTTGGAAGAACTCAGCTGAGGTGTCTCGGGAGCGGCCACCATCCCGGACATTCCGAACCCTCACGCCCCGTCGGTACAGCTCCCTCCTGAAGTTCACCATTTCCTGCTCTCTGACATTGTTCACTGCCCTGCCTTCGCTCGCAGCTCTCCTCTTGGCTGCCAACCTCATCATCATCCGACGGATGTAACGGTCCTGCGGCTGTTGTGGAGGGTTTGCTGCAGCTTCGAATATCACTCCATTATCTGGAGGTGGAGAGGTCCTTCCTCGCATCTGTCGATGGACTCCGGTGAGAGTTGTGCGGTATCTGAATCGCACTCCCTGAAAAGTCCCAAAAGAGCTACTTTCCACCGGCCGAAGGTCATACTTCTTAAAGTCTTGCTCTGATTTTATACTGTGATAGATTGAATGAAACGGCTGTTTGCATAGAGGGCACTCAGCTTTGTTCTTGGACCACTCATGAATACAGCGGAAACAGAACTTGTGCAGGCAGAGGTCCAGGTAAGAAACGTTGTTAAATATGTCCAAACAGATGGGACACTTGGAGTCTGGCGACACCTCTGCAGACATTGCTTCAGAGGTTTTCCTTCTGCCCCTCTTCTGGCTCTGCTGCAGGGCAATCTTGATTGCTGACATGTTCTGACATAGGAAGACAAAAAGATAATTATTATTAAGAAATGAAATTATTACAAAATCCTCACACATACAAAGTAAAATTAAACAGCAGCCATAGAGTAACCTGTAAAGTCCTAATGAGGTGCTGCAGTTAAGTAAAAAAAGTCCGACCTATATTCTTAAGTAGCTTAATTTTACAATTAATCCTACAGCAGCAAAAAATATGCTCCTGTTCATTGGAAAGAGTATGCATCTTAAGTAAAGCTGATGCACCAGATTTATTAGGCAACTGAAAAGTTTGCACGTGACTCGCATGAAAATGCTTTTTAATGTGTCCAGATGAAGTTGGACATGCTTTATTATGAAAACAAGATTTGAACTTGTTTCTTTACATACACAGTATGCACCAGATTCAACCATAATTCCTTGTTAAGGACCATGACCTGCTGCTGTTGACAGGTGAGTCCTTGTCCGGATATTCTTCATCTTTTTTTTGCTGTAATTAACAATGTCTCATCATAATATAAACTATAAAATAAGACTTTTACCAAATAAATGTTTGACAATATGTAAAATACATAACTGCTAGTACTTTAATGCCATTATGATATGTCAGCTTGGTTTGTTATAACAAGAACATAACTGTCTCTCTCCAAATGCATGTCTACATATTTAACCTTGTAAACATTTAAAGCCCCTACATGTTACTACCATTGACTGTATATGGGTGCTACTCTCTAAATACAAATAAACGATTTAAATGTATCATCATTATAAGCTGTTATGAGATCAAACATGTCTTGTAGTAAGAAACAGAGGAGAATAGATAACAGACATGGGTGCTTGACTGGAATAAACAATAGATGTATGGGTCTGACAGTCCGAGATACGTAACTACCATCACAGTCCTGACGTTATACATCAGGTCTAGTGCTGTACATATTAAAACCTGAAAATGCCTTAGTCATCTATCGCTAATCATAAGTCCCTGAGACCACGGAGAGGTACACATCTGAATAAACCTACTGTTAAATCAATACTCGTTTTGTCCTTCGAATGCGTTGTTGTTTTCGGTTAGCGTTAGCTAGCTTAGCAGGCTAGGCTACAACCGTGCCTACCGTCGCCTAGGGTGCCCCCTCAAAGAAGTGAGTAACGTCGGTGTCACTGTTGGAAATACGTTGAATTAGGCTAAATGCTGATATAATCTCAACAGTTCTGACATGTACTGGTCAACTATTATGTCAGAGGTATATTGGCGCTACCCTTCATCGAAACCGCGAACTATAACGTTAGCTCAAGAACTGATGAACTTGGTTAGCTTAAGTTAGCAAGCTAGCTAAGTAGCGTTAGTTAGCTAGGCTAGGAAAGCTACGGCTGGTTAGGACGTTCAAGAAAAGTTGTGCAGTATTTACTTTTGGCTTCTTCAGACACGTATGCGGTTGGCAGCTGATTGGCCCTTTCCGTTTTGCAGAAAATCATTCATTTCTGAACACCTGCCATTCAAGAGAAACTCTTTACAAGCCCGAGCCTGGCTTCACAACACTCCCTCCATATCCTACATTAGTGTTTATTTGACTCAACTGTGAGCCACTTCCGCTCTTCAGAATAAAAGTACAATCTTTACATTTTGAAGAACCACAAAAAGTGGGTTTACAAATACACATGCACGGCCAAATCAGGATAAAACACATTTGAATTACCCCTATTTGCATTCTTGGTGATATAACCTATTCCACATGGAACGTACTGTACTATTATCCACATTTTTCCACACTTCCGGTCGGTAGTGACCTTAACAAGTCATAGGCCTTGTGTTTTTATGTTGCATGACACCACATGCCATACATGCAGTGTTATTTATAAGGTGAGATTTCTCACTCCAGCTAATAGCAGTCTGAAACACTACCTGAGTAACATAAGTGTAACAGCAACATATTTGGTTGCCTCTTTATGTTGTACCAGGGTTGATATAACTCATATAAACATAGAAAGTTGAATTTGCATTCCACCTATGCAGCTCTCTGTCAAATACTGCATGCTTATTTTCTCCTTTCAACTGATATCTTTCCATTTATGGCATTTCAATGCTTCTTCTTTGCATTACATCTGCACCCCATTATCCTGCTTTACAAGAAGCAGCCTTAATCAAGTGGAGTAACATGTAATCAAATTGTTATTTACAGCTAACTGCTGCTCTGCCAAGGTTGAGTTTACAAAAAACTACTTTCTGTACACAAACATGATCCAGCAGTACACTGGGAAATGTATTTCTAGGAAATACTACAGCCTCTCACTTACAGAAGCATAAAAATAACAGTGATCTCCACTGTAATATGTTACTATTTACATTATTTTATAAAATCACACATGCTCATAAACGACTTTGTAATATTTTATTGTCATATACACAGTTTTTACAACAGAAAATTAATGAAATATTTCAGCTTCAGTGATGACCATGGCTCTCTGGGAGATCTTGAACAACTTCACCCGTCTCCAGAATGGTGTCACCCTTAACACACAAATGAGGACAAACAATTAGAAATACTCTTTTTCTCCATCGAGACATCTCAAAGAGCAGCTCTTCTAGGACTGTTGTCAGAGCATCTCAGGACTATGGCTTGTCTGAATGCAATCAGGCTGTGGGACAATCAGATCTTAGTGTGGCAGGTAAAGTAAGCTAATATGCAGCTTTACATACAAACAGTACTAATCATGATAGTAATAATTATAAAAAAGAACAATGGTACAATAGTAGAATTAATAAAAAAGTCATACTCACAGGGAACAGCTTGGGTTTCAATTCCACAATGCCATAAGGCCTTTGCTGTGGGGCAGAAAGATATTATTATTTAGTATGTCGACACCTTCATGAGTTGAGCATGTGATGTATGTAGTGATGTACTGTACCCATGTTTGTCAAATGCAAGAGAGAATTAAACAACATGGAATAAAGCCAATCCTGCCTGTCCATCTTTCTAAAATACTCCTGCTTCCTTTGCAATTTACCCCACTTGTATACTACCTAAAGATTGAAATAACACTTTAGATCAGTGATACTCAGCTAATGGCCTGTAGCCAAATCTAGCCCACGATAGGGTGCCAGGAGGCCTGCTTATCATTTTCTAACTCAATATGGAAATGAAATGATTCACACTGGAGATGTTTTTACTTTGTATTTTGAAAGTATACAAGGTGCCCAAGTGCATAAAAAGTAGAGCTTGTTTATCCAAGGAAAAAAACAAAGGTCTGGAGTGTCCTCAAATCCTGGAAACACCCCTGCGTATACCTTACCTGTGCAGGGGTGCTGCAACTGGACTTGCATTGTTTATTAATTTTATCTGATAAATACTATTAGCGATTGCTTATTAACTGGCCCCTTACTTTCTGTCATCTGCAAAGGTTGCCCCCAGCAAAGCAAGTTGAGTATTCCTGCTTAGATACTTAAATTCAGGAACGTACATGTGCAAGTGCCTAAAGAAAAGATCATGGTGCTTAGAGGTCTAACTCTAATGCACATAACCTCCAGGAGTCCTGCTTATGAAGTCACAAAATTATGTTCAACACATATATGACATTCATATAGGCCTCTAACGTATTTGCTTATTATCTATTTACTTATATAAGAAGTTGTGTTTAACTTACAGCAACATGGTATTTCACATAGTAGTGAACAATCCAAGCAGGTATCAACACTCGCGTTAATGCGAAAACTCCACCTCTGTATGCCTTGTAGGTCTGTAAGGAGATACACGTTAGAGACAGGTTAGTATGCATAGAAGAGAGGTGCATCATGAATCACACTATTAATTATGGCTACTCTAAACAGGCAATGCATAATTCAACAAAGGCTGCCCTTTCACTCTGAATAGGTGGAGTTGTTTATGTCTGTCAATTATTCAGATGTGAAATACTAGCAAATAAAGTGTGTTTTACAAAGATTAAATTGAGTCAGAATAGGTGTTGCTTTGTGGACTTGGATACCGTGAGTCAAGAGTCTAAAATGTAAAATTAATTGCAAAAAGTGGGACTGTTACAGTTACACAGATCAAATCATCACATCTAAAAGATATTGCTATCATTATCTCAAGCATGCTGGTAAGCCTCCCTTTCTCGTTTGTACTCCACTTCATAACAACGTTTCTAAAGTAGGGCTGCAGCTAATTTTCTAATATATTCTATATTTGTGTTTTTGTTTTCTACTGATGTTTCTGTTTCCACTATCCCTTTGCTGCTGTAATGCTGCATTTTTTTTCCCGCTGTGGGACGAGTAAAGGATTATCTTAGCATATCGCTCTATTAATTGTTGTGTTTATGTTGCTTTATTTAGCCATATGTAAAGTCCCTGCAGAATATGGCATAGCCCATTATTAAGACCCTCCACACTAACTAATAAAGTGATAAATGTAATAAGCGCATGCTATTTTTATCAGCAAATGGTCGAATAATTACAAGCCAGTCCTTTTAGGAAAACAGTAAATAGGGTTAGCTGCTCAGCACCACGTTGGAGGTGAGAACAGTTAGCTATAGTGTAGCTATAGTTTAGCTCTAAATACGTTACCTTTAATATAACTAATAACGGTTACACTATACTAATAGTTTAGTTTGTTTTCTGATATTTCGCATGTATGCTGCTATCATCGCGGGTTGTTTTGCTAGCTAGCTAGCTTTAGCTGTACACAGGGACTCACGTAAAGCCTCCACAGGCTCTTTGGCTCCAGGAAACCAGCCCAGAACTTGGCGACGGCGCCGGAAGGTTTAGCTTGTATCACGGGCTCCCTCGGGCTGAGCTCCTGGTCCTTCAGCCACTGCCGGCGGAGCTTCGTGAGCTGCTCGACACGGAGCTTCTCGTCTGGTGTGTAACCAGACATTGCTTGTTTCTGGATATTCAACCTCAGCAGACCTACAATGACACCATGGAGGACACTTCCCTTCGCAGGCAACAGCTCCAACCACGAAGAAGAAGACAAAGCGGAAATGTGACAAGGATTGAACAATGGGACAAATTTTACCGCGACACCTACTGGACCGGAAGAGCAACTGTGGACATGATGTGTTTTTCATTTTTCTTTTCTTTTATTCTGCTCGTATCAAAGTCGTTTAACTGCCATCTATTGCTGACTCCCAGTCCTACTGACAAACAAGCATCCTGGAAGAAATGAATTTGCTTGGCTATATTTCTAAGAAAAACATATCAGTAAGCTAACATTGTTTATAAATAAAAAATGGACACCTTATCTCGTAATTACGAGATACGAGCCTGATGTTAACTCATAATTATGATTGGGCTCGGATCTCGTAATTATGAGCTACAATCTCAATTACGAGATAGTATCTGAGATAGTATCTAATTAAAGACTGATGAGTTTAACCTGCTCCAAGCTGTGGCTGCTGCCTGTGACTCTGTGGGCTGATGATTTAGCTGCAGGTGCTTATGAGGAGGTGATCTGAAATGAAAGAGCCCAGGAAGAGCAGTAGTAGTAGTAGTAGTAGTAGTAGTAGTAATAATAATAGTAGTAGTGGTAGAAGATTTCTGCATTGTCAGTGGAGACCTCAGGGTAAATCCGTTAGGTGGCGGTATTGCAACTTTTTGGATGCCAACTGCTATTTAAAAACCAAAGAAGAAGACGTGGTATCTTATTGAGACCACCCACCACACTGTCAGACAGTTCTCTCTGCCACATGTAGGATGGATGTCAATAATTTACTTTAGTTAATTTGCGGGCTAAATGCACAACAAGCAGGCTCTCCGCGGACATCAATTAACTTAACATTTCATCGGCAGTGACGTCAGGTAAGACTTCCGTTGTTTCCCGTTAGCCAGGAGCCGTTGAAACTCTCTCCGCTTCACCTAGCCTTGAGGCTAAGCTAAACCTAATTAACCTTGGTTGTGTTATTGTTATGCTAAGTCAGCTGTCAGCACAGTCATAATTGAGCTGTAAAATAACTAACATATCGACTATCACTTAATCTCACCTATCACCGCAAGAAACCAAACCTTTAATTTATCTAAGTCCGTGTTAAGAAGCTAGCCGTTAGCTAACATGTTGTTAGCAGTTACATTAGCCACCGAGGTAAGAGCAAGCCATAACCTCTGCAAAAGTAAAGGCGACATGTATGTGCAGATTGCGCAATACTTAAGATACCATATGTTTCAGATATTGTTGAGCTGTCGGAAGTAATATGAGTTTAATATAAAGATCTTACAGGATGTGCTGTAAAGAAAAGGGATGTATACATGTTACTGTAGCGTTAGTTTTGCAAAAAGGATATTTAACTAACACAGACCCAGAATACATAAGGAGCAATTACTTTGAGCAGGTAAAAGTAAAAAACAAAGGAACAAATAAGTCCATTATGTAAAGGCAAGGTCTAGAAACAACAATGCGTAACAAGCTGTATAATCAGAGTAGTGGTATGGTTGGTACTGTATATACAGGTAGTGCAAGACTGCATGGGTGTCTAGAGAAAGCTGAAATAACTGTTGTGTTGGCAATGTAAAAAGTTAATCTTTATAAAAAGTAGTTTTACATATCTAGTGATGGATAATGTTGCAGCAGGAGTGGGAGATACAAATACAGTCCTCTTTCACTGTATGAATAATGTCAATATGTGATAATTATGGATATGGAGATTCTTTTTGTGTTTTATTTAACTCAGATTTAATCAAGTAAGGCTCACTGAGAACAACGTTCTCTTTTATGAGAGAGACCTGGCCAAGACAGCAGCATACAAAAGAGTTACAGGCAAACAACCACACAATTAAAAACATAAAAGATATCTAGTGACATGTAAAAAAAAACAACATTAAAATACCTAAAAACAATGGAAAGGACCAGCCAACTTATTCATCCTTGTACTTCTGAGAGCTCTAAAGTCAGGCAGAAAAACCAATTCATGTAGTTTCAAATCTTCTGAAGGTTAGTTTTTGTGTATTGTCAGTCCCAGCAGCAGGAACAGACAATAAAACTTTTCTTGAGATCTCAGACTATAACTACAGTCAGATCTCTGTTCAGTCAAAGTACAAATGTACAAAGGGAGTTTCCCCAGTATGGCTTTGTAAATGAACAAATACCAGTGACAGAGCCCATGAAAGGTTAAAGATGGCCAACCAGCTGCAGAATGACACGCACAGAGATAAAGAAAATGCTGTTGAAAATCAGTTAAACCAGAAAGAAATGGCTGATAATGTCTAATCCAGAAAATTAAATAATAGCGTACATAATCAAATTGGAGGAAAATTCACATTAGAATTTAATACTGCCATAAAGAAATCCTTCTCATTGATATGCAACATTGACTACAGAAGCCTTTCTGCTAAGAAATACTAAGAAGATAGCTACCACAGTAAAAAGGTTGTCAGAATCTCTCACAGTTGGAAATTATACTGTCAATTATGAAGCAATATCAGCAATGAAAACAGTCTCCCTTTATTGTACAGTTTTTTTTACGTACATGTTACTGTTAAATTAAATTGTAATATTTACAACGTGTACGTACACACAATTGCTTCCTAGTGGTTGATAGATTTGTTAAAGCTCCCTCTCTTCTCCTCTGCAGGACAGTGCCAGACTTTGGATGGAGTCAGCACCCAACTTTTCATTGTCTTGTGTAGTCACACCCAGGGACCTCAGGGTTCAGGATTCAGACCATCCCGTACAACAGCGAGAGAAGAATGGTCAAGTATTTCTGTAATAACGCAGACATCAGGAGTACGTGGGACCATGTTGTCTCTGCTTTTTGGCAGAGGTACCCCAACCCATTCAGGTATTGTAATTTTGACATGGTCAGTATTTTGTAAAGGATTTGTTGGGTGTCAAAAATTAACACAGCCTATTCTAGTTGTCAGAGGTTCAGTGCCTGAAATTAAAACAAGAATCCACCATCTATCGATGAACCTTTGTTTGTCTACAGTAAATACTTTTAATGTGATATCTCACCGGCCACAGTAATTTGCTGCCAAGTCTTTACATTTTCAGATCACTGTCACAAAATAAACATTGATCTTGCAGTTCAGATGATCATTATAATTTAAACATTATTAAAAATCCTTTTGCATTAAAAACATTTCAACTCAATAGAGGACCTCTGTGATGAGGTGAAGTTACTGTACAAAAAGAGCAAACAAAAAAGAGCCCTCAGTTATGATCAAGGTAGAGAACTGAGAAAACACAACAGAGAAGTAAAACCAAGTTAAGCATATTCATAATTGTGTGGTCAACCTGTTTGACTTTCACTATGACTCGACCTAACAACATCAGGAAGCAAAAAGCTTTTTTAATTGACTGTTTAAAAGTGGACCACTGTTTTAAACAGAAGCAAAATGAATTACTAAGGATGGGTCCACATTTTTTCCAAGTCTGTCTAAAAACAAGCCACACATGCACATATGTACATCGACACAGATTCTGCATGCTGTCATCAGTTCCTATTATCCACGTCAGCTACCACCACCACCACAATAGAGTCTAATTCTGTGGGAAACACTGTATGATTCATACTGGCCGTCAACAGACCCCTTCCTAACATGCCTCCAGAAAAAGAGATGGTTGAAAAAATCCACAGTTCTTGTTCTGTGCAAAAATATTTTCCATATTTGGACTCAGAGTTAGTCATATCAAGTGGGTATCCTCCAAAGTTACACTGTTTTCATAACAGAATTACCTCCTTGTGTTTTCCTTGCTGAGCTTGCTGGAGGTAAAGTGACACAAAGAGGGAATTCAATACTAAGAATGACTCTTAATTTTGGAAGATATCCTCTTGATTTGTCTAACCCAGACTGCTGAGGCTTCTTATTAACTTGGGAGTGTATTTTCAGTGACTGCAGACCCTCATCACTTACATATGAAGGAAGGGATCTCTCAATGGCCAGTATGAACAGGAGGAATGATCACAGCAAGCGATAGCTGTTTCAGTGCGGGCAACTGATCATTGTTTTAATATCCTATCCTTCACCAGTAACCAGTGACCATCTTGCTGAAATGACTGTGTTTTTTTTTTTGTATCCGTCAGCACCCATGTCCTCACAGAGGACGTTGTGTACCGGGAGGTGACTGCGGACAACCGACTCCTCTCCAGACGCCTCCTGATGAAGACCAATCGGCTACCTCGCTGGGCAGAACATATCTTCCCCGCCGGCATGTCTCGCTCTGTATACATCATAGAGGACTCCATCGTGGACCCTGTCAAGAGGAGCCTGACCACCTACACCTGGAACCTCAACCACACAACTCTCATGGTGAGGTGTCTGATTCTCTGTGGTTCGTTGGTTTCAGTATCACAGTTCCCCTTTTTTGTTATGAACCTTATTTTTCAGCAAATTTTCCATAAGTCTTTGAAAATATGAACATTAATATAGTTGTTTTCAACAAGTTTTTATCTACCAGTATGTCTCATTGATCTTGTGCACAAGAAAAAAAGTGCATTATGCTACAATATATAACACAGTACATACCTATAATTATAAAAATAAGAAACATGTTGTATTAGAAATATGTAAAAATATGTACAACATACAACAAGTGTGCTAAATATAAATTGAAGATAGAATAAGTAAGAATTAAATAAATAGATTATTGTACAATTTAATTATTACAGTGTTTTGCTCAGTTGAATTTTATATTGCATAAAGTGTGTAGAGGGTGTCACAGCAATATTGCAATGGTATAAGAAACTGTATGCTAACGAGTTTGTTATTTCAACTTTAAAGGTGATAATGTATCAGAGTTGTGTTCACAACTGGTTTCTGCCAATAAAAAATAGGTTTACTCAGCTCAAGTGGTTTAAATGATCACCGTCTGTCAGCTTCAGCTATGTATGAAAGTACTGACATGACATCACTGTTAGATGTCACTACAGTTGCAGTATGCAGTCACGTACTTCTCACCACCCTCAACAGTTACACAGTGTGTTAAATCATAGCAAATACTGATCGTACAAGAATCATGACTCTTATTTTAGACAATTTGAACTCAATTCATGAATTCAAAAACGATCTTTATCATCATTAGTGTTGCAGTTTCTCCTCTCTTGATGTAAACTCTGTTGGCAGAGTAGGAAATGCTGAACTGTGCCATGACTGCACAGTGCAGACAGGTGTTGCTGCTAGCTGTAGTAGTGGGAAGGGAATTTTAATTCAACCAGACTGATCTTCAAAGGAGTCGAGCGTTTGAGCGCAGTTCAGATGTAATAATCTCCCAGCAAAGAAGTACCTTGACATGACTTGTACATTATGCGGCTTTAAGGTGTCTCGCTGCTGTAACACATGTGTT
Organism: Cephalopholis sonnerati; assembly: GCA_019142605.1. NCBI lineage: Eukaryota > Metazoa > Chordata > Actinopteri > Perciformes > Serranidae > Cephalopholis > Cephalopholis sonnerati. Next base: position 29,567,458 of record JAGQAX010000003.1, on the reverse strand, counting down.
CTAGTCTACTGCAGTATGAAACAACAGTGATCAAAGCATCCAAAACAAAGTGTCCCTTTTCTCTTCCTCCATGTTAGTCTGTTGAAGAGCGTTGTATTTTCCAAGACTCAGTGGAACAGCCAGCCACCACCAGGCTGAAACGGGAGGCGTGGATATCCTCAAACGTTTATGGCTTCTCCAGACCTATTCAGGTACTTTTACACTCTTTGCTTAAATCAGCATGTTAAACTATTCTGATTGTTATTGATATTTTCATCATTTTATCTTTTTTTCTTTTTTTTTTAGTTTGTGCCAGTTTATTATGTATTATGTATTATTAGTTGTCTTATGCCATGGTTCAAATTGCTGTGAGCTGAAATGAGCTAGAAACATCACACTTAGCTCAACAACTTGAAACGATGTCCAAATGCTTCCTAAGAAATATGACCCCAGTCTGCCAGATAGAGGTGCTGTAATTAACAACCGAAAAACGCAATTTTGGAAGGCCAAGCCAGGCTCAAACCGTAACTCAGACTGACTTGAGATTTGGTACGCATATCCGGCTGAATCCGTGTACCTGTGGGGTCTAAAACTATTAAATTAAGTCTTAAATTATTTTCCTGTGCTTTAGTAGGATTAAATAAATACTCTAACATCTAAACTATCAAATGTATGAAATGTTTTGTATGTGTATGATGTTACAATTTACTCTCCTTGGCGTGAGTCACAGGTGTACAAAGAGGTGTGACTAGGATGTTATATGACAGTACAGGTACTGTTTACTTCGGTGTATTGCTTTGCACTCTTGACGGTGGAGTGTGCGTGAGCTCTGTCAGGTATCAGGAAAGAGTGGTCCCATCTAGTGGACATCAGCAGGAACTACAAGCAGAGCAGCAGACACAAATACACAGATTAAAACATGTTGACAGTTTTTTCCTCTAATTTTATTATTTTACTTTAAATGTATGTATTTAAATACTGACACAACTCTTTTGATCTAATTTAATTAATTTATTTTTCAATACTAAATCCCTTTATTTATTTTTTGTTAGATTATTTTATTGTTTTATGTTATTTATTTAGATACTAAAAACTTTGTATTTAGCAGAGTTCAAGCCTCAGAGGGACAGAACCCTGTTGAGTTTGTGCCTGTATGACTCTATCTGACCACATGGTGGTGCCGTAATTTACACCCTAAAACCGTAATCTTGGAAAGGCTACAGTAATTACAATTAACGTTAAATTTGGCAACCATATTCAGCTGAATGTGCTCTACATAAAGCCTCTGGGACAATAGAAGTCCGCCATGATGGATTTTTTGTTAATTTGAGTGACGTGAAAAACAGTAATGGGATATCTATTTTTCAGATTTTGACTTGATCAGCAAATTTCATATCATAGATTCACATTTCTATCACAAATGAGCAAGATGGAAGGATAAACATGTCCACCATACAAACAAAAAGTCTTTGCAAAGGCCAGGGCTCAGCAGCACATTGGTCATAACTCTTAATGATTGATCCCATCATCATAAATCTTGGCACATATTTTGAGTACATGTGTAGGACCTAACCAAAGCTTTTCAAACTGGACCCATTGGGGGCGCCACAAATGCCAAAAGAAGTGTACTTCAAAAACTGGCAGACAGGATATCACTAAATTATGTTGTGCATGCTTTGGCCTATTAAGCACATTTGTTATGTTATGCCTTTGCTCCATTTGCTGTGAGCCGGAACGAGCTAGAGACATGAGACTTGGCACCACAGTTTGATTTGTGGGTCATAGTATGGGCAGTGGAGGCGTGGGAGCCTGTGTGTAAATGCCAAAATAAAGAAGTGGGAGATTTGAGGGGAGAAGTGAAAACGGTGCCAAAAACATGTCAGATATGTTATTATTAGATGTGCGAGATGCCAGGCTCGCTTTGATATCCCCGGAGAGAAGGAGAGAGAGAGAGAACTGTTGGCTAAGTGTTGTTTTTTTAAACATCTCCCCCATGTGAAGCCATTTCCTGTTCTGTCTTTTCCCAGGAGTTTGGATTGGCCCGGTTCAAGAGCAACCAGGTGAAGGCCATGAAAGGGCTGGAATACGCACTGACCAACTTACAGGGTACGTACGCCTCACCAGCAGGAACAGGAGAAAAGTGCGAGAGAAGGAGAAGAGGGAAACAACACAGTTTATTTTTAACTGTCGCTATTTCTGGAGAGGAGAAACTCATATGAGACGTAGGGTTTAGTTTTTTCAAAACGTCAGACTGCAATACATTGCGTACTGTTTATTTTACTTCTGGTTTAATTTATACATTTTCTATACTTTGCATACACAGCTAAACATCCACATGATGTGTTTTAATGAATCTAGTGAAAGTAAAAATCTGAAGTAACTCGCCCCAGACATTTAAATGTTAACATTTCCCCTCCCAAATTTGACGCAGTAATTAGTCTGGAATTGGAAAGTTGTCAGCATTTCCCGCCCCTACCCTGCGCTTGTCTTAGAAACAGGTTAATTTAAGCAGTTATTGTTGCTTAGAAGCATCATGTGACTACAGGGGGATATGAAACCATGGCAACTGCCGTGACAAACAGCTTGGATTTCTGAATTTAGGCTCAGACCAAAACAATTTAGGCAGTCAGTGTTGCATAAACAAAATACTGTAGAGCAGGCCTTATGAAAGGCAAATAAAAACGCCTATCCACCAGGAGATGAAAAGGCGGAAGACAGTAAGCTGATAAAAACGCAACTAAAGGTGCTGTCTGTAAAATGTGGGTCTTCAGTAGCAAATAGTGGCAGCTATAGAGAACTACAACTTATTAATGAAAAATGTTTCAGAGACAGTTATTACTTAAAATTTCTTAACATAATTAAGAAGACAAAACATTAACGTTTGAAAAGTAAATTCTAATCATCAGAGAGGTGAATTAAAATGACAGGAAGCCATTAGATGAGAAATGTAGTGCCTTGTTTGGCAGCGGGCCGTGACGAGCGAGGTTTGTGTTATGCTACAAACTGTGTGTTGTGCTGATGCAGCGTACTGTTGTCTGAAAGGACATTGTTGTGATTCTGTCCCACTGCCCCTTTGTTGATGGCACTGCAGGGATTGGGATCAGGCTGAGCGTTGTGGTAAGTATGTTAGCAGTGGGGCATCCATCTGCCACCCCAGGCCTTGCCCGGGGTTGTCACATGATGCCATATAAGAGCCTCACACAGTAGACTGTGTAGCTGCGGTAGTGACTGTCTCCCATTGTGTGCTGTGTAGGCAGATAGATACTGAAATTGTCTGGAAAAATCAGAGTAAAGTGACTCAAAAAGTTGATGTAGTGTTGGTATAGAAGTAGACTGTAGTTTAGTTGACCCTCAGATAAAAACTGAGCTTTAGTCATGACCTTTGTATAAGCGGAAAAATAGTTACAGCTATATTTTCCTTTCCCCAGTGCAACAGTGAATATGATCTTCCAGCTAACACACAGGTCATTATTAATATCACCCACCGCAGTAGGAAAACTGCTTGTGATCAATATTGGTGTTTTGTTTGACATTGTTTACAATCACAGTCTCTAAACGGTTTAGTGACAATCTAGCTGCGGTCTGTTTGAACAAGACTAGGTCAAAAAATAGTGTATGAAATGCTAGATGGCTTTTATTTTGAAACAGGAAGTGGTGGCGTTCACTCAGAAACAGACTTCACTTTGCTCCACTGTTGTGGTCCAGCCGAAATATTCATGTAAATACCTGTTAAAATGAAGAACAACACGGTCACGGAAAACCCGGAATAGTCACAGAACTTCACAATCACATTTTCCAGGCCTGGAAAAGTCATTAAATTAGTAAAGATCATTGAAAGTTTTGGAAAAGTCATCGAATTTTGTTGTCTGTAATGAAATTAATAGTTACAGTACTCCTCCATGGATAGGCTTCCACGTAATGTGACAAACATAACCGACTATTCGACTGGAAAAAGTTGCTGTTTAGTTTTCATACAGTAATTAACATCTGGCGTTAGTATACTAAATAGTTCTGCTCATGTTATACCTTGTGAATGGTCATTAAATTTTATTGTGAGTTCTTCAAATGTCATGGAAAAGCTTTTAGATTTTATCCATGAAAATATATGGGAACCCTGGAACAAAGCACTGACACAGTAACACAGCAGAAGGGACCTGCTTACTCTGGAGCTGTATCCACTGATCATTTAACACAAGCCTCCCTCTTCAGCTCTGGTCGAGGCGTGACTGGTAGAGGCCACGCAGCCATCGGCCACAATCGGAGCCAACTTCCGATAATGATAGTTTGTAAAAGGTCCTATACGCGCAGATTAATTGGTTAAACTGATTAATTGGTCGACACCTACTTGTGGCGCCACCTGTTCTAAAATTGTAGCACGTAATATTCAGTAATATTACTCATGCATTTTAGAGCTCGTGTGTCACACACACACGGCTGTTTCTCAGACAAATTGATGAGGTGGTGTCTCTTTCCTTTGTCCGAAACTGCCGTTAGGCCCACAGCTAGCTAGTTTAATGCTGTCATGCCACACTGGTTACTGAAAATAAGGAATACAGTAATGCAGGACTGTCAGTGCCTATTCATTTCGAAAGAGCAACAGTCAGTGGGGAAATGCCAACACTTGCATCATTACTCAGTCAGTCTGTCAGTGGCATGTATAGGGCTGAATTCAGGTCCAGCCTAAACCCTCTTTATACATTAATACTTTGATTTTAATATTCTTACCATGCTGCCACATTCATGTCAGAAAAAAGTAAAGCTCAAAACATCACAGTGCAAAACAAAAAGGCATGTTTTGTATAATTGTTCTTGTGTTTAACATGTAATGGCGTTTTCAGGCTGTGATGTCAGGGTTTAAAAAGTCAAACATTACAGTTACATGGAACAGATAGTGTGTATACAGTAGAGGCACATTTGTGACTTTAACAATGGTGTCAGTTACTGCAGTTTGCCATTGTATGGCAGTATAGTCAACGATAACTGGTGATGTAGAACACAGAGGACCTGTGGTGTTGCTGCTTAAAATTTTTTAAAGTAATTTTAACCTAGTTGGTTTTTTTTTTTAACTGTCAAATTAAAAAATGCTCTGACTGGACAGAGGGAAAGGTTGTAGAGAGCCATATCATGTGTGTGCCTGGGTCTCTGTGCCTCTACTGGCAGCTAATCTGGATGGTGACCTGAAGTTTGTGCTTTTTATTTTCAGCCATTATAGATTAGATCGACCGTCAGACACAGTTCTCACCTCACAAATCCACATACAGCATCTAAACATTTAGCTCAGCAGCCTTCCTGTGATCTCTCGCTGTGAATAAATGTAGTTAATTCAGTTAATTTGCATTGCAGCTCTCATCAGCAGCTAGAAAGGCCCTGAGTAAAAGCTGATGCAAAACTATGAAATAAGTTCGCCGAAGTTTTCAGAGTAACTGGTGCTCATAATTATACTGGCTAACTAGAATTATATTACAGGTGAGGATTCAGTCTCTCCTGGTAACAGTCATGTATTAACGTCTACTGTATAGAGCTAAATGTACTTTAACTATCTGTGTAATGTCAGTATCCACTGCTAAAATCTTACATTCAAGTGATAATTACACCAAACAAACATATATAATTACAGAAACACATTAGACACTGAATACAATGAATTATTTTTTCCGTATTTTTGGGGGGGATTGTTGCAGCCTAAAATGCCTGATTTCATGACAGCTTTTCTAAAAGACTGCAGTGCATGTTGCAGTATTTTTAAGCATTTATTTGTGCAATGAAATCATGGTAGCAAGTGAATTTTGCAAAAATGGCTGTTTTTTTTTAAATTATATATATATATATATATATATATATATATATATATATATATATATATATATATATATATATATATATATATATATAATTCATTAAAAATTGAAGGCAGCTTGTTGAAGTGAGAATAAAACCACACTGTCCTGAGTCTGTGGTTTACAGGCTACTACACTGTCAACACTAACCCTGCATATTTAACCTAACATGCCTTCATTCTTTCAACATATGCAGTAGATCTGGATGCAACAGCTTCTGTCGTGGTGATTTGTCTTGTCTTTGTCCTCGTGTTTCAGCCATTCTTCGGCTGTGTTTTGCGATAGAAAAGTGTTGCCTTGCATGATCTTTAGAAGTATTATTTGTTGGTAAATGTGAGACGTCCGTGGCACACACGTCTGCGTCTTTACAACCAGAAAGAAGGAAGTGAGTTTGATGACGTTATGCGGGGGATGGCTATAATTGGTGAAATTCACAGGAAACTATGATGATGCAGATTCCCAAGAAAAATAATTGTAAGGTTGCGCAGAATTCACGGGCTTGGTTTAATTTGCATTAATTGTTGCCATCGCAACATCGCAACATCCTGGAGGAGCTGAATGTATCAAAATCACACAGGTAGTGTCTGAGAAATCACCCGAGATACTGAAGTACAACCTCTCTTTTGAGACTGTAATGTCTGTTTTTTTGTGGACATTTTCTTCAGAGGAAAAACAGTCACTTAACAGGCAAACATAGACCATGGGAAGGCTGGGATTTTTGTGATATTGTCAAAGTACCTGAGGATGGATTTGACCTTTTTTTTAAGGTGCTTTCATACGAGCATTTTATTCGGCTGCCTTGTACTTGTGGAGCCACTGCAGCAGACTGTGTGACACAGTCAGCAAATCAAACATACACAAGAAATCCAGTCAGCCTTCGTGAGAAAAAGGAAACATGTCAAAATCTACTGCTAATCTGTCACGTCGCAGCCAAGGGCTAAACTGTTGTGCAATTAAAGCCAATTTGCATTATTTGTTTGGTTTGTTTTTATTGTTTAAAAGATTAGGCAACGTAAAAATCATCTGTGTGAGCAGTTAACACATTCCGTTGCTTTTTGGCCCCCACAAATTCCCGAGATCCACACCCTGCAGTTATTGTCAGTGTCCAAACACGAAGAGGTTTCTCCCTCTGCCAGCACGCAGCAGCCCTCCCAGGAACAACGCGTATCTGCTGCTTTGTCTGAAGGAAGCAGCTCGTCTCTGCTCTCTTTCCGTCTCTCTTAAGGTTTAGGGAAACTGCTCTGTCGTATTGTGATTGTGGTTGTTGTTCTCAGATGAGGTACTTAAAGTTTGAGGGTTCACAGTCAGGTCAGGCACAAATAGACTGTGCAGCCCGTGGCAATGAATCCAGAGACAGTTTCTAACAGCCTACAGATGTGGGTGTGCTCACTTCAGGACTTGTTCAGAAAGCAGTCTTTCTTCTGTCACCTTTCCATTGCATGTCATTATGGAAAGCCTCTTTCAGGCATTAACCTCTTTACATAAATGTGATGGTAACTACCTGACGTGGTGGTTTCATGTCTGAATAAGCACCCGAGTCACTTGTATGTATAAATCATCAAAGCAGTCTTACTGTGTTGGACCGAGAGACATTTCTGTAAGACTTTGAACACAGCACAAGTCTGAATTGAACACCGTCAGATGAACATATAGGCTGAACGTCATGTTCACATCACTGTTAATGCACTAGGCATTTCTCTGCTGTCGAAAAGAAGTCACTGTAATACATTATGGAGCACAGAATTAGCCCATGTTACACTGTTAGTAAGATAATTCTCATGTCAAATCAAAAAATCATTGTACTCTTGCAGTGCGACTGGAAAAACAAGATTAGAAAAAATCTTGCACAACCACATTATTAATTAGACGAGCTGCCTCCTTTCTGATATTTTCACTTTCATTCATGCCAGCAGCATCAATGAATAAATGAATTTCCAGCGAAACACACAAAACAAGTTGCAGCTTGTTTGTGTGCTGTGGGACGCTGAAATACAGGCAGGGTGGAGCATCTGTTGCATTCAGGATGTTCATTGATTAAACCATAAATAGCAAAATATGTATTAAATTCCAGCAGTGATGCAGACTGTGAAAAACAGAAAACTTTTTTGTTCGTGTGATAATATTTTTTACAGTGTCTGCAGGTCCTTTAAAAGTCTTGAAATGTTTTAAATTCAGTTTTATAAACATAAGAATATCAGACATTTTGTCTAATTTCATTTATCCATCTTTGAATTTATTTTTGTCAAAATTAGTCAAACTCTTTTGCATTAAGTCCAAATTTCTGACGTTACAAATCTTTAAAGCCACCACTGTTTTTACTTTACACTTGCACTTACATAAAATACATACTTACTTTAATACTTGCCTGCAGTGCTTGAAGGAAAAGATCACACTTTAAAAAGTCAGTTGTAAATTTAGTTAACAGTGATCTTAAAACAGTCCTACAGCATTAAATAGAAGTGTCTGATACCTATAGACACGCTGTTTTAACTTATGGCTGTTTGCAGTAGTAAGCAGTAGTAAGTTTCCTCTCACGCACCAGGTGCCAAATTTTTCGCTCCCACGGGGCATTTTTCTGAAAATGTCCCGTCTTGTCTTAACAAAGCCTTAAGGAACATTTATGTAAAAGTCACATTTGTCTGAGCAACGAAAAGCCATCACTTCCGCAGTGTGATGAAGCCAGTAACGTTGTGTACTCCATTCCTGGAAAAGGCTCAAAAAACACATTGTTCTCATTCTGTCCTGTCTGTCTCTCTGCACTCTCTCAGGAGAGACGCCCCAGCGGCTGCTCAGGGACACAGTAAAGGACGCATCAGAGAAGGCCAAGGAGGCAGCCAAGAGCCTGGCTTCAGCTGCTGCTGTCCCACAGAAACCCCAGCAGTACGTGTGACAGGACAGTGTGTGCAGCACCATGCAGGTGACACGAACTCAACACGATGCCTTTTGATCGTCTCGATCATCTCGACTGGACTGAAGTTTTCCGGGATCTCGTTGATCTCTGTTTCTTCTTTCATACGACGCAGCCTCTCTTCTCTGCGGTTAGACTTTTATCTTTTTCTTTCTTTGTTCTCAGCTCTCTGTCTTCATCAAATCTCAGGTCCTGAGCCTTTGTCTCATACATATTGCCTTTGTGGAAACGTTCACATTGTGACCAGCAGCACCCTTTGATGCTGTAACTATGTCAGGTAGAGAAGCACATTTTCATGTCTTGCCATATATGTAATAATCAAAACAGCTATTTTGTTTTATTAAGCTTATTTTCATGTCAAATGATAAAACAGTTTGGCACATCAGAATTTTGTCAGTGTAAAGGAAGTGTGTGTAGGATTCGGGGAATTTAGAGGCGTCTAATGGTGAGGATTGCAGATTGCAACCAGCTGAAACTTCTCCTGGTTAGAGTTCCTTCAGTATTCATTGTTCAAGAGGTTTTTACCAGGAGCCAAATTATCCACTGAGGTCTCTTCCTCTCCTAAACAAATGGACCAGTTGCTTTAAACTGGTAAAAACATTCAATAAAGCAGTTTCACGTTACAAATCAGTGTTTCGCGGATGCTGTTCAGCATGTCGGAGATGGACTGCTGGCCCAGCACCTGCTGATGTGTGCTCACCTTTTTCTCCGTTAACTTCAGATTTAGGTTCAGAAGGTGCTCCTCTCCAGAGCAAACAGACCAGGTGATTTAAACCGGTAAAAACACTGAATAAAGCATTTTCATGGTAAAGAAAATTAACGCAAATGGCCATAACTAGAGCCATTGTTATGTTTGTCCGTTCTGGGCTACTATAGAAACATGGTGATGCAGCATGGCAGATTCCATGGACGAGGACCTGCTCCCCACGTAGATATAAACGGCTCATTCTAAAGTAACTAAGACACTATGATTCTGATTTTCAGGTGATTTATACGCTAAAGAATACACACTTACAGTATTATATTTAATTTCTGCCTATATATCCCCCTAAATCCTACACACTGGGACTTATCAGTCATTGTAACACTGATATTTCATTATGCTTTTGGCACTGGTCCAGCCGAAAGTTCACATCAGACCAAATCATAACACTCTGACTGTGTACTTTAATTTCACATAAACACATAAACAAGGAAGGACGAGGATTCTGATTTAATGGTTGCACACAAAAGATCCTTAAACAGTAAACCAATAATGGTCAATTTCCTCTTGATGTCTTCCATTTTTGACATTTTCCAGGTTTGAGACTGAACTGAACTTCCTATTTCAAACACATCAGCACACGGTGTGTGTTACAAGTGTCAGCACACAGTGTATTCTGCAATATTGCGCACAATGAATATGAATGCTTCTGGTTAGTCACTGCCAGAACAGCCTGTACTGAAGCTTTGATAATCACAAGATACCAAAGTGACTTATATGGAAAAAAAAAAAAAATCAGATTGAGCAAAGTTTTCACACCTCTGTGCTCACATTTACTCCGTAATGTGATTAGCCTTTAACTGTATGACTGTGTGACTGAGGTGTGTCTGTGAAAATATTTTAGATTTCAATCTGCCTGTTGATATGAATCTTAAGTAGCGAGGAAGATGATGACGTATTGTAAAGATTTCAGTGATTGCATTCCCTTCTAGCTGGATTTTTCTGCTCTGAGACTTGAATTATAGATTAATATAATATATATTATATATTCTTGGGATGTATTTTGAAGGATTATTTAGCATATGTGATATGGAGTATATGTGGATTTATTGTAAGCAGGTAGTAAGATGTGTAAAAACAGAATTTGACTTTAAAATCAAGAATTGAATATTTTTGTTAATCATTCAAAAACATTTTCAAACATCCCTGCAAGTTAAAGTCAAATGTTTGTTGTCTTATGTTTTCTCATTGTCAGCTTTAATAAAATATAAGTTATTGATTTCATTGTAGCTCTTTGTTGACTCCACCACTTTTCTCTGCTGCTACAGTGACAAAACATGAACTCTGACCTTTAAAAACTATTTAATATTCCAGACTACAGATCAGTTTCACAGCTGCACAAACCAAACAGGAAGCCCTTTAACATCTGAACATCTTTATCTGCATATTCCCGCTGCTTTGTTCTGCTGAGGGTTGTCGCAGCGCTCCGTTACCCCCACTCAACAAGCAGCATGTACTTCCACACACTGAACCATGTAACAGGCAATAATGAAGCTGCAGCAACTTTTTTTTTGTATAAAACATTTTAATTATATTACAATGAGAGAATACACAATACCTTCAAGTGTTTGCTAAAATGTAGCCAGCACCAGGTAGTCGTGTACACACACTCGCACACACAAAAATAAAACAAAAAAAAAAAAAAAAGGAACTTATATAACATCTTCTGAATGCATATTACACATCCACTAAAAAGGAACATATTCACAGGTCTCTGGCACAGAACTCTCCCTAATCTGCACAGTATGTCAGCCCAGACAAACTCCCCACCATCCTCCTCTCACACTATAAATCCCAGCCAGCTCGATCTCCTCTACAGCCTCTAGGTTCACGTGGGTACGAAAGATAACGCCGGTGTGACACACATTTGACTCCGAGGTGTCACCCGGTACATAAAGATGCAAAATAAGGAGAAAAGACATAAAGGCAGGGGGGGTCTGGAAGGCGGGATGCTGACCTAAAGCCTACAGGAAGTTAAAGCTATTCATGTGGAATTACATAAAGGAACTAATCATTCAGCATGGAAGGTTTAAAAGTGACTATGTATTTGGCAGGCTTAATATTTCTTGGAAGTCATTGTGTTGATTTATATAAGCACCGTTACACAGCAGGTTCGGGGATGCGATGGTGTCTTTTTGTTTCTGGTTTCATCTGTGTGTGCAGACTTGACCCTGCCCTCTGCGCAGACTGTCCTTAGTCTGCACTTCACCCTGATTTCATCCCACCGCTCTCGCTTTCTCAGCCTCTGCCTGCTGACTTCCCCAAACATCACACGGTGCTTTTGTGCTCTTAGAAAAACCCAACACACGCTGAAGTAAATCTCTGTGCAACAGCAACATAAAAGCAACTATCAAACCTTGTCTGTGCTTGCTCTGATGACTCTTAAATTACGCTTTGATCTTAATGGGAGTTCAATGAAGAGCCGCTTCAGATTCTTGACATAAATGTTTACCTTTTTGCAAATGGAGTAAAGAAGCTGCTTCTGTTGCCTCTCTGAGGGGGTTTAAAAATAAGAGCAACTGTGACTGATTTAACAGTTTTAACAAGTACAATCTCTGCTTCTTTTTTTTTCTAAGAAAGTACTTTTTCCAAGGCACATCATTAAAAGAATTTCCATAAACACTATCCCATCCTGCATTAAAACTAAATGTTACCGCGTCCAGTCAGCCGCTCAGAGCCACTTACTCTGAGCCTGTGCTATGTACATTTTTCAATGATGCCACTGAATGATTATAATCTCATATCTGGCCCTCATCCCATTCACTCTGTCGCTTTTCCGCTGGGAGGTTCTGTGCAAGAGAAGAACTTTATGCCATCAATATGGTTTTGCTAAATTGTTCGTTTGACCAACAAACTGAAAAAGGACATTTCTGATACAGTCATGTACAAATCCTTTGACATTAATGTAAACTCTCAATGACAAATAGAAAAAAAAACAGTTTTTCCAAAAAAAAAAAAATTAACTCTTTTTTTTGCCCTCCTGCAGTGTATGGAGAGAGTGCAGATAGGAGGTAAAATTCATCAAAATAAAATAGTTGGTCACCAAAAAAAAAAAAAAAAATGCACCACAGAGTCAAAAGCAAAACCACCTGCTTGTCTTAAAAACCCTGCCCGCCCACCCTCCCTCAGAAAGCACAAGATGGTAATATTGCTGTGTCTCAAGAGGTCCCCTGATCAATGGGTAACACTTTTTTTTTTGGGACGGACCACTGGGAGCGTGGAGGATTACACCTTTTTAAGCTGCCATCGATTGGATTATTCTTTTATCGCTCCTCTCCCAGTGACTCCCACTGAACACACACATAGTCAACATACAATAATAGTAAAATGACAAAAAAAAGAAAGAAACACGCTTCAAGCCCAGAAGTTTTGAACCCCGTTGGTGACCATTCGGGGCGACTGGAAGCTGCCATGGGAGTTTACCAGTGTGTGGTTTTTTTTTTTTTAATTTTCTGTGACAGAGGCGGCACTGGCAGACGAGCGGGCATCGTAGAGGGTGGGGAGTGCCTGGACAGGGTGCACAACAACAGCGGCTGCTCAGTAGAGACTAAAGGGGCGTTATTTTTTTTTTTATTTATAATGAGGTGTTGTCTTCAAGTGCCCCTTGCTCATGGAAGTGTTTTGGCATGGTAAGGGTTGAAATCAAAGCTTTCAGCCCCGCCAGAGGGAGGATGAGATTAAGAGGAGGAGAGGAGAGGGGTGTGACCTGAGTAGGGACCGAGGGCGAGGAGGGGGCGGGAGGAAGAGGAGGAGGGAGGTCGAAGGCTCACCAAGGCACAGAATGACAGCAGGAGAGTCACCCAAGGGAGAGGGGCCAGTGTATCAGCTCCCCTGCCCCCACTCTCCCTTCAACAAGCCTGACCTCATGTCTGTCTGTCTCTCATATATATATATATATTTATATATTTATATATAGATAGATATACTCACTCTTTTTTGTCTTTTCATTACAAGAGAACATTTAGGAAAATATAATACAAAATTTAATACAAGAAATATAGACTACACTGGCTAATATCACTCTTAGTGACAAGTAGCTTCTTTTGTATGCGAGTTTTTTGTTTTCTTTTGAGTCTTTTTGTAGGATTTTGATTTTTATTTATTTTATTTTTTTCAGGTCAGACCTGTCATGGCGGACCGGCCCCTTTTTTTTTCTTTTTTAAAGTGTTCGGAAGCCAAGCTCTAAAGACTGCCAGAGACTGAGGCCTAATGATTATTAAATGGTCAGAGAGCGACAGAAGCGCCTCCTCCGTCAATAGTGACTATTGTGCATAAGTTACAGACAAGTTAGAGAAGAAACCTACGCTGGTCTTCAGCAGTGCCCAGAAGCTCCGGAAGTAAGTAACAGAAAGCAGATAGAAAATTAAGATTATTAGTCTCGTTACAGAACCTAAAAGTCCAACTGAATGTTAATAGTTTGCTAAGTTAGCTAAAATGAACGCCTCTACAGAGAAATCATTAGAGCTGGCCCTCTTTTTTTTTTTCTTTTCATATTTTTTCTCCACATTTACAGGTTTGACTCGTTAATCAGAACATCCAGACGCTCGTGAACGCTGCTTGGAAAAGTAACAAAGCTGTAGAGAAATACGAATTCTGTGTAAACGGCACAGTGGGCAAAGATAAGGATCCATTAGTGAAAACGAAAAAGGGAGAACTTCCCCTTTTCTGCAGGTCCGCTCTCTGTAAGCACCCACTGGCCGTCTACAGGGGTAAAAAGGGTAAAGGAAAAAAAGTCTCCCGTGGCACCTCATGGTCCACCAGAATCATTTAAACACTCAGAGGAAGCACCTGCCTCTCGTATTTATTGCTACATCAATTCGCTACTGAGAAGGAATCACAAGATCTGAACGGTTTAAGGAATAGAGTTTTTAGTTATGAAGCAACTCCTTGTTTTTTTTTTTTTTGATTGACATAGTAGTCCATCCACACCATAGGGTGGTATAGTGTAGTGGTCAGTAGTGTGGAGTAGTGGTTAGGCAACCCAACCAGAGGGAGACACGAGGGTTTGGACAGTAACTGTACATCTATATACATTCTTTCTTCTCTGCTACAGCTTTGTAACTTTTTCAGTTTGTCTTTAGACGCAAATCTGCCACGTTTGGGCATGAAGACGTGACTTTGTGTGCAGACGTAGGTCCCTAAAAATTCCTCGAAACAGCACTGCAGGTCCTAAAATGCTGAAAAATTCAAAGAATAGTTTGACATTTAGGGAAAAAAAAGCTTAATTCAGATGAGAAGATCGATACCAGTCTCATGTCTGTTTGATAAATATGACACTACAGCTAGTTGTCAGTTAGCTTAGCTTAGCATAAAGACTGGAAATTGGGGGAGACAGCTCAGCATGAACATTAATTACTATATTTCCCAAAATGTCAAACTATTCCTTTTATCTTTGTCCATTTTTCAACAAACGTTTTTCAAGGAAAGTGCAGGACTTCTGCAAAAGCTACTCGTGTAAATCTTATTGTGTAAAAGGGAGATTCTGTATGATGTAATTCAGTGTTGCAAATGTTGCATAACAGACAGATGTACTTTGCCTTTTACATCACAGACGTCTTCGTCCATGTGTTATTAACTCACGGAGATAACGTGACGCTTACACTTTGTTTTTGACCTCTCTTAAACTCCCTTGTTTGTTCTGTCTCTCATGCACACACACACACACACACACACAGAAGCGCGCACTTTCTGAAATTCTGATTAACGAGTCAAAGCTGTCCACCACACCACAGAAGTCCCCATTAAAACCACAAACTCTGCTCTGCTCTCTATGAGCCTGCGGCAACACTAGGTAGAGGGGTTGTGAGGGCAGTGGGAGGGCAGGGCATGTGAGGAGGGGCAGGTTCAGGCAGGATACAGTAGGGTGAGGTAGGGTCAGTGGTCAGGAGAGGGAGGGAGGGGAGGTCAGGAAGGCTTGAGTGGCATTTCAGCCCAATGTGCTTCCTGGAGAGCCAGGGCCAGGAAAGGAGGAACAGGTTCACTGCCGCTGTGGACCGGTCTGATGTAGGTAGTGGGCGGCGCCGGTGATTGCGAATGGTTCGGGGGAAGGTACAGGTGAGGGGAAGGGAAGCATGGGCGAGGAAGCTGGTGGGGAGATGGATGGCCGCGCGGTGTCTTAACAGTGGTGCGGCTGCAGTCTGTGGGAATGTGTGGCCGTGTAGCTGGTGTCGCTGGAGCTGCTCTGGAGGCTGTAGTGGTCCTCCTCCTCGCCGTCGCTGATGCTGTCCACGCTGTCCGCCTCGCCAGGAGTGAACTCCATGCCCTCGATGTCCACCTCTGCGCGCAAAGAGAAAAATACACAAGGTTATTTTCGTCACTGTTCGGAGACAGAAGAAGTGAGGGGAAACTGTTTATTTCCACCCAACTGTGGGCATATTTATTAGGGAGCCTGCAGCGCCTGTGGATTAAACCCGGATTTAGGGAGCCATTAACTCTGGGCAAACAGGCAGATCTTTGTGCTCCCACAGCTAATCCTCATCCATTGATAAACAACTGCATGTGTGTTTACCTCATCCAGGATTAGTAAACAAACTGTAACAGTCCATACTAAGTAATTCAGGGGAGTGTGTGACACCGGTGAGCAGCAGGTTGGCCCTTTAAGCTCGGGTTGTGTTTGAAAAGAACTAGATCATAAGACACAGCATGGAAAAAGTGTTTTATAGCTGTTCTGAACGGCCATCACAGAGAGGGGTGAGACTATGGATGTGTAAAGAGAACGGATAAAGCGGTGGAGGCGGGGCCCCGTTCACTCTTATGCAGGCTGCTCAGTGCATGAAGCCAAGAAAAGTTGATTTCTATGGTATGAAATTACCTGGATCTTCCGCATTGTGGGGCGACTTACAGCTGTCAAGCGGCTAACTTCCAGTTTAGCCATTCACTTACTTGAACGGAGATAAAATATTATAATCATGTGGCTCTTCTAGACTATCAAAATGTTATCGGACCAAATGGACAAGTCATTTTGCATTGGGTTGTGACGCTGAAAAAAAATTATCCACTGATTTATAGACGTCTCTTTTACAATGTAAGCCTGTAGAGAAATGTGTTTTTGGACCTGGTGGCATCACGTGACGGACCTGTGAGTTCCATGTTTGGCCACTATGTCAAATTGGCATCAAAGTACCATGCTGTTCCTGGAGGCCTGGTTGAGACATGATGCCATGATGCATCATTTACACATGGATGATGACAGTAGACCTTTTTAAACTGCCTCGTCTGGAAGGCATTTATAGGCATGTTTTTACAAAGCTGTTAAAGGCGGAAATGTCACACCCCTATTTAACCTCGCTGTTCTGTATGAAAGGTAAGATGGCAGAATGGAGGGACAGTGCCAAACTGACATCTTTGTAAAAAGGACAGCTGGCAGGATGGGTTGGCGGTGACGTTTTGACGACGTGTAAGTGTGAGACCCTCTGCCAGGAGGTTTAAAAAGCAGCGAGCAGCAGTTAGTAGCTAACTCCAAGATGAACAGCAACAAAAATGTCTGCATATTAGGGAGACAATATGGTCTGGGAGAAATGTTTTCCTCCTATCAGAGGGTGAAAGATCACATGACATGAAATCTCTCACCATCAGTAGCTAAGGAGGAACGCTAGATTTCTTTATCTGCACTCAGAGGTGTTAACCTTTGGCCCCGGGCCATCACCTGCAAACAAGGCTGGGCTTTTCACTTGGATCACAGTGTGATTCAGAGTTTATCGGTGGACAGCGAGAGGAATGCAAACAGTTGTGACGGAGGTTACATGTAGATGAGAGCAGGAATAGTGTTGTGTTGAGGAGCTATTTGCAAACAGACTATAGCTTCAGGGTTTACAGTGTGCATGTTAACTGAGCCATACATTTACATTAATGTCATAGATACATAAAGCTGTGGCCACAACAATTCCCACGATACATTAGAGGAAGTCCCGATTGACGTAACATTCTCTAGAATTAATTTACATTTAAACAGCATTTCATAATATGTCATGCACGTCTCCATCCACCCTAGAAAGCTGTGTACGGATGGCTTATTATTACTGATGGGAGAATTCAAACAACTGTCCAGATCAGAGACAAACAAGGTTCCCTTAGTGAGTCGGTCCCGAGTGTAATGTAGCTGGTTGACTTTTTTAAACCTGCGTACCTTGCTCAGAGTCGGTGGAGATGGTGGAGCCCATGCTGTCGGTGCGGATGCGCTCAACGGATCCGGACACAGAAAGCTGCTCCAGGCGGCGTTTGAGGTAGCGGTGCTCTCTCTGCAGCTGCTCCTTCGTGTTTAAAGCCTTCCTGTCCTGCTCCTCCAGCTTCTGCAGAGACACAGAGAAGCAGAGAATCAGTGATCAATGTTCGCTGGAGCCAAACATCCCCATCTTTACTCTCTTTTTACTGTACACTATTTTTTTGTTATTTGTTGTATCAGTCACCCCTTTTCACTAAATCAGTTCTTGCTCTTAAACTTGTTCCGTTCAGGACTCTTGAAACCTTGGTGCCATCTAGCGAACCATTTCCCCAGTTTAGATCAGAACCACTGTAATCAAGGACGCATCACCTACAGAGGGCACTGCACGATGCACAATGGAAGTAAACAGGAGGAGCAAGCTGGCCAATTGCATTTATTACCCAAAACTTTTGTTCTGTTATTTAAAATACTTGTTTTTATCCACAAACAAGCATACATCAGCTATTAATGAGACCACTGCAGGCTCTTGTTTTTCAATGGATTGTGGCCGCAGCAGCTGTGGCTCAGAGATAGAGGGGGTCATCCACTACTCGGAAGATTGGCAGTTCGATTCCTGGCATGTTGAAGTATCCTTGGGGAAGATACTGAACCCCAAATTGCTCCTGATGGCTGCTCCATTAGTATGTGTGAGTGCAAGTGAATGGTTACTGAGTAGCAGGTGGTGGCACCTTGTACGGTTGCCTCGGCCCCCAGTGTGTAAATGTGTGTGTGAAGGGTTGAATGTGACTCGTGTAAAAAAAGCTTTGAGTGGTCGGAACACTAGAAAAGCGAGATACAAGTGCAGGACCATTTACCAATGATTTCTCATTTAACGTCTCTGTTGTTGCCCTCTAATGTCATCACCGGTTCGCAGGTCAATGAAAGCCTGCTATTTTTTGGTTCCAGTTGGGGACCAACTTTTTCGGATTTGGAATCAATTCATTTTTGGTCAAAATGTTCTGAACAGTTCAAAATAAAGTGCAGAACACTTCCATGTTAGTGGAAAAGGCGTATGTGGGCAATTTCTTTCTGGATTACTTTTTCTTTTCCCTTCCTAACACATTTTGCAGTGCCTTTCAAATTGGAAAGCTTAACACAAAAGTAGTTTAGAGAAAAAGAAAATCTGACTTTGATCGTTTTGGGGCCATGAACAAATGGCACACAGTAATATCACTTTTTAATATATATATCTCCAGTATCTGACAGTCATACGAGAAGAATAAGGCACTGCTGCACACCACATGCTGTGCATATTAAGAATAAAACGAAAGTAAAACATGTTTTTATAGTTCAAGTAGTCTGACTATGCAACATGTCTGGTATTCTTTATCTTCCCAGACAACAGAAAAATGTTTTATCTCTATTAAATGGCCCTTTTTCCAAGTGTTGACACAGTTAAAGATGACATAAGACTGAGTGTACAATATAAGTTTTTTGTTTGGTGATCACTATATTACTGCTCTATTACTGGTGTGAATACAGTGTATCTTTGCAAGAATTTGGGTTCATGCCATATCATACAGATGCAGTTACTGATGTTATCACATAAAAATGTGAAGGCTTATGAAACCAGCGTTTTCTATCATCTCCTGCCAGTCGGACCTCTGCCAAACTCACAGAAGAGAGCATTTAACTACAACAACAAATTTCAACATGTAATAAGGAAGTGGCTGAGTGACTGCGTGAGGTCTTTAGGTTAGAAAGTCAGAAATAAATATAAAGTCTTGTAAAAGTTTGACTCAACGTGGGTTTGGATTTTGCACTTATTTGAATGTGAAAGTTTTCGGTGGTGAATCAAAGCGAAGCTGAAAAACACGTGTGGCCCCCTGTGATGCGAGAAGACAAGCCACTGACGAGAATTAGCGCAGATTGTCTGAGCAGAGAGGACATGCATGATAAACAGGAAATGAAGGGTTAAAACACGCTACGTCTGGATTTTCCACCAACCACAGTGTTGCTGCTTGTAAACAGCAAGAGCAGTACAGCGTGTCCTAAACTATAGATTTACAGCTCTTACTCTGCAGCACTACGAATCTGATGATATTCTGCAACCAATTAAATGTTTTTAAGCCCTCATCTGTCACTGCTACTGCTGCATACTTTTTTAAAGTTTGTGTGTGTGTGTGTGTGTGTGTGTGTGTGTGTGTGTGTGTGTGTGTGTGTGTGTGTGTAAACTGCTGCAACAGTTAATGAACCGTGGAGGAGGAGTTGGCCTTAAACAAACCTAACGTCCAATTATCTCTCTTCACATATCTCAAGATCAGCCACCAAATGTCCTGTATATTCCACTTTGTTGACTCGTTTGTTTTTCTTTCAGCCTTGGGAGCATTTTTTTTTTCCTGACAGGCCCTGAACTGCTCCGATTGAAAGATTAGAAAACAATATAGCACTTAAGGAAGGCAAGGGAGAAAAATCAAACAGCTCAAAGGAATGGGAGCATGAGTCTGGTGCTCACGGAGCCCCAGAGGAAGACAAACTAGTCTTTTTGAGGACAGTTTCATCTAATTTTACTCTAAACTAGAGTCATAACTAACTTATTTTTTTGATTAAGTGATTGTGCTTTGTCTAAAGATGTCTGGAAAAGTTTTTTTTAAAGTTAGCAGAGCTCACTGTGACATCTACTAATTGCAACAGTTCTGAAACCAAAGATATTTAAGTTGCAATGATAAAAAAACGTGCTATCAGATGCAAAAAAAACAAACATAGCCTGTCTCGAGCATTTCATTTTTATTCTGCTGTGTCTTTTTTTAATACCTTGATGTGCATCTTGGCCCTTTTCAGCAAGCTCAGTGTGGTGTGTCTCGTGCTGTCTGGACCCAAAGGCACCAGCTTCTTCAACTGCTCCAAGTACAGCCGTAGTTTGGCACGTCTGCAAACACACAAGCACACAAGGGTGAGTCAGCAGACATCCACCAGCAGTAGAAAAGTGAGAAGGCACCTCCACAAACAGACTGACAGGAGCTTATCCACACATCCCTGAAGGGCAGAAAAGAATACTGCTCCTCCCTGCGTGTGACTGTCGTGTAAACATGTTCCAAAGGAGCAACTGAATACTACACGATCCTCAGTTTCACTTGTGACTTTGGGATTGACCGTGAGACGCTGCGTGTTCAAAGGGTTGAGTTGGTGCAGGGTGTTGCTGCTTCCACGTGTTCAAAGCTTTCAGAGGCTCCAGCAAACCATTTTTAAATCCCTGTGAGGAAATCGCATCCTCCCAGCATGAGAAAGGAAATATCACATACTGATGTAGTTACAAAATACTTTTTCATATCATCTCATGCAGCAAGAGTTAATTTAAGTACCTCAACATTTACATCTTTCCTTATCAACAGGGGTGTTTTCACACAGCACACCCACACATTCAAAGAGCCAAACAGGGCTCTCGGCTTGGTGACTTTCCTGTTTTTAGAAAAAGTGTGCTATATTTACTGAACCCTGTCGAGCCTGACCTGCCTGTGGGACTAAATTTGGTTGCTTTAGTTTGGTTGTGTACTCAAAAACATACTATTATTAATCTATATGCACCTCAGTGCAGAGGGTTCAAAATACTTTTTATGTGCACATGGATTGGTTCATGTAACTTTTAAAACTACATGAGCACATTTTTTGTACCGTAATGTACAAGTAAACTGCTTCAAAGTGTACGTAGATAGAAGCGTCTTAGCAAACGTAATATGGAAACTTTTTTAATCGCATAAGTTCTTCTTTGGTGAAGTCACATATTCAACACGGCCTGTTTAATATATGATGTGTAATATATGATTGCTGTAATGTTTCTTTGTCCTTTTTAGAATAGTAGCATTACCGTAACAGTACGAATAGATGCACATCAAAATCCAAACGGCAGCTGGCTTGGCCGGGTTTCACATGGTGCTAATGTTGTACTGCTCCGTGCACTGTCAGCACGAGTGTAAACAAGACATCAGTGTCCTCTTATCATGCCACAACATGACAGTTACATGCGCAGTTAAACTTTTATGTGCTCTACCATGCATGCACATGATATTTCAAGCCCTGTTGCATCATACTGACTTCAGTCTCACTGTGCACTATCTTGTGGTGCAATGCTTTTGTCCATCAGCTGTCTATCTTGCTTTCTCTATTCTCGTGTTTGACTGATCCACCACATGGACTCCCTGTTGTACACTAAAGCTGCGGGAGAGTCCTTAAACTTACAGCCACTGCGAACAAAAATCATTATTACCCAAAATGACGGCCATGAGAAGTTTCTCATCTGTTCGTGTCACTTTGTCGGTTGAACTCAAGACACAAGCCGTGGCCCCGGAAAACCCTGCATCCCTGCCAAAGCCCGACAGGCCAACAACCCTGGATCCACAAGTAAACAGCTCACTGGATGCAACATTTGGATGTTAAATTCAGTGATAGTGACGACAAGGCAGCAGAGTTAATCTCTGTGTGGACACTCGCTGACTTTACACAGATAATGTACATTATTTCAAACACTGCTTTTATTCACATTTTTTTTTTATCAGCAGATTACCTCCCCTGTCTGTCCTTGGTTCATTCAAATTTGTTCATAAAGGCCTTTCAATCCTCCATTAGTCAAGCTAGTCCATGAACCGTTTCTTTGTTCTGGGCTAGCCATCCCCCTTCTCTCCCGTTCCTTTGGCTAACTCTGTCTGAACGGTAAACAAACTCCAACAATGCAAGGTCTCCACTGGCCATCGCTGCGACCACAATAAACCTAATCAGAGAAATGAAGCTCTCTGGGGCTGGCTGCAGAGCCGAGCACACGGGGGAACACACTCTTTACACACACAAACACACACACACATACACAGTCTTTTCCCTGTTTCTTTTTCAGGAAGGGCGTCGCCTGTGTTTTTCACATAAAGTAAGACCCTCTCACTAGCCCCGTCTGTTTCATTCAGAGGTCAGCCAGAGGCGGCCTGTGGGTAACAAGAGAGTCTCAGGGACTAAACATAATAATCCAAAGTTGCATCTTTAATTTCTAGGGATTTGATTGTGGCTGTAAAAATGCACGGGATATTTAAATATATTAAAAAAAGGATTAGCAAAAGTGCCCTTTAAACCATCTCTACCTCTCTACAGGTGCATACAGGCGTGCTCCCCCCGAAAAAGGGCGTGTGAAAGTGCTCTCGTTCTTTTATTTCCTCCTCTCCCAGGGGGCATTTCTGCCTCCCCCCCCCATCCACTGAACCCCCTCCACCCCTTTGCTCCACCCTGCCAACACCAACACACCCTCATCCCACTGGAAAACAAGTGTCTTCTGAGGACAGGGGCGGGGGCCCACCTCCAACCTGCCCCAGTCGAGCCACATGAAGCACTTGGATTGCAGCCAGGGGAAGCGGGCAGGAAGGAGCTGGGGGTCTGCAGCAGAGGGGGGGGGAGAGGAGTGTTTTTTTGGAAAGGGAACGGGGTCCGAGCTAGTGGGTGACTTTCTCTTGAGTTGAAAAAAGGGCTCTTTGAGTGCAGTGTGCTCAGCTGCACTAGGCAGCGCTCCACACACATCATCCAAAGGGTAACTTGAGCCAATGGGCCACCATCGTGCACCCCGCTCCCCCCTCTCTCTCTCTTGTAGTGAAAAACAAAAACAAGGCGTTGCCCGAATAGTCTCCCTGACTACCCACCTTCCCCCCTCAAAAAACGCGTTTTTTTGCGGACGTATTCATCACGGGCCCCACCTGTATGCTCACCACATATTTTACCTGGCGTGCAGAGGGTAGAAAATGTGCACGGATGCACTTACGCCTCCTGAATGTGTGAAGATTTGTCTGGCCTGGATTATTACCCCAGTCCTGCACTGTGAGAGTGGCATCGGTTCTTAATCTAAAATGTCAAACTGTTCCTTTAAATGAAGGACTAACTAGAAATGAGAATGCATGCGCACGTCTGACTATTTCTCCTGTTGTTTTTGTATGTCACATGACACCTGTTCCAAATAAGAAACCATAACAACTATTAAAAAACAAACACCATTTCTCCACCTTCATCCAAACTGTAGCTTTTGAATTGACGGCAAACTCACTCTCTGTGTAATTGCTGATAACGATCCACACTGTTTCAACAAGTCCGGGCAGAGCCGTGCATCAAATGCTACGCGTCTCCCATCTGTTTTCATCATTGCTCTGCTTATTATGATGCATATCAATAAGACAGGACCTGGTTTAACCTGGCGGTGTGTTGCTGACAGCTCCCTCCCAGCTGCACATGTTCCCCCGCTGCGAGACACACTTGCTACTTTTCTTCAAGAGCGCACAGCCGATTTGGAGCGAGGTTAGGACCCTGCCTCACTCACGTTTGTTATTCCTAAGCCGAGCCCTGGTCACGCTATGTTTATCAGATTGCCTGCAACAGCCATGCAAAGTGTGGCACCAGATGAACGTGAGTGTTGTGTTCATGAAGGGGAGCAGACAGTTTGCATCGCTCGGCTCCACGTGGTTCTGAATCACATCAAATTTTCCAATTTGTCTGGGTTGAAAATAGGACGGTCTTTGATATTCCATTCACGGATACTGTCACAATGTAAGGCTATTACTGTGTTGTCATGTCAGAGTTTGTACTTAAGTGTGTCAGCAAGTTTAAACATAGTGTAAAGATCAGGGGTTCAGTGTTTGATGGACACAATAAGAGGGGGATATGTTATTTTAAAGTGTTCAAAATTAGTTAAAAGAAATCATCCTGTGCATTATTATGGTGTAACAGCAGCATTTGAGCACCGAAAGGTTTTCGTGACTTTGCAAAACACTGCTAAAACAACAAAAACAAAACAGCCTGCAATTTCCCTGCAGCTGAGGATTTAATAGTAAATCTGCAATTTGATTTGCTCTGGAGTCACGTCTGCAGGGAAATGACCACCTGACTGTTCTCACGTGCAGAGTACCACGGGATGATTTGTGTCTGATCTCTGCCCTTCCCTCCCCCTCCTCCTCCCTCCCTCTCCATCAGGGGCTCAGTGCCAAAACAAAGCAAAGGCAGAGAGGGGAGAAAAAAAAAGAAACTTTTGCTCAGAAAGCTGCACGCTGCTGAAACTGGAACAAGCTATTTAAACTGCTGACTTACGCTCCAAGGTTACCAAGTACAGGCCAGGCCTTTCTCACAGATCTGCTCACACTTTGGGCCTTGGAAGGAGAACAACTGTGAAGTATCTTGTTTTGCTGCTCGAGTTAAAGGCGAGCAGTGTATCTGCAGCAGCCTGTGTGTATGTCTGATGGATGCATAACGAGGGATACTTACAGTATGTACACTGTTTTCACTGTGTCCACACACACACACACACGCACTGTCCTGGTGACAGCAGTGTCCCAGGACCGTCCAGGTCTCTGGGGTAGGAGATCCATCTGTACACAAAGAGCTGCAGGGCCTGAGAAGGCAAGCCAGTGCAAACAACGGGCCTTCACCCCTCACTCACTGCACTGTTTAATGAGCTCGCTGCAGCCCAGCGCATTCCTCAACCCATACGCACAGGACTGAGTGGCTTGTCTGGCAAGGAGCCAAACCCGCTAAACTAAAGGTCAAAGGTCATCAGAAACACCACTGCGATGTTTCCTCTCAACTGCCGGAGCTGACTCAGTTTGTTCCCCGTTGGGTTTCAAATAAAGAAAATGCGATAGCAGGCCTCGGGTGTTGTTTTGACTCGAGCCCACAAGACACCAGCATGAAGGATTCACTGCCTCGTCTGCTCATCTTTTAGCAGCCACATTTATGAAATCATTTAACGCAATGTATCATTTTGGAGGGTTGCACCTCCAAAATAAAGAAGCTCTAAACTGTGTTTTTAAAGGCTTTAAGATAATTCCTGCTCATTACAACTTATATTTATAGTTGTGTCCACGTTTCTTGTCAGTATAATAACAACGCACTAATTGCTGAGATCTGGAAACGCTGCAACATCGCAACACCGTGGTGTAGTTTTCATCTGCAAGCAGGGATTATTACAAATATTTCAGATGTGCTCACTACAAGTTTTACCTCTGTATAAAAGTGGTTTAGTTAAACCAGGAAGTCAGTTTGGGTAATAATTCAACTATGTGTCTATTTGCCCTGCCTAACCTGTAGGTTTGTTTAAAGCCTGGATGAAAATCTGGCCTCTTTTGTCCCATTAGACGTCTTTATAACGATGTCACTGTGTTTCTAGATATCAGCAATTAACTTAGTGAGTATAATCTTACCATAACTGATAAAAATGATGGCCACAGCCACAAAAATGAGACTCAAGTCATAATAAACCGTGATAATACTTAAAAATAAAACCCACAATATTCTTTGTTTATGCTTGAAGATCGTTTTGTAACACTGGTGTTACCTGTTCATATGCTAAAGGTTATGTATTAATATAGCAGCAAACCACTATTTGCTGTGTAAAGATATAAGGGAGCGATGGCGTCCTGTGCAGACAATGTCAAAAGTCACGCTACCTCTCTGTGGTTTGTTGTGGTACGGTCTGGCCGTGTGTGCATGTTAGGACATGTGTGTACACTTTGCACTATGCTTATACGGCAGTTATCATTGATATAGGGATTGTGTTGTAGTGGAAGCGTAGCGCCACTGTTAGCATTATTGTTGTTTAGTGCTGTTTAGTTAGCACCATTAACCGCTAGCCACCAGATCAGCCGACTCCTTGTTAGGAGCTGTTGACAGCTTGTACGCTCTGAATTTTGCATAGAGCCCCTTTAAATATCCTACTGTGTATCAAAACTCTTAATTTACAGCGTTGGTTTGTCAGTGTTTTTCTTAGCTTTTGAGTAGGATACAAAAAAATATGCCCCCCACACTTTTCCAAAGCAAGAACTTAATCTGGCGCTGTTGTTTACAGTGCAGCTCTGTTATGTGGAGTGAAAGTGGGGGCTGCATTGCGTGAGTGTGGATCACCATGTTGAGGTGGTGGAATTTCGGGTTGCCAGCAGAGTGGCTCCACATCTGGCTGGCAGGTTCCCGGGGAGTACGAAGCCAGATGGAGTGATTCTTGAGGTGGTGGGGGGACCTTACCCAGGGTCCCAGCAGACAAACACAACACACACACACACACACACACACACACACTGGGCTTTTCAGCAGCCCTTCATCAGCCTCCCTGTCACCCTCCAGCCCTGCCCTCAACATGTTTACATTTAACAGACATCTGATGTCCCGTCTCTGAAAAACAAGAGGGTAGAAAAACGAAGCAGCTCATGTGAGACGGGCAGAGTGGTTCGCCACATTGCCCACGTCAGTGAGACGAGAGACACACATGGAGACACGAGAGGCTTTCATCACGCTGATATGAAATGTCAGTCGTCTGGGCTGAGCTGTATTTGTTTTCTGTCATCGAGGATGCCACACCCACCCACTGTGTGCAGTGACAACTGCGAGGCGAGACAGACGGATACAAGTCCCCCATAAACACATTCTCCTGACGGCAGGAACATGGAGCTGGCTCTCACATGACTCTGCTCTCACACGCAAGCAGCAAACAGAAACTTAAACGCACCACAGGAGCAGTGCAGACAGGAGGGAGGAGCCTGGTTACTCCACTACTCGTGGAATTACACTAAAGAAAGAGCTCTGCATACTTTACTGGTGATTAAACAACAGGAAACTGCAGAATTAGGCAGTTTGTTGTTCACTCGTTGTCGTAGTATTTCCACTGGGCGTGCTGGGGAATGCCTAGTAATTAGATTCATTTGATTTTTTTCCTGTACTGAAACAATCCCCTGTGCGAGCACGGATCACTACAAAATCCCTTCCTCAGCACAGCCAGCTTACACTGGTGTTAACAAAAAAACAGATGTCAAATAGAATTTAAAGAGGAGAGCGTGTGAGCAAACAGAGAGAGGGTTCGGACGACAGAGCGAGTTCCCTGTGCACCTTTGAATCACTTCAACACAATGTCAAATGACAGACCTGGACATTAATTGCCTTCCGCTGCGTGCACTGAAAAGTACATCTGCAAATGTTGGACGGACTAGCAGAGACAAGTTCAGCGAGCTCAATAAACACATTCCCCTGACACGGAAGAGCTCTGGTTTTATAATGGGTCCTTGTCAATGATCCACACACAGGAATCTAGTGGCATAAGAGACGATTCCAGCGTCCATGTTTACTGTAAAAGTTTGGCTGTTTACTTCTGAAAGGAGGTTTTAGAGCAGTGGGGTGGGGTCCTGTCAGAGGGTCTGAGCCAACCAAAGATAAAACTGAGGAGTTGTAAGATACTAAAGAGATAGGGAGACATTTCTGCGACACAAAATGACACTTACATCAGATGTTCCTTATTTTTTCTTAGAAAATTAAGTATTATCAATAGTTTTTAAATAAATCAAGAGGAAGGCGCAACCTATAGGGTTATGCAACTTAAGAGAAGGAGTCATTTTGGGGCGTCACAACGCATTAAGGATACAAATTGCTGTTGCAGAGTACAAAACTAGAGAGAAAAAAAAGGGAAATGAAATCAGATTGATGAATGACAGACCGCCTGCAGCTCTAATCCGCTCTATCAATGCATTATCAAACAAATATTCGCCTGTGACTCCCAGCTCGCCAAAAAAAACAAGCAGCACTAAACGCAGATGCGGCTGCGGCTGCAGATCATTCTAGTAATACTCGGCCTGCTAGTTTTGTGACCCCCATCCACCCCCCCCCCACCCAAACCTCCTCTGTTACTTAACTCTACATTCCAGCGTATGTGTGCACTCTCTGCTGACCTGAATTTCAGGCTGCCTGCTCGACCTACACACTGCCTCCCATTGCTCCCTTTGGCAACGTTCAAGAATGTCTTCACCTCTTCCTCTTCCTCAGACTGACAAGGGACTGAGACCAAACCATGAATGGTTCAGTCTGCTCACTTTCCTCCCTTCTCTTCTTCTTTTCACTTTTCTTTAATTGTTTTTTTGTGCCCTTGAAACCCTTAAAGCTATGCACTCACCTTGTTAAAGTGCACTGCTGTTTTTATGAGCATCAGCTGCTTTGCGGCAGTGAACCAAGTTTACTGACACAGAAATGCGGTGCGCCCCCAGCAGCGACACCTGAGAGGGAGCAGAGACGTTCTCACCTAAATGTAGGTCTACAGCGGTCGCGTTCACACACTCAAATATCTCAGTGACAGTGAACACACAGATGTCCACACATAGTGTACGTGCAACCGCGATTGTGACTGTGTCCGGGCTTGACCTGAGTGAGCCAGAGAGCGTCTCTGCGCCTGCTGACCTTGGGGTGGAGAAATTCCACATGTGACCTCTCATTTTGACCTCCAGCTGTAGCCTCTTTCTTATTCTTTGTCCACATCCAGCCTCTCAACAGTTACAACCCAGACTGTCCCCAGGCTATGTCCACTGACTGCAGTGAATGTATAACAACTTGGACAAACCCAGTCTGTCGTAAGGTTGGGCAATATGACAAAGTACATCAGGAGAGGATGGAAATGTGTCAACCGTCTTAAGATTTTGCCATACCAACGAAGACATCCTTGTAATATATGCGGTTGTATTTCTCCATAGCAGGACTACTTTCTAGTAATTAAGCTGTACTGTGTGAATGTATTGGGTTTAAAGGATTATGGAATCAAACTGAATAAATATTTTTCTGTTATTATATTCACTAGATTAGCCAGACACACATTCCCATCTGGCTGTTTTATCTACAAACATTATCACAAAATGCAAACATTTAAAGCTGAAACCATAAGTAATAAAATATTAACTACAACTACTTTGATAATTGATTAATTGTTTGTCACTTTTCAAGCAAAAAATAGAAAAGGCTGGGACTGTGGTGAAGCGAGGGGTGGCTCTTACTGAGAAGCTGAGGCCACAATTGGCAGACAGCCTGTCACTCAAAGCGGCCCGTCCTTAATTATGGCTAACTTTAAGTCTAAATAAAATGTTAAAAGGTGAGTTATATAAAAAATAGCTATAGTGACCAAATAGTTTTTTTGTACCAGGCTGTAAACATGTTTATTTCTGCTGTAAAGTTGGGCATTTTAACATGGGAGTCTATGCGGATTGACTCACTTCTGGAGCCAGCCTCAAGTGGCCATTCAAGGAACTGCACGCTGTTTTTGGCACTTTGACGTTGGCTTCATTTTTCAGCTTTCCCTCCTGGGGATGAGTAAAGTGCTCTATGTATTTAGGACTGGGTAAAGATAGCTATTTAAGCTCTCTCTTAAAGAGACAGCTAATATTAACAAACGAATGTTAGCCTTGATCTTGTCTGGCTAACCATAATTTATCTAAATATGTCAGCAACCAAAATATTTGTTCTTTTCCAAATCTCTTTAAAGTTTCCACAGACGAAAGAAGCAAGCAAGCATGGCTGACACTGAAGACCTGACAATAGGCTAACTCTTTTTGATGTAGCTATACGTTAGCTAGGTAGTTAGCAAGCGTTTTGCTGACATTAGCTAACTTACGATGTGACCATTTACGATGTAGTGTGTCCGTGAAGACTGTGACAGTCGCGCAGCCACATCTTGCATTTTTAAACTTTGGTTTTCTGTTCAACATTTTTAACTAGCACATACAGTAGCATATTTAAGTACAACAGGAAAGGGGGAAGTTGACTGAGGTCCTGCCCAAGCCCGCAGGAAGTGCGCCAGGCTTTGAAGCCAAATTTCGTAGTGGCCAAACAGTGGTACTGCAATTCCCAGCATCCATCACATGATGCCCTACAGCCCCAAAAGACTTGACTTACATTGGGGAGGAGACGTCTGTAGATCAGTGGATACAATATTTTGAGCGCCACAACCCCTGCGAAATGACTGGTTTCACTAACAGGATTTTATCCATTCGTTCCAATAACGAAGCCTATTCAAGTTAGCGGAGCGCTAAAAACAAAGTTAGCCATTCTGCTAGCAGAGGTGACACGCTTAGCTCTGTCGCACTCGGCTGAACTCGGCTGCCGTACTGCCACCAATCCTCGGATCATCTGGGTAATTTAAACGTGTCAACGGCAGTTAATCATTTTGGCTTCACGTGCCATTGAGCAACTTTTACAGGAATGCACGGGGCCTCGCCTCCAAGTACAGAGTGAAAAGGAGCAGGACTAAGAAAAGGCTAATTTATCAAGAAAATAATCATAGACTAATTGATAATTAATTGTTTTTAGTTACAGTCCTGCATATTTTTATATCGCAATATCAAATTACATAAACCTTAATAGAGCATTTTATCCACATGGCACATGTCATGTTCACTGCAACATCAGGTCAACAGTCAGTGATTTCATGTTGAACATACAGTACAACTTATTACATGGTCTACATATGCCTTAATAATTAGACTATGTATGGTGCTTCATTCATTTCACTGGGTTATTAACTGCCTGTGCAACCCTAATGACTCTAGGTCACCACACACACATGAGGAATGTAACTGACAGTGTGACATTTGAGGAAGTTAAGTAAAAAAGCCACGTGCAATCATGTGAGCATGTGAACGCCACACCAAAACCCAAACTGTAAGGAATGAAGGAGCGTCCCACTTTGTTTATGTAGCTGCCTTTTTAACTCTTTAAAAAAATGTATGTAGTTTTAACAGCAGGATGTGGACATAATATGACCTTAACTCAAGTTGTAGTCACAATGGCTGTGCAGTTGACAGTCCATATTAAAATGCAGATTAACAGGATTAACAGGCCCATCAAAGCCTGCCGTCTTCCACATAAACTCACTGTCACAAAAGAAGAGTTATACCTCAAAAGAGGAAAAACGGGCACAGATGAGTTTTGGCAGGAGGACCAGTAAAGAGTGATAAAGGCCCTCTGTGAGAAGGGAGCTCAGCCTTTCTCCTTCTTACTGCCTCAGGTTTCTGCTGACTCAGAAACTTTAAGGAGGGGGGGGGGCGCTGGAATAAGGAGAAAAACGCTAACAAAAAAAAACAAACAGATGTGCACTCTGGAGAAAGGAGGAGACAAAGAGGAGAAGGCGAGGAGGTGAAGTAACAGGGCTGTAGGACGGCTCTCCCTCCTACTGACACACCGCCATAACTCAAACAGCTCAGTGAGGTGCTGCCTGGCCTGTAGACACACACACATGCACGCACACACACACAGGAGCTTCACTCGAGGGGAAAGAGGTCCTCAAAGCCAAATAAGTCATTCATCACAGCTGGGAGTAGAAGACACTGGGAGAGTAAATTTAATTAGAGAGAAGATTAGACCGTGACAAACTGAGTGCCGGCTCCTGTGTCCATGAAGTGTGTGTAAATTTAGAGCTCAGTTCAATAGGTGGCACGCAGTTGTTGTACATTACTCGCGGTATGATATATATTGTAAGAAAATACTGTTAGTTGAAATCAATCTGCAAACTTCTGAGCATCATTCTGAGTGATCTCAGAAATGAAACCGAGACCACCTGACAGCCACGGGGCGGTGTCTTTGTCTGTGTCTGGAAAGATAAAAATAGAGATGTAAATCCTTTTTCAATTGAGGGAAGCAGCGCAAACATATCAGACATACTGGCCTTACACGGCTGAATTTCCTGTAAACAGGTGATACATGGGAAAACAAAACGTCTGTAGTTTCACAATATATTGGCATTTCTAGAAAAGGAAACATGGTGCGCTGACAAGTCGTCATAGGCGTGATCAAGAGCGGCTTAAGTCAGAAATGGGAAGGAAGCAATGCCAGCGGAGACCAACCACAGAGTAGCGTTTGGTTTCACGGAAATGTCAAGCTGATGCTCTGCAGCTTTGGCCTGTGCCAGTGCAATGACGAGAGTGAGAGACGGAGAGAGAGAGAAAAGCAGCAGAGTCACCCTCAAGATGGTCTATACAGAGCTGTCACGGCTGCACTCAGGCTGCAGCAGATAAGCAGGTTGTGTCAGGACAGGCGACCCTGTGGGACGCTGCTGGCACCCAACCAGACGTCTCACTCTGATAGCCAGACACAAATATATGCAGGGTGCCTCTTGAATGGCCGCCAAGGCAGCGGTCAGGTTGGTGAGAGACACCTAGCATGCATACGATCACCAAGAAGCAGCCAGTGAGCCCGATGTCCGCAGGAAGTGGAAAAATTTAGGCTAAAACATACTTGAAAGCTGTCACATTAGACGCTGGTTTTAAACGGGCAGATGACTTCAAAGTAGGGCCTCAACCTCAAATAACCTCAATATTTGAGGTCCCAAGCACAATATTGGTGCTATTTACAATATAATCAATGCCTACGGTGTCTAAACCAGACATTTATCGGTCACTTTGCTTGCCACGTGAACATACAGTACAAGGACGGCTCTGTGCTGCAACAGCATGAACCGAACACACCGACACATGACCAAACAAAGACAGTGAGTCAGGGCTCAAACAGCAGCACCTCCCTGGAGTGGCGTCTGAGGGCGTGAGGGAGGTCGATGGAAGTGATACTGGGATTGCTGAAGATTAAACAGGTCTGAAGCCCTGGTCGCACACTCATTAAACTGGTCGAACGGGACAGCCGCAGACTTTTGGTGTTCTTATGAATCAGAAACTAAAAAGACAGACAGACAGAGATCAGCCGAGGACACTGAGAATGTTGGCCTCAGGCGATTGAGTAGCATACCAGTGGGATTGGAAGCGATAACATTTTGGCTGTCAGCTGCTCTCTTGATTATTTTTTCAGATATCAATTAATCGTTTGGTTTCTAAAATGTAAAAAAAAAAAACAAAGAAAAAGGCCCAGTGTTCATTCTGAAAGCACAAGTTGATGTCTTTAAAATGCTTATTTGTCAGGTTGATGGGCTAAAAACAAAAGATATTCAATATATGTGATGCAAAACTGAGAAAATCTACAAATATCCTCTCACTGGAGTAGCTGAATCCAGCAAATGTTTGGCATCTATGCTTGATACATGACTTAGGACCAGGAGACACACCACTTCTTTAACCGCCTGCAAAATGCAAGGTTGGTTGCAGAGGTAGGCTATGTCTGGAACTGCTAAGTGACCTTAACCAGTGAATTCAGAGCTGATTTTCTTCCACATGTTTTTAAAATGTGTGGGTCTAAAATATTTTCCATGGGACAGATGTAAAGCTCTGGTTAGCCCTGCACTAAAATGATCAACTTCTTCTCAATTTATTCCATAAACTGATATTTACAAAAGAAAGGGAAGATATCTGTTGGCTGTAATTGGTTGTTCCTCGTCACATGACACGCAGTGTGTGTTGCTGCATTCCAAAAGTTGAACCTTGTTTATCTCTCTCTTGATTTTGAGCACGCCTTCCACGTGTCTACATTGAAAACAATTGATTTGAAAAATACAGCATGTGTCAGGCCCTTAGACATCTTCAAAAAGATCTAATGTTAGAAACATTTAAATCCACTGATGAATTTAAGGGCATTATAAGGAATGAATAGTTGTTGTTTTATTGTAGATTTTTGTATTATGTTGTATTTGTTGCATTTTAAATGGGTTTCGATTGGCTGCTACCTCGGCCAGGTCTCTCTTGTAAAGGAAATTTTCAATCTAAATGGGACTTCCTGGGTAAATAAAGGTTAAATAAAATAAATAAATAAATAAATTGGGCTCGGCAATATGGAGAAAATCTAATATCACAATGTTTTTGACCAAATATCTCTACATCAATATTGCGACAATATTGTTAGGTTGATTTTTGGTGCTTTTACAAAATGTTTACACAGTGGGATTTTTATAAATAATCACAAGTAATGTGGATATAATGACAAAATGGGTAAAGGTAAATTATATAGAATTGCTACAACATTCTGATAAGTTCAGAAAATTCAATCTTAACTGTAATGTAGCTTTTAAAATACGAAAAGACAACACTTATGATATTACAATATCCAAAATCTAAGAAAATATTTAATCTGATATCACTATAGATGAGCTTGTTCACTGACTGATTAATAACTTAAGCACTACAGCAGGTATAATGAACTACACACACATGCACTGTAGATGATTGTGCAAGCTTACAGTCACAAACCTTAACACCTGCATGTTGGAGTAATGACCATGTAATTTGAGGCCGCAGGTCCAGACAGGGATTGAATCAGGATGCATTATGTTGCAAAGGATCACAATAATACCTCGTCACTGCAGGGCCTGTCATTACAAATAAGTAGTGGAATTTTTCCTGTGCACACGGTCATGAACTGAAAGAGGAATAACAAGAGGAGAGTACTTTTAAATATGAACTAATGCAGCACTTGACACCAAGGACACCACAGTGTGACTTTTAGAGTATTTAAAAATGATTTCATTAGTTAAGGCCTTGCATCAGGGCCAAAACATCAGCAAGGAACTTTTACTATTACAGTCACGCTGCACTGGGTGTAAAAAAAAAGTGTCTTTTTTAGAAACTTGTGGCCGTAGTGACGACAAGGGAAGTGAGTAAACTGATTATGGAATATTTTACTGGCACTTGTATTTGTCAGTTTGACGGGACGTCACATCACCAACCACACCCGTCATAGGACATGAGGTAACTTCTGTGTCTCAACACCTGCAGTGTGATCAGCTGGGGCCCTCTCTGTCTCACAGGTCGGGGAGGAATATGTCTGCACTTGTTTCTCTCTGCGCTACACACATCCATTACTCACTCCCAGACATGTGACTGGCAAACCCCAATCCCTCTACGTGGGTGACAGTGTGTCATGCACATGCAGCCCAACACACCCATCTCAGCCTCTGCTCACATGCTGATAGTCACATCAGCTGTTTTTCTAAATCCTCTCTGGCAGGCTTTTATGTTTATTTTTTTTTTAAAGAACCAGCTTGGGATGACCTTGATGCAAAAAAAGCACACACACACACACATAAAAGTTTTGTGTCTTCCACCAACCATTCTTCCCTAAAGCAGGCTTTGTTGTATCAAAGAGGAGTTTTGCTTCCTGACAAGAAACCCCTTTGGATCTCTGTGAAGTCACTTCCCCTCTTGGTGAAGTCAAAACAGAGCAAAAACAGACGTCTGTGCCTTTAATGAGCGAGGATATCACATCACCACAAGCTCAGCGCTGTACCCCGAAGGGAGGAAAAGAAAAAGGTGGAGTGAGATGCATGCTGGGGGTAGTACAGTGGGATCACCGTGTGTGTGTGTGTGTGTGTGTGTGTGTGCTTTCTGTAGGCTTCTCAGTTTAGAGAAATGACAGGCGAGGGCCAGATTCACCCCGCCTCCGTTCACATCGTCAGCCTGCTCAGGATTATCACATTACTGACAGGATTCCCTTTCCATACAAGGTAACGAGTTTCATCCGTGAAATGGAGACAGATCTAATCAACATGAAGCTGCTCTTTGAAATCAGCTTATTATCCATTTTCAGACACGAGGAATTAATTGATTCAATCTCTTTGAAGATGACCTCTGATCCAATCTGGTGCTTTTGACTGAGAGGAAAATATCTTGATGTTTACCTGCAACCAGCATCCCTTAAGGGTGCTTGGCAAAGACACGTACGTAAATCACACAAACAAGAGCGATGCCAAACAGCCTCAGATGACACCTTACCTGTGTTTCTCCAGCTCGTTGTGCGATGATCTGAAAGGACAAAAGAGGAGGAGTGTCAGGGCAGCGAGTATTTCAATACTGTCAAAATACTCCACACACTTCAAATCACACGACATGAGTTAGGATGCAGCGTAATGAATAATCCCGAGGTGAGAGGCTCGGTTAGTAAATGTTTTTTATCTCAATGTAAGACAGATGAAAGTGAGAAAGTTTGGAAGAAAGTGCAGAGTAACAGCAGATCTGAGAAACATTCAGAAGAAAAATGTGTCAAGACATCAAAGAAGAGTGCCGATTTTTCTCTGCTTTTGCCTTTTTTCTGCCTCCAGGAGGCTTTAGGGCTTCTGACTGCTGGAGTTGCTTTACAATAAAGTTTTACCAAAGACAGAATATTTTAATACTCCAAAACAGGCCTTAAAGGAACACTTCACCCACAAAATGTTCATTTGTGTATCTATTACTTACTCTGTTTTACATTGAATTTACAAAGAAAACTTTTGTTTTCTCCCATGCCCCCACAGTGAACGACGAATCCAAAAAGGACAGCAAAACAATATCAAAATATCTGTTCACTTAAAGCTTACAATTTAAAACCATAGATGTATAATAATAACAAGAAAATGGACTCTAAGATGGCGTATATGAAGTCCAATGGAGCTGCTCACCTGGCGCATACACCAAAAAAAGTTTTTCTAGCTTCTGGGTTTACTTCCGCAGTATGCAGCCAACTGAATATGCACAGTAGTGTTTCCATTTTCCTTCATTCTTTGTTCACAACGACAAAGAAAAACAAAATTTCCTTCACAAATTCAGTGCAACACGCGGTGAGTAGCTTACACAAATGAGCATATTATGGGTGAAGTACTCCTTTAAGCAAGCAATATAAAGGCTTGATCACACATTTTGGTAACAGACATCCATAACAAGATGGAGTCTCTGTTTTTTAAAATCTTTTTCCATATCTGTGTGACATCTGTCAGAGAGTGTGTATCAGAGGGCAAAAATGACCCTGAGCCTGAGACAGAGAGAGACAGAGAGACTCCTCCCTGCCCACTCTCACATGCATACAAACAGCATCCACACACTGCTGTTGTTGTTGTTGCCGCTGCACGCTGACTGAAAAGCAGCGTGGACATGGGATAAAAACACACTCAGACGTCTGGAGGCCTAGACTCTGCAGAATTCCTCAGCGTGTGGGCTATTCCGAGGAGAGCCCCCTATCGTAATGCGCAGGCCCGGGCAGCAGCGAGGGCACTGCAGTCCATCTGAAACAGGCCCTCTGTTCATGAGGCCGTCATGGATACCACGGCAATAAAAACAAAAACAGCAACAACAAAGGGCCAGACTGACAACAAGCCTTTTCAGATTTTCCGCTGTTTGAGAGCCCTTGTGCTGGTGAAGCAGTGGTTCCCACAGCTGTGCCGAAGGGGGCCGAGGCATCCGCGCAGCGACACTGCTCGCTGCACCAAAAAGGGGTTACAGTTGACCGTGCAACTGCGATAATGTGGCATCTGCACAAAATCATCCCACAAGGAGCACAGGATGTTGCACCGCTGCTAATAACCTGATCCAAAAAGGCCGACAAAGAGCTTCATTCCATCACGGAGGAAGTTGTGCTATTCAAACCTGCACAAATTGGGGAAGCGTCCCAGTCAAAGCAAAGGGCATGACCAGGAAATCAGGCGGTAGCTTGCACAGGAAGGGAATGCATACAGACCTGTAATAACAGCAGGTTAACAAACACTCCTTTACGTGTTATGTAAAAGAATGGTGTGGCATGCAAATGACTCTGTGATCTGATGCCCTAAACTTGGCCCTGATGATCAAAGGCCTAATCATTAACCTCATATCACCTTTTCCATGGGTTGTAAAAGTGCCAAGCTCATCCTCAGAGCACCTTGTGAATGTTTTCCTACGTTAACAGGAGGAAATTCAAGGAGTAGTTTGCACTATTCTTATTTTTAATTTGATTTGTAGTGTGACAGGGAGCTATAATTCCAGGTCTTCCTCTTTTTTTAGAAGCATTTTGATTTAACAACAGTCTGCGAGTAAAAAAGGAAACTCCACCAGGGTTTCTTCTTTCTGCGTTCACAAATAGACTCCCAACTGTATTTTTTTTCACATGCCCTGAATATTGCACCGTTGCAAAACATGTGATCTGTTTTAATTTGCAGATTTGGTCATGACATCAAACGCCACAATGCCAGTTTTTGGTTCTACAAAGAAAAGCATTGTGCTTTTTTAACCAACGCCAGTTTCTGTTAAACTGAAGTTCAAACATGAAACATGTTTTTACTTCACTGCCCCCTGCATCCTGTTGATGCTTAAAAAATCCTAAAGGGGAGTATAAAGGGAATTGGGGAATTTGCCCACAGTGCAGTCACAAGTAAAAGGAGGGAAAAGCAGGTCTGGTGCATGAAGCCTGGTGGGCTGGGGTTTGCCACAGTGTGTAGGTGTCTGTTTTAGCCACCACACCCACCTGCCACATCCCCATACACACCCTTATCCACACACACACACACACACACACACACACACACACACACACACACAGATACATGATTGTGTTACTCAGTCAGAGGCTGTGTCAAAGGAATGTGGAACAGACGGC
Organism: Cephalopholis sonnerati; assembly: GCA_019142605.1. Lineage (NCBI taxonomy): Eukaryota > Metazoa > Chordata > Actinopteri > Perciformes > Serranidae > Cephalopholis > Cephalopholis sonnerati. The sequence continues at coordinate 29,528,768 of JAGQAX010000003.1, read as the reverse complement.
ATTCTCATTTGTGACAAATGTATACAAATATCACTTTCAAATTTACAAAGCCACACGCCCTACAAAGAAGTCTAAAGCGATACTGATATGTTAACATGCTGTATGTGTCATTGTGTAACTCTCAGTCTCACTACAGAGGAAATCAGGCTCACTGTGCTTCCAAAACTAATATTTGCCAGCAGGAAAGTTTGTTTTTTCATCAGATCTTCATGTGCTCGTGTTCTTGGGAATAAAGCTGAAACATCATACGAATGTTTTTGGGGAGTTACACCAAAAACCCATTTACCACAAATGACAGGTAGTTAGCAGATGAAAGACTCCACTGTTGCACACCTGGCCAAATAACCCGAAAAAATTTGCATGTAGCCTTGGATGTAAAAGTCCCCAAATTAGGGTCATAAATCAAGAGGAAAGGGACTCCTGATGAGGGTGTGTCCCACATTGATCCAGTCAGTTTAAACCCTCTTTCAGACCAACATTATGAACATGGTGTGTCAACCATGTTGTTAGCAACTACAGCTGAAAAGGATTAAATGATCGTAAGAAAATAAGGCGTCAACTGTTTTGATAATGGATTAACTCATACATGACAGTAACCTGAAAATCTTTGAGGTTTGGATTGATGGTTGGATAAAGCAAGGGAAGATTTGAAGATGCAAACTTTGATTATATTTTTTAATATTCTTTGCAATTGTATAGGCAAAACTATAATAAAAAATCACGAAATAAACCAAATAAACTAATAAGCAGTGGACAACTGCTGGTGAGGGAACAACTGGCATGGCCATTTCCAAAGGGATATCTTGAGCTCTCACCTCAAGATATCTGAATAAAAATGCACCCACAAACCTCCCCAAAACTTCAAAAAGCTTGTTACAGCTTACAATCAATGTACTCCTTCAAATTAAAGCTGTATGTTTGTCTTTTTAAAGACAATGACAACCAGATACATAAATTAAAATAGAATTGTTGTGGAACTCAAAATGTTTACTGTACCGGTATAGAGTCCTAACACCAGGAAATGAGTTAGTATTTTGTCACTCACGGATCCCTCGTTTCAAAGACAATGGGTTTTTTGAATGGGTTTTTGGTTAGAGGCCCGAACTAAGGTCTGTGGTTAACACGAGCTTAAGAGACTTTCACGTTTTGTTCTATAAGTCAGTGAATACCCCACTCATGAACTTTGAAGCTTCCGTGTGACTTTAAAAAAGGCAGTTGCTAACAAGTGGCTAAATGAGACTACAAAATGTCATCAAGGTGCCATGCCAAACATGGCGTTATGTGACTGTGGTGTAGTTCCTCTATAGCCTAACGTTAGCTTTTTTACCTCTGGCGATTGCATTTAGGCTTCAATGATCATGAAAATGGTGTTCACTTGTGAAGATTATCTTGCTGAACAAACTGTTCAAGTATCACAAATGTTTGTTTGCCACAGAGCTTATTTTTGGCAATAATCCAAAGTCGAATGGAAAAATCCCATAGGGTTTTTGACAAGGGAACCGGTGCGATGCTAACTTCCATGTCAGCCTACAGAAAAACATCATCCCTGGAGGATTTTATCAGTCTGTGCATAAAAGTTAGAAACCAAAAGAGATCGGTATGCAATTCCTTAACTGTACATATTGATTAAGTTAACAACTAGCCTATACACTACAGCAACATAAGAAAAATCCTAAAATTCTGTTTTGTTTTTTTGGTTTTGGTGTGCCACCCAAAGATTTTTAGTGGCCCCATCTTGCCATCCCTATTAAAACAATCTTTGGATGCCACTGCCAACAATCAAAATAATATATAATATAATAACAACCCTGTCAGCAGGCTTTTAATTTTAGTGGTGAGAATTAAATATTAACCCACTGAGGTTTAAATGGCTTTAAACCAGCTGTCCAACTGGTCTAAACAGAGCAACGCAGCGAGACAGAACTGAAACTGAAACTTAAAATATATTGACTTATTCTGTCATTTTATAGCCTTACAGCAGGGTGTGCATCAGCTGCTGACTGTCACGGCATATGACTGAGGTCAAACTCCTGATGAACGCGTGTTAATTACAGTTTCACGAGGAGAAAATAAAAAGCAATCGATATCTAACGATCAGAAGCATCGATCTACGGAGTCTCAGCAACAGTGACAGCTCCATGAACTCTGGTGTGTGTGTGTGTGTGTGTGTGTGTGTGTGTGTGTGTGTGTGTGTGTGTGGTGTGTGTGTGTGTGTGTGTGAGGGGGGAGAAAGTGGCATGACGGGACCACTCTTGGTAAAGGACTTTCATTTAACATCAGACACACACATACAAAACACACTAACCACATGAAAACAAGGCATATGTGAAAGCATGATAGCCGTGAGAGACAGGGTGCAGAAGCGAAAGGTTGTGTGCATGTCGAGTGTGTTTTCTGTCAGCATGGGGAGGGTTTTTAGGTGTGTGTGAAACAGAGACAGAGTGGGAGCAGCAGAGTTGACAGTGTACGCGTGGCAGTGTTTATTGGAGAGACCAAAACAGAGAGCCCAGCCCAGGCAGCAGCAGCAGCAGCAGCAGCAGAGACATGGCAGTGTGCATGAAAACAGCTCCACTATGCACCTATGCATGTGTGTGTTTCTGCAAGCTGTCATTTACACAAACACACACAAAAAAAGCAAGACTTATATTTACCTATTGTTCTGAGTTTTTCTGGAAATTGGCGAGGCTTTCGTTTTCTTTCTGGAAAAGTCGCTATTGTACGGTAAAACAGACGCATAACCGTGTTCTGCCCCTGTAGGGGAAAAACAAAGCAACATGAATGTTAATTTACAGCAGTCTGTGCAAGAATGCAATTTTAAAAAAGCTTGCAATGAGTCATTCAGGGGAAATGGTGAAACATGAAATAGCTACAGAGGCTAAGTCATTTTAAGAGGAACAAAACGTGATCGATCATCAGTGTAATCGCTTCCAATAAATCAGCTGTACAGCCTCCAGCAGGGTCTATATCGTAAAAATGCAATGCTACATGACCATTTATGATCATCTGTCATTATGATACTGGCTCATATTCTCAATGTCACTCTTGTTTACTCATTTCCGAAGAGCTAATACGAGCTGTATTCTCAGTATAGACAACACACGAGCTGTACAGAGTTCATTAAAAGGCTACATGACGTACTTTAAATACTAAAACACAGCTATTATTTCTCTAGCATATAAGCTACTGGGTCCAGTTTGCGCCCATCGTCCCATTGTCTGTAAAGTGACATCATACCTGCACTATGGCAGGGCACGTTAAAACTTTACGTATGACAGAAAATGAAGCTAGCTGTCGCCCTAAATGCTCCATTCATGAAATAATCAGTAGCCTAGAAATCCTGTCAACTTGTCAGTTTAGCTTGAAATACCTCTGTCTCTTCTTTCCAAGTACTCTGCAGCCTCCAGCAGAATTAAAAGAGAATTAAGTTCCATGTCGCTGTTGTCTCGTTATAAAAAATAGAAATTATCTATTTACACAAATGTACAAGTCATGAAATTATGGAATGGAGATTTTAAAAATTGTTTTCAGAGCGATGTACGTGCGCTGCTATATTCAGTTCTGAGTCTTGGTGACTCCAAACTACAGTATCAACAGCACCTAACTAAAACTCAGGGCATGGGAGTGATCGCACGGCTGGCCAATGACAAAAGCCTGAAGGCGGGATCTGCCGGTGTGTCTTAGCCAATGAGCAGGCGGGGAAAGGCGAGGTGCGATTTGATTGGCTTGAGAGCGTTAAAGTCATCAGGGACATACCCTAGCAACAGCCTGAGTTGCCCGCCCCCTTCGCAGCTGATTGGCTTGACGCACAGACGAGCGGCCTCTGATTGGCTGGGATGAACTCTGTGCGTGTGTCACAGTTGAACTTGGGCTGTTGTTTTGGTTGCCAAATTTGATAACTTCTCAAAAGTATGCTTTTGGATTTAGACCGTGAAGTAAACTAAATTCAACGGCCGTTCAGTCAACAAGTCTCTTTCACACACATCAGCTATTTCCTTTAAGAGTGTGTGACATGGCAGAATTACTCACAGGGTTTGTGTGTTGTGCTCATTTCCTGTCCAGCTTAGTCATTATGAAAGTCCTGTATGAGGCTGCAGAAACTGAATTGGTTCATGGGTCCTGTAGATATAACGTGAGCTGCAGGGTTACGTGCATGTTTCTAAGGACAATACACTAAATATTGTCCACCTAATTTAGACAAGCTGCAAGTAGCATGTAATTGTTCTGCAAGTTACAAATATGTCCAAGCCCTTAACTCATTTTGCACCCTTTACTAAATGTGAGCTCTTGCTCAGACTTTCTACAGAGTAACAAAATATAAAATTTGTAGAAGTAGTGGGTGCTTTAAAAATCTTGTTTAGTACTCCAAAATAAACTTTAAGTTTAGTTTTAAATGTCATTCCTGTGACCATGGGTGGGTTAACAACGGGCCCCTGGGCACAGATGTGTGTCTCCTTTAAGCAATTTTAGGTCTGTCTTTGATTGTTTTGTGTCTCTGTAGTCAGAATTTTTCTCTTTGTAGTTGTTTTTCCCTTTTTTGTAGTAATTTGTGCATCTTTGCAGTTCATTTGCATCGTTTTGTGGTCATTTTGAGTCTCTTCCTGTTTGGTGCATGTTAATTTGGGAGGCATTTTGCAGGTGAAGGCCCCTGACCCCTCGAGCCGCTGGGCCTGTACGCCTGTTCAGTAATCCATCCGTGCCTGTGGCACAGTTAGAGCTGCAACACTTAACTGATTAATCAGTTGATTGGCAGAAAGTTAATCAACTATTTTAGTTATTGATAAATTGTTTAAGTAATTTTAACGGTAAAAATGTCAAATGTTTTCTGGTTCTAGCCTCCAAATATATACTGTTGGTCCAAAAAAGCAATTTAAATATGTCAGCTACTATTTTCTGACTTTCTATAAATTAAACAATTAATCATTAATTATAGTGATTAATTGATTATAAAAAATATTAGTAGTCAACCAACCATCTTCTAATTTGCAATTAAAATAAATTGATTCACACAGGATTTTTTTTTTTATTTGAATGAAAATAAATAAATAAATGAATAAAATTATGTTATATATATTTAATTTTACTTATTTATTTATTTTATTTAATTTTATTTATTTATTTTTGAGGGGCTGCTGCAAGGGGCCTTGGCCTTCTCTCATTTTGCAAAAGTGTCTCCCAGGACAAAGCAAACTGAGTATCCCTGCTCTTGATACAGTTGTGATACAGGTCTAATTTTGAGTGTAATGCACGTTGCTGTCTGTTTTTTGTTGACCACAACAGACTTTTTACATCCGAATATGATTATCTGTTGTCTGGCTGCTTGTTTACGATGCCAAAAAAAAAAAAAAAGAGGACCTTTCCATTACTGATCTTTCAGGAAATGACAACCGACAACTTAATCAACAAAATATGATAGTTTTGGTTTATGGGTTTGGGTTTGGAAGGATGTTAGGCACTCTTAGTGAATTCAAAAGTTTGATTTGGTGAAGTCAAGTCAAATGTCACGTTCATGACAGACTACTTCTGGCTCCAGGTCCAGCTCTAGGGCTTCATTTCAGAGAGAAGAGCTCAACAGATTGAAGCCCTATGTTGCTTAGTTTTCACACTGTGTAAAAGTCTTGCAGCTGAACTGTGGGCATGAGCAAAGTGTCACTTTGCAAGAGCAGTGGAAGACTTATGAATATCTCAGCAGGAGTTCCTGCAGAGTATAAAAGTGGGTTGCTCTGCATGGCAGGCAGTTTATATCGCTTGCAGCCAGATGTTTGTGCCTCAGATTGTTGGAGAACACGCTGAAGAAATCACAAAGGCGTTATGATGAGGGAAATAACTTTTCTGTAGCGTGAATGATGAGGAAAAGGCCCTTGAGGACCAGAGCCACAAACGTTGTTTTTGTTGTAGTTTCTTAGGAACAAGTGTCACGCAGGATCCTCATGGGGCCTGCACTGCAGACAGTTTATCATAGATTGCAAGATTTCAGACGACACAAATTGCTGGTTAAGTCTGTCGCTGTCAGCTTTTGTGCATGTGAATGAATGTGCAAATTAAAAACAATCCTAAACCGTGTAAAGCTGTGTACAGTATGAGTGTCACTGGCAGCAACTCAAACACAAATGGGAATATATTGGTGGCACTAAAAAATATTACCTCATTCATTTGTGTACAGCATATTTGAAAAGACTGACTGATGTGCATTCAGTTGTCATTTATTTAAATAAAGCTAAAAAGAAAATACTCAGAAGTATTTCTGATATTTTGCATACCCTTATTGATATAAATTGGTTGGATAGAAACATCTCACTCTTAACACGACATAACAAAACAGCACCAAAGACTGCAGCCTAAAACACAACATTGTAAAATGGTATATTATACTGCATACATTCAGCTAGGTGTACCTAATAAACTGGCAACTCAATGTAAATGTCAAAATGCTAAGTAAGTGTACATGACATTCAGGATGCAGGTGATCGATTTAACATTTACAGAAACTGTGATCATATTTGGTCCACCCAGCTGAAGCCATGCAGAAACCACACTCAGCTGCAAACTGTATATAAAACCATGTACACCAAGAGCTTTTATTTCCTGTGTTCTGCCTGCCTTCGTTTTGCATGACTTAATTTCAGTGTCATCTGAATTAAGTGGTAACACCTGCTTAGTTTTCACTTTACTTTTCCTTTTTGTAATTCACAAATCCATTGTTGCCATGATGCAGATCAGGATCAAGTGGATGGTTCTTATGTTGTGTTAGCTATCTTTTGTTTGTCCTTTTAATACCCACTCATGAGGCAGGGCTGCTTGCCAGTAAGGTGATTAATGATCTCTCCTCCTGTGCAATTTTAATTCACTATGTTAGAATAGGGGAGATATTTTTTGCTTTATTGGTGTCACTCCTGAAGCTTCATTGAATGTGATGATTTATTTATGAGCAGGTTTGATCGCTTTTCACAGGAGAATATTGCTTGCTGCATGTGCGTTCTTCGTGGTGATATGAAGACACAGTAAACAAGAGACCAAATTAGCCTCAGTGCATCTTTTTTCTGAAACAGTGCAGCCAGTGTACAGTCATACTGAGAATAGCTGCACATACAGCGCAGCTAAGCAGTTTTGGACTACACCTCCTGACTATTTCTGTAGTAATTAAAGAAACGTTATGAAATTTGCACACTTCTTATCATATGCCCACATTTGCAGTGACGTTGATTCACTCTGCCACTGAACTTTGTACATCTGTGGCTTATTTCAGATTGCAGGAGGCCACAGGTTTATGGAGTCACACGGGGTGTTTGTCTCTTCAAGTTCTGTTGTGCGGGCGTTCTTCTGACCTCGCCTGAGGTCAATGCAATCCAGCAAACGCCCGTGAGAAACTTGACCTCGACCCCTTTATGTAAGCAGGCATTCATCATCTTGCGCGTGTTATTCATTTCTGAGGTTTTTGGCATTTATTCAGCCTGCATAGTTTTAAGAAGTCCTGTTTCCTCTCTCACTGAAGTGGACTTCGTCAGATAGATGTGGCTTTTGGCTGCTGCTGCGTTTGCTGTAATTATTCAGTGACACGGTTTGACAGTCATCTCAGTTACAGTGATAACTTCAGCCAAGTGTCTTTATAAGAGGAGGTTAGTGTGGTTAATGAATGCTGATTAAGCAGACACGAAGGAAAAGCACAGGACCTTCTGTTCTCTCAGAATGTAAAAGACTTGCAAAATAACATCTGGTTTTGTAAAATGCATGTTAATCTACTTGAATGTTTTGGATTCCGGCCTGTATGGCATTTACAATACACTTCGAAATGGAAACTGAACCACTGTCATGGAGACATGTGCAAATCTTTGTCTAAAAACCCAGAAAACAGTGACAAAATCTCTTTGATCACCGGGAGCATTTTCACAGCCATGAAGAAGCCCAATCATTGCCAAAACTAAACATCAGTTGCCTCGTGTCTATTTCAGTGGTTGTACTTTCCATGTACTGTGTGCAGCGTGCAAGAATTATTATTTTTATATTGATTTATCTGCTACTACTCACTGTGTGATGATTGTTACCTCGTAAGCCTGCCTGGTGTCATGTGATTAGCAAACTAATCTCGTGATATTTAATCTGAATATAAAATGGTCACCATTCTCATGTTTTATGTCATTCAGCTAAAATAGGGGGAAAATGCAATGATAACAAGTCACGTCCTAAAGTGCTCATTACAGTACAAAAATTCAACCATCCTTTTGCCTCATATGAAAGGAAATAGCCTTTGTCCCTCCTGCTGCATGTTTCTATTTATAGACTTATCATCTGCATGCTCTCTGATCATAGTGGCTCAGGCCTTGCATTGCTCATTGCTTGGGGCCTGTCAGCCAAATGACTACTCTCTCCACTCTTTCTTTGTTTTCTGCCATCCATCGCTCCATCTTGGCCAAACATCTCAATCCTGTCCATCCCAGCAGTAACCAGCTGCCCTCAGCAGTAAGGGACCAAATCTACACAGCAAATAAGAACATTAAATTCAGGTCATAATATCAGATGGTTAGAGCTTTTGATAATGATTTTAATATTGAGGGTTTGGATTTTTAGTGTAGTTCTGTAGTTAGGTAAAAAGCTAGCTTACTAGCCTGCACTATGTTCTACTATTATTAATGTTTACTTACTGTAATTGTGACCATAAAACATTTGTTGCTTTTAGAAAAACTGTCCGCTTCACTGGCTGCAGATAAAATTATTTCAGAGTCAACTGAAACTGCAGGCTTCTTCATCATGATCTTTTCGGCCACTCTCATTTCCCTTTTCCTATTTTTACTTGTATTATTATTGGGCAAAATGTTGGGGGTGGCATTTAAAGGAATACTTCACCCACAAAATGATCATTTGTATATCAGTTACTCACCCTGTGTTACCTTGAATTTGTGAAGAAATATTTGTTTTTCTCGCATGCCTCCACAATGAACGAAGAATCCAAAAATGGTGAACAGTCTTGATGAATTGGAGTCAAAGGGGGCCATGTTTACAGACAGCAAAATTATATCAAAACATCAGTTTATGAAACTCTCACACAACTTGTGTAGAGTAATCCAATGCTGCGTTCAATTTCTCTCTGAAGTCAGAGGTCACAGCTAGGAATTACGTCACATGCGAGTTCATAGCGTTCAAGAAGAACAAGTCAGAAACCAAGATGTTGTTAGCAATAACACATTAAGCCAGGTTAGCTATTGTTAGCAATACCAGTTGATAACAACGCCCTGTATTGTGATTTGGACATTCAAACACTGTAGCAACATGTTCACCGATAGAAGTTTGGCAGGATTGTGTGTATAACTGTTTTAGTGAGATGCTAGTAAGGCAGAGGTGCTAATAAATTGTATGTTATTACAGCTTCGACCATCACTGATATGCAGAGCAGCCATATTGGATTTTTAGGTTGGGGTTGGTGAGGTTTCTCTGACTTTTTCGAGTTGAAAATTCAACTTCGGGGGCATTTCAGTTAAAATTCCTGACTGGGGACTCAGAAATTCCATCTTCCCAGTACAAGGTGAATGCACTTTGAGTCTAATTTATCTAGTCGTAATCTCAGTACTTCCCAAATATGTTCATTTTCTTGAAAACATTACCATTTGAAACATTTCTGTACTAAAGTAGCGCACCTGGGCAACAGTTTTGCCAACTATTTTCCAATGGAAGTAGCTAGCACTAGCTTCAAAAGTCGGCAGATGGAGTCATATGCTGATTTGCATTTTGGCGACATCATCACACCTCAGTGGAAGCAGTAAAACTTAAATGGCATGATAGCTGTGGCGCTTTTATTATTGTGCACCACTTTCTATCACCTCCAATTCAGAGAACGTAGCCAAACATACACGTAGTCATAGGAACTCACCACAGCTGAACTCCCATGCTGAGTGGCACCTTCTCTCTTCCTGCCTGTCGCACACCTACTGTGCTAGGGTGGAAGTGCAGCCGTGGGCTAAAAAAATACTCTGAGCAGCATGCATGGGAAGGAAGGACAACATAATCTATTTCTCTTTTATCTGAATGGTCTGAGTAAGTCTCTAAATTGGTTGCTAGTTATTTTTTCCAAATAAAATCACTAAGAGGGTCTGAAAAGTCACTAAATCTAGCAAGAAAGTCGTTAAGTTGGCAACACTGCTTGGCAAACACGTATGTTTTGAACTGTGTTTGCAGAGTGCATGCCCATGCATGCACCTGTTTGCCCAGACCTGCTACTCCTATGCAGAAGTGTTTTAAATAGTAAGGTTTTAGCAAAAATGCATGTGTTTTGGACATACTGATCATACGACTGGATAAATGAGACTTAGATTGTACTAAGAAAATTGTCTGAGAATGTATAAACAGATGTTTTTATATAGTGTTGCTGTAGTTAAACGTTGCCCCCTTTAGCTCCAGTTCTTTAAGAATTTTATCTATATTTGGATTCTTTATTTACTGTGGCAACATGCAAGAAAACCAAAGTTTTTCTTCACAATTTTGACCTAACACAGGGTGAGTAATTGATACACAAATAATCATTTTGTGGGTGAAGTGTTCCTTTAATACACACCACACTAAGGCCTGTGCTGCAGCTCTGCAGGAGCCTTCCACGTGTAACCACTGAGCACTGAAGAACTGAGTCTTTATTTTTAAGAATCATAGGTTAATGACAAGTATATTCTCCAACGTGCAGTTCAGCCATATGCAATAGTCATCCATCATAATAGGTATCAGTTTCATGAAATGAAAATGTAAGGGGTTTTTTTTCTTCTGCTTTGGTCAATTTCCATTTTTAGGCATGACTGAGGAACAAAATATCAGCAACATGTGTTTTCTGGTTCCTGAGCCACAGCGGGCAGTCGCAAAGTGATAATCCCCCAATCAAAGTGATGTTCTCAGGAAATAACCCAAATGCTTTCAATATGTGACTGGAGGGTGGTTCCTTTTTTGCACAAGCCTCCTCTGTCAGTCTCATTGCATTTACAGTCGTGCTCAAGGCTCATGAAACCTTCAACAGTAAATAGTCTGGAGACTCTCAAGTCTTTTAATCTTAAAAGACAGCAATAAATAGTCTGGTGCCCCGGAGCCACGGCGGACAAGCTAAGCCAGTTTGTGTCATTTATTTGTTTTTGACGATTCTTGAGTCTTCTGTGGTCTCTTAAGGTCAAAATCTAATCATCACTATCTCAGGAAAGCTAATGAGAGATATGGGAAGAGAGATTGTGGAGTTGGGGAGTTTTTTCATCTTGTAGACACTAATTGTTTACTGACTACCTTTCTCCCATCTGCAAACACCCTTCACTCCATCCTTTAGGCCAAAGGTCAGTAACTGTAGTCTGCTTTCCACCATTTCGCCTCCACTTGTAATCAGGATTAGGCTTGTTAATGCCATTAGCTTTAGTGTAAGTGCAGAAAGGACAAAAGTCCACATACACTTGGTGCATTTTTTGTCAATAGGCACAGACTCGGATTATTGTTAAAGGGTTAAAAGCTTTCTTTAAATACAAATCAAGCCATACGGGTCTTGTAGACGTTGAAATAGATGCTAACACCCTGAGCTGATAGAGTTAAAGCCTATTACAGGGCTGAGATCAGAAATGTTCATGCCCATACTGAACAAAGGTCATGTCGTATTAGTGTGAGCACGCTCTGATTGGCCTCGAGCAACATCTCATGTTTGCTGGATTAATTACGTGCCATGACAAAAAAGGTGTTGCTGCTTGTTTGGCTTCATAATTTTCCATGCAGATTTGGCATGATGCAACTCACCACATGGTTTGCGTAGTAGACACTGAAACAAAGAGAAATTACAGGTCCTATCATCCATCCCTCCCCCAGTGTCAGAAGCATCCTGTGTGTCATAGTAAGTGACGTCACTAACATAAAAATACCAAAGAGTTAACTGCCTGGAAATGCTCCTAAAGGGCGAGGTGGGGCGTGTACACAACAGGAGTTGAGTGTACACAAATGTAGCCCAAATTGCATGATCCAATGTTTTTCAGAGTGAAATGAACATAACACTGTGAGGCAGACAACGAACAAACATTTAACTCTTTTTATTTAATTTATTCGATTAAATAAAAACAGTTAAGAATATTATTGTTCAAAGCAAATTTAGAAAACTCTTCATGTTGATTTTTCTGTAACAGATCAAATGTTTCTGCAGCTACAAGCACAAAGATTTGCAGGACTCTATTGCATCATGTTCTTATGATTTTAGGGCAGGGCTTTCTCATGGTATAGCTGGCAGCTTGCGTCACATATCGAAACCTCTGTGAGCCTGACACTCATCTCAGCTCTGGGTTGAAACCTTTGATGTTGCTAGGCTTCAAACCTCAGTCCGTGGGCTTATGCTTCTTTCGTTCAGCCAGAATATCTCAGATGTATAGGGCAGTCCTCCTCCTTCCCACACACACACACACACACACACACACACACACACACACACACACACACACACACACACACACATATGTTCATCCAGTCTAGACATTTTCCTTCCACAATCATCATGCTCGATCTCATGTTTATGTTTTGCAGCAACATTTAGAAAATATTTTGGGAGGACTTGTCTGGTGGCTTCACACGGACTTTTTTTCTTATTTACTCTGTCAGCTTTAACAGTCCAGCTTCAACGTGCTGGCTGTCACGTCTGTTTGAGTCACATCTGCTTATCTCAGCATGTGTGATGACCATATGACGTGGATATTCTTAGGTCATAGTTTGGTTGTTTTCAAGAGCATACAAGGACAGACAAAATAACCTTAACAGATGTTAGCATAGTCTCGGAAGTCCAGGGGTGGGGCCAGGTCTTTATTTTTGCAAGTCCCAACTAAGTCTCAAGTCTTAAATTGTGAGTTTTGAGTCCTAAACAAGTCATAGCGCACTCTTCAGCGGATGTAATGCCATTTTAACAACAACAAAAAAAAAGCACAAATGCATTTTTAAAAAACGTATTTATTTGTGAAGACAAGTTGGAAGTTGTGGCCTCTCCATCTGTAGTTTTCGACCTGCACATTTTGCAAACTGTAATTTTTTTTTGTTGACCTCATAGTTTCTGTACATGAAAAAAAATTATCTTTGGCATGTTTTTTTCCCCAACTGATGCTCAGTAACGTAATGTTAATTCTTTGTGGTTCACTCCTGCAGTGGGATTTCCATCCATCCATCCATTTCCATCCGATTATCCGGGCCCGGGTCACAAGGGCAGCAGACCAAGCAAAGCACCCCAGACCTACCTCTCCCCAGCAACGCTTTCCAGATTCTCCTGGGGGACCCCAAGGCGTTGCCAGGCCAGATGAGATATGTAATCCCTCCAGCGTGCTCTGGGTCTGCCTCATACCAGTGGCGATCTCAGTCCGCGATCTCATTCCTTCAGTCACTACTCAGAGCTCATGGCCATAGGTGAGGGTAGGGACGTAGATGGACCACTAAATCGAAAGCTTCGCCTTCCAGCTCAGCTCCCTCTTCACCACGACGCACCGTCCGCATCATTGCAGACGCCGCTCCAAACCGCCGGTCCATCTCACGTTCCATTCTACCCTCACTCATGAACAAGACCCCGAGAGGGGGAAATCCACCAGTTTCCGGCAGAGAACGTTCCTACAACGTGACTTGGTTCCAATAAAGTGCATCTGGGGTATTAAGTGTTGACTTGCTGGGTATGAATAACGTTAGCATTAGTTGACTTAGGAAATGAAGGTCAATGAGTCTTTTAGTCTCTGGGCTTGGGGAAAGGTATCAAGGTTTCTCAAGTCAAAAGACTCAAGTCCAAGTGAAATCACAAGTCAAGTTGAGTTGCAGGTCTTATTTTAGTCTGTCTAAAGTCATCAAATATGTGTCTCAAGTCATATGACTTGGGTCCACACCTCTGGAAGTTACTACATCTTTGAATCTCTTATGTAAATTTGAGGTTGCCATGTCACCAATGCAAATAGGTTGCATGGCTATCAGCAGTATTTGTATATGTCCATAATATAATTGGCCATCATTACCCACTCTCTTTGATATCATGACTTTAGAGACTATCATTTCACATTTTACTTGCACCCTATTTTTTGCTCTCACAATTTGCATATAGTTGATTTAGCATCTTGGAGCTCTCTGTTAGTAATTTACTTGTCATCCTGGCTGCAGTATGTTCTGGGTCTGTACAAGTGCATAAAGACCATCTAAAAGACTCTTTCCTCCCCTTCCACCCATGCATTCTCCCATCTGTGTCTCCTCCCCTGTCCCGCTGTCTCTGTCGGTGTGCTTCTGCCTACAGAGCTCACGTCTGTTCACACAGCAAGAAGCTGAAAGGTGGCAAACTATTCGTCTATCCTACGCCGTTTCAGTCTTGTGGTCCAGCCTCTTTTTTGTGGCTCTGGTGGAAGCACCTGGACGGGCTTCAGCGTCTGGCACTGGTCTCCTGGACTCCCTCCAGGCTCCTGGGTTCCTCAGTTCCTCTGCCTTGCTGGCATGGGTGCTGCGGTGGAGCGACTGTCGCTTGGTCGTTACCCTCTTGTGCTCGTTGGCACATGACAACACCATGTTGTTGTGGCATATGTCCTCCATGGGACCGGGAACTCATGTGATGTTAAAGCATGAGTGCACAGGGCTGCTGCCTTCACATATGTAGCTGAGAATTATGGTAAATGTGTCAAAGAAATCTGTGACACAAACAAAACACAGTCTGCTATCATTTGCATGTTTTACTTCACTAAGTTTTTAAATGTTAATTTTCCCACAGGTTAACTAGCAAGTGCCACCAGTCTGAAACACAGACACCAACACAACGTAAAAAAGCCATACAGCCACTGAAACTGGAAGAAGGGGGGGGTGGCAGGGATGTGTGTATGTGAGGCTGAATGGGCTCAAATAAAACAACCATATCCGTGGCCATGGCAACTGGTGAACTTAAGCTAATTCATACACTCAAACAGCGGGTCTCTAACAACAAACATCCTCCCTATAAATATGCAAACCAGGCCTATCTTCTCTGGTGGGTGGGCAGCGGAGAAGGGTGGTGACAGACCACCCACCAATGGCTGTGATTCTCTTCTGATGGTGGATGAACAGTAGAAAATGAAAGCGGTCTAAAGATGAAACAAGAAGCAGAACCGAAGGACCTGTTCTGCTTTTAGACTCGAGTCTGACATCCCACTGAGAATCCTTGTCAGGATGTCTGGATTTATAAATCCCTGGTGTGCCATTGGCTCTAACCTTTGTGTCTTGTTTACCGTGCATTTCCGTTCATTCAGTTGAAGTGATACTCCACCCAAAATCTGTCTTTTGAGTAATTACCCCCTGCTGGCTTGAAAGGTGGCTTCAAAGGTTTGTAATATTTCTGGGAGAAAACAGCAGCGGGTGGTCAGCTGTGTGTTGATCACTTTAACGCTCACTGCCTTTAACAGCATTAAAACACAGATATGACGTAAAAATAGTTCAAAATAGTTTGACATTTTCAGAAATCAGCAAATTTGCTGTCTTGCTAAACTAAAATGGCGACCGGCTGGGTATCATTCCAACATTAAAGAACAGCTTTTTTCGTCCGTGTCTGACACCGCAAGTCATTGCCACTACTGTAGAAATAAAGTGGACTCCATTAAAGTGACCCACTCTGTATGCTAAAACAAACGGCTAGTGAAAACACAACTATTCTTAGTTTCGTGTGATTAGGTTTCAGAAAGGTTAGGTTCAGGAAAAGAAACATGTTGACAATGTACCTTAAAATAACTCAAAGTTCACTTGGTTCCAAACACCGGCCTCCTGATGAAAAGTCCTGTGTTTGTTGACCCATCCACCACCCCGACCTGCTTCTTTACATGAACTTTCGGTATTTACACAACTTCCTTCTTTACTCCCACCAGCACGTTGGTCATGTGATCGTAACCTTCCTCATTATGTGTGAGATATATGAATTGTGGTACGATATTTTTGTAGGTATCCATACAAACAGTGCATGAGAATAGACATTAGACAACATTTACTTAATAATAACTGCAGCAAAAACTTGTCTATTTCTACTTCAATGCACAGACTCAAGAGAGGTATCAATCTTCTCATCTAGTTCTCAGGAAAAAAGTGAAAAAAATCAGACTATTAAACTGATCACAGGAACTTCTTCCATTCTTAAACTATAAATCTGTACGCTTGCCAACACATGGCTAAATATGCTGCAAGGGACACTTTAGAACAAATTACAGATATAAAACATCACAACAAGACACAGAAAGCAGGCATCACACACACAATGAAACTTTGACAAAAACATTCACAATGTAGCTCATATTTTCGTTTGGAATATCACCCAGTTTCTTAGCTAGCAACTGTTAGCATCCATAAGCTTTAGAAAAACACACATGCACACGTGCCCCACCAATAATTGGTTGCACGTGTAAGGGAATACCTGCATTGCTGAAATGTCTAGCTTAAGCTTTTCATCAGCTAACTCGCGAGTGGTCAAAGGGCGTGGCAGGGACAAATGTCAGAGACAACACGCCGCTGTAATTACTACCATCTTAACAGGGTCATACATCCAGCGACATTTGTTTTTGTGACTGATTGCATGTGAACCGTTTTGTTTATGCTCTTCTTATGCTCGCACGCACACTGGCATTGTGAGTGTGCTATATGTGGATGTGTGTGTTTGGGTGTCTGTGTGCATTATTTTGCCCATCTGGCATTTTAGGCCCACAGCTGCAAGGTACAGGGTTTGGCTCATATCCGCTGCTGAGCTGGCAGTGGAGGGGAGGGGTGTTAAAGGGTCCGGACTGCGAGGAGTCATCGCAGCTCTCTTCCTGCTGTACTCTTCCACTGCTTCACTTTCCTCACACACAACTTCAGTGGTGTGTTTTCTAGTTAGTGTGGTTTTCTCTCTAGCTTTGGGGAGGGGTCTCTGTGAGGACTTGGGTAACACTGAATGTGAAGATTTATATGCCAGGCGCTCCTCTCTACAAAAATAAGCCATCTTTCTTTTCTCTGTACACACTCCGAGGCCCCTGACAGGTGGCATCCCCTTGGGCCGTGACAGGTAATTACCCCCAGGTGCCGTGTGTGTGTATATATGTATATAAGAAGCAGCACTGGCAATAAGGGCAGGTCTGAGGGGGCATGGAGGGCTAATCCAGACATGCTAGTATTAGTGTCACCTTTAGGACCACCGCAGTTTTGACTCAGGCACTCGCTGGTTAATTCATGTTACACATCAGCTATTGTCCAGAGCAGCAGGAGGGAAACACATTCTGCAGTTGAGCAATGTGTTCATCACAAAACAATAGACAGAACCACAGATATGCCCGGCTGTTTTTAAGGGCTCGGAGAAAAGGAGGGCAATGAACCTCCAGGGGTGTTTTTATGAGGGAAGCGAAAGAGCAACAAGAGAGGAAACATGCGCGTTGGGAAAGACAAAAACATGCAAACACATTTTTATTTTTTGTACAGAGATTAGTGAGACGGCAGTGATGAGCAGCATTCTTAACATTTGTTTGCATTTAAATCATAAGCGCTGACCAAAACCAAAGTGCTCCTGCAATCCCCTTATTCATCATTTTTAGGGGAGGAAAATGGAACGCAGTGCAGGAGTTTCAGAGCAGGGGGGCATTTGAGCAGTGAAGTTATAACTCAGTAGGGCTCTGCGATGGCTGCTGGCCTCAGCAGACAGAGAGAATGGCCCACAAATGCACAGCTGTTTCTAATCGGTAACTCAGCACCGATGGCTGACCTACATTCTGGTGCTTGCACGTCTTTGAACCCGTGGCCCTGCCAGACTCAGCCATGGGGGAAGGTAGAGGGAATGAGGGAGAAAAACAAGAGGCTGGAGTCAAGAGGGGTAAAAGAAACAACAGAGGGGAAAAAGATGAGAGAAAGAAAGACTTTTGTTGCTTTGTTTTTATGCTACAACACATTGTGCAGGTATAGGTTTGACACAGGTTGCATGGCGTGCATACATGTTTAATGACAGAGTGTGTCAGAGAGCCAGAGCCCTGTGCGTGCCTGCAAATGTTTCCACAGCCCCAAAGTGCAGCTGTGCACACCTAAAAAAGAAAAAAAGGGGAAAAAAGAACTCATGAAAACCTCCTGACCGTCAATTTTCTGGTTCTCTGGATGGCCCTGTTACGCTTGGAAAATCCTCATTTTTCAAAATTGCTTTTCTTTGTCAACACCCTGCTGTCTATCAAACTTTCATAAAGTTCTGCTGTCTGCATCTGAATGAGTGCCCCCTTTCATTAAGGCTGGAGTGCATCTAGCTAGCATTCCTTGCATGCAGAGGAGGGGTACAGCCGAGTGCCAGGGGTCCCCTGGTAATGACTCATGGCAAAGATCCCTATCCACTCCCACTTGCAAACAGGACGCTTCCATGGGTCATGCAGAGAGAGCGAGGGAGTGGGGGTGGGTGTGTTGTATGGGAGAGAAAGAAAGAGCAAAAGAGGGGAAGGGTGGTGGGTGGTGGGTGGTGGAGGGGAGGGGGGCTTGGAGCAAAAATGCTGCAAAAACAAAAACCGTTAGCTTTAACATTTACGCACACTCTGGTTCGGAGAGAGGAAGGAACTGGAAGTGGGTCACTGTGTCTCAGGACTCCAGAAAAAAATAGAAAGGAAAATAGAGAGCACCAGAGCGGGGGAGAAGGGAAAACTGAGAGAGGGAGAGAGTCAGTGGTGGACTCAGGCCAGCGAGGAGTTCACTGGATTGAAATGTGCAGCAGCAGAGACACCAGATTACTTGAGAAATGTTTCACTGTGAGTCAGAATGACAGAAAATAGCAAATTAGTGGTGTTTGTAAGAGCGTCGCTCCTCGCAAACACGCTTTCATCTTGTGTCACCAAAAGCAGGTGTGACACAGAAAAGTGCAAGCCTCAAAAGCTGTTTGCAATTCAGCACAAAAAGGGCATGTTTCAATACCAGTCAGACCCTTTTTATAGATACTATATCGACAGTTTCTCATCGCATCAGACGCCATGGTAATTCCACTTGCTGCACAACAACAGCAACAAAACAGCATGTTTTTCTCCTCTCGCATGTGTGTCATCCACCAAAACATGTCTGCAGCGGCAAGACTTCAATCAATATTTCAAAACAGTGTCACTGAACTCAAATAAGACATGAAGATGGGGAAACAGACAAATTGCAGACATGCAATGGGAACCAGTTTTTCTGCTTGTGCCGGAGTTTCCTCTGCTGACTGACTTGCAGCAGTCAGTGGTGCAACTGAGCTTGGTGCACTTGCTGTCCTGCTCGTGCTTCTCTGTTCCTCTCTGGGCTCTGATGGTCCTCTGGGTTCCCTTTTGTTTTTGTGTGGGGCTGAAACAAAAGCCTTATGTCAGCAGCAGCAGCAGCAGCAGCAGACACTGAAGAGAGACATCAAGGTCCTGTGGAGGGAGTGGAATCAACAGTGGAGTAAAGAGAGGAACTGTACTGATATGGAGGCCTTTTTTAAAAACTTATTCATAATTTCTCTGTCTTTCAATTCCCTTCCCCCGCTTGCTACCCATTTAAAAGAATGGGGGATGAATGTTGTCCGATACTTCAGTTATTCCAGCCAGAGATTTGTCTCAGTTAGCTATGGATAATTCATTTGGAAGGCGTAGAAGCTTTGAATGAGATCCCAATTGTGGGTTTCATCTCCTTTCTCTTTGATATATTGTGTTTTCCCAGCACTCAGCAGCATTGTAAACCGCTGTTGTTTGTGTCACTGTGTGCATACTTAAGCAAGCACATCAGAAATAGACTGAAGGGGTGGCTTCTAAAAGCAGCATATATCCTATGCGCCGACTTTAACTCCCATTTATTACATTAGGGAGTCAAAAACATCAGTGCTTTCTATTTATGCATGTGTTCCTCCCAAGCAAGCATGTGCATATTTTCTCTCTTATTACTGTCAGTCGTTTGCTATTACTTCCTTCTGGCCACATATTTTTAATGTTTTTAATGCATCTGACGTCTACGGTGCATCATGAAAAATTACATTAGCTTACTTAAGGATGCACTTGGCTCAGTAGTTAATCCTTTTTAACCTGCATGTAAACAAAAATATCAAAACTTAAGTCTCTGGATTAGAATATACATTATTTTGTTTGTGTTTCTCGGCCACGATACTCTGATGTGAAGCTCTGGATTTCAGGCAGCGGCAGCGTGAGGTAACCTGATGCAAGTCTTCTCATATGATGTTTTGGTTGTTTCACTCAACGGCATGATAATCATGTTTGATAGCATGCGCTTGTGTGTGTGTGTGTGTGTGTATGTGTGTGTCTGTGTGTGTCAAGGTCTCCACTACCCTCATTAAGTTAACTACGGATGACTTGCCAGGACTTGTCATGAACCTCTGTTTGGCCTGTGGTTCCAGACTGTGTGTGTGTGTGTGTGTGTGTTGAGGGGGGGGCAAGGTCTGTCAGTTTAATCCGCTGTCAAAGAGAGGAACAGGAGACTCTGGGTGCAAAACAGCCTGTCTGTCATGTGTGTTTTTTCTCTAAGTGAAAACCAGTGTTTGTCTCGATACGTTATGTTTGCATCAACTGTTTGATACACACAAAACAAAAGAAATGCAGGGGAGGAAAGTGAAATGTTAGAACAGGAAGCTGTTTGTGTCGGTGAGAAGTTTGTGCCCAAACAGCCGCTCTTTACTGCCAGCTCATAATTTAGCAGATTCAGAGTGTTCCCTCTTTCCAAAGAGATAGTGACTCACATTTATACAACCGTCTCGTCTCTGTGGAACTAAATACCGTGCGTTGATTGGGCACGCATCAGCAAAAATACGTTTCCCACTGAATATCGCATGATGTCTCCTCACATGAGACAAGGACGCTTCATAACGTGATAAAGCGGGGGGAGTGTGAGCGGTGAGGCCTGCTGTGTGTGTGTGAGTGTATTGACATATATAGCGACGTATTGTGCATTCTCTGTGTTTGGTTTGCATGCGGTTGGTGCAGGGCTGTACCACGGCACATAATGACAAATGTTTGCAGCCGGATTAGCCATGTGATCCTTCGACAAACATCAGAGAAATAGTTTTGTGTATCTGCCTCCTTGTAGTTGTGTTTGACAGCTGAAGTATATTAGACCAGGGACAGCTGATTTACAATGCTGGTGATAACAAAGTTGTCGTACTTCAAACAAAGACGCCAAAGACTGATCCGGTGACTCGGACTGACTTAACCAGTGACAGCTGGGGGAGGATCATCTAGGGGGCCTCGTGCTAGATGTCAGGTATTACTGGCAGGTACTTGATTGATGGAAGAAGTGATGACGACGTGTCTAAGTGCTGCTAGCATGGACAGTTGACAAGTTTTAAAGCGCATAAAAACTTGGTTTCAAATGTTGAGTATTTAAAGCAGTCATCACATATAAAGTCATACATAAATAAAAGTTAAGCACTCATAACTTCTCCTAATCTGCTTCATCAGGGCGGTGTGGGTGTGGTTAAAGCAGAGATGATTGAGAGTGGCATCTCCCCGGCAACACAGACAACAAACCTTAACAAAACTGTCACATTTTGATTCTTACAGCATGTCTGAAAACACTTGAGTGAAATTACTTTAAATATTTTATGTGATTTTATGCAGAATATAGTGCCTGAAAAAACAAAAAAACAAAAAAACAAAAAAGTTTCTTCTTGCTAACAGTCTCACAATGTCACCTTTATGGATGTAGCCTTATAAAAAAAAATTACAGTCATGCAACCCTATACCTTTCAGTGTGTGTGTGTGTGAAATCTCAATTTACCCCTCACTGCATACTAAAACACACATAGGGCACTGATCCCTATTGCTTTTGGTTAGTGATCCCTTAAAATGTCAGATAGTTTAATTTTAATTTAATGTGAGTTTTAGAGGCCTGGAGAGGTAAAAGTATAAAAAAATTCACAAGAAAATAAAAAAAGGACTTAGGATATAGCTTCTCCTATATTGCTGAATTGTGATTGGGGCTTGTAAATATGTGACATCATCTGTTTACTTCACATCAAATTAGTAAAAGGAGCGCAGACAAATATAGAAATATCTTAAGTTAAAACTAAAATTGTTTGGCTGATAAAGCTGTATTCATGTGGGACCCAAGCAGCAATCTCTGGAGCTGAAAAATTTAGGCAACGCAGAGGTGCCAAAAATTGCAGTTCCTTAAATGGCCACTTGAGGCTGGCTCCAAAAGCAAGTTAATCCTCATAGACCCCCATGTGAATCTGCACAACTTTACAGCAGAAGTCATGTTTGACTGGTGCAAAAAATAGTTTGGTTCTGTTGGCTGTAGCTAATAATCCTGTTCATGAGAACAGTATGGTGTTAAACTTATATATAACTCAGCTGTTTAAATATTATTAAGGCTTACATGGATGGTTTGAGTGACAGATGAGGTTAGCTATTGAGAAGCTGCTACCACAGCGACAGCATTGGATAGGTTATGTAACCATGGCATAACCCCAGATCCACAGAGTGTAGACCAAATCGCAATGTTAATTTACAATAACTTCCAGGTAAAAAAAATACATATATATATATAAATATATATATATATATATATATATATATAAAATAAAAACATGCATAGCAAACACTGCCTCAGTTGGTTAGTCTATAGCAACCTTAAAAAAGGCCCCAAAAAATCTTGTGTTTAACTATATATCTTTCAATGTTACGAATATGGCTGACAACAGAAATGAACAAGTTAGCAAATTTTTCATATCTCCTCATCTGTAATCAGTCGCCAGTTTTGTACTCGGAAATGACTGTTGTTGATAGCATGACATCACAGTGATTCATTCTACAGTTGGAGCTGTCGTTATTTCAGTTTTTTCTTTCAGTTTCCATTCATGAAAGTCAGTTGTAATGTTTCGATCACTTAAAAAAGTCTTGCTCAGCATTTGGTTGTACCAAGGGTCAAGTCAGATGTTCAGTTTTTTCAGTAAGTACATTTTGTTTTGACGGTTTTAAGCCTTTTTTTCCAGTAAAAACTAGTATTAGTTTTTTACAGTTAACCATAGCTGTGAATGCACCCTGCTAACCAAGCTAGCAGCTAGCATAAGGGTTAGTGCCACCCTCTCGTCCAAATAGGGTCACTTGTGGCACCAAAAATCCAAACTGCTAAAGACGAAGCTTCAAAACAGGATTCCACAAACCAGTGGGTGACGTCAACGTGGTTACGTTTATTAAGTTCTACAATCTATGCATAGGAGCCTGTTTCTTGTAACAAGAAGCTGATTTTTTAAAAAGGATTTTAGGGCGTTTAAACAATGTGTACAGTTTGGAAAAACAGGAACAGGAAGAATTAGATTTTGTTGACAGTCAGATTAGCGTGGGGTGTGTTGAACTTCAACAGTGATTGGGTTTTATCTGAAGATCTCTGGTCATGAATCTCAGTAAATAAGGACCCTATGGCTTTGCATGTTTTTAAGTACCACGTCAAACACAGCACAAATTAGGGGCCTTCAGAAGGGCCCAGGGAGAAGCAACATAAAGGAGGAGAAGAGGAGGTGACTTGCTTGCAGAAAATTCAGACATTAAGGTTTCTGACATGAACATGTGATCAAAGGCACACATGCAGAGAAAAAGACATACACACTGAACGTGGCTGTAATTTAAAATGCAGGTGAGAAAAAAAGCTCAGTGCTCCTCATCACTTTGGAAAATAGCTGGTAATAATGCAAAGTACATGGAATTTTTCTCTCCCCTTCAGGGACCCACAGTGCACTGTCATTTACAGTGGCATTTTTAAATGTCACATGTCCACGAGGCACAGGATGTGACTTGACAGTGTGGTAAGTGCAGGCAGATGCATGTTGTTTTTGCAGCACCAGACACTTTGCATTTCCCAGCATTGGCAAATTATTAAGCTTTGCTGGTTGATTTGTGGACTTTCTGTTGGGCATTTAAAGAGAAAAGGGAAGTCTGTAGTTGAGTTGTACTTTTTCCCTATCTGCTTTCCAGAGTGACATCATCGTCAAGAATTATGACTCTTACGTGATGGGAAGGTTTTAAAATAACAGCGACCACGTAGCCACAGGAAACATTCCTGACTGTCTTATAAAGGCTTTATTTCTGACAACTGTGTCAAAGTCCACTTTATGAACTCCAGACTTTTGGGCCCGGGCTGCGTCTAATCTCTCACAAAACAACCTGTGTTTTGTCACTCCCCCATGCTGTCATACAGCATCCATTGTGTGTGCTGTTAAAGACGTGACTGTCAGCTGTACATATGACAGTGGAAATTTCTGTACGTACAGTGTGTCGATTGTGCAAGTGAGATTGTATCAGACAGTGGGACAAAGAGGGAACCAACTAATAATTGTTGTGCTGTATATTTAAATACATTTTATGACTATAAATGTATAAACAATATTATTATTAATATAGTATTTAATATCATAGTCATATTACCATAACTTATTTAAAAAACCTGCAACTCTTTAGTAGTTTACAGGCTGTGGTAAATTAGCATTTTAAAAGGTCTGTCACAAGTTGAAAGATTCTCTTAAAGGAATAGTGAGTAAGATTTAGGGGGATTTAGTGGCATCTAGTGGTGAGGTTTGCAGATTGCAATCAGCTGAAACTTTTCCTTGTTAAACAGGATTTATACTTTTGTGTCAGCTCTATGCAGAGCCTATGCTGTAGCCTACACATGTGGCCTACCTTGTAGTGAGCATTTATACAAATACAACATGCTAATGTTTTTAGCACAAGCCTATGGCATTTTACATTGTGTAAACTAGCCTAGTAGCTAGGGTACTTTTCCTCTACTCATATGAAGCCAGGGACAACAGCAACATTTAACAAAGGTAACATTACAAAATTCAGCTCCATTACAACTCACAAGGTTCACCAACAAAACAACTATCTTATACTAAACACGTTTGCCAAACTAATATAACATGCTAATGTTATTAGCACAAGCCTATGGCATTTTACATTGTATAAATTAGCCTAGCAACAAACAGAGATTTCCTTTACTCATATGAAGCCAGGATAAATCACACACAAGACTTAAAAATCTATTTTGTAGAAGCTTTATTGTCTTCACAATTTATTGCTTTTTATCTCTGAAATTAAAGTAAATTATGAGGGAAATGGTTTCAGCTAACAAGAAGTATAAATCCTGCATTAGAATTACAAACACAAGCAAACAGACCCAGTGATTTAAACTGGTAAATAACTAAATAAAGAAGTTTCACGTTAAAAAAAAAATTGATGTTTTTCTTATGCTGTCGTTGCTGAGGGGTTGATAACTATGGGAAAAACGCAAAAACACAAATGGCCCCATCTAGAGCCAGTGTTGTTTTGCACATGGCAGAACAAGATGGCGATCTCTGCAGACGAGGACCCGCTCCCTGTGTAGACATAAACTGCTCATTCTAAGGTAACAAAAATGAAAAGTTTCATATTTTCAAGTGATTATACACTAAAGAAAACATACATATTATATTATATTTAATTTCTGCAAATATATTGCCCTGAATCCTACACACTGTACCTTTAATTTTAGCTCCTAACACTCTTTCTGGAAACCAGAAAATAAATCATTTCATGCCAAGAACTGTTTTAGTGAACCACACATACGCCTGCTGGCTCAGGAGGATTCAATGCCAAATAAGTGTCCCCTAAACTGTCACTTTAAACTTTCCTCCAAATAGCTTCTGTTTGACTTTAAAACATGTGAGAGTGTAAAAAATACAAACTTGCTTAAAGAAGCATGCTTTATACGTCACTTTTTTTTTCATGTTTTTGTGGATGAGTAGCTGCTGCTGTGTGGCTGCTCCCCCTCTGTGGATAGTAAGCGGTGATGACTGATGTGAGATAAGACAGAGGGAGAGAGACGGAGACGTGCTGCAAGGCCACATACTGAATGCCAGTTTGTGTAACCTACAGCACATATTCCTTAGGCTGGGGAGAAGGCATAAAGTAATTAGCAGGAGTAATTACTGCACAAATCACATGTCTTATCTCACCGTGGGAGGGAAAACAAAACAGAATGAGTTTCATTTCACAGTTTCCTCTAAAGGGTTTATGAGAATTTGAGTGCTCTTCTCTTGTACTGCCAAGCGTTCCTGTTTCTAACAACTGCTTATCAAGACTCACTTTTCAATGTCTGATGCAATTTTGTTTTCGCTCTCATTTTTCACAGGTTTAAGTTAAAGATCTAAGACTTTTTTATGCACTAAATAGACACATTTCTCTCATTTTTTGTGCAATTTTGTTCAAATCCGTGTTAGTGAGCACTTCTTATTTTCCGAGACAATCCGTAAATTGCATCATTACAAAACAGGTGTGTGTTGGGATGGTCATAGTCAAAGGCCACTCTAAAATGTGCAGTTTTATCATAAAAAAGAAAAGACTTTTATTAGGATTATACACGACTAGGGCTACAGAAAAGCATTTTTTGGTCACAGATACCCCAAAGAATTAGTCACTATCTGGTGTGTGAAAGGAGAAATGCTCACTAACAGGGATTTTCACAAAATTGTGACCAAAATTTGACTGATATAACTCTTCTGTGTGCCTAAAACAGTCTTAGGCCTTTAACCTAAACCTGTGAAAAATGCAAAAACAATTATTCTGTGTACATTTTTGTTCAATATAGCTCTAGCTATATTATGCAAAGACACTGTATATTTCTTTACGTACCACAGCACGGTTCATTTGTATATTTATTTTCACTACAATTCAAAACATAACTTCCCTTGCCCATTAATGGGTTTGTTGTTTTGGTGTGAATGTGTGTGTGGGTGTGCACATGCATGTGTATGTGCTAAGAGGAGCCAGAGGAAGTGTGTTTTGTCACGTTGTGTCATTACGTGGGTTAGCAAACAAGCTGACCAAACATCTTCTCTTTAATGTGTAGGAACATTACTGTAAATCAGGGTACAGTATTAAATAATGTGGGGAGAGTTTTTTGAAGTTTAGGGGTCCAAGATTTTCAATATTCATCTTGTAATTCTCACAAAAAAAAAAAAACACTGAGCTATTTCATTTCAGTGTTTGTACACAGATCTAAATTAGTATTAGAGGCTGCGTTATTTCATCTACTTTAAGTTACTTTAATATCTTGTTCAAATGTCTGTCTTGCTCCATTTAATCACTCGCTTCAGGTTTTTCGTGTAGAGCAACCAACACCTGTAAAACTGATTCTTTATAAATTCCTGTCTGCATGTGGCTCACTGACATGGTATGAAACATGGTGTGGCTACCAACCAACCTCTTGCTGGTTTAACAACAATACCTCTACGGAGCTAACACACCCTGTTAATTGTAACTCCCTTTAATCCATATCTTACAATAGTTTTACCTCAAATGCATGACCAATACTGGTGAGCAAGAGCTCAAACTCGTATTTCACCGTGAGAGCTTTCAACCACAAGTATGAAATATGGGGAAAACAATAGGTGGGCGGTGGACGTACTTATCTTGTTCCCCTTTCCTGTTGTGAGAGAAAGAGGTGCTAAAGCAGTCATGGCTAAATGTGTAAAGATAAATAAGTCTCAGATACAGTGCAGTTTAATAAGCGTTTCTTCACTGTAACCACTGTAAATGTTTACCCGAGTCTTGCTGAGCTGCAGTCGTATTTTTCTGTCACAGGTCAATCGTCTGACCTCAGAGGCTGAGTGAGAGAAAAAAGACTCAAGAAGTAAAAGCCTGTAGTCTGCTGCCCTCTAGTGACAAAGACACAAATTGTCATGGATGCACCTCGCTGGATTTGTGTCTACACTGTAGGAAACACATGATGGTCAGTGTGTGATGTATTGTAATGTGACAGCTGACCATCTTCTCAAACCATTTACATGGATGACAAATTGGACATGTAAAGTGCCTTGCTACTCTTTTAACCACTCAAGGTGCACATGTACTCATTCACACACACATACACTGGTGATGGTGGCTGACGTGATCATGCAAGGTGCCACCTGCTGCCCAACATTCACACGCACTCACGGAGCAGTTTGGATTTTAGTATCTTGCCACCAATCCTCTGTGGAAGACAAGCTCTACCTCCTGAGCCACAGCTGCCCCACTACATGACACAAAAAGAAAAATAAGGTATTAGCCCACAGCTATATTTCTGACTGTACTTGACATATTGATTTATTTTCATTTTTATTTTGCAGTAATATTTACCTTGGAATTTAAAACTAGTTTACAAGTCAAAACAGAAACATATTTTGTCAGAAATCATCATAAATACTTCATGAACACATGCAGGCTTAGAATGGACAAAGCCCAACTCCCCAAAAAATTACATAGGCGATAACGTCAGTTTAGGATGTGAATCATTTGGTCAGTAACTATTTTGTTTTTATAATCTTCATGCACAGAGATATAATAGCTTGAAATGACTCTGTAACTTTAACAGTCATACCAAAGTACAGAAACATTTTTAAAAAAAGGCCTGTTTTGGAATGTAGAGTATGACCTGCAACATTTTTGTGAACATAGCTGTGTCAAATGTCCTGCACAGTGTAGTCTACACTATTGATGATATACTTTATGTTGTCAACAATATGTTTTAAATACTGTAGATGGCCAATGGACTGCACTTCTATAGCGCTTTTCTAGTCCTCTGACCATATGTCACATTCATCCATTCACACAGTCGCACACTGGTGGCCGAGGTGACCATACGTGGTGTCACCGGCTACTCAGTAACCATTCGCACACACTCACACACCGATGGAACAGCCAGTGGGAGCAATTTGGGGGTCAGTATCTTGCCCAAGGATACTTCGACATGCGGACTGGAGGAGCTGGGGATTGAATAAGAGTAGAGAGAGGCTCATTTTATAGACAGGCAAGGCAAGCAACGCTGGATGCTGTGTCCCTCAGCTCATATCCTCTTAATTCCTAATTAACTCAAAGGGTTACGTTGACAGCAGTGCTTTTCCCTCGGTCAAATATTCAGTGTTTCCCTCAGTCAATATGTTGAAATCACCTACTGATGCTATACACTCCTTGGAAGACTCAGATATGCAGACAAAACATTTTTTTTGCCTTAAGCTCTTTATTTAGTAGCAACTAGTGAAATACCAGAAATTGCTGCAGTTTATGAATGCAGACAAAGCTCATTTGTAACAGTAAATAGCCTATGGTTTGCACATGATGCAACAATAATTCAAAGCTGTAAAGATAACTAAATAATTGCAGTGGAGTAATGAAGTATTGGTTCATTGTGCCGTTTGACCTTACTAAAAGATCTAACCTAACCCTGGATATGCATTTACATTTGATTTGCATAACACTGAATAATTAGAGTGTATGGTTGGTAGTGTATAGGTATGGTTGTAACAGTTTTCTCCACACCTATAACTCATTGAATTTTTGTGTATGAGAGTTCAATTTTAGACTCAAAGTACCCTTATTTCTCTACAACAAATATCAGTGTTTCTACTACTCTACTACAATAACTACTACTAAGGTTTAACTTGGAGGTGGACTATGGACATGGAATAAGTCTAAAATACAAGTCTGCTGCCTCAGTGAAGTAACCAGTCAAGACTACCTTTTGCTGCACACTGAAGACTTTTGACTGCTGTGTTCGCCCACACAGGGCGGCTGTGTTGATCCTCTTTGTCTTAGGTTTTGTAATTTCTTGCAGTGTCTGCTCAGTGTCACATGGCAGATGGTATTCTTTGGGGACAGGCTATGAGACAGATGTTACTGTCTGTCCCTGCCCACCTGCCCTGATGCAGATTTAAGAAGTGTGTGAGCACTTCTGTATCAGTTTATTTTGCAGACTGAAAAAAGGAGTGAGTTCAATAAAGAAAATGTGTTAAGTTGTCATTGGGGTTCGTTGCGACACTTTTTAAAAATGTGATACAACCACTCCCACCCCTGTCAGGCCTTGTTTAGCTGGCTGTTGCAGGATGGTGGTTTAAAATGAGCAAAGATGAAGTGCCTCACATTTTACCAAAGACACTGCTCTCTAATCTAATACTAGTTACACAAATGTAACCTCAACAGTATCAGCGCTAATCCAAATATAGGGGAGACCGGGGTTCTTTTATTTTTGATCCTATAAAACTGAAATGTTACCCTCCCCCCAAAAAAGTTAGTGACTTTCAGATGTTTTAAAATAGTAGGAGAGTGCAGGAGAGTGTCTTAGCTCGTTACTGTTGCTATAATGGTCAAATGCGTTGCTATATCATACTGCAAAGATTATTAATTATAAATGAACTAGTTTCAACCATAAAATGTGATCAGGTTTTGGACCTTGTCCACTTTTGTGTCGGGATGGCTGCCATCTTTTTTTTTTACATGGATTAGTGTACTGTGCTCTTACTACCATTAGATGGCACAAAAACTTGTCCACAAAGGAGGACAACAGGTCTAAGCGTCATTTCAGACCTAAAGTTTGCTTGCTTGGGTCCGAATCAGGGACTATTTTGTTATTAAGTTGCATAATTGCCTAGAGTTGGTTCGTGTTCTCACGGCAGCATTAACAAGCAGACCAGATCAAATGCCTTGTGTGAGAGAGCTGCTCTTGATTGGTCAGAATTTCCATGTGGGAAAAATCCAGGAAGTAAACAAAACGTTGCAGAAGAGTACACTTCAAGATAAATGTGACACTTTCTAATGTCACAATGGAGGGACAACTATGCAGGTTGAAAGCACCCTGAGAAACGAACTGCACTCAGGGTGCTTTCAGACCTAGAGCTGTCTTGCTTTGGTCCGAATCAGGGACTAATTTTGTTACAAAGTTGCACAGTTGCCGAGAGTTGGTTTGTGTTCTCACGGCAGCATTATAAGCGGACCAGATAAAATGCATCGTACAAGAAAGCTGCTTTTGATTGGTCAGAATTTCCACAAACGAACCTGCACCAGAGTTCATTTGTAACTGGACTGAGACACCTCTTCAAGAAGGTCTCGGCCTGTTTTTTTTTTGTGCGCACCCGAGTGCGATTGCTGTGTTCACACCTGCCCAAACAAACTGCACTTAGGGGGCAAACATACTTGAGTTTGGCTGAACTGAACCAAACAGGGCAGGTGTGAAAGCACGCTAAGTTAGGTAGAATGAAGTATAAGGTCAAGTAAAGCCCAAAATGTGATGTTCTCATATGAGGACACAGGGTCTCAGGAGGATATAAATCAAATTTGACTTACTTACATGACTCCTACATCAGTCTTTCTCTGGTGAAAGTGGTGCTGTAACAACTATTCCCTTGACACAGCCACACCTGCTCTCCCCCATGTCCCCAGTGTCTGGCTCTTACAGTCACTGAGTTCACCTTTGTGCACAACTGTATTGTTTAATATCATGGCTATGCTTTGCTACTGTTAAAAAGCACAGGTTTGATGCTCATCTGTAATTAATAAAGCAACAGTGTGAGAGTAAAGCCCTGTTGAGGCAGCAGCCTCTGTGCGGCTGTTGCTGGGAGCTCCGGCCAATCAAAGCCGCAGCGCTCCCATACAAGTAGTTTGGGGGCTGGAGAAGCATGACATCATGCACAGCTCCGACCCTCTCTGCGAAAACAAAGAATAAAACATCTTTATTTCACTACAGCAAGCAACAGTCGACGACAGCGACGTCTGCACTGTGATACTCCGCGGCTCCATCCATAAAATACAGCCGGAGTCTGGCCGCGGTGCTCCGGTGTGTGCGGCGGAGTCTGGGAGGGGCATCCGTCCGTCCGTCCGGGCAATGGCGGATGGGGAGGCCACCGTGTCTGTGGAGCGGGACAGCGGCGATGGGGGCTTAGCAGAATAACATCCCACTTCTGCGTTTGTATTTTCTCTGTTTAGCTTGGTATTCAGCTGTCGCCATGGATCCAGAGAAAACGCTGACATTCTGCCTCGGGCTGAAGGCTGAGGAGGTAAACGCACCGCACAGCTTTGCTTTGATACAAACAGCTGGGCTTCAGTTCTTCTGCAGAGCAACATGCTCTGCACGGTCTGTGTTGTTGTTGACAAACAGTGGCCTCAACTTGTTCTGTACCCGTCTGTCTTTTCCTGTCCTTCATCCTGAGTTGTATCTCTTGACATGTTTCAAGAGGACAGGATGTACATTTGTTGCACCACTGCAGCAAAGTCAGTTTCTATTTGATTGTTTGTAGTGAGTGAAGTGCTGTCTGTGATGCTGTGGTTCATGCAAACATTTTATTGACAGTTTCAGAAGCATGGGCCCTCTAATGCACAACAAAATGTCCTCACTGTTACTGGAATATTAAAAAAAAATGTTTTAAAATGTAATCCAACGTCACTAAACTCACCACAGACACACAGTCAACTCTCTCTGGGAATACTAAAGGAAAGTTAAAAGTTATTTAATATGCATTTCAGTTGTAGTTTTTTAGACTTGTTGACTTGTGTTGCAGAAACTGCACTTTGATTTTAAAGTTGCTTCTTTGTTTTAGGCAAATAAGCTGACAAAATCTGCCGTAATGCACCAAGGATTAAACTGTAATTTATGCAGGCATGATTAAAGAGCTGTAACTGCCAAACCCTTACAGCCTCATAAATCTAATATACAGCTGCTTGTCCAGCAGAACACCATACTGCTGATTCAGGACGCTGCCAGCTCAACACTGGGGATGATGTTTCCTTGTTCTAAGTCTGTTGTTGTCCAGTAATATTTAGGCCTATACAGCTGTATTTGTAATACCACAGTGTAAATACATCTGTTTGAAAGTACTCAGAGGAGACATCTGTTCAGTCCGTCATTGTGTTATGTAAAATCACATTCACCACAAACCCTGTGGTACTGAAAGGGTAGAGTGTTGTGGGGAGAGAAAGAGATATGTTCAAATCAAATTGTCAAATTCAAATTTGCTTTAGTGGCATAATTATAATTAAAGGAATACTTCACCCCGCAAGCGATCATTTGTATATTAGTTACTCACCCTGTGTTGTGTTGAATTCATGAAGAAAACTTTATTTTTGCCTCCACAGTGAACGAATAATCTAAAAGCAGCAAACATTGTTGATACATTAAAGTAATTGGGGACCATGTTTAACTACAGCAGAACTATGTCAGAACATCTGTTTACATCTCTCACACAACTGGTACAGTATAATCCAAAGCCCCGTTTACACTGCCTGCCATTATGCTGCCTTGCTGGTACTATATAAGGTAGGATTGTGGAATAGAGGGACAGAGTTTTCTTGCCTTTAAGCTGCCACAGGAAGTAGTAACAGCGCAGAGGCGGTGTCTGTATAAACAGGACAGCCTGCAAGACGGAATCATGGGCAGCATGGGTGTGATGTATTGACGATACGATACGATACAATACGATACGATATGATATGATACAGTACACTTTATTGTCCCCGTAGGGAAATTTGTCTTGGAGTCAGGAGCTGCCCAAGTATTGCTGCCTTACAGTAATGATGATAATGTGTTATGCGTGCGACCCACCATGGGAGATTTGAAAAGTAGCTGCTAGCAGTTAGCGCCTAGTTTAAAGAAGAAGAGCAGTGGCCGTATATATCAGCAAACTGGGAAAACAATGAGATCCAGCGGCTCCTTACCCTCCAGAGGACAAGATCAGCTGCTGTGTAATAGGCACGGTAAATGATTGTTATTGACACGTTAATGCCATTGTTAAAAGAGTGCTGCCAACACGTATGTCTTATGTCACACTAGAGGCTGACGCTGTCGTGTTACATGTGACACCTGTCAGACCTCTTTTGATTTTGTTTATACTCACACACTAGAGTCATCTGGCTCTGTGTAAAAGTGCAAAGGAGGCACAAAGAACGGGCTTTGTAGCGGCCCTGAAGCGTGATCTCTGTGTAAAATGGGCTAAAGTTTTCTGTTTTTGGATTCTTCATTCACTGGAGGCATGCAAGAAAAACAAAGTTTTCTTCACAAATCCAACACAATGGGGCGAGTCATTAATACACAAATGATCATTCAGGAGATGAAGTATTTCTTTATGTACCGCATTATTATAATAATGTCAGATAATGAGTTTTGTTCCAAGTACATTTTGTTTTGGTGTTTGATTTTTATTCTGGTGAAGAACATGGGTCTTATATCTTCGTATAAAGATGCAGCGTCTGTCTTTATGTCTTGATGTGTCTTGACCTTTTTACAGGCTTCAGTGGAGCAAAAAGTGTCCGTCTGTCTCAACTTCAGTCTGACATTAAAAGCAAATCTATTAAACCCACATGATGACAACAGTTTGCTTCAAAGTCCAAGGAGTCTTGACCTCAACTTATTTACATCTTATTTACATGCAAGTTTTATAATTTAACACCTTTGGTCACAATCTTGACTGCATGACATAATTGCCTGTTTTCTGTGCATTTTCTCACTTTACTGTCGCCAGCTGAAATACCAGCTGAAATATTTTCGACTTATTGTTGTGGCATTTTACACAATTTTTAATATTATCTTACATCCTGCAGTCTCTAATTGATTTCCCCCTCACTCATTATTTTTGGGTGTTCAGGTCACATTCAAACATACACAAATTGGCGTGTTCTTCTCAGGTTTCATGTCATCTACGTTGGAGTTAGTAAGGTGTGTGTGTGTGTCAGTACTATGCAGAACTGTGAGAACCCAGGGGTGGAAATCATTTGTGGTTAGTCTGTGGTCTCTGGGGAAGTCTGAATGTACTTCACATCCATGTGCGTGTACTCCACGCTGTGCGGTGGGCTTACCACAGGAACTCAGTTCCCTCTTGACTTTGTACTTCATAACAGTATGAAAGCTTACTTATGAACCACCTGAGGTTAGATTTGACAGATGGATATGCAGTAAGACTTTCCTGTTGGGTTTTGTTATGGCACAATATTTAGTGGTCTACACGTATCAGAAACAAATGCACAGTTTGCAGAATATCTTGTTTCTAGTTAGTTGTAGCAGAGTAGATGAAAAATAGCCAAACATTAAATCATCTTGAAATCTTAAAGCAAACTGTTGATTGTCAGTAGGGATGTTACTGATGAACAAGGACTCCTGCAGAACTTAGTGCTTGGCATCAAACCGAAATGTGTCTGTAGTGCAGAGTTTTAAACCTGCCAAGTACCCAAAGCTGGCATGCTTGCTCAGATTTGCACTCTACTTATTTTTTGATGAGGTAGTTTCTGATTTAAATCATAGTTTCACTAGTTTTAGGATATTTCATGAAGGTGATGTTCTTGTCCAGCTTGTAAAGCCAGATTTGAGCACTTTGGTTTCTTCTCTTAAGTTAATAAAAATGTTTTGTAGTAAAACACATTTGTATTTCTTGAAGTTAGACGTAAAAATAAATATTGTTTTGGTATCGGTACTAAAATTAAAAGTCCAGCATTCAGGATTTAGTGGCATGTAGCAGTGAGGTCACAGATTGGCACCAACTGAAACCTCTCCTGTGTACCAAGCTTGAAGGAGAACTAAAGCTGCCAATGCAAAAATACGATTGGCCCTATCTAGAGCCAGTGTTTGGTTTGTCTGTTCTTGGCTACTGTAGAACAACATGGCGGACTTCGTTGAAGGGGACCCACTCTGTATGTAGATATAAACAGCTCATTCTAAGGTATCAAAACACGATTCTTAGTTCAGATGATTATAAACTAATGAAAAAGTTATTAATATTATATTCTAATTCTGCCAATAGGTCACCCTAAATCCTACACACTGGACCTTTAAGGAACACTTAGGTATTTTTTAATCTGGACCCTATCTTCCCATGTTTTTTTGTGTAAGTGAGTAATGGAGACAGTCTTTGAAATTGCAGCTGCCGCGGCAAAACAGGCTGCAGTGTAGTCAGTTTACAGCTATTAAAACTGCTTGTTTTTGCCACTGATAGGCTCAGGTTGTTATTAGAAGTGTGTGACAACATTATGGAAAGATCCCTTCAGAGAAATGATTTTCTTTATACCCTCTGCTGATCCGGTCTGTTGTGTGTAACTTAGTCTGCTTAAGTAGAAGTCTTGGTCTGAAATCTCAGGGGCTTTTCCACATCGTCGAAATTCAGCCGTGACATTAAAAATCTTTTTGATGATACTTAGCTATGCTTTAGTTACTCCAACATGACAACCTTATTTCCGGCACTCCTCTCTTCAACTCTTACAAAAGTTTCCACCACTGTTTTTCCTGCAATAAGTCAGCTCTTGCGAGATTTCAGAACGAGACTTGGTCCCATTAACAAACAAACCAGCGAAAGGTTAGGAAAAATGTTTCATTTCTCTGTAGTGTCATTTTCATAATGTGGTCAGACACGTATAATAAAAATCTGAGCCTGTCAGTGACAAAATCAAGCACTTTTTAATGGACCTAAATCGACAGTGCACAATTGCCTGTAAGGATTACACTGCAGTCTGTTTTGCTGCAGTGGTTTCTGTCAATACTGGACCAGTTAAAAAAACATTGTGCTCTGCCCTGGTCACTTAGACACAAAAACATCGGAAAATAGAGCCCAGGTTCAGAAATACTAAAGTTTCCCTTTAAGTATTGTATCAGCACTAGTATCAAAGAATGTACCCAGCCATGATAACACTGCCTGTGAAGATCTTGTGCTCATGGCCACATGGTACTGCCTGCAACCTGATCACTTTATGGCATGACTTTTTGTAGTTTGTCTTAAGCTCCTGTATGTCATTCGACATTTCTCCTCCACCAAAGTGTCATTGAAGAAGGGTATACATAAGTGATATACTTCAGTAACTATGTCTGTAGGCTAACTAACAGCTATGTGTTGATGGGTCAGTATGTGGCGTTAACTGCTTGTTGAATTTTGGCTCATTGTCATTTTGGTCTTTGTAAATAGACAGATGTAATTCTCAATCTGTTAATAGCTGTGTGTACGTGTGTATGTGTTCACGCGCTGGCATGTATGCATGTGCACACACAGACACTGCAGCCAACATTGTTCCCCGTGCTGACTACATAACCAGCAGCCAGTTGTTAACAATAGAGGTCTCATTTACATGGCTGCGGCCCCCAGTGTCTGCACATTGTTTTTGACCGTGGCCCCACACCCAGCAGCACACACACACACACAGGCATATTTTCCCGTTACTCACGGTGGGCCTGAGTGACATTTACAGAGGCGTGAGTGACACACAGAATTTTAAAAGCTGCACCGTGACAGAATTAAATTTGGGTAGCGTAAAGGCTCTATTTATTTCCACTGCAGATAGTATTTGGACTCAAATCATTATATGATGGATCGTATTGTCTAGCATCCTTATAGGTAGGTCAGCCTGTGCTATTGTTGTAGGTTTTATAGCCTGCCGAGATGCTACACTTGTCGAAAAACTAGATGTTTTGTATGTGAACTATGTGACTGACTTAGTGTCAAAATGTTTTGGAGATCAACAGAAAATAATTTTTAATAACTGATTTATCGATAAATTCATTTATCAAGCACAAATGACGAACATTGTCTGATTCCAGCTTCCTAAATGTCGGAATTTTCTGTTTTTCCTCCCTTTTAAATGATTGTAAACTGAGTATTTTGGGGTTTCAGACTGTCGGTCAGACAAAAGAAGCAGTCTGAATATGTCAGTTTGGGCTTTGTTTGAATGCATGTTGGGTGTTTTTCCTCTATTTTCTGTTTTCATCACAGTTTTCGAGGTGCATGCATGTGTAAATTTTGAAAGAAACAAGGAAAAAGAAAGGGAGAATGTCTGGAAATTGGTGCCTCCTGTCTGCTATCTAGACACACAGAGGAGAAATAGGTTTTGTTAAAAAGCCATTGACCTTCCCGGCTCCTTGAAGAGCGAGGAGTGTGGGGTAACCGGCGTCGTCACACAGGGGAAACTGCCTTTAGTGGCCCTTTTTTGTCATGCTTGATTTCTAGAACGACAGCACAGTCTAATTTCTTTCCTGTGAAGCACGTGCCCTTGTCAGTTGTAACACGTAGTGCCGATCTTTTGTTTATTCTCTCTGTATCTGTGTCATTTCTCTTTCTGCTGCTCCATCTTAACCGTTTTATCTCTCTGTGTTTTACCAGATGACCATGTCCCTGCAGGGGCTGGACGGGACTGAAGCTGCCACGGTAGGGAGCTCGACCTTCACCCACAACTAAACATTTCACACCACTGGATAATAGACAACATTGTCCACATGAATAAAAAAAAAAAAAGCCTCCAAGCGTAACCACAGTGGTTGCTATGGCGATGCATAATTACTTGTTAGCACTTCTCAGTCTCATGTGTGGTAACTATGTACATAACAGATACAGCAACCTGTTCTTGCTGCATTATTATCGTGGGTTTATGGTTTCGCTGAAGTGTCTGAGCTCATCTCTTCCCCAAGCATGGAAATACGTCTGCTTTTTACGATGTGTCGAACATTTATAATATTTAATGTCCGTGTTTAGGTCCTTGCTTGCTTCTCTGCCTCGCACTGACTTGCAAATAATTAAGATGCAACTGTAAAATTCACAGAGGTCTTTCCATTTCTCCTTTTAGGTGGCTGTTTCTCAGAAGGAGGCTGACATGCCCACAGTTAATAAGGTGTGAGATTTTTTTACAATTTAACTTTGACCTGAAGCTGCTAACAAACATAATGTCATCTAACAAAATAATGTTAAAGCTGCACTCATCAATATGTTTTTATTAACAATAAATTAAATGAATGATGTGTAATGTGAATGGGGTCACTTGTAGAGAATGATCACCCACTATGAAACATTTTAGCGTCTTTAAAAGCAAGAAGGCTGTTTTCATTTTATGGCCCACAACCACTACTAATACTGTTTACTGTCTCAGGCTCATATAAACCCAGTTTATAGCCACCACAGGCAGCTTTATTCAGCAAAATGTGCTGATAATGCCACTGCACGACGGAGGCACCATGCTTCAGTATGTTCACCAGCTAGATGAACATACTGAAGCATGTAGTAGGTAAAGATATTTCCCTTAGGAGTTGGTGGAGACCCAAACAGAGCTTAAATTCAGTAGGAGTAAATGTTGAATACAAATAAATGCTAATGGTCAATGTTAGGGAGTAGTGAGCTGTATCTAATGAAACTAGTAGTTTAACTATATTTTGCAGTTGCTGATGTTTCAACTACCTTCCATATTGACATCATGACTCAAGTAGTTAAATTACTTTATAATTTAAAAATAAGTACTGAAACACTTTCCCATGAAAATTGTTTTTTTTTCTTTTTTTGGTTTATGTGTGACCTGTCAACAAGTGGGTACTTTTTACATTAAACCCTATTTAGTGGCATTTTCTGCTGGTGTATGACTTATAAATTCTCTTATAATTTAGTATGACATGCATACATCAGTTTGGTCATTACTTTACAGAGTGGTTTGCACTGCACTGCTTTTTCTAAGTAGCTTTAAACTTCTCTCTTGGGTAGCTTTGCTGTAGTTCAGCTTTTTCTAGCACAGGGGTAGACAACGTGCGGCTGCGCATGTGGCTCTGACCAAAAATTAGGCTACATGGAAATAAATCACGATTATTTTTGAACAGTTTAATTTTCATTTATCATTGTTGTAGGCTGTAAGTGATTCTTACATCCAGTTGTAAAAATGTGTAACCTGTTGGCCTGCAACAAATAATAATAATAAAAAAAGTGTTAACATTTTGTCAGCTAAAATGTGAGTCATAGCTATGGTGCCTTTTCTCAAATTAACATATTAATAATTACATCTATTAGTAATGTTGATAAGATCATTTAGACTTCATAAGGTTGTGTTACCTTTATTATAAGGCTCAAATATATTTAGCGGCTCCTGAGAGATTTAATACATTTTTTGGGACCAAAAATGGTTCTAGTGTCTAGTGTGAAGTTGTTGATAGCTTGCATAGTGACACTTTCAAAGTAGCTTCCTCAACTCTGTAAATATTACTCTAACATGTGCCATAATATGGTGATGTGGTGTGGTGTGACGGCTTGTTGCGCATCCCTCAGGTGGACAAAGGAAATAGTTAAGTCAAGTTTAACATTCATCCACTAGCTTTTTCTGAAGCTTTCCACCACCTCTCATGGTCTTTATCGGCAAATGCAGTTTGCTCAGTTGTCATGGAGATGGTCAATTGTCATCACATGATTGGAGTATGGAAATGTGATCAGGTGTTAAAAGGTGATTATAATCTCTGTCTTGGTTCAAAGATTGATGTCAGATGTGAATGGCCCATTCTGCCCTGACCTTATCCTATGGTCAAAAACAAAAACAAAAAAAAACAAATAAGTCAAACTGCTTTTGTGAGATTCAAGAAAACATTTTCATTCTCATATTGTGTCGTCTGTCATGAGGGAATACCGTAGCCATACCAACCATCACGGCTTTATCTCTGCAGTAACATCACTGTCACTGTGGTGGTATGTGATACTGTGTTTTGTCCACTAGGTGGTGAAGCATCACGGAGGTTCTGGTAGCCAGCCTGTTGTCAGCCCCAAGTACTGTCCTGGGGTAAACAACAATCCAGGTTACCTGTGTGAAACAGGGCACTGCTGCGGAGAGACAGGCTGCTGTACCTACTATTATGAACTGTGGTGTAAGTCAACTGACTTCAGTCCTGAATCCTGATGCATGAAGTTAAAAATCTGCTTTTATTTGCATTCTTATGACATATTAAGAACAAGGTATAAAAGTACTTTAGCTTTGGCCTTGTGATGTATTCAACCAGTATATCTCATGTAAGTTACTGCATGTGAAATAATCTGACCAGGACATTCAGAGAGGGATGTCGTCCAGATAATTTGATGTCTTATTTTCAGTGTAATTCAGATTCACTCTTGGTCAACCAGACGCTCATTAAGTCTTTCCAAATATCTCACTTGCAGAGATTGTTTTTTTTTTATGATACAGAGGTCTTTCACAACATATTCAACCCTTTGAATGCTGGAGTGACATAATTTTTGCTGTGCTGCGTTCAGACACCTTTCGCAAGTATTTAAACTTTTGGACCCTGAGCAAATTGGTGCGATTTATTTCAAAAATGTAGGAAAAAAGGTAATGATCAATTTAGTAGGAAATGTTTCACAAATTGCAAAAAAGAAAAGATTCAGAAAATTATTTTTAAAAAGTACTAGGGAAAAAGGAAAAAAGGCTAGGGGAAACTGCATTAATTATGATAATAATAATAATAATAATATTATTATTAAATTTTTAAACTATGTTACAGAATTTTAAAAAATATTTTAAGCACTTTTTCCAGGTCATTTCCTGGTTTGTTTCTTTTCTTTTCTTTTTTTTTTACTGATTTTCTTGTTTTTGATTTTCTCTTTTCACTAATTTCTTGCACATTTTTGTGTCTTTTCTTCTTTTGTTGTTCATTGCTGTCTTCCATTGTTTTTAAAAAGAAATCAAGTCAATTTGTTCAGGTTTCAAAGGGTTAAAGAAAGTTTAAGCCTATGTATATGTTTGACATAGTAAATATTGCTTAGTAACATTTAGGTATAGGTG
Organism: Cephalopholis sonnerati; assembly: GCA_019142605.1. NCBI lineage: Eukaryota > Metazoa > Chordata > Actinopteri > Perciformes > Serranidae > Cephalopholis > Cephalopholis sonnerati. The sequence continues at coordinate 29,487,552 of JAGQAX010000003.1, read as the reverse complement.
ATGGATAAGCCATTTCTGGGCTTGTTCCCTTATCCCTACACATTACCTTTCATTGTATGTCATTATGTCATTTGTTTAATTATAACTCATACTGCCATGGTCAAATATTTTAAATAAACACTAGGGGGCACCAAACAACAGCTTCAGGCTGCATGTTGAAGTGCTGCTCAGTTAAATCTGATCATTAAATCTTAATTATGGACTGTATGTTTCTCTTGGTCAGAGAGTCATTTGACATTTACAGATAAAGTGAAGGCTAAAGGTCATGGTTAAGTAGGCATCAGGGGATTTTTTTTTTACTCCTACAACTGCAGGCTGCTATAAACCACTGAAGTCATGAGCTATCCTTAAATGTTTTAACTTTTCATAAAGTTAGAAAAACAATAGCAGCCTACCTCAAATATGAAAGCTGACAACATGGTTAAATTAATGCAAAATAAAAAAAAGTGAGGAAATAAATCTTAAGTCTCACAGTATGCTTTAGGAAATGGTCAGCAGTAATGTGAGACATAAAGGAATTTACATGCAATAGGATAGGATATCCAAAACCACCATGATTATAGTCCTTTTAAAGCAGTGTGTGCCTCTGTGTGACCTGAGAAAATCTGAAATGTAATTTTATACGAGAAAACAGAACTTTTGTTTTCACGGTGATGTTGAGTTCATGCTGGGTCATTTCCTGCTCTCTGCAGGGTTCTGGCTGCTGTGGACAATGCTGATTCTCTTCAGCTGTTTCTGTGCTTACCGCCACCGCCGGGCCAAGCTGAGGATCCAACAGCAGCAGAGACAGAGGGAGATCAATCTGATCGCCTATAACGGAGCCTGCAACTACCCTTCCTCAATGCTAGACCTCAGTATGTTTGTTTATGATATTTCACTTCACACTTTATTTTTATTTTGGATTGTGTTCTTCTGTCGGGAGCTGCAGAGCTGCTGAGAATGTTTAGACTCGTGCTCGGGCCTTGACAGTTTTGTATTCACAGTTAAATATAAAGATCAATGTTCCAGAACTTACACGTGTTCTGTTTTCCATAGAGCTCAGCTGCCCTGAGGACATTTTAAGAACTTGAACTGAAAAAACTTGTGAACCTGTGTTTGTTCCACTTGTTTTTCCTGGTTGTAAACTGCACTCAATCTGAAGAACAATGATGCAGCCAAAATGGCATAATTTATAGGAAAGTAACTCCTGTGTTAAAAGATGTCAACAAATCCCATTTCACTAACAAAGACAATGCCATATGTACGGTATAAAAGTAGTTTTTGGATGACGGCTGTGAACCAGGGGGTCAAGACTCAAGATGGGGAGACGTCTCTGTCGAATGCAGGACCTTCTTATTGTTAGGCAGTGGTGCTAGCGGTGGAGCCACTGTGCTGCCCTGCTGAGATGGAAGAGAGGAGAAGAATGGAGCTTGGAGGGGAGGGTTGTGAGGACTGAGACAGACAGGAGATAAAGGGTTAGGCACACCTATATGGGTCACATCTCAGTATGATCAGGCCTAACAAGTCAAGTAGAATACTCCACGTTTGAGCTGATATGTGATACTTCTTTCGTCACAGGTTTTCTGGCATCCTTCAAGTTGCCCTCCTACGAGGAGGTGGCAGCGCAGCCCAGCACCCCTCCTCCGCCTTACAGCTCCGTCTTTGCCCTGCAGGGAGGTGCCATGGGGGGTCCTAGCTCTTCTTACCCCCATCATCACCACCACCGTCACCCCTGCCCTCCCTACCTGGGCCCTGGTCCCAGTGGCCTGACTTCCTCCCAGAGCTCCGACAACTACACCAGCTGCTCCTGCGAGTCGTGCTCCCTCACCTCCCCCTCCAGCACCTCCTTCTCTGTCCAGGTGACGGACGAGACGTACGACAGCAGCCACATCTCCACGCCCAGTGAAGCAGGGGGCGACTGTGTTGTCGTGCCAAGAGTCGGGGCCAGCTTCACACCAACTCCTTCCCCGACTCCTCCATCACAAGTTCCACCTGATGTTATACCTGCGGCCACTCCAGATGTCATACCAGTACAGAGACGGTCCTCTAATGGCAGCGATGGAGTCTCACCTTCAGCTCCACCACTCTCTCTTCCTTTGCACTCTCGTCCTTCACACCCTTCTCGCCTCCCGCTCTCTCCCCTCATTCTGTTATCTTCCCTCCCTCCTGGTCAAGTCCATCCTCTCGTCCTCTCAGACCCACTGGGAGCTGTGGCCATGCAGAGAGAGAGGGAAGAAGAGGCCCCGCCTTGTGGTCCAGCCCCGAGGCCCGCTCTGTCTCCCCCTAAACAGGCTCTCTTCTCCACACATGTTTCTGTCTTCACACACTGCAGCAACAAAGAGGAGCAAAAACAAGAAAAAGAAGAGGAGGAAGAAGAAGACGATGATGAGGAGGATCATTTTCGTCATCGACGGCTAACGGGCGACTCGGGCATCGAGGTGTGTCGCTGCCACGTGAAGAGAGAGGCGCAAGGGGACGAGGAACTACAGAAGGGGCATTTTGGTAAAGGAGGGAAAGAGGTAGTGAAGGAGGAGGAGAGGGCAGACGTGCTGCACGACAGCGTGGACTGCTCCCTGCGAGCGAAGGCCGCCGCTAAGTCACCACACCTGGACGACTGCGCTGAACAACGCAGCCACATCTCCTCATCCTCCAGTTTCATCCAGAAGACAGGCGAGGCCATCATCACTGTGGAGTCCTCGTAAGCTGACAGCCTGTAGATGTAGTGAAAAAAAGCGAGACGTTTATGCTTGATGGCATCTTTACAGATCAAGACGAGTAGGTGAAAAGTTGAATCACTGAAGGAAAGTCTTGCAGGTTTGGAGGATGGGTAATGTATCCTCTTTTTTTTCTGTATTCAAACGAGGAACTCCAAGAGAAGCCGACACCTGAAAGTCCTATTTTGTTGTAATTTATTTATGGTTTGGGAGAAGGTATATCTTCCTCTCTAACGTGATGAAAATGAATTGTTCTTTCTCTGTCTCTGTTTTCCCACATGCTAACCAAATCCATTTTTACCAGTGGATCGATGTCAACATTCATCCCTCTACTTTTCATCTCTCTTCTCTCTGCATGACGCAGCATTGGTGAAATAGCATTTTAGCTCCTTGAAAAGAAATCTGTAATAGTCAGTGGTTCCCAACCTGGGGGTCACGACCCCCCCAAGGGTTCAAAAGATAAACCGTAATGATTAACAGTATACGAAAGAAAAACAGTTTTACTATATAAAATTATACGCTAATGTTTCTCTAATCTTTGCTTTCTTTATGCATTTGAAAATTATTCAGACAAACAATCTGAGAATCACAAATCAATCCTAAGCGGCCCTTCTCACAATGTCTTTACTTATGCGATGTGTGACGGGTCTTGAAAATCATTTTAAAGGTTGGGAACTGCTGGCTGATACACCGTATGACTCAAATCATCCCGGCAGCAATGAACAAGACTGTTTATCTTTAACTGACATCTTTTTCAATCAAATAAAATGATATTCTAGGAGTATACGAAGTAAAAACACGAAACAATTCATTTTCAAAAGAGCAGCTCTGACTTATTGTGTCTGAATCACGTTATATAATCTTAATTTACTGGATATTTCCAAGAGGTTCACAACCGTTGAACGTAATGTATCGAGGCCACAGGACTAACCTGTGGTCCTTTTTTTGTTGTAGGGTGAATTTTTGCTTTCACCAGCTTCCTTCTCTCTGTTTTAGAGGAAATAACGAGAGAAGGCAACTCTTAGACTGACTCAAGAGGTGTGTGTTTTATACATTGTGTCTTACGTTGCTCCCCAAAGGAAAAGGGGTGCAAACATTAATTATAACGTGTGGGTGGCAAAGCTTTACAATGGTATTATGATTATACATTGTTGTTTCAGACTGTTACATGATTATACTGTATAATGAACTCACTGTTTGACTTTGGATTTAATGTGTTTGAACCTGTTGCTCCTGGTTGCCATTTTTTTTTTCTTTTTGCAAGGCAATGTAAATCTGATTCCTCCATGGACGGGACCGTTGAGTTTTTACGAGGCAGAAACTTTAAGCCTAATCTCATCACTGATAATGAATGTAAAAGGTTATGCATCGCAACAAAAAAGATCAGTTGTTTACGGATAATTTTTATAGCACGACGCTTGGCTGAAAACCTCTGGAAAAGTTTCCTAAAACTGCAGCTAGATGATACAGCCTGCCAGCTGTGGGCTTTGAGACAACATTTTGAAATGAAGTGCCCATTGTAACGTCTGTCTGAGTCAAGCATGTCGTGAGATATCAAAGGTTTAAATGTACAAAGCGAGGGTTTAAATTCAGAGTGACGTCTCTTTTATTGTTGCTGTGGCTGAACAGGTGATCATGTCTGAGAGTCGGACTGCTTTTCTCTAAACGTATCCTGGTTGATGCTGTTTTTTTGTCCGTGAAATCATTTGTTAGATAATGTCCAATTGTACAGCTGTCAGTAGGGAACAGTCTCTGCCTCAGTGTGAGGTTGATACCTTCGATTGATGCTCTGTACTTCCTATATCAGTTAGTCGATCCTGGTTTTAGCAGTGGGAATAGCACACATGTTCTGTCTTGTGATTAACTCTCAGTACAAAATGTACTGAAGCGTAGAGCAAGATTTACAAAGAGAGAATGTCTCCAATCACATCTTTTACATGTTTGTCTTGCTGTGGTTTTGATGAGACAAATGAAGCTTTGTTGTGTCCTTGGCTCAGTGCAAAGCCAACTTAATTATCTAACACCTGAAGGCAAAGCTTTCAACTCATTTACAGAAAATGTTGCTTCAGTTCAGCTCAGTAATATTCGTCAAATTATGCGTGTTTGTGTGTACAGGGAGTTTAAGCAGATTTGGGGTGTGCTATGAAGTTTGTTTTGACATTTTATAATCTCTAATGTTCTAAGCTCTTGTGCGGTGACTCACAGGTGTGTCTCAGAGGTGAGCGATGCTCTGACGGAGACTTTCCACCCTCTGAACACATCAACGTAAAGGCCTTTTGGCTGCTGTACATTTCTTTTGGCTAAAGACTGGACAGTTGTTATCTTCTCATTAGTTCTAGCTGATGTTTGTCGGTCAAAGTATACGGTGCCTGGATGAAAATAGACTTTCCGTCAGGCATTCTGTAGTTTACTGCTGCTACGCGAGTGTGTGAGTGTTTTCTGTAAATTGTGTATAGTCGTGCGTCAAAATGGGCAAACATTTTCTAGCAGTGCTTAGCGGTCTCTTTATAAAATATATACAGTACATGTGAGACTTGAAAAAAAAAAATAGTATTTAGCAATAGTATTCACACTTTTTTTCCTTACTCTAGTTAATGCTGGTTGATAGGAAATTAACTGTTGTGAAAAAGACATTTACCTCTTTATAACTGATCCGTGAGCTGTGCTGGGCAGAGGCCCGTGATTGTACATAACACTGCATTTTAAATGCCTTTGGCTTAAGGTTTCTCCCAAGTGCAAACTCAGATTATCTGGTTATACTTCAGCCCCAGTTTGTGCCTCTCATGTGCTGTCATTACGTTTGGGTCACAGAGCGAAGCATCTGTGTTTCTGAAAAATATCTGCTCTGAAAGTATTTCCAGATTCCTCTGGACTCCTCTGTCCATGTGGATTAAAAAAAAAAAATCATAGCTCGGACATCCGGAGGGAGCTCGGAGTAGAGCTGCTGCTCCTTTGCAGTTGTGGTGGTATGGGCATCTGATCAGGATGCCTCCTGGACGCCTCCCATTGGAGGTATTCCGGGCACGTCCCACTGTTAGGAGGCCCCGGGGCAGACCTAGCACACCCTAGAGGGATGACATATCTGGCCTGGGAACGCCTTGGAGTCCCCCAGGAGGAGCTGGAAAGTGTTGCTGGGGAGAGGGATGTCTGGAATACTTTGCTCAGTCTGCTGCCCTTGGATAAGCAGTTGAAAATGGATGGACGGATGTGTAGAAGATTTTTAAGCCATTTCCCAAATTGCAAGTCTGTTTCCTATTCCACACAAAAATGGGAGCTGGAAATGTCCTTGCGTAATTGATTTGGCTCAGAGCTTGGTAGAGCAGGTTGTCCACTAATTGGATGATCAGTGATTCGATCCTTGGCTCCTCTAGTCCACATGTCCGAGTATCCTCGGCAAGATACTGAACCCCAGATTGTGAGTGCGTGCAAATGTTTAAACTAATGAGCAGATGGCACCTGTGTGTGTGTGAATGGGTGAAAGTGACTCTGTAGTGTAAACACGCTTTGAGTTGTCAGGAGACTAGAAAGGTACTTTACAAGTGCAAGTCCATTTACCATTTCTATGACATAAACCAAAATGTAAACTTTTCTAAAATCAGTTATATTTTCTGTAACAATGATCCTCTCTTATTTATGTATTTTCAGACAAAACAACGCATTTATTGGCCTTGAATCATAGTTACATCTTGTTAATTTTGAGGCCAAAGACCTCAAGTTGCACGTTCAAAATATTCAGGATTTTCATTTGAATGTGTTCGTGAGCAGTGTGATTCGGGGGTAGTGGAAAGTGAGCCCCATTTTCCTATATGACGATTTATGAGTGTCGTTTTTCCATAAATTGGCTCAACAAAACCAAGAAATATGATACAAATGACTTCAAAATTAGGCTGTTCAGTTGTGACGTGTTTAAATTTGCTATTTTTTTCTCAGCCCAGCAAAAAGGCAAAATTAATTATTTAATTATTATATAAATATAACACAGTACATGTTTTGCCAGTGATTTATGAATTTCATTGTAGATATGAAGGTCTAGAAAATCTATTTATTCTCATTCTTATTATATTTTATTGCTAACAAGAAGAAGACCTATTGTGAGAAAACAACACAAATGAACAACTTAGCCAACAATTAATAATAAACAACAAATAATAGAATACTTTATTTGCATCTTTGGAAATTCCATTTTTTGTTTTTGTACTGGGCGCTGGATTCACTGGCATTTTCTTTTACTCTAATGCCCTCCACACTACACTTCACTGTTTTCCTTTGAATGTCTTCAAAAAATAATAATAATAAATATATATTCTGTGTGTGTGTGTATGTGGCAGGCCTACAGGAAGATCTTCCACTGTTACAATGGCTATTATTTTATCCAGATGGATAGTTTCGTCCCTTTTTTATGGATTTTTCAGGTATTTATTTTTCCAGCAGATGTTTAGCTCTGTGACTTGAATGTAATCATAACACACATGAGGCACAAACAGGGGCTAGTTTTACCCCAGCTCTGATTTTACATTGAAGCCTAACTGATCTGAGTTCAGTGTATATAGAACTAGTGTGATTTTCTTTTGCCTTGTCAGCAGCTAGTATGTACAGACAAAACGCCCAAACTCTACCCTCACTGAAGGCCAATGCCTGATATAAGACTGTTACCTCGCTGAGTTTTGACTGCAAAGGACTGTTTACTTCTCCTTATCAAGATAGTATTTACTCTATATTTGTACTGACTTTATTTTGTAATGCCGAGAATTGAAGAATTGAAAAAAAAAGAAAAAAAAAAACTAACACTGAGGCCAGGTTGGTACGGCTGAACTGGTTTGCCAGGAAAAAACAAAACAAAACATCAAACCCTGTTGATTCAGGATAACTCAAGACTGTTTATCTCCTGGGAAACAAAGCGTTCTCCTTTTACTCCTGCAGCTACAACACAGCAGGATTTATAGAAGTATCTATATGTGATTGTATGTGGAATAGTTCAGATTAATATTGCTACAAACTGTGGTGTTCTTTGAGGGTATCCTTGTGCAATTCTACCTGCAGCTCTTCAGTGTGTTGTACGCATGTGTGAGAGAGTTATCGTCGGCCGTGTTGTCGTGGTGTTAAATCATTGTCGCTTATGATGAGGCCAAAGTTGATTGTTGTTGGTATTTGTTAACATGATATTTGTCAATATGAATATCCAAACATTTTTATGTCATCATGAATATCAAGTTGATTTTGTATCTTGGTGTATAGCATAGAGATTTCTGATGCTCTGATGTAAAATCTCACATTTTTAGATATCTGTTTGGTTGCACATATCCTGGTGCTTTTTTTCCCCCAGAGGGTGGGGTTGTATTTAGGTTTCATCCATTTGAGTTTTTTTTACATTGATGCTCACTGGGGTTCTACCTTGTTAGACATGGACATCTGCGCTACTTTATTCAACAGAAACTGTGGATTTTGTGTCAAATAAACGCTAACAAGTGCTACCAAACGTGTGTCTGTGCCTGTGTAAACATCATACACATCTATAGCTGTAGTTACATAGAGTGTGACTAATATTCTGCTTTGAAATACAGCAAATGCACTAACTTATTACAGCGAGGAATGAGCTAAAAACACCCACTCCTGAGTAGCTGTCACTGTGACTCAGGATGAATCATCAGGCTGCACTCACTCTGAAAGCTTTGTCTTTTCAGGAGTAAACCGCAAGAAAAATTAGTCTGAACTGTGTGATCGAGTGGTTGAATGCACTGCGTATAAGCAGTGACAAACACAACATGCAGTTTGAGAACATCTGTTGTCCCTTGTTGTCATACATGCGTGTAATATATCAAATACTGTGTGCCTTGACAAGACCCGTCAGTCTGCATTGTTTCTCTCACTCTGGTGAGACGAGCAGAGCGGAAGAAGTCCAAGAATTTACTGTCCAGCTAAAACTGTGACGTATAACCAAGGCTGGGTAACCAGCCAGGCGACTGCCTAGGGTCCCCCAAAACTATACAGACACCACAAAAGCTCCAGAATTAATTGATATCATATTATAGGATCTTGAGGCCTGCCTTGTCCCTGTGTCAAAATCAGTGGTGTAGTGGAGGGTATAAGCAGGTATACAGGGTGTGCCCACCTCATTTCTGTCTGTTTACTGTATCCCCAGCTATACCCATCTATCTACCAAAAAGCCACAGGAATATATAGAAGAGAAAACCCACTTCTTCTTTGGTAACCAACTCATTATCATAGTACACCCACTTCATCAACTACCACTAAACAACTGGTCGAAATGTGTTTTAAAGACCTTCATTATTTCAGTATTTCAGCCTTACATGTTGCATATTCCTAAATTATTATGTCCATTCATTCATTTTCCGTAACCGTTTATCCTGTTGGGGGTGGCAGGGGGTCTGGAGCCTATCCTAGCTGACATTGGGCGAGAGGCAGGGTGCACCCTGGACAGGTCACCAGACAATCACAGGGCTGACACACAGAGACAGACAACCATTCACACTCACAATCACAATCAAATCACCAGTTAGCCTAGCCTGCCTGTCTTTGGACTGTGGGAGGAAGCCAGAGTACCTGAAAAAACAACTGAAGAACAACTCCACACAGAGGGGCTCCCCCACCCTGGATTCGAACCAGAAACCCTCTTGCTGTGAGGCGACAATGCTATTGCAATGACTAATTACCACACAAGAAACCAGGGACGCTAGAAAATCTTAACAAATTGCACAGAGAATGGGAGAAACGGGTGTTTAATTTTTGCTCATTGGATCATTTTTGCACAGTATTACAAGCCTGATATTCCCTTGTGTCTAACTGTCATGCTATAAAGACTCTGAGTCTGAGGCGTAGGTGTAGATTCGGGGGGAAAGCAGAGGACACGTCCCTCTCAATATTTAGAATGTGCATTTGTCTCCGCTAATAAAAACATGAAAGTAGCAGAGGACTTTCATTACGCTGTAAACTGATGCAGAAAATGCACAAATTGGTTCATAAAAATTCACCAGAATGCAGGAAATTAAGTGTGATGCGAAACAGCTTTTGGGCAAAGGATCCCCAATCCCTTGTTTCATATGTGTTCACCCCCAGAGTTGAAATGAAATTTAAACTCTTGCTGTGGGGCAGATAAAAAAGAGGAACCAGTAGCTCCAGTGGAGAGGACAAAACAGACAATAGTGTAAAACATGGAGAGTGCCCCAACCTTTAAGTTTCATAAGTTTTCAGGCACTAAAGTCAAAAGAAAGTTGTCTACAAAATGCCAAGGGCACCCTAAATGCTGGTTGTCCATCACCTGACTTTAGCTGCACATGTTTTCAGCACCATCTGGTGGTGTGAATTTGGATGACATAAATACTTCAGTGTGAACCAGAAGGTTTTTGAAAGAGACAGGAAGTTTGCCTTTGGTACACTCTCAAAATTAGGTACAAATTGTTTAAGTAATTTTGGGCATGTTTGCCTTTATTAGATAGGAGAGGGCTAGGGACTGACATGCAACAACATATAGAAGCATACATAGGTGTAGATTTCGGGGGGGGTGCAGGGGACACGCCCCCCTCAGTATTTATAACGTGCAAAAATGTCTAAAAAGCAGCACAGGACTTTTATTCTGACAAGATTAAAGACATTTTCACCATACACTGGCACGGAAAAGGCAAAAATTGGAGCATAAACATTCACCAGAATACAGAAAATTGTTTGATGCTCCAAATTTTCTTGCGGAGGACCCCCAAACCCCCTGTTCCATATAAGTATATTTCAATGTTTAAATGAAACCTGCGCTCTTGTCCCAAAGCGGATACAAACTAGGAACATTTCCAACTCCCAGGCATCACACTAAGAATTATTTAGTGTAAAATAAATAAAATTCACAAAGCCAACAAAGAAGCACATCCAACAACCACTGTTCAATTCAATTTTATTCACAAATATATTTTATATAAATATAAATATTCAAAAGAAATAATGGAGATGTGAGGTGGAACACTCTGAGGGCCCAGACATGAAGCAAATTGTATTTTAAAATGTGTTTATGAACACATTATCTAGGTTTAAGAAAAGAAAGTGCATTAGTATACATTTTTTACAGCAATCCCTACAAAACACAGCTTAGTACTTGAAAAGATTGCAATTAAAAGGTATGTTTTATGTCATAAAACTGTACTTGATGCAATTAAATGGTAATCTTTATAAGTAAAATCAATGTTAATAACAAAAGGAAGGAGAATTACATAATAGAATAATCAAATTCACTCAAAATAGCTCATAAACACGACAAAAGGTGGAATAATGGAATAAATAGAGAATGATAGATGCTATATACTATAAATATTTGTGTTAATGTTGGTCCTCGTTTTTATGATAAGATAATTCAAGCAAAAAAAGCTCTACATTTGTGGTATATTATTATTTTTAACCCACATTATGGACACTAGAGCGGACGTGTTTTTTCTGCGCTGTGATTGGTCAGAGCCGACCAGCACCCACCCCCTTCACTAACCACTCCCCATCCGCGTTTTGTTCACGTGACTCCTCTCGGATCGCTCTTGCAAAGTTAAAAACAGACTTTGTTTATCTTGCAGGTTGTTTGCTGAAATGCTCTCCGACTAGTTAACCTACTTTCTCCCCCGTCAGCGGTGTTATTTTACTCTTCCCAGCCGGAAGTGCTGAGAAGAGTGCGAAAGCCTTTTTATTTCACTCCCTGATTCTTTAGCATTTCTGCACTTTTTCTAATTCAATTTATTTTTTTGTGTGTGTTTTCTGCAGCTGATACCGTGCAGCACGATACAAAGAGGGGGTCAGGACTCCAGTTTTTCCCCTCCAGCACGTGCATTTTGCCCAAAAGACTTCTCCACTAAACACCTTGTTCTGCAGACATTTTGACTTGCTGCTTTTTGGGGGGGATTTGTTGCAGCTGAAGCTCGACAGGAGGAGCTCACCGTGAGGATTTTTTAATCGAGCATTTGGAGAGCGCCATGGCGACCGAAGTGGATACGTGGTCCTCCGCTCCGAAAGCCGACGGTGAGTGAATGAACCCAGCCTCGCGTCATGCAGCCGACATCGGGTGCAAAGTGTCAGGGAGCTACCGAGGGGCCTGCTGGCGTGCTCTCCCTCATCTATTGTCCGTGCATGGGATGGGCTGCAGCGCCAGCCATACTCCACCATGTGCTCCGTTAACATCAGACCCGCACACACACACACACACACACACTCATACACACACTCACACCCACACCGAGCACTGGTGCAACAATCTCTGCACGCTGGTGCAGCTTTGCACTTTGGACGCTGCCACCAGGACCAAACTCCATTTGCGTTTTGAGCATTTTAGGAGCTTTGATATGCTGTTTGTTGTTGGGCTGCTTTTACATTTAACCCTTTCGCGTTTCTGATTGGACGAGGCCACAATGCTCACTTCCGCTTTGACAAGTCGTTGTTTGCACACACAGCAAAGCAGCTGCTGAGCGCATTTTCATACACACAGGCGTTTTACTGCTGTCCATTCTCGGTGTTAAACAAGTACATGCATGAGTAAGACTGAGCTGTTTTGGTTCCTGTTTTTCTTCCTTGGTCGTGCATGGGCAAACTGGTATAGTTCCTCAATCACCCACTTCGGTTGTGTCCCTACTTTTTGCCTTTTAACCTTTATGTAAACCGAGGCGCAGCGTACATAACATCCTGTTCCTGCAAGAAATTACATATTTTAATACGCAAATGGGACTCGGTCAGTATCACCATTGAGAAATGCATAAACAGGAAGCAGTTTCCTGATTTAAATCGAACAATCTAGCTGAGAAAGATATTAAATGTGTCACCTATCTACCCAGCATGCGCCCTCAGTGCGCACAGTGTCTGGATAGCGATTGTATTTATTTCACAGTGGCTGTCTGAATGATATTTGAGCTCATGGTACACAAGGTTCCCTGCTTTCCTCGCTCAGCTTGCCGATGACGTCGACATGTATAGCCTACTATAAGAGCCAATAGGAAAGCCTTACATAATCTCTCTGGCTGTGTATTTAAAGGTTACATAAGTCATAGAAATGTATTGTTAGCGCCATAACCAGCTCACACTGAGATATCACACATGTGAGTGACATTTAAACTCAAATGTTAATATCTTGGTTTGTCCTGTGCCCCCCTGAAACACACACACACACACACACACACACACACACAGCTGATTCACCTGAGGTTACACAGAGGTAAATCAATGCATGTGAGAGTGAGACACCACATGGTTTGTTACTGATGTGTTATGGTAGTGAGTGTGTAGAAGCAACCGGTGCTTCGGTGCACAGATGGGCTTTTCTGCATGTACTTGACTGACCTTTTTTCTCAAGGAAGGTCAGACACGCTTCATTGAGCAGCCTCTGTTGATGAGGTGGTCACACACACTCACACACACACACACTGTCAAAGACTCTATTGTCTGTGCTGGGAAAAAAAGGGGCAAAACAACTCCTTGATACGCTGTGGGTCACGCTGGGCACCGGACTCACACAGCAGTATGGGAAATAATGTCAAAGTTGTATGGTTTATGAAGCATGCATCTTCCCAAATGATCAGTTATCCTGGGTTTAAGGATCTGCTTTAGGGCGTGACCAGTGATTATGGTGTACTATAGATTAATTATTTAAGTTACCATAGCCTCAAGTGACGTCTGTAGCTTTCTAGTCTGACCAGCAGACATATAACCCAAAGTATTTATTTTAAAAACATAAATATCTGTAAAAAGCAAGCCTGTCATTGCATTGTTTATATCTAAAACCATCATATTTGTTAAGCATGAAAGTTCTAGTGCGGAGCTTTCACGCCACATTGTATAGCCTTAAAGGAACAGTTCACCCCCAAATCAAAAATACAAATTTTTCCTTTTACCTGTAGGGCAGTTTATCAGTCTAGATTGTTTTGGTGTGAGGTGCCGAGTGTTGGAGTTATTGGCCGAAGAGATGTCTGCCTTCTCTCCAGTATAATGGGACTAGATGGCACTCGGCTTGTGGTGCTCAAAGTGTCAAAAAATAGAAGTGAAAATCTCAACAGCAATGTCTCTTTCCAGAAATCATGACCCGGTTACTCAAGATAATCTACAGACTTTCTTGTGAGCAGTTTCATTCAGGAACTATATATTTTCTACTCAATGTATCCCCCCAACAGGATCACCATGCAGAAGGGAGTGTGCATCTTTTAGGGGAGAGAAACACCCGAGGCTCCATGATTGGATGTTATCACAATACTTAAGTCAGGATACAGTATTATTGCGATTTTAAATATGTTAGAATGTGCTGAGTATTGCGGTAAAATATTGTGAATTATTACCTTTTTTCAACTGTAAATTATGTCCCCAAAGGAAAACTTTGTCAACTCTGTTTCATCTAATAAGATAAAGTTTTGAGTCTGTTCATTTCACCTCAGCCATTTTTTGTATCAGCAGAATGTATCTAGTGGACTGAAAAAGCAATTGATCATATTATTCTAGTGGGCTACCTCAAGTTTAATTTGTATTTGTAATATTAATAACTTGTATACCACCCCTTGCATCTACTCATGGACAAGAAGCTCATGCCCATGACAGCATGAGATGTAAACACGAATGGCGTCCTCCTCGGCTGAGCTCTAAGGTTAGCTAGCTCAGAGGTGCTAGGTGAACTCACAGTCAGCAGGTGTAGTTCATTAGAAAGAAAATAGTTCCTACATGAAACTGCTCCCAACAAGGTCTGTGGATTATCTTGATTAACTGGGTCATGATTTCTGTAAAGAGACATTGCTGTTGAGTTTTTCAAATGTATTTTTCTGGTGCTTTGAGCACCACAAACTGCGTGCCATCTAGTTCCATTATACTGAAGAGACGGCAGACAACTTTATGGCTGATATCTCCAACACTCAGCAACTCACACTAAAAAAATCAAGGTTGATTAACAGCTTGACAGGTAAGAGGGAAAATATGTATTTTTGATGTGGTTGTCAAGTTTGTGTTTTCCATTAACCTTTATTTTTATCGCTTGAACTGAGTTTATATCGAAACAGCTGACAGGTAGGAACTGAGTTCTGGCTTGCAGTGTCCATCTCTATTTAAATTTTTGAGAAAGTGTTTTTGGTATTTTGACTCCATATGAAGGTAAATTTTATTCTTCCCTCAAGCAGAAATTCAATAAATTACAACACAGAAATCAGTGCCCAAGAGACTTGATTCATTTTATGTCACCGGACTGAGCGACTTATCAAATAATATTTCCCTATAAATTGGCCTGGATGAATTTGTGGAGTAACACAGAGCAGGTCTGTGCTGTGAGAAGTCCCCTATAGATGCAGCTTTAAAGCCTGTGTAGAGCCCCACCTGTTACAACATTTCCACTGCTCCTTGTGTAAATACATGCGTTACAAGCATCATGCAAGAAACCCACTGCCATAGGTGTCAAGCCAGATCTCTTCGTGGCCTGCTGAGTACACATTATGTTATGTTCTTGTGCTCTCTTCTTTTGTGAACCTTCTTCCCTCCCCCCACATACACTCTTGAAAACATGTTTGTGCACACCATCCATTTGCTGTAAGACCTCTAGTTTGGACACTGAGTGAAGTGGTGCTTTACAGTGAATCTGTATAAGCCATCGGCTGATAATTTAAAAAAAAAAAAAGTTATCAACCTCTTAACCGTTTATCTGAGTAGCTCTAATCTGTTGCATGCACCTCCCTGTGCACTTTATCTGTTGTTGCTCTGCAGCTGTTACAGAGGGTGACTCAAGAAGCACAGTCAGCAAATCCGTACACCTTTCCATTAAATGAACTTCCTTTTTCTCACCCTGCATTAATAAAACAAGAAACAACCTTGTTTCACACATGGCAAACCTTGTAGTTTTATTTGTGGAGCATTCTGCGGCCAGTTCCCCAGCTTCTGTTGTTGCTGTTTGTAAATTGAAACATGAATCATCATATGCACACAAGTTCAGGCGGCGAGTCCAAAACATGTTTTTAAGCAAAATTTTGCCCTAAGTCTCCTTTCATTAAATGAAATGACAGTTAAACCCCAAGGACGTCCACACCCTTTACTCCTCCGATAGATAACCACCACAGCGCCATGTACAGTAGGGTTGTTTTCTACTGTCCACTGTGTTTTTGTGCAGATGCTTGTTTGACCTCAGAGGACATCACACATGTTTTTGCTTTATGTTTTTCTGTGCGTGGGTAGACAAAGATCTTTTCTAGTAGATTTTTTAAAAGCTGACCTTTATTTAACCAGGATATTAAAGGGACATATGGTTCCTTTTTGAGAGTCTGGGCCACTGTTGCGTTTCACAAACTAATGCAGACTAAACACCAAAAGGAGAGGAATAAAGAAAAGAAGGAGAAGTATTAAAGTATTGCAAATGTGTCTTAAAATAATAATAAGCTGTCCTTAATGCACTACCTCTGTCTCAGTCCTTGTGTGTAACCCTGATGAGCTTGTGAAAACAGACAAATATGTTGTTCTGTGCATGTTACCTGAAACATTTTACAGAGAAGTGTCATCAAAAGTTAGTTTCTGGTGGTCTTGCATTTGTTGTAATGTATTTTTTAAGATGCACAGTGACTTGGAAAACTTGGCTCATTTCACAAAGGTTTGACTGAATCTAAATCAAAGCACTTTGTGAGATTAGTTGAGGCTTTTGACAGTAGATGTGCGAAACAAATCTGTCATCTACATAGAAGTATCTCGCTGTGATTTAAAGCTGGGATAGGCAGAAATCTGGAAAAGGCCAAAAAAAAAGTCAGGACTTGAAAATACACCCTCCTCTCCTCTCTGCCCTAAGGCAGAATTTATACTTCTGCGTCAATGTAGAGCCTACGCCGTAGTCTGACGTGCACCACCCCAGAAATATAACTACACGTTGTGGTGATGCAGACCTCCTGTCTATTTTTGTAAGCTGAAACCATTTCCCTCAGTGGAAACAACGTTTTTATTTACTTTAATCTCATGGAAAAGAAACAATAAATTGTGAAGACACTAAAGCCTTCACAAAAATAGCATTTTAAGTCTTGTGTGTGATTTATCCTGGCTTCATATGAGCAGAGGAAATTGCCGCTTCTCATTAGGCTAATTTATACAATGTAAAATGCCATAGGCTTGTGCTGATAACATTAGCATGTTGTATTTGTTTGGAAAACGTGTTTAGTATAAGGCAGTTGTTTGTCGGTGAACCTTGTGAGTTGTAACGGAGCTAAATTTTGTCACGTTACCTTTGTTCAATGTTGCTGTTGTCCCTGGCTTCATAGGAGCAGAAGAAATGTCGCTAGCTGCTAGGCTAATTTATACAATGTAAAATGCCATAGGCTTGTGCTAAAAACATTAGCATGTTGTATTTGTGGGGAAAATGTGTCCAGATAAAGACAAATGCTTTGTCTGTGAATGCTGTGAGTTATAGTGAAGCTGCTTTGTGTACTTGTGTTTGAAATTGTCCTTATTAAGCCATGTTTAATGTGTGTTTGGGTGTGTTTTTGAATCAAACTTTACAACACTTTACAGAAACCTCTGCTGTGAACTAGTGTTTTGGAGGTGTGACTGCAGAGTGACACAGACACACCACCACACAAGTATAAATGCTCACAACGGCGTAGGCCACATGCGTAGGCTATGGCGTAGGGTCTGCCGCACAAGAATAAAGCCCGCTTAAGTCCCTCATCCAGACCACCATGGACATATGCTCATTTATCACACCACAAATTACACAAGAATTATCTAGCTAGCCAGCCCACCTGCCTCGCTCCCCACTGCTGTGAACTGCTCGGCCAGAGGGAGAGCAGGCAGCAGCTCCAGAGTCATGGACCTTGGCCAGCAAATTCAGCCAGGACAAACCCCCACCCACTGTGTGTCATTACGGGCCGGTGGCCAGCAGCAGCACCAGGTCTTACCTGTGTAATGGCAGCAAAAGTAAGTTTCCTGATCTGATGGGCGTCTGTGCTGTTTGGCCCCCGAGAGCTGGGGTTTGCTTTGGCTGGATTCAGGTTGCTGCAGCCACCGACTGGGGGTTTGTCTCTGAAGCTGCTGCCCGTTCTCCTCCAGGTGAGGTGGACTGTAGCGAAGGGGACTGAGCCGGAGGACACAGTGTGAGTCGAGGCTCTAGGTAACATTAGCTACATAAATGTGAACAGCAGCTGTGAGCCCCTACCTTCATTTAGCAGAAGGCTAAACTGATAGCAAGATTATCCCTCCATCTATGGAGCACTCTGCCGATATTGACACACTTTGTTTCATTTATTGTCAGATTTTTTTTTTGTTAAGTCCGTCCTCCTTTTTTGGGGTTACTTTGCAGCATGTAGGCAGTTGTTGCCAGTTCTGAAATGGCAACTTACTCTGCAGGATTCTCAACTGTTGAATCAGGCTTTACCCGAAGGGACATGCACACGTGTCTGCATTTGTTAGAGCAGCCAGTAGGAGCCCACTCTTTCTGAAATGACCTGTGATTGGCCAAAATGTCCCATCATGGGCTAGATTCCCTGAAGCCTGACAATGGCCAAGAGGAGCTGTGGAAGTCTAGCGTTCTCTGAGTCCACTTGAATTACAGTCTGCTCAAAGTTAAAAGGGAATTTTTGCCCAGTGACGCCAAACCCCAGCTTCAAGACGTAAAGATCCTCTGCTTTAAAGTATAATTTCTGATAAGGTTTTTCCACAAATAGTTTGATGACCTGGTTAAAAATAGTTGTCTTTTACCCTTATTGAAATATCCATGATGTATGACTGTGTAAATATTGTTCACTTCATCTGCAGTTGAGAGCACAAAGAAACTTTCCCAGTTCAGCAGATGAGTGTGAAAACAGACTTCAAGTGTCAAACTGTGCACATACATCCCTCTACACATACAAGTGCAACAGGTTTTGGAGTGGAGGGGGTCTAACAGTAATGCCGTTGAACTTGACAGATTCTCCCAAAAATGTCAATACTGCATACATACAGTAAAACCCAGGTCTGTCCCTCAGGAGGAATGTGCTCCACTGACCTCCCTCTCATTCACAACTGCTACTGTATGCAGATCTAAAACTAAACGCCTCAACGCTGCGGCTCACTCTCTGGCTGTGGAACGCTCCCACACAGCATGTGGGGCAGAGGTCCTCTGCTGGTCTGCATCTGGCTGTGTGTTTAAGAACTGGTTAAATGTGGGGGCGGTTTTGAAAACCATCATGACAGTGTTGTGTGGTTTGGTATTCATTTTGTTGTGCTCTGGTAGGCGTGCGGGGTTAAAGACGGCAGAGTGAGTTTGTTGCTGCAGCTTTATGAGACTGACCTTGACTCACAGACCTTTCATGGAGTAAACCTTAAGACAAAAACTTTTTTAGCAGTTAGAGTCGGCACACAACTTCCACCAGGTTTAAAAACTGAGTTTGCTCGGTTGCATTTTGTCCTGCTCGTTTTGCAACTCTCGTCTTGGCAAACTGCTCCGACTTTTTCTGCCTTCTCATTTTTCTGCTCTTTTCCAATTGGCCGGTCCTGTATATGGCTCGCTGCCATTGGTTAGTTTCTAATTTATTGTGCTGGCAGGCCCCGTGGCCTACATGAGGGAAGGAGGAGGAACAGGAGGAGGAGATGACACATGGTCGGCTGTTTACAGATTTTGAAGGCCAAGGGTGTGGTGCTGCTCTTACAGCAACAGGTTAATTCAGGGAGGTGTCCCACTTTGCTCAAAGGTGCTTCCTTTCATTTGTTTTTCACATTCCAAGTCAAACATTCGAGATCCTTTGTATACCTTTTTTAAAAAGTAGGTTACAAGTTGTTGCTTCCCTGTACCAGAGGTATGATAATAACCCTGGTTGGTACTTTTGCAGCACACAGACTGCAGCTCCTTTTTAGATTGTTAGTTTTATCTGTGGCTTGGACCTTTTCCCCCTCTCCTCCTCCCTCTCCGAGCATTTCTACTACATGTCCTGTAATCTATAGGGCCATAACTCTAACTTCCATTTGGGCTCATGCATAAGAACTGTAAGTATTCATTACACCCTCAGACATTCCTCCTCCTGCCGCTTTCCCTCTCCTACAGTCCTGTCATGTGACCAGTCATGGACCCAACCATGCCATATGTAGTCAGGTTCACTCCGGCTGCTGCGGACAGATCGCGAGAAGACGGGAGGAGTAAAAAACAGCGGTGTCAGCATTTCTCTAGCATGTGTTCCCCTTTGCTCCCTCGCTCCTCCCATGCCTGCAGGAACACTCCAGTCCCACTTGTTGTTGTTGTCTGCACACCTCCAAGAAGCAACCTGGTCAGACGTTTTGTTACTACATACAGTGTTTTCATCACACCCCCAGAAGAATAGTGTATTGAGTTACTAAATGTCACACCTAAATGTTACCCCTGCTGATACAGCTGGTGAGTTTCGCAAGACCGTGTGTGCAAATTTGTGCTGCCATCTTCTCGTGTAGTGTTTTGGGTGTTAAATGACCTTTGGCTTGATGTGTGCACAACATGGCTGTGACATGTGGAGGTGGCTGTAGAACATGCAGCCGGAGAGCATTGTTTTCTTGGCCTGAGACAGTGTTGCTGCAGTGTTGTTCGGGCAGTTTGCTGAATACACCTGAGATTATCTGATGTGTGGTAGTGTTTTGCAATACAGATAAATCTAAGCCAAACAATATCAGCAGGTTAACCATAAATGTGTAATGTCTTACTAAGTTATGACCTGTCTGATGCATCACAAATCCTCACATCTGTTTTTGTCTGAGAGCTGCACCATAAAATATTTTACTGACATTTATATTAACATCGTTGCAGCAGATTCACTTGTTAGGACTAAATAATCCAGTAGTACTTTTTTTGTGGTTAAAATCCTTACTAATAGACCAAATTAAAATGTTTGTTGACAGTAACTTGTGGGCAGAAACCCTCCTCTTATATAAAATTAAGTGGTGCTGAGGAAATGCTGGTAAGTTGTTAGCCACCAAAGAAAATACATTACCATTCCATCAGACAGCCTTTTTGATGAGGAACTTAAGCCATCAAAGCCACCAGACTTCAGTGACAAAAACAGTCAGTTTACTTCACAAAACACGAGAGTTGCTGGTCTACTAGAGCCTCGATCAGTTAGTGTGCACGGTAAAGTGGTGAAAATATTGCAAATGTAGTGTACACATTGATATTGATGTTTTAAGTGTTTTTTTTTTTTTTTTTTTTAAAGATTATGTTTTTGGCCTTTGTGCCTTTATTAGATAGAACAGGGTGAAAATGGGGAGACAGAGAGAGAGCGGGGCATGACATGATATCTCAGGGGTCGACATCAAGCGCCAGTTGTCTACCCAGAAGTGATTGTTGTCGTCAGTGTGATGTAACTCTGATTCAGTCTATATATTTTGTTTCTGGGAATCATGTACCCCAAGTTAAATTAAAGACATAAATGTATGCTTCATGGCAGGAACTTCCGTAGGCATGTGGACATTACACCCATATGTGACTGTTTAACATATAACTGCCTCCACTCTCCTGAGGAGGGTTTCCATAAGATCGAGGTCTAAGATGAGATGATCAGCTCTGTCTCATTGTGCACCATGTGGCGCTCTCATGTTTTCCCCACACTGTTGCTGTTGTGTCTACATATGGTATTATACCCGACAAATGGCATGGTACCGGATCCGGTGAAGGATTTTGCTTCAAGGTATTGACTGAAATAAACTGTACCAAGAAGTATGGAAACTTCTCCAGTCAAACGTTACCTGCATTTGATGCGTTTTGTATCCAGACTTACAAAAAATTGGTATTCATATAGATCAGATAGCAGCCAATCACTGCAAGTGTTCTCCGATTTATTGCGACCGATATGTGATTGGCCCACAACTGCAGCAGCTACAGCCCATACAGTCTGTGGTGAGGTGAAGTTGAGCATGGTGTATTTGACATAGTTGGCAGTTTAGAGTGCCAAGATGCTACCAAAATGTTCGTAAGTATGGCTATCAGTATCACTTTAAGGGTACTGGTATTGTGTTTGTTTTTGTTTTTACCTTACCCAGCTCTATGTAGTGTATTTGACTGGCCAGTAATGTCTTCAGTGACTTGCACATGTTTTTATGGCAGTACAATGACTGAGTAAAGTTGTTTGCAGTATTTGTCTCATTGTGGCAACATCCAAACCGTTTCACTGTACTCAACTGTTCTGTTTTTCTGACCACAGGGGTGTTCTCTTTCGATGACAACCTGGCAGAGGCCGACCATCCCTACAGCGTTGACGATGATATGCTCAATGAGGCGGAGGTGAACGGTAACTGGACGCCTCAGGAGAAAGCACTCCACGAGGCGCGACTCAAAGCCAAAGCCAAGCGCCGCCTGCGCAAGTCCTCATCCCGTAACTCCACCAGCGAGTCCTTCTCTGAGTCAGGGGAATTGGCAGGAAGTGACCCACACAGTCCAAAGGGCAAAGTCAACACCAATGACCGCAAATCCAGGACGGGCAAAGGCAGAGGCCTGCCAAAAAAAGGTACATTTGAGCTGGTGTGTGCAGCTTTCTGCCACAGCCTTTTTACAGTAACAGAGGACGGGGGCAGACACAGGCACTGTGACCAGAAAGGGACATTTTCCATAACCTGAGAAAGTTCAGCTTAGTAGAGGAACACTCAAGACATGAGCTTCCGTTTTTCTGATGACCAGTTAAAAACAATGAACATACAGTGTCTTGGTGTAAATAAATGATCATCTGACAGGTTATAACCTTGTTCACCAGACATTGGAAATAAATGTTAGAGACACTGAGTATAATATTTCGAGACTCTGCTCGTGAAGATATGTAAATTTCTGATGACTGTGATTTGTGTACCTGTGCTGATTGTTATCAGTAGCAGCTAGTTTGGTTGGGAATGTGTTGCATCACCTGCACTAATTGTGTTTGTGACAATGGCTTTTTCACATAACTATAATGGTAATCATGCCTTGATGGTTTGTCTGCTGGCTCTCTGGTTGTCTCCAGGTGGGGCAGGTGGTAAAGGAGTTTGGGGGGCAGCTGGGATGGTTTATGAAGTTGAGGAGCCTGATATGCGGGACCCCAACTACGATGAATCTGCTCAGGTGAGTGAGTACAGCACACTTGGACGGTTCATAAAGAAAGGGAGACTTTCACACAAACCTTGGGTTTCTGTGCATTAAAAGTCGTGGTTGCACATAAACACTGTGAAGATTTCAACCGATGACCAAGCAGTATGTACGTTCTGCTCCTGCGTGAGAGGAAATAACTCTCCACACCAGCAGATGGCAGTAGTCTGTATTCATCATTCAAAAAGGGAAAACTGTCTTGATGCTAATTAGCCAGTTAGCACATTAACAACACAATCCAATGTTAAAAGAGCAGAGCATATTTACCATGCGCCAGTGAACAACAACAACAACAACAACCATCGTGAAACTTCTGCTAAAGAGCTCAGTGGCTAAAGAAAAATAATCTTTCAAAAAGCTCTTTGTTTACTTTCCTCACTTCCGTTCCTCTTCTCATGCGCTGAGTTGAACAGCCAGTCAGAGTGATTTCTTTCACCAATAGGCTCCTGCGTCAACCACGGCAATTCAGCTTGCTGAATCAGCCAAAAATAAAGCTGACAAGGGGCTACGGTGTGGGACACACTGCATGGACTAGGGCGACAGCCGCTCTCCGATGGTCCAATACTGACCAACAGCCGACTGTCGGCCTGATGTGTCAGGGCCTTTAGACAGATGGCAATTTAGAGATGACCGTTAATGAGAGAAGACAGAGAGATGGGAAATGACAGTAAAAAGATCCCGGCAGGACGAAAACTGGTGACGCTGTGGCTCATAGTTGTCACCTTCACTCCTAGGCCACCGTGGCGCCCGGGTTTTATGCTAAAAGTCGCGAAAAAATTACATTTAATAAGAATCGTTAATATCAACCATGTTAATGTAGATCCAGGGAAGGTGCACTTAAAAACAAGAGCGATGCTGTCGCTGTGTACAGTAGGCTGTGACACAGTGCTGGTTATGGTAGCTTAGCAACCTTCCTCTGCGGCCTCTAAAGTTGGCACAAAGTAGACACAAGAGTAGCACGCAGCGCCCAGCGTCACATTTTCCACGTGTTTATAGATGCGGCATGTGTGCTGCTGCACTGAGAGGGGCTACTCTGGGCTTTTCATCTGTCCCATGGATAACATTTTAAGCCTAATAATACGCACTTAAAAAATATGATGCATTGCTGGTTACGGTCGCTTAGCAACGTCAGGCACAACCTGCCTTTTTGCCCTTGAAAGTTGGCACGGAGTAGAAAAGAAGAGTACCACCCCAGCGCCCAACCTTGGGTTTTCAGCAGCAGTAGACACATTCTTAGACTAACTATGGCAAAATGTTATTTCAAAACCTCTTTTTTGCATTGCAGCTACTAGCAGTTTTCAATATTCGTGTACATTTTTACCATCTTTACAATAGATCTACAACCAACAGTTATCTTGAAGTATTGATAATTTTGCCAACTACTGTCAGAAAAGTGAGAATTTCACAATTTTATTCCAAGGTGACGTTTTCAAATAGCTTGTTTTGTCCAAACCGCAGTTTAAATTTAAGATATTTGAAAGTTTCGCTTGAAAAACGACTTGAAGATAAATTGTTTATCAAAACTAATCAGACCAACTGATTGATAATTGTTTCAGCTCAAAACAAAAGGGATATTTTGTCTATCTTTTGCTCTGTCGATCCTTCACTTTTCAAAACAGTTCCTCTGCCTGAGCATCAGCAGTCTATACACACATACTCTGAACTGCCACTGATGAAAGAGCATCACCAGCAGAGGTTAGTTTATCACAGTTGTTGTTGCTCCGACCTGTTGTTAGGAGCAGCTTTTTGTTCCAAAGAGGCCCACTGATCAAAGCTGACACCTTTTATTTCCTGTGTCAAACAAACGTGCTGATGTTGAAGGGCTGCTGCTGCTGAAACACACTGAATATAAAAGAGGCTTTTGCTCCGCCAACAAGATAATGACTGTCTGCACTCAGACAACAAGCATAGGCACTCTTGCATATGTAATGAATTACACAATGCACCGATCACTTGTGATGAATTATCTTACATGCATACGATCCAAGCACATTTATTATTATAACTGAAACTGGATAATTAATCTATTGCTGTTTGGTGTCAAAGTCCACTCGGTTTGGCCGAGGCTCCTTTAAAACACACCTGCTCACATGATGGCTTCATCCAGGTGGCTCTGTCCCATCACAATCAACAGTATTTAATCTTTAACCCCGTTATCAAGCAAATGCTGGGCGGGATGCTGAAGGCTGAGTTTGTTTGTCCCCTGTAATGGTCACGCTGACTGAATGCAGAGTGGGAACAGAGCTTCTGTCAGTAAAAATGTTGATAATGACTCAGAAAAATGCAGTGCGATTTGGCCTTGAATGTTAAAGGAGCGCAGTGGAAAGATGTCAGTGTGTTAAAGGGGAACTGGGACAGAGTGGTACAGAAAGATACACAGGACATGTGCAGACAGTGTCCTTTGAGTCAGACTGCGGGGATCACCTGATGAAGGGTTCTTATGGCACAGGTCATCCTGTATGTGGGAAAATGTAAAAATAATATCTGTAGCCGTGTAATGGAAACTGTAACGTGCCTGAGAATTTTCCCTTTCCTCTCCTTTAATCCATCCTTGGTTAAAGTATCATTGGCAGCCATGTTGAGACAAGAACTGTGGATACAGGCTCAGTCTTTTGCCTCCATGTAGCCTTAAATTATTGTTTTGGTTCTCTCGCATCAGCCTCTACAGTCAACACTTCATGCAGCATGAGCAGAAAACAGGAAAGTGAATCAGCGTTTTGGGCTTTTGGCTACAATCCTTCTTTATACTGATATTTATTTTCCTGTTATATTAACATGGGCTTATCAAAAGAGGTCAAGACAATTGAGTAATTATTTTTTATGCTTTAGATTTTACAGAACATTAAAACTGGAGCCAGCTTTTCTCTTAAAAAGGCCAAGGACGTATTCTCCTGTTATTATAGCGTGCAGGCTGTTTTTTTAAAGTCTATTGAATCCGTGGTAAGATTATTGTTCGATCAATGCTTCCTATTGTTCTCCAGGTTAAGCAAAACATCACCTGAAAAGTTAGTTGGACCGGTTTTAACTGACATTCTTGGCATTTATTGATGCAAGCGTTGAGACAAAAGGGAGAAGTTTTTAGTTACATTATCACTGAGGGATAAAACAGGGAATTAGTCAACCATGTTTTAAGCTTTTGTAATGTACATTTTAGGCTTCTGGTTTTTGTGTCAGCTCCTCATAGTCAATGTGGATACATTATTTTGTGCGTATTTGTGTATACATATAGATGTTTTTTTTGCCTCCGAGCTGGCAACAGCTGTGGTTGCAGGCAGTGTGTTTCCAGGTTGTCCATCCGTCTGTCCCTTTCTCGTGAATTCTAAATCTGAAGAACTATTCTGGGAATTTCCCCAAATTTGGCACCAATCTCCACTTGGACTCAACCACGAACTGTTAAGATTTTGGTGCTCAAAGGTCAAGCTTTCTTGGACTTCTCAAAGCATATTTTTGGCCTTAATCAAGAATTCACAAGCTGATTATGACAAAATTTCACACAGATGTCTTAAAGATAAAATTATAAAGTGATGACATTTTATATCCAAAAGGTCAAAGGTCATCTTTACTGTGATATGTGTTTTTTTAACACCATAACTCAAAAGCAGAAGGAGAGACATTTGGTTGGATACTGAATTGGTGACACTTATATTGGGTGAAACTTTGCTGTTTGTATAGATCTGTGCTGCTGGGTTAAAGATGTGTGTGAAGCATCCATGTTTTAGAAAAAGTAGCTTCTCTGGAGCAACATCCATGTGAAGCATTGTCCTAAATATCAATCTGGACAGACATTGATGTAAACTGCATCCTAAATGGTTGGCAGGGGCACACAACCACAAAGTTATCCTGCTTTTTTTGTGACTGATAATGTGTTTTTTCTTTCACAGGGTGACACAGTTTATGCAACAGTTGTGCCAGAGATAGATGAGAAGGAACTGGAAAAAATGGTCAACCCAATTGTACAGGAGTACTTCGAGCACGGAGACACAAAGGAGGTGCAGGTAAATGATTTCAAATTATTTCTCCCTTCAGTCAGTGCATGCTGACCAGGAATGAGCAGGATTAGAGAATAAATTGACGTACAGATGAACCAAGTAACGCCGAAAATGCACCAAGCAACTGCAAAGTGCAGCCTGTGTTGAGGTGCTCTGCAATGTCTATGGCAGCCGCATGCGGCTCTTTGGACCCGCTCTTTTAGCTCCTTGAAGCTGTGACATAAAATTATATGGACATAAATAATGATTCTTTTTTCAACATGGAGATTTTCATTTGTTATTATTGTGGGCCTAATGTGATTATTGCGTTCTGCAACTGTAAAAATGTGTAGCCCAGACATTGAATTAAAAAAGAAGTTTTAATATTTAATTAACTGAAATGTGCGTCTAAACTTTGCTGAACTTCAGTAGCTATGGAAAAATAAGGAAAAGTCTCGGAGGAAAACAGAGGTTTTAAGATGTGTGGACAGATAAATTTGCTTTGACCACCAACGCTGCAAAGTTAAAGTACTAAAAAATGATAAATAACCCACTGCAGAGAAGCTACCTTTTGGGAAATCATATGAACGAATGCTCATTAATACCTGCTTGTAATAATGATGGGCTAATTTAGACTTAATAGACTGTTACAGTTATTCAAATATGTTGTGAAATATGCATCCCTAGGCAGATTTTTTTTTTCTTTTCTTGGCCAAAAATGGCTCTTTTCATAGTAAAGGTTGCTGAACCCTGGTTCATGGAAAGCTGCAGTACTTTTGGGACCAGAGAGTCAACAAGTCCTTTGTCTCCTGGCACACATGATGTGCCTCCCGGTCGCAGAAAAATTAGAAATTTAATTATTGTAGCGAGTCAGACTTTTCCACTGCTTTGTGTGTTTTCGGCATAATGGAGAGCTTTAGATTAGTTACAGTACCAGTTAGAGGGCACAGTTCAGTTCACACTTGTATCATGTACAGTGCTTCAGAGTTGATCATTTAGCGTCACAGGTGTCTGTAATTTTTTTATTTGTCCTCTCTCCCGTCAGATGTTGCTGAAGGAGCTAAACCTGGGCCAACACAAGTACGAGTTCTCTTCCATGGCCGTGTCCCTGTCCCTCGAAGGCAAGGCCAGCCACAGAGAGCTGACCTCCCGCCTGCTGTCTGATCTGTCGGGCAAGGTGCTGTCACAAAGTGAAATGGCCCGTGCCTTCGACAAGATACTCAAAGAGCTGCCAGACCTCATACTGGACACACCGGAGGCTCCACAGGTAGACGTCTACATTTTGTCCGATTGCTTTACACTACAAAAAAAAAAATCGCGATATAGAGCTGCATCCTGATGTTTTTTCAATGTCTATCAGATGTTAGGCCAGTTTGTAGCCAGAGCCATAGCCGACCACGTCCTCCCCATGTCTTTCCTGGACTGTTACAAGGGCAAAGTGGACTGTGAGCACGCCAGGTGAGCCGAGTTGCGCAAAACGAAATACAGTTACAGTAACTTCTTCAATAATATCAACCTTATTATTGAATGCAACAGTGAGAAAAGCAAAACGCTAATTAGAGATGCAAACAAAACTTTCCTTCTTTCGGTGTTTAGAAAAGCTTCTACTTTTCCCTTTTTTTAAGAGGAGCAGATGTCTCCCTTTCCTATTAGATAATGTTTAAGTAGAATAAAACATCTGTGTTGTGATTTTATCTAGGTAATTTGGGCCTCCATGCTAAATTGGGTAAATCACTTCAGCAAACTAGACTTGGACTTGACCATTTCTGTGCAGAAAATAATATTTTGGTGTCGGGTTTTCTTTTTTCAGAGTGGCTTTAGACCGTGCTGAAGTGCTGCTGACCATGAAGAGGGAGATGGTTCGTCTAGATAATGTGTGGGGCGTGGGTGGAGGCCAGAGACCTGTCAAACATCTCGTCAAAGAGGTAAGCACATTTAAGAAAAACCAACCGTAAAATCATGCGCTGGTTTTCATATTCAGAATGATTTCATGCATAATCCCTTACACCTGAGGTCAGAGTGTTTGTATTGACAAGCTCTGCTTCTTACGTAAGGTAAACAGAAGGCAGAAATGCATGCTGGGTAGAGAGCCACAGGCCAACCCTCTGCCATGTTGCTGTGTCAGCAGAGCACTTTTCTCCCCTGAGAAGCTGGAATCGCAAAAACGAGGGCACAGGAGGGGCCGGCACGCATACACACCCTAGCCTTTGACTGAACAGAGTCAACACACTTCAAACCCCACGTGCTTTCCGCGTTGTCTTTGTTTACAATTATTGTTCCGTGATCTGGAATTTCTGGAATTATATGTGCTCATGTGGGTGTGGGTGGCGTGGGAGATACAAGTGCACGTCTTGTCAATTTGAATTATATGCCACATTTTAAGGAATTTTGCTCATGAGAGTTGTCTGTCAGTGTTTTCAGTCATGTAGCATTGTGTAAGCCTCAGTAGCCCTCGGAGCCACGGGCTCTCCTGTCCAGTTTTTGATTTCCTGCCTGGTTGTGTGCAGCCTCAGGGGGAACCCGCTGGGCTGCAGGAGGCACAAGGCCTCTTTCACTCGCTGCTCTCACTTTCTCTCAGATTCGCTCCATTATTGCGCTCTCACTCCCAGCCTCTTCTAATCCTTACGATTTCTTTGTCCTCTCCTCTGTCACCGTCCTGCCTGTCCACATTACACCCCCTCATGTTTTTTTTTTTTTTTTTTCTTCTCCCAGATGCTCGGACGACCACACATTCCCTGAGCTCAGTGAATTAGATCCAGAGTTGACTCACAGCTGTCGGTCTAGCTTTGAGGGTTTTTGAACTTGTTGCATCAATCACACTCCCCTCAAATCTCAAGTGGTATGACTAATTGTTCCATAAATAGTTTTCAAGCAAAATGGTTGGTGAGTGTGCAGCTCAGCAGTGAGAGTGACATAACCAAGCAATACCAACCAGTGAGGCAGAGACTGAAGGAATCGAGCACAGCTCTGAACAGGATTGTTTTTTTCTAGCTGACTGCAGATCGTCAGGTATGTTAGACATGTGTGCTGAGTTTTATTTCCCAAGGAAGTCAGGTTATTGCTCAAGTAAATCCCCCTATACGTAGTGGCTTGATGAAATACTTTTAAAGGACGGGTTCTTGAGCTGTCCGCTCAGCTCAGTCTGTGCTCAGTCCTGTGATTTCATGCCTGTGTATTTATCTATTGGTTTTTTTTTTTCCTTTTAACAACCAGTGTAAATACAGTATATCCAGGGTGTGTTGGAATAAATAAAGGTTTGTCCTCGATCAGACATGTCCAAACTGTTCCATAGAGGCCTGTGTGGCTGTGGTTTTCATTTCAGCCAGGTAGGAGAGCACCAGGCTCTGCTCATTTAATCAGCTGATCTCAGACTTCAAACAGTTGATTTGTTGAATCTGATGTGCTCTTGATTGGTTGGAACAAAAAAACATGCAGCCACATGGCCCCTTATGGAATAGTTTGGACGTGCCTGTTCTAGATAAAGGCTGGAAAATAAAATGACCTGTACTTAAACACAGACAGTTCAGTGTAATTTACATCTCCACAGCATTATTCCACCATCACTCTCTCATCTGTCTTTCTATTAAAGAGAAAAGAGAGCAGCAGGCTTATTTTGTCTTTCACAGAGGAAAGAGACAAAGATCTGTCCGTCCATGCAGTCTGCACAGAAGAATTTTAAATATATTTATTACATTTCACAGACTTTACAGGCAGAACAATCGCCTCCAGTCACAATAGTTACGGGCCTTACTTCACTCCAGCTGTGTTTGTTGTTGAGGTTTCTGTGGGCAAAGTGCACCAAACACAAAAGCTAATGTTATATTTGTGTGTGTGTGTTTGTTTCAGATGAACCTCCTGCTCAAAGAGTACCTGATATCAGGAGACGTGGCGGAGGCAGAGCATTGTCTGCGGGACCTGGAAGTCCCACACTTCCACCATGAGCTGGTCTATGAGGTATGGTAGAGTTTATAGCCTCGTTTCCACCAAACACTTTCAGTATGGTACCTTGGGAACCAAAAGTAACCCTTCAGACATGGTACCTAGACCCTAGCGCTTGCATCGGAAACAGTACCCTTAAATGTGGGCGGGGTTGTTGTCACTCACTGCTCCGTCCAGCACTCACTGTATTTCGTCAGTACTGGTGACACAGATGGAAGTCTGTCCATTGGTACCATCCACAAGTTTTCACACTGGAAACGGAAAAAAAAGTACCGAACTGAACCGAACCTTACCAGCTTGGCGGAAACAGGGCTTATGTCATAATATCAGTCTTTGTTTGGTTTTTGTTCTGTCGTTACACAAAACCTACACATAACATACTTTCCCCACATATTAACCAAGAAAACAAACAAGCAAAAGCACACTGATTCAAACTCATTAAAACTCTGACGTGCAGAAGCACAACTTGAACAAGATAAAACTAGAAACAACATATTAAACATAAAAAAGTGTTTGACGTAAAAAGCAGTGGAGTATAAATCATATTTGCAGAGATTATGTCAGACATGTCAGAGTTTTATGTCAGGTACCTCCATGTTCTCCCACATTATGACAATGAAGATCAGCTCAGTGAGCCTTTTTTTTTTAAAGGGTATTTTCTCTTCTTGGTGCCTGACAAGTGAGGTGCAGAGGAAAACCAGTAACTTGTTGGTGACTGTCATTTCTGTTCTCTGCCAAGGACACTGTGTGTCTGGCAGAGGCGTTCTCTCATTCGCACTAACACAGCTCAGTCCAAATCAATCGATCCAAAATGAAGAGGCACATTGCATAACGTGGAACTGTGTTTCCTCCATACAAGTGTAACCTGCTCAGTGATTGTTACGTACAGGGTGTAGCCGGATTAACGTATTTGTGGTGGTTCTTTATTAAGTTAAGACAATTAACTTTCCTCTGAGTGACAGCTCCTTTTGTTTTAAACAGGTCATTATGAATTAGTTACCTAATGTCCGATCTGGTTCTTATTTATTTGGCCTCAGTTGTGTGTGTACACAGTGTAATGTTGCACAGCCTGGTGCTATTTGTTCCACACATGCAGCACACTCAGAATAGATTTCCCCAGCTGGACTTTTTCTGACAAAGATTATTGTCATCTACAAATAACCACAAATTGAAAGGTTTTTTTTAGATGTTAAGTATTAAACTACTGCACTTTTGCCTTCTCCTCTCTCAAAGAAAATAAAGGCGGAGGGCAAACACCGCCACCATGTGGTGAAATGTGCCGCCTACCTATCTGTGATAAGATCATTTTTGACCATCTAGATTCTTCTGATTTGACTTGATTATTATGATATCAGACATTAAAGACATGAATAATGGCTCCCCACACTCATCTTTCTCTTTTACGCATATGTTTTAACATCTGTTTCCAGGCTGTGGTGATGGTGTTGGAGTCAAAAGAAGGAGACACTGCCAGTCATGTGATGATAAAGCTGCTGCAGTCCTTCTGGAAAACAGGCCTCATCACTGTGGATCAGATGAACAGGGTCAGCGCCTTTACCCTAAATAAAGTTCAAAGTATCTTTGTCCATGTAATAGACGTGATTTTAACAAAACTTGAAATGTATATTCATGTTTGTCATGTAGGGTTTCCAGCGTGTCTACGATGAACTCCCTGAAATCAACCTCGATGTGCCACATGCCCACTCTATCATGGAGACCTTTGTGGACCTCTGCTACCAGCAGTCTGTCATCACCAAACAGCTGAGAGACGCCTGCCCCTCCAGGTGAGCTGGCTATTGATTAGCACTGAAAAAAAGGCAATGGCTTATTTTATATTCTTCTTACTGCCTTCAAATCTCACTGAACATACAGAAACCAATGTGCTAGTTAAGTAGAAACAGGGTTCCCAGTACATCATTTAACAGCATACAACCAAAACAGGCACCTCTCAGCTCAAGGACAGAGATTCTCCAAAGAAGAAGAAAGGACTGAGCAGACAGATCCATTTGCAGCTTTTAATAGTGCAAACAGACTAATGTTTTAACACCACTGTATCTTCATCAAAGTCAAAGATCATCCTGTAACATTGCTGTTTGCTGGACACTTTGGGTCCTGCAGATCTATCGGATGGTGTATTCACAAGTGGGAGTTGTCTTTGTCTGTGCCACACCCCATGCACCACAATCACACCAGGAACAAAAGAGCACAGATATTTCTTAGGAACAAATAGAAAAAGTAAAAGTACTATTTATATTATGTGTAACAAATCAAAGAAAAAATCACAGAGTCAGTTCCTTATTTAAGGCAAAGGGCTCAACTGTGTTAAGAGTATGAATCCAGTGTGCCTCTCTGTGGAGCAGTGAGTTGACAGTGTCCCCATCTCTAGCAGAGGATGACATTTTTTCCATTCCCCAGAACTTAATGATAGTTCAGAGCCATGTTTAGCCTGTGCATTTTGCCAGACAGTAGCATACTCTGTGTTTTGTGATTATATTGCAGTTTTGTGTTCAATGTTGTGACGTTTGTCCAACAAAAACCAGACCACAGGGACATTTCACCATGTTCACACCATAATGTTAGTTTGTCTTTCAGTGCGTCTTGACGTCCCTCCCCTGTCTGTGCTCTCAGCCCTAAACCTATTTGTTCCTGCTCAAGATAAAAATATTAAAAACGATGTCACACATATAGTTAACTTTTGGTAAAGGCCAGTAATTTCCTGAAACAACAGGGAACTGTAGCTTGTAGCAAGCATTACGTAAACAGGAGTAAAAAGTGCATTTTGGGGGCACAAGTGTAAATGGCAACAGGATGGTGAATGTGGTATTGACTCAAAATAAACGTCATTGCCTGCGTTTGTGGTGATGAAGGATAATGTCACCCAGTGTGACAGTGTGGCTCATTAAGGCGTTTTTATAGTTTTTGGGGTTCATAATGTAGCTTTGTTTTACAGAGAAACACACTATATTAGGCTCTGACAACACAGATGACTCTTGTTGTGAGGAATGGTTCATTTTTGGTTTTGGTATTTTCACAGGATTTGTAGACAGTAAGAAAAATAAATAAATATACGTAGCCTAATTTTTGTTTTAATGTTGTAAGGCAGTGGTTCCCGACTGGTGGGTCATGATCCAAAAATGGTTCGTGTGTCCATTCTGAATGGACCAAAAGTGACTTGCAAATGTGTCAAGTTTGTAAAAAACACACTTAATTTTTAAGTACAGTGAATTTCCGGCACACAGCTTTTATTTTCAGGTGCCATTTCCTGCTGTAGAGTGAGTGACCAATGGACAGCTGCTTGACAGAGACAGCAAACTAGCTTGATGATATAGCCAAACACTGTGTGGACTGGACCAGTTAGGAACCACTGCTGTAAGGTTCATAACAACTTTATACTAACATGTTTCTCGATCTCTCTTTCCTTCACCAGAGGACGGAAGCGTTTTGTAAGCGAAGGAGATGGAGGAGTGATCAAGAACTAATTCACAAGAGGAAGAGGAAGAGCAGGAAGAGGAGGAGGGGTGTCTACATGTTCTTACACCCCGTTTCCGCTCCAGCATGTTTTCCCCCTGATACCGGGCATGCTGGCAGTCTAAAGTTTCCTTGTCCCTCTCCTGATAGTGTTGTCATTAAACAAACCAGCATTGACGTTACGGTGAAAGTAGACTGAAAAGTCGCCCAGGCGTTCAGTTCCATTCATCTTGTTAATCACCGTTTTTTGACATATCTTTTTGTAAGAAAATTCTTTATTTCTGGGGTCAATGCGCCCCTCTTGCCTCGGTCTTTGTATCTGTTTCTCAAGAATCATTCGAGTCAGAGCTGCAGACAGACAGGTGGACAGGCGGGGGCGTGTGGGAGATGTATTTGGGTGTCTTGTCTCTTGCTTTGCTTCAGCCGTTGCCATGTCTCTGTTTGTCTTTTCATGTAAAGTGCTATAAATGGAAAAAAATAAAGCACATAAAAGACGGAGCATACTGTACAGTCAGTGAGCACTTGGTAATTTAGCTCAACAAGGATGTAACCTTTTTTTTTTTTCCGCCACAAATGATTCGAAATTATTTCAAGGACAACGTGCTTTGTAACTTCTGGCTCAAGTGGTTCTATTGATCCTTTATGAGAAGGTTTTTTGTTGTCTTTTTTTCTTGGCATTTCTGGTCTCTGAGGCCAAATGTTCACTTTGTAAAGCAAAGCAGTCAAAGCAAGAAGCATTTGGGCACTGTTTGGGTGGTTATTTGAAACTCTCATTAGGGTGAAGCCCTTCTCTGAGAAATAAAAAAAAATTGGAGTTAATGTGTGTAAAATAAAAAAAAAATGTAAAAAATACTTAAAAAAAATAAATAAACAAGCAATATTTTGAGCACTCTGACTTTGCTTGCAGTTAAAGATTTTACAGCTCACATGCTCAGCAGTGGATTCTGGACAGGTTACCTTACAATATAAAGTCAAGCCTTCTGCAATCTGGAAATTATTTTCAATCTTGTTTACCTGTCCAATATGTCTGTGATATTCATTTATGCATATTTCAGGCTGTTCTGCCTCCGTTTGTAACAGTTTTACATGTTGACAAAAGTTCAGGATGTGGCTAAGAAGTATATTTCATTCATTAAAAAGCAACAAAATGAAGTTTCTGTATTTCTTTTTTTTTTTGGTCATGCCAGCAGTATTGGTGGAAGAGTAACCAGGAGTAATTAACTTGGCAAGTGTAGAGATGTACATCAGTCACATTTGTTTATCAGTCATCAGTTGTGATACTTAAAGTATATTTCAGCCTTGTACTTTTTGTCAGTTGATCTCATTTCCCACTCTTTCTATACAAAAACAGGTATAAAAATGTTAAACCTGTAACTGAGACACAGTTTGAGGCCAAAGTTTGGATATTTTCTTAACCCCCGACCCCATTTATGGTACATCTACAATACCTGGCTATGTGTCGTCATAGCACAGCTTTACTATGCTTACAGTGTAAATAAGTGGTTGAGGGAAATTATGTTAAATGGTTCATATTTGGAAAATGGTGTAATTCACAGGACACACTCATTCATGCATGCAGCTGTCTTCTGTCAGAGAGGCTATATTGTTTATGTTTTGTATTCCTACAGTCATCTTTGTACTATTGATTTATTTTGGATCAGCAAACTGTTGACAACACGCTCCCTTACACAAGAACTTCATTTTATATATTTCAATAAAATTACATTATTTCCCTCTACAATGTCACTTGTTTTTTTTTCTTTCATGTGTCAGGTGTATATTTTATTTAGTAGCACTTTTTCTTGCAAATTTTCAATTAATTGGAAGTCACATGTCTACAGAGGCTGCCAAGATGTTTCTACACTCTTTGATTTTCACTGTATAACAAGCTGGTCACAGGCTAACCATAGCACTTTGAAACCACTTGAATTATTACACAAACAAGCACTCAAAACACTAGACAGAAAACCAAAGCACTTCCATCACTGCCCCATTCTAAAAAACATCAGATTTTAAGTTGGGATGACTTAGTAAAATATGCAAAGTCTTCCATGGCTTAGCTCCAGCACCACTCGTAGCCTATATCAGCAGAACAAACATTAATCGTGTCACTTGAGGGAGGGAGAAGATTGTACGATTCCACTGAGTAAAAGTGCTTTTAGCCAGTCAGCCTGGTCTGTAAGAGGTTCAAGAAAGTGGAATGTAATTCCAGTTCATATCAGAGAACTTCGCACTTTATATCTTTAAGTAATCGGTTGAAACAATGGATGATTAATACACACATGTAAGCACTAAACTCTTTTCTGTTGCTGCTAATAATATGTCCTGTTAGTGTTGCAATGTTGTTTTTTTACATGGAAATATGTCACGACTGCCTCTAGTGCTTTTAAATATTGTGTCCTTTTATGTTGCATCAATTTGAATCACACATTTGACGATCATTACATCCTTGTGACTAGAAATCATGTTAAAATCATTACTTGTTGATGTGTTCAGTGCAGTCTTTTAAACTGTTTCCCCTGAATTCTTTTTCTTTTTTTTGTGTTGTTTTGTTTTGTTTCATTTTTTTTGTTTGTACGTCCCTTCTTAACTAAACTAAACTAAACTGCATTCACTCAATTACTTTACTTAAGTACTAATTTTAGGTACTTGTACTTTAAGTACTTCTATTTTCTGATACTCTATACATGTACTCCACTCATGTCAGAGGAAAATATTGTACTTTTTACTTCATTACATTTATCTGACAGCTTTACGTACTAGCTAGTCAGGCTACTTTGCAGATTCAGATCAACAATACAAAATATAATCAATAAATAAATCATATTATCATATCTATTAGGCTTTATTGGTCCCCAGGGGGAAATCACAAGCTACCACGCAGCATTTAAAGTAATAACATTAAATAGAAAAATACATAAATAAATTAGATTTAGTTCCCCAGAGGTGGAGTACATTAATGCGTCAATAATTACAATTTAATAGTATAGTACAAATTATTGTGAATCATTATTGTGATTGCAATGAGTACTTTTATTTTTGGCACTAATATTAAGTATAGTTTGATGCCAATACTTTTATACATTTACTTAAATAACACTTTAAACGCAGGGCTTTGACTTGCATCATACCATCTCTACAGTGTGGTGTTAAAAATCTCAGTACTGCTTCAGAAGTATGACAAGCACGCGCCAAGGTAATCGGTGACGTCACACGCAGGCAGCGGAGTACACGTCAGTGGAAACGACTACTAACCAGGAAGTGGCTAGTAAAGCTAGCAACGGATAATGAGCAGCTGAAACCGTGGTATTTTTGACAGGTCGGTAGCCATTTGCTCAATGAACATTAAGCTAGAACTGCAGTTTAGCCCTGTATTTTATTAGCTACTGATAATAAAGCCACATTATAATGCGTCAGCTGGCTGGTTTCGCTAAAACTAACGTTAGCATAACTAGCGAGTAGCGTGCAACCTGCCGGGGCGGAGTGGCGAGTTACATACTGAATGTGCTCCAGTAGAACAGGTGTCGGTGATTGCTACTTAAATTGGAGACACTTTGCATAAAACATGAGTTTAATTATGAAATGTTTGGCGCCGTAGTAACACGTTTTCTGCCCTCATACACCTTGCAGGGTTGACCTAGCTAGAGCGCTCATTTAGCCTGAGATGACGTAAACTTAACGAGTATTACAGGAGGCTGCTTCAAGACTCACAACCGGAATCAGGAATAAGCTTTTTAATTTGTCTATGATGTTATAATTAAGGCCATGATTTTATTTTCCGCTGCTCTGGTTGACGAAAACTACACTCTGTGTGTTTACGTACGTAAGGTTTGCATCAGTGGTGGAATGAAACTAACCGTACTTAAGTTCACATGTTAGGTACTTGTACTTTACTTGAGCATTTCTATTTTATTGCACTTTATACTTGTACCCTAATACAGTTTGGAAGAAAATATTGTTTTGTTTTCTACACTACATTTATTCGACAACATTAGTACCTAGTTACTGTCTAGATTTATATTATAAATACAAAATATAAAATCATTTAGGTGATATATTATGATGTATTAATAAGGACTGAGCTCCCCAGCAGTACAGGAAGTAGTGTAAAGAAGTCCCACCATTACCAGCTGCAACATTTAAGTAATGTAGACATTAATGCATCAGTAATGATAATCCAGTAAAATAATATATATATATATTTGGGTGAAGTGGAAATTGAGTCCCATTTTCCTTATATTGTACAAACTAAGGCTGGGCAATTTGTCCTGAAAATGATATCACACTATTTTTTGGCCATATCTCAGTACACGATATATATCTCGATATTTTTAAATCTCCTTAAAAGCACTTTATCAGTGCTAGGACTGAGAAACAAAAATGAACATAACATTTCCGACTAAAAACCCTCTCTGATGCAACCAAGTTGTAGGTATGATTATTGTTTAGAATGATTTTTTGATCAGTAATCATCAATAATGTAGATATATAACGATTAAGTGGGTTAAGGAATGTGCTAAAACAATCAGAAAAGTCTGGTAAGTTGATACATTTATATTGCTTTGCTGTGATACAGCCTTTAAAATGAGGGAAAACACTATTTATGCCTTATCACAGTACAATAATATCCAAAATCTAAGACGATATATAGTCTCATATCTCGATAATGATATAATATCATTATATTGCCTAGCCCTAGTACAAACTATGATGACTTGAGAGAGCTTATGTTTCATGACATAGCCTCTCTAAACCCTGACATTTTCTGGTGCTGGGATGACCAAACGCTAGAATAGTTATTTAATTTTGATGTGTTTTGGTTTGCCAAGTTTGTGCATGATCCTGGGAAAGAAGGCAAGATAGATAGTTTAATTTGTACTTATTTTGATTTCTCAGTGGTACACAGTAAATTTCTTTGTGAGTGATCTTGAACGTGGTCTTACATAATGATGATCTGATTACGTAGTATACTTTTGTTGCTTTGCTCCATTTCCCATTCTCTTTCCTCCTGATGTTGTCTGTAAAGTATCTACTTTGGACTGTGGTCCTGGTTGTTTTGATTTTATGGTGTCTTTTAAGCCCATGTGGGCTGGGTATAACTGTTTGCATGACACAGTAATAAAAAAAA
Source organism: Cephalopholis sonnerati (assembly GCA_019142605.1). Lineage (NCBI taxonomy): Eukaryota > Metazoa > Chordata > Actinopteri > Perciformes > Serranidae > Cephalopholis > Cephalopholis sonnerati. The sequence goes on along the minus strand of JAGQAX010000003.1, from coordinate 29,448,339 downwards.
AGAATCATTCATTCATTCATATGTTGTTCTCAAAGGGGCTTACTTTTGGTACTTTAAGCATATTTTGATGCTAATAATTATGTGCAGAGTATCTACATACTGTAATATTGCTCCTTAAGATCGGAGTACTTCGACCACTGTAACAAATCCTATCTAATGCAACAGTGCTGAAATAAATTCTACCTCCCGTTTGATTCAGCTATGCTCTTTTATATTTTTCCACTCAGATAACATCAGTGATGGTAGATTAAATATTGAAATGTACTCTCAGTATATTGCAATGCACTTGAATAGCACCACATAAACTATATCCTCCAAAATGGCCATTAAGTTGAATCAACGCCTCTCCAAACATTATAACCTTAATGAAGGTAGGATTTATTGTAGAAATCTTTTATCATACTGCATTAACTGTAGCTTAGTGCACCTAAATATACTAGTGACTGAGTGCAACTATTTTACAGTGCAAACAGACAAGGTGTAAAACATACGATGCCCATATGCCTGGTGTTTTTGTTAGGTCTCTGCCTTTTTGTTTGAACTGTGTGGCCTGCACCCTTGTCCCACTTTGTCTTTGCTTGGAAATTAGCTAGAATTCTGTGTACTAATGAATTTTGATTTAATCAGGTAGTCTCATTGAGATCAAGATCTCATTTAAAGAGAAAGAGTCTGACAACCAGCCAGCACACTAGAGCATCAAGTCAGTTGCAATTCAGTTTCTTTTCTGTACATATTTTTTCCTTTATAGGCCAAAAGCACAAATCACAAATTTACCTAAAAGGGTTTTCTGTCTGTCATTAGACCCTAGTCCGATAAGGAGGTTTTTAATCATCTAAAATAGGAGAAACATCAGAGACAACATACTCTCAGTCACCAGTTTGTTAAGTTCATACTACCTAGCTAAAGCCGATGCAGTCTAATACAACAGTCCTGCAATAAAACCTACATTTATGGAGGCTATTATGTCAATTTGGAGGTTATAGTTCATTTTTTGGTGTCTCTGATATCTAATCTACCTGGCAGTCTAATGTATTTATTTGTAGACTGAAAAAAAAACAGCTCTCAGCCTCCAGAAAAGATAAATCAATGCTTTGCTAAATAATTTAAACAAAAAACAATATAAGTTTAATTTAAATTACATTTTTGGTTGTCTTTGCATTAGTTGCAATAGTTTTAGTTGGGTATGCCTGATAAACTGGTGATTAAATGTACTTTTCGACTGAGTAGTCAAGTGACAAATATATATGATAAAAACAAATTGCAAGAGTCATAAAAAACTTCTAATCAAAAAGTTTTAAAATTTGAAAGGTTAATGAAAGTTTGCAGTTCAGTTTGGTATCTGAACTGAATTCTGCTAAGGTTAAAGTACACAACTGGCTTATCTAAGGTTAAATAATTATTGGATCTTGTACTGTAGTTACAAGAGTTAGATGAGTTGTCACTTTATGTTGTTGTTCACTTTTGTGTATTTATTTTTTATTCTTAGATACGTGCACATAACCAGTGTAATTGTAAAAAAATGGTTGGTTCATCGGTGCATGAGAAAGCACAGGCCCTCAGTTACCTTTCCCTTGACACTGCTACACACAGAATAAGACCATTATATCAAAGTATCTTCCTCTTTCCTCCTGTCATCTCCAGCTTCAGCAGGGCAGGATGGGCAGGCAGAGGAAGAGGGTGGTGACCGGTGAAGCTGCTCCCCTTCCGAGGAAAGACGAGAAGCCCCCTGCATTTCACCGCAAAGAGAAGAAAAAGAAAGTCGACATCGGCAAAGTCTTCATCAACATCTCCATCGGCCTTTGCATATTCAGCTTGATCTGGTTCTTTTATGCCCTCTACATGCGGTCCAGCCTGGCCAAACGGGTGGTGACCCTGCACCCGTCACCTCCTGTCCTGGATGCCAATAGCAGCAGTGCCAAGGTTTCCTCTGAGAGGTTCTGGGGCTCGTACAGGCCTCAGGTCTACTTTGGCATGAAAACCAGGAGTCCCAGGTCGATGGTGACAGGTAGGCTGACACATCCAGAGTCAAGCTGAAGCTACTGAGTGTATTTTTGGTGGAAAGGGAATATCCAAACCAAAGTAACTTTCTCATGAACAACTTTACAGATTCAATTCAATTTTTCAATCTTTTTCTTATGAACCAAATATGACAGTAGACAGTACATGATAGATCGTATTCATGTTTTGGATTTGTTAGCTATGAGGAAAAAGCAAGTTTGGGAGCCTTGTTCACTCAGATTAACACTAATCAGTTTAAAAGATTAAAACCATGAAAATATTTTTTTAACCTCTTAAAACCCACTGATTCTGTGCAGTACACTGAGCTTTCTTTAAATTCTTGTGCATATCCTAAAGTTTCTAAAGATACTAAATACATCAGGCTATACTTTTTTGGAAATGTTATAAAATGAGTGATACAGAATGTAAAAGATACTGTCATACTGTGAAATAAGAAGTTTTGCCAATCAAGAAGCTACTTGAGGAGACATTAAATACTACCAAATCCCAAACATCTAATCCTGTATCGCAGGAGTATTACGCAGACATAATGAGCACAAAAGTGTACACACATAGACAGTTTTTTTGTTTTTTAGGTGCTCTCTTTACTTTCAAAACCTCACTAAATCCATGTCTCAAGCCATTAGAATACTGCAGTCTGATTTAGGGTGCATGTTCCCTTTAATATTTAATTGTTTGCTTTCACAAAATATTTGCCTCGTTGCATTAATCAAATCCTCAATGTTTAATTGCACTCGATCAGGGAAATGGTGGGAAACAAGCCCAGGCACTTGTCAAATTCAAGTAAATTTTGGCCACAGTTCCTAGGACTGTTTACCCTGTCAGCCAATTTGGACGACCAATATTGTTTATTAGTTGACAGCACAAAGTGCACTACATTTTCCAATATTGAGTAACAACAGTTAATTAAGCACTGCTGTTCTCAAAACCCAGTTGGCGGGTAACGTTGCGCATGTAGCCAGTGAGTTTTGGGACTTACCTTTTATGTGAAACTGGTGACTAGTTATTTTCCAAATGATATATTTGTGCATCGTCTCCGCTGTGCAACCAAATGTATTTACTTTTATTGTTATATCTCAACAGGCATGATGTGGATGCGTCAGTTTACAGACATGGATATAAACCTGAGGCATACTTGTGAGCAAGGGGATCGTTTGCACGGCTACGGCTGGCTGATGCATGATGGGATCACCTTTGGCGTGCAGGAAATCCGAGACAATGATTTCACGCTAACCACAGAGTTTGTCAAGAGGATGGGAGGGAATCACGGAGGAGACTGGACCTGGAGGATCACCGCTAAACAGCACGTGAGTAATGGCTGTCTGTCTGCCTTATGAGCAGATGTTCCCTCACGTTATCCAAATTTATTTGACCATTTATTTGAAATTTACCAAGCAGATTCATATATAACTTGTGTGAAATGATTCCTGTTTTAAGTTTTGATAATTGTCGGCTTTTCTTGTCTTTACCCAACAGAGCTCGGCCCCCCAAGCGCCAGTCATCTCCCTGATGTTTTACGCCGCAGCAGACACCCAGGGCTCACTGGAGGCTCACGTCGAAGATAGAAACCGCCTCGCATCCATCACTGGTTTCTCAGAGGAGCTTGGCAACTTTAAGATCACCTTTCGAAAGCCAGTCACCGGAGAATTGTCCAGTGCTAAATATGCAAGGTAAATGTATGAATACAGGAGTGAATGGGAAAGTCAGTTTTAAAAGAGAGTGAACTTGGATCAGGCAGCTAAAAAGAACATACTGTAGAATGACTGCCAGTGCTGTTTTAGTAGTATTAAGATGCACCATAGAAAACTGACATTGAGGAATTGCCTGCAGTAGTTGGTTAACTAAATGTTTTTTAAGTGAACAGAATAGAGTTCGGTTTACTGTAGCTATCCAGATATTTTAATTATCTATCGGTGGCGGTAGGAAAATCTATATGTCGATAAATCTCCATAGAAAGGTGAGAAGATGTTGTCATATAGCAGTGCTGAACAGTGAACAGTTTAAACTGCATATGAATAAAAGATCCACGCATTAAAAAGAATGCATGTGGTGATGTAAAGTGCGATGAGTCACCAAATGTTATGTAGAAGAAAAGCACTATTCGAATGACCCTGGAATCTGGAAGTCTGTTTGAGCTCTCCAGACTCCCAGCATCAATTGTGTGGTCTTTTGATGATACTCAGTAGAAATGTCATATTGTACTGCAGTGTGACCCTTCATTACTACCAGGGTAAAATGAAAATCCATCCGCTAGATGGCAGCAAAAGCAGGATTTTGAGCCTTTGTTTCATCAATTTGTCAATCCAAAAACACACTGGAGGAATTCGATTTTCTTAATTCTGAAAGTTTTCTGAACGTGTTGTCGTTCATTATAACAGGATATATGTAACATTTGAAAAGCCAAAGAAAAGCAGACCCCTTTCCTGCCTTTTTCTGCCGTGGCACAGCTGTCGTTTAATTAGAGAAGGTGTTTATCCACCTTCAGAAAGAACTGTCGTCTCAGTATTTTTTTGTACTGAGTGGATCAGGACTCTCTGCTAGCAACACCCACAGGGAGCACCAATATTTCACACTTTCATGAGGGCCAGAGAAGACCAGCATAGCAAAATAAAAAAGGTACAGTATGCACTGATAGGAATGATAAGAATTGTTTGAATTATAATTTATTGTAGGAAGATGAGTGATGAGGTGTAAGTGGGAGCTTAACGTTTGATGTTACTGTGAACGGTCACTTAACCTCTGACTCACCAGTACAATGTAAGACCCTCAGGACACGCAGGTTATGACATAGTGTACTAAGGCTTCACAATCGTAGCTAGTGCAGTTGAGATCACTTGTGTGTTAGTGACTAACTATAAGGGTTTTGAAAGGTTTGTGTGACTAATTGAGTTCCCATATTTTGACAACACAAGGCCGTTAACGATTCATTTGTTGTCTTTTCAGCTACAACTATCTTCAGACCGTCTCTCCCGGCTTGGAGAAGCTGACCGACATCGTGAAGCAAAGTCTGAACCGCAGGTTTGTCTACAGCCCTCCTTCTGGTGAGAAGAGGCATTACATAGCTGTAGACACCTACAAGCCCCCCCACCACCAAAACCAACAGAAACCCACCGACACGAGGAAAGAGAGCGACTTTGTGGTACACCAGGTGACCGTCCAGATGCCGTTCCAGATCGAAGTTCTGTTTGAGTCTGGGAGCTTCCACAACCGTCCCAACCAACTCGTGGGCTCGATCATGACTCAGGAGCTCGAGAAGAGGAAAGCTGAGTTTGACTCAAAGTTTGAGAAGACCTTTGGGCTTGAGAGCAAAGGTTTTAGTCAGCCACAAATAAAGTTTGGCAAGGCAGCTCTCAGCAACATGTTGGGTGGAATGGGCTACTTCTACGGACAGTCAGTGGTGCAGTCGGTCTACAATGAATACCCGCTCCTGTACCCTGAGGGAGCTTTATTCACTGCTGTCCCGTCACGCTCTTTCTTTCCCAGAGGGTTCCTTTGGGACGAGGGGTTTCACCAGCTGCTGCTGAGCAAGTGGGATCCCCAGGTGACAAGAGAGGCTATTGCCCACTGGATAGACCTGATGAATGTGGAGGGCTGGATTCCCCGGGAACAGATCCTGGGAGACGAGGCTCGCAGTAAAGTTCCAGCCGAGTTTGTAGTCCAGCGTAACGAGAATGCCAATCCACCTACGCTCTTCTTAGCTCTTCAGGAACTAATTGAACAACTCACTTCGAGTCCAGAGAACGCAGCATCTCAGCCAACCTTGCCTTTCCTCAGACGGCTCTTCCCCAGACTGAAAACCTGGTTTGAATGGTACAACACCACACAGACAGGGCCCCTGCCAAACTCTTACCGCTGGCGTGGACGTGACAAAGACACCAACCTTTTCCTCAACCCCAAGACCTTGACTTCTGGGCTGGATGACTACCCTCGGGCCTCACACCCATCACCAGATGAACGCCATGTGGATTTACACTGCTGGATGACCTTGTCCTCAGGCATCATGGCAAGTATCGCCCGGCTTCTAGACGAGCCCCACCAGGACTATGAACTCACCCACCAGGTGCTCAGTGACAACAACCTGCTGAATGAGCTCCACTGGTCAGACCAACTTCGTGCTTTCAGTGACTTTGGTAACCACACCCAGTCTGTATCCTTGCAGCAGGAGAAAGTGTACGTGCCTCCCGGACAGCCTCGTCATCAGTTCCCCGTGGCACGCCTCGTGCGCTCAGTCCGCCGGGCCCCCAAGCTGCAGTATGTTAACGCTTTGGGTTATGTTAGCTTGTTCCCTTTCTTACTGCACATTCTTACACCGGACTCACCCAAACTAGAACATATCCTCCGTGACATGAGAGACTCCAATAAGCTGTGGACGCCTTACGGCCTGCGTTCAATCTCCAAGTCTGATCCAATGTACATGAAACGAAACACAGAACACGATGCCCCCTACTGGAGGGGACCTGTATGGATTAATATCAACTACTTGGCAGTCAGAGCCTTGCACCATTACAGCAACACAGAAGGGCCATACCAAGAGAAGGCAGCTGCTCTTTATGAGGAACTCAGGACTAACATCATCAATAATGTTTATAGACAGTATGTTGAAACAGGGTATATCTGGGAACAGTACAACGACAGCACCGGCAGGGGCCAAGGAAGCCACCCCTTCACTGGCTGGTCAGCCCTGACAGTATTAATGATGGCTGAGCAGTACTGATACTGTAGATTTCATCTCATGTTTTAAAGACAAGATATCAGCCTTCATTTATCTGGATGTGATTGAGACACACAACACGGTTAGGTGTTAAGATACAGTAATAGGACTTGTCTGGTTGATTAAACTCGACAAACTGTAATTACCAGATCCAGCTGAAAAACAGGCATTTATGATCACATTTCCACATTTAACCTTTAATTAAAATAACAGGTGTCACACAGGTATTCTCTGAAGGGCAATTTCAAACAAGCATAAGTGCAGCTACCCTGTCTCTGCTGTATGTGGAGCCAAGCACTGTCTAGTGCTTCAGTCATACACTTAAGATGCATTCAGGAAACACTTAACAAGCCCACATCCCTCACAACTTCAGACACACACAACTTCATTGCTTCACATTGCAACATTTTAATATGGGAATTCAAGACACGTGATTACAGTATTTTTAGTATTTAATATGTAGGAAACTGCTGGTTCACATCTCTGAGGAAGACTTCATGCTTACACACTGTACTGTATGTGTGACACATGAACATCTCTTCAGATTTGTTTCTATCTGGGAAAATAAGTGCTTCAATGAGCAAGTTTTGCGTTCACTTACCTAATGACAGCCATTATTCATTATTGTGCCATTTCTCTTTATTCATATGTCCTCAGTTCTCTGTCTTAATGATTGCTCATTTTGATATTTAATTGTTTGGTCACAGTCTTTAAAAAAAATCTATACAGTCTTGCTCAACATTTCTAAAATTACTGCTTTTAAAAGCAGACGTATTTTGTATACAGCCTGTGGTTCGACTGGCAGGGAATACAACAGTGACTGTGACGTTTTGTTTTGTTAAAAACAATAAACGGTTTAAATAATTTGTTTTGTCTTACTGGACGTTTTTATGATGTTGGTGTTATACATATTTATGTTTTTCAATCTAAGCCTATAGCTACAATCTTTGCCTGAAATGCAATAGAGAAGTGACCTTGTCTGTCCTTATAATTTGAGCTCGGTTGTTAGAGCTCAGACCCTGACACGCCTTCACACAGGGCGCTTGTAATTAGTGATTATTCTATCACTACTTGTGCGTTGCTTTGGATGAAAGGATCACTCAGTAATCTTTCTTTGCAAACAAAACTGATAAATCCTTGTTCTTATTTTACTTAATGAGTTACAGCTAGGATAGAATGGCATTTAATTTAAAATCCAGTATTACAACTTACTAAGAAAGAAGGTCGTGAACAACATCAAAATAAACAAACCGTTGTGGAATGTAATAAGTACATTTACTCAAGTACTAAGTACAATTTTGAGGTACTTATACGTTACTTGAGTATTTAATTTGTATGCAACTTCATACTTCAACTTCATTACACCTCAGAGGAAAAGCTTTAGTTGCTAGTTACTTTTCATATTCATATTATTAGTACAAAATATAAGCCAACTAAAATATGATGCATCATTATAGACTATGCTACCCAATAGTATATAAAGCAGTTAAAATAAGATCCACATTGAATGAACACATTAATGCATCAATGATCGTAATCTAGTAACACACAAGCTGCTACAAGTACATTTTGATGCTAATGCTTGTGTACTTTTACTTACGATTTTGAATGCAGGAGTTTTACTTGTCACAGGATATTTTTACACTGTAGTATTACTTTTACTTAACCAAAGAATCTGAATACCTCCATCACTGCAAAACAATTCAATTTATTATCGCAGATGGCTGCTCCGTGTTACAGTACATATACATACAGTGAATTTACAGCAGCCAGCATAGGTAGATCTTAAAAGTATGCACATTTTATGTTTTGGGTAGCAGGTAAAATCTTGAAATAGAGAAGTTGCTCTTAATGCTGATAGATGAAATCCCACCACAGCTCCCTTTTCTTGTATTTTTCAAATCTTTTAAATACTTAAAAAAAAATGCCTAGGGGTCAATATTATCCAAAAAAAATATGAATAAGCTCAAGATCCATGAGTTGTAGTATTTAATGAATGTTTGACAATATACGGAGAGCCAGGGTGTTTTACCTTTATACCCAATGTGCAGCTTTAACAGTAGGCATTTAATTGATTTACTTGCAATATTACTAAATAGCCAAAAATGTTACCTGCCCTCAGTTCCAGCTATGAACACAAACTCTCCCTGTTTTGCATGTAATGTAAAGTATTGAAATTGTCTTTTTTAATTCAGATTGCAGTCAATGACTCCTCATATGTTCAGCACCGATGTCAGCACTCCTATCAGTCGGAGCAGACAGTCGCTGTAGCACGCTGTGACCTTAAGTACAGCAGCCCTGTCCTTTTCCTTTTGTCAGATGGCACATTCGAAGGCCTCTAGCTGACGTCAATCTGCTTTTTTACATGGTTTCCATGGAGCGCAGTTGCTGTGAGGGCTTGGTGCCTAATTAGCTAAAATCAAAAGGCATGGAGAGTACATAGATGGCAAATTCTTTTTACTCCTTGACATGTGCTGGCATACATTCACACACCGGGGCATACAGTGGCAATGTTCTTATTAATACTTTGACACCAAATATAAAACGCAGGTACTGGGAGCACTGATACGGGCTCTCAGTCTGTGTGCATGACCACTGGGTTCCAACCTCTACACTTTTATGAATCCTTTGAATGGGCTAGATGTGCAGTTGTATAGTCGAAAGCTTAGCATGGTGCATTAAGGTTGCATGGCTAAAAATAGTGCCTCTATCAGTTAGCAGAACAGCAGATACACTGTGAAGCCACAGATCGGTAGCTTCAGCACAATTATAAGAAGCTACAGTATGTCCCTCAGTTTTTCTGTTCATGATTCACAGCAGATACTGTAGATTAACAGCACCAGAAATAAACACAGTGCCTGCATGCATCTTGGAAAAGGTTTCAAATCCATCTTTTAGCATTATTTTTTTTTTTCAACATTGTGAACCGTTCTGTTGACTCAATCGTGTGTTTAGATCTCAAAAAACTAGCGTGTGATGTATCAATGTGCAATGATTGCCTTCAGGGCTCAGTCGTGGGAGACACAAGCTCATCATTTGACCCTGTGACCTGTTAACACAAAGCACGGTATCAAGGGATTTGGACAAAGATGAGCCATATCCTCTGCCGTTCGCTGTTTCTGTCAGAGGAAATGGATTCCACATCCCCTCAATGCAACCACAGTCGAAAATGCATTTATTTCTTTGAAGAGTGCGGACAATCTGTGTGACTAAAGCACTCACTGCGCAATCCATCCCCCTCACCCAAGACCCTTTTTTCACAGTGAGATGGGATAATAGCCAAACAGCATCAGAGCTAACTAATGTGACTGCATAATAAACAGATGAGTCAGGGAGTATTCATTTGCATATCATCCCAACCTTATCAGAGCTTCTATATAGTGAATATTTTTGTGATTGCCTACTACCAATGAATTGGCCGGTGAGTGCAGGGAACATGGAGAGAATGCTGTGTCCAAATGGCCGCAGCTCGGTGTTGAAATAGACTATTTTTTATGATGGAAATCATTATACATCTGCAGAGCAATTATAAAGTTGTCTAATAGTTGCTGGAAATACCCCCCTTGTAGCACTGACTGCTGTACTGAATGTAATTACTGGGAACTTATGCTAGAGGGAGCTAATTAATAAGGCATTTGTGAGTGGAAAAGAGGCTTTTTGAATACAGCTTAGCTATCATTTTACTTACAATGGAGAGCTACTTAGAATTAAAGCAGTATAAGTGGATAATTATGCTAATGGCTCAATTTGGATTTAAGATATGGTGGCAGGCTGTATTTCTATGATCACTGCTCCTGCATTACAGTGGCTCTCACACAGGTTTTCTGCGCGTATGTGGGCTTATATGTTCATATCATCTCACTGGAGATGTCAGATGTTCTGTCCTGAGGCCACAGTATAATATGAGTGTGTGTGTGTGTGAGTGTGTGCTCCTCTGACACAACTTTTTTGCCTCCCATACAAAAAAACAAGGCCTCTGGGCAAACTGGCTGTGAACTTGTGCTCCTTGTGACGTTTGCATTTATCCATTTTTCTGTCTTTGTGTATCCCTCAAGCTTCATGCCTGTGAACTGTTTAATGTTTTAATTTCCAGTAAGCTGAGTATAAATGTTGTTCGTGGAACTCCGTCTTTGACATCACTGCCCTCCCAGGACAGTGTAACAGCATTTGTTCTGCCTGGCATCAAAACAGCACGCCGTCCTTCCTCTGTTTAATTCAGTTGCTATCATCATCCACACAGGCCTAATTGCTGTTTATGTCTTTCTGTAAAATACCCTCCAGGATCCAGCATCTCCAGCTCTCTGTACCCTGCCTTTGCCCCCCAGAAGCTTGCTGTTGAGCACCAAACTTGCCTCAGCCAACATAGGTCTATGTATGTTATGTAAGGCCCACTATAAATAGGTTCACCCGGGATCTTTTGTCTTTACCTGATTCGCTCTTAGCCCAACAGTTTTTATTTCTGGAGAGAGCTGTGGAAGCTAGTGCAATGTAGAGCTGGCCGTTTCCATAGTTACTTTTGTTAGCTGCAAGCTCTTAACATTCTTCATCTGTTTCCTCACATGTCTGCTGTTAGCTATTTGTTTGAATCTGTTTGCATTGCATGTCCCCTTAATGACTGTACGTGCATCGATAAAGCAGTGATGGAAATAATGCTTTCTGATTATTAACATTCATATCTTTTCTTACGTGTTGTGGTGTCAATGGACAGGGGGGAAAGAGCAACAAATAGAAATCAGTGTGGGTGCAGATGAGTCAGAGACGAGAATATGTAGACGTTAACTTCTGTTGGTCAAAAGTACATGCAATTAGTCCCATGCTCTGTGATAATGATTTTGTGTAGTGGATGCTATTGAGCCTCAGTCTAAGAGGATTGTTGCATCTGATAAAGCACATAACCTAGATATTTGCATTTTTACACTATGTTATAACAAACTATCAGCTATCTGAGGCTGGAAGGCATTCTTTAGTTTGAATCAGATATTTGAAAAATATGAAAATCCACTGTCCTATTTCACGGATTTCTCCAAGCAGTTAGGTAACAGCAGGTACAGTAGCTGGATCAGGCCCAAGAATTTGACTGTCAGAGTGCTGCGAGCTTGGATCTAGCAGAGAAGAGGGCAAGGTGGGAGCCATGCGAGTGCAATGTGTGTGGAGGAGTCTGGGGGCATGGTTAAAGAAACACTGGGGCATTCCGCAATCACGATTGGAGAGCTGAATATGATTCTCACCCATCCCTGTTGTAGAACCAAAGAGTACAGGCGGCTGGGGACCAAAGTGGGCGAGTGCGAAAGTATTTTTGGATCGCACGGGAAACCTGCCACACCAACAGCAGCAGCAGCATCGGGGCCTGGTACCGGGCTTCCCTAACCCACTCCCACTCTCAGAGGAAGAGCAGGAGAGAGATGTTCCTTCAAAAGAAGAACCACGCTTCCGCCGCTTTTATTTTTCTTATTTGTGCTATTTTTCTTTCAATTGCCCAGTGTTTGAATGATGATGTAGTATATATAACTATGCAGAGCCCAACATGACAGAGAGAGAGAGAGGGAGAGAAAATAACGAACTTGGCAGCTGAGGCGAGTATCTTGTATTTATAGAAAGTCGTGTTTCCGGCAGAGGTTTCTGTGGTTTTAGCACTCCCAATCCATTTTTGCGGTGTCTTACAGGCCCTATTGTATCCAGGTTTAGATTGAAGATGTTCCCTCATCTAGCGCCTTGGGGGGAGATTTGACTGTGAGACATGTCAGAATGTGATTTGGGGGAGGCAGATGGATTTCTCCGGCTCTTGTGCAACCCTGGCTTTCTAAGGATTGCTCAAAAAAAATCTGCTTTGCATCCACAAACTTAAAAAGGCATTAGTCAAAAGTACAACACAGCACTTGAGGCTGAATTTAAATGTGTGTACTGTATGATCTATATGCATTTCATTACTGCATGGATGCAGGCAAAGCCGTAGCCTAAGTTTCTGTTTTTTTTTTTTTTTTAAATCTCAGGTTTTTTTGAATTTGTCTTGTAGATGCAGTACAGTATTTCCTGTATAACCTCTCCAGATCATGGCAGGTTTGAAGTGCTTTTTTATTTCAAACAGCAAATGGCAGCCTCTGCATCTCAGTGGATTTCCTGGTATGGATAAGGTTCTTCTATTATTTACTCTCAAACAGTGTGGGTTGCATAGTTGGTTGACAAACTGCCAAGGCATTGAGACTTTGAGGAGCTACTGTACATCAGGTGAAATACATCTCATTTTGAAGTGAGAATTATCAGCACAAAATGGTTGTTTTTTTTATGCTATCGAGTAGTAATGTGGACGTGAGCATCAGCTAACGCTTCAGTTCTTGTGGTCTTGAGACAGAAGTAAGTCTGGGTTTAAAAAGGTTTGAGAAAATAGAAAACAGTGGAGGTGTACTGTACACTAAATTTAGACCTCCCTTTGCAAATACATAGATGAACAGAAACTGGCTACTGATTTTCAATAACGGGTAAGAGTGCTCTACTTATCTGATTCGGCTTACACCAGGACTCAATGTGCTTTTCAGAATAACAGTGATTTTGCCAGCATTACTACTGAACGACATCTGGTCACATCTGGCTGAGACTTGAGGTCATCTCATGCTCGTTTGGAGCTGAAAGTCTAAATTCTAACATGGACACAACCTAAATTAGATGTAATATGATACATTGATGCGCCTTTAGTTTACGTCAATAGCTTGACTGCTGCACAGTTTTGCAAAATCAACAACATGCCACAGCAGATTTCGTCCTTAGATGTGCATCAGCTTTGTCTGGAGCAGAATGTAGTATCTTGTAAAAGGCAATGCTTTTCAATTCAATTTTACTTGTACAGCCCAATATCACAAATCACAATGTGCCTCAGAGGGCTACACAACGTACAACACCCTCTGTCCTTGGACCCTCACAACGGATAAAGAAAAACTCCCTGTAAAAAATAGAAGAAACATCAGCAAGAGCTACTGAGGAGGGGCCCCTCTATCATGATAGCCACATGTGCACTAGATGTTGCATGCTTTTATTATGATATGTTTGTGGTTATGTGTCAGAAAAGTTCAATACAGCAAGAGAGAGCTGTCTGCATTGTTGGGTTAGATTAGCTTAGCATTGTCAGCATAGCAGCTCTTTTTTTATTACAGGACCAATAAACACTCAGGAATAATAGTCAAAATAAAAGAATATACAGACAACACTGTCCACCCTGTTCTTCATCTTGCAGGCGGTGTTCTCAGAGGGCAGTCACTCCTCACTGCCTCTTCAACTCTGTCAGGCACCCACCTGCAAGCAAAACTCCCACACCCTGTCCAGGAGTGAACCTGAAAATAACACGGCCAGGGGGTTACATATGCAGTATAAAGAAAAGTATTTACCTTTCCCTGGGGCACAAAGCTTTCTCTTCAGTTATGAAAGTGATACCAGGCATCAAACACACACAGTCAGTAAAGGTGGTGTAATGTAATCAGCTATTTAATTAACAGAGACTGAGATTCATCCTGTTTGACAGTTTAAATGGGAGTCAGAAGGTCTGTCATTGCCGGGGGCATTGATATTTTTAAGTAAGTAAAGACTAAACTAGAGTACCTTGAAAAACAGGATTTGTCTTTTGTAAAAATGTGCTGTGCTGTTGCTGTTCAGGAGCATTTTTAGCCATGCAACAGGAATAGCTCTAGTGGTGGTAATGTCAGTCTGTCGCTCCCAACACTTTGGCTCAGACTGAAATATTTTAACAACTATTGAATGAGTTGCCATGAAATTTTTTTCATGGTGCCCAGAGGATGAAGCATACTGACTCGGTGATCCTTTGGCATTTCCTTTAGTGCCGCCAGCAGGTCAAAGTTTTTATTAATCCTGTGAAATATCTCAACGTTTATGGGACAAACTAGGCACAAGCATTCAATGGTTCCCCGATGATAGATCCAAATGGCTTTTATGATCCTAGGAGTTTTCTTCTAGCGCCACCATGAGGTTGATATTTGAGGTTTTTGAGTGAAATGTCTCAACAACTGTAGGATGGATTTGCTACACACATTCAAGCTCCCCTCATTATATAGTGTAATCACTTTGGTGATCCTCTGAGTTATCCTCTAGTGCTATCATCAGGTCATAATATCAGTTTGTCAAGCACTTTAGGCCAAATATGCCAAACTAATTCCTGCTATGCTAAACTAAGATGGTGAACATGGTATAAACTTTAAACCTGCTTAACGTCAGCCTGTTGGCATTGTCACAGTGAGCATGTTAGCATGCTGACGTTAGCATTTAGCTCAAAGCATTGTATATTTGCATATATATGTTTGCATATTTTGTAAATATTTCTCTACCTAATGTAGACAGACAAATTAATGCATTGGCTAAATTAGAAAGACACACGAGGTGAGCTTATTTTAGGTCAGGACTATATTAAAGCGTTCAACTTGTGCTTTACTGAAATTATCCATTCAGTAGAAGTGCCAAACTATCCTTTCATTAAAGCAATGTTTCATCTTCTTTCCTTAGCCAGTACTTTGAACCTCTTTTGAAGTCAATATCCTTATTAAAACACGGAGGAAACTTTGTATTGCTCTACATTCTTTCTCTACCTACCACACCGTTCCCTAAGAAACAGGAGCATTTTGTCTCACAGTGCTCAGATGCAAAGGAATAAAACAAAGGCTTTTCATTTAACTTTCTCAGGTATGGAGTTACCCCTGCGCTATAATGTCAGTAAGTGCTAACATTACATAAATCCATTACTTAGTCCCTGTGCTGTGGCATTTTATGGAGGAGAGAGGTTAGCCACACTGCAGTTATCATAACAGCATCCCGTGATCTGAACTCTGTGTGATCAGATTGGTTTTAATAGACTCTGGATTACTTGGAGGCAGTTCCTCAAAGCTAAACATCTCTGGGCCTAGAATTAGAGTGCACATCTGAGGTGAAAACGATTTGTTCAGGAGAATGTCACTGCTGCAATGAAAGAGCTTATATGCTATTATCATACACTACCTTAAAAAGATGACAGGGCAGCGGCTCAGAGATCCTTTGATACATTTTCCACCGCTAAGTATTGAAGGAGATAACATTAAATTTGAGTAGTCTAGTATAAGCAGGCTGTGTATTATGTCTAATAGTCTTTTTGCATTTGTGCAGCAGTAGACACAATATATTATTCCATATAGCCGACAAGCTTTCTTATCTTCAACTAATCTTGGTCATAACAAATCTCACTCGGATACTATTCAAATGGACTCTGAGCTCACAGGAGCCCTTTAATACGGTTAAAAAAAACCTGTGGTTATTTGTAAAATGCTGTCTGTATTGGTGTGACGGTAGTGCTTTGGTCTATTTATCTTTTCTATCTACTGTGCGCATTCTTGTCTGTGTACGGCTGTGTGCACTCCTGACCTCCTATCACAGGTTGCTGTCAATAAAGGCTAAAATGCCTCATATTAATACACGCATATGCTCTTGAAAATGTCTTATCCCAACAACCTTGTGACCCCTTGAGGTGGATAAAGTATTCAGATAATTAACTCAAATGAAAGTAGCAACACCACCACAACCACAACAACAACAAAACACTCCATCACAAGTAAAGTCTGCATTCAAAATGCTACTTAATGCAAGTATTAGCAACACAATGTACTTAAAGTATCAAACGTAAAACAACAGAAACACTCCTGTATTATTATCAGATTATGATATTTAATAAATTAACATCTACACAGTACTATTATGTTGTAGCTGGTCAAGATGGAGCTCGTTTTAATAACATTATATACAGGTTCCTGGGTTTTTTAAACCACAATAATGTATCATATTTTACAGGCTGACATATTACACATGTTTTGTGTGTAAAGTCTTAATCTAAAAAGTAATGAGTAAGTAAAGCAGTCAAATATGTATATGCAGTGGACTAAATGTTACCCTGGGAATCAGGTAGAATTTAAAGGAGCAGTGTGTAAGATTTAGGGGGATTTTAGCGACATCTAGTGGTGAGGATAGCAGATTGCAACTAGCTGAAACTTCTCCCGATTAGAATTCATTCAGTGTTCACTGGAGCCGAATTATTCACAGGAGTCTTTTCCTCTCCAAAACAAATGAACCAGGGGATTTAAACCGGTAAAAACACTGAATAAAGCACATTGTACAAATCAGTGTTTCTCCAATGCTGTTCAGCTCATCATAGACAGGCTGCTGGCCCAGCACCCGCTAATGTGAGCTCACCCTTTTTCGCTGATAGCTTAAGATTCAGACATTCAGGAGGTTTTTAGCGGGAGCCAATTTATCCGTAGAGGTCTCTTGCTCTCTAAAATAAACAAACCTGATGATTAAACCGGTAAAAAACAATTAATAAAGCAGTTTCATGTTATAATAAAAATCTGTGCTTTTCTGATGCTGTTGGTAACTATGGTGGCCGATGCGAAAATTTAGATGGCCCCATCCAGAGCCAGTGTTAGGTTTGTCCTCTCTGGGCTACTGTAGAAACATAGCAGACTCTGCAGACAAGGACCTGCTCCCCATGTGAATATAAACAGCCCATTCTAGGGTAACAAAAACACAATAATGTTTATTTTCAGGTGATTATACACTAAAAAGAAATATACTTATTATATTATATTCAGTTTCTGCCAATATGTCCCCCTAAATTCAACACACTGGACCTTTAAGTACTGTACATAGAAGCAAAAAAAAAAAAAATAGGAATATGGAAATACTCAAGTAACAAAGTGATTTTTAGGAGCTGTGTGTGGTTTGCATGTTTATAATAAAGGACTAAAACGTCTCGGTAGAGCCAAAAAGACTAAAATCATCCCATAAATGCTTTAATTGTGTAATGATTTTTGCATATTGCATATATTAATATGAGTTTAATGTAAAAAAAATATTGTGTTAGTAGTGTAATTTTCTGATTGGGTTGATTTAATGCACATTCACATGACTGCAGAACGACAGGAGCCACTGAGAGTAAAGTGAAAAGTAAAGAGTGTGTGTGCTGCTGGTTCATGTGTGATTACACGGCCGAATGCTGCTGCAGCGTCGCTATCCGTGGTCCTGAACCTCCAACCGGTGCCAGAGGTCTGCAGCAGACTGCAACGTCCTATGAAAGAGTATCGACTTTTTGTAATAGGAAGTGTGACCACGGAGTGCACCCGGCAACAGATGCGAAACAGAAAAAAAAATGCTTTGGGGGTTGAAATGTCATGTGAACAGTTGGGTTCAACCACTGAACACCTCAGGGGTGTTATCGACTCCCTTCAATGCTTTTAAAGGCCAAGGGTTCGTTTAGACTGGGCTTTGCAGTTATTCGCCCTCATGGTGTAAGCGACCACAATTTCCAGCGACCACAAGAGAGAGAGAATTTGTGAAAGTAAATCAAAGCGGTGGACTGCCAGGAGGAGTTGTTCAGTTCAACTGCGAGAAAACATGTAGGCCAGGCAGTCTGGCCCAGATATGAGGCGGATAGAGAGGGAGGTGTCAGGGGAGAAATTAGTTCAACTGGACTGCAGGTTGTTCTTGTATTCCTCTTTTTAAACCGAGTAATTCATTAACAAGTGTTTGCCTCAAGACAACCTGGCAGACTCCTACTTGAGAGAATATCTCCTCTGTTCAGCTTCTCTGAGTTTTGCCTCAAATCGTTTAATTAATCACTCATTAGTGTGTTGCTTTTCCACTCTTTTGTCTCACTGTATTACATTTGGTACACTTACATTAGCTTCACTTAGCTATCACATGGCCTTGAGCCGCACAGATATAAAGTGCCTCCTGTCAGGTTTAAGAGCAGGTAGTCCTGCCTGTCAGGCAAAACATAACACTCTTTTGATGTTACAGTTCTTCATCTATGTGCCATATGTTGCTTTAGTTTGTTGGTTTTGATCTTGAACTGGACATTGGACTCTAATAATGAACACAGGCCTTAAAGGACCAACAACAAAAAATACACTATTACAGCTGATGCTTTCACACTGACCTTGCACATATATATTTATAGCATCATGATATGCCTGCCTGTTGATCTCTGGTATGTACCTTACAGTGTTGGAGAGTAACAAGTTACATGTAATTAAATTACAAAATCAAGTGATGTGTGGTAGTTAGGACGGGCCCCAGTACACATTATTATGATGGGCCCTAGTGCAAGATTTAGCATCTAAAAGAGCTATGACTTGACATTGGACAACATCAACTTACTGTAATACCCAGCACTCATCAGCGCACATCTGTATATGACAACAATACCAAATAAAATAAGAAAGTATTTCTTCAGTTAGTTTATTTGTGATTTTATAGTTAATGTCTAGTAAACATATAATTTTATTGTAGAATAGATTGCTACTGACTCTTTCACACATACCTTAAAACTTCAATTCAAATAGTCCCAATTAAATGCCCAGTCTCTTTTAATACCCTGATGTGGCTACACATTTTGACAAGTAAAGGCCTGTCTCAATTAGACACCTGGTCATTTTTTATAGAAATTCTTCGGATGTATAAAACTGGGTTGCTGGCAACCTCAACTTATTTGTCCATTCCTTCATTACCCTGTAAGTTATTCATATTCCTTTAGTCCATAAGGGTCCTTAGATCAAAAGAATCAAATAGGTTTTTCATAAAACTGAATCCAAGTTGTGAGTATTGTTTTAACAGGTTAAAGTGGTGTTGTGTTGGTATGCCGGGTGCCGCGATCCTTGAGGGCTGTAACTCACTCTTTCTCTGATGTGCTGTCTGTCGGAGCTAGATCAAATGAATGATTCATAATTTATATATTATATGGTGCCTAATTTTTATGTTTAATCATTCATTTTGCTGAGCAACAGTTTTGTGTATAAGGAATTAGAGGCCTGTCCCAAATATAGGCCTGTTGATTTCAGAGATTTAAGCAAATAATAGCCCGCACTATTAATTGAAGTTTTACGGTACACACAAAAAAGGAAGACCATGATGAAGATGGGTTTGCCTTTGCGATGCCATAGTTGACCCCACTTTTTAAATTTACCATGAGCTCCTCTTTGAACATGGATGTATTTCTGAGGTGGCAATCTGAATGAGTAAGAAGAGCCTGTTCTCTGGCCGACATGCTGTTGGTGGGCCTGCTGTGTCTACGGTCCCCCCATCCCATGGGCCCTAGTGCAGCCACACTGTCTGCACTGCCTATATTTACACCCCTGGATTACATATGAATATATTCTTTTCAGTAAATAGTTTATATGTAGAATGTAACATTCTGCATCTTGTCGCTGTGCAGGAATGCCGTCTGTTGGCACAGCCTGTATCTGGACACTTTTCAGCTTTATAGCCTAATTTAAAGAATTGCTAAGAAAATAATCAAATTTGATAATCCAGGTAGTCAAAATGACTTGGCCCATTATTGGCCCAAACTTGGCATGCCAGATGAGATTAGCCGTGCCTCGTCCGGTTGTCCGACACCAACTGAGACTCGGCATGAAAAACACACCAGGATTGGGCCAGATCAGCTGGCCCTATTCTGGCTGTTGACAATGCCATCAATGGGCCATTGTCAAAAATGACTGGCCCAGCATTGGCCCAAACTTGGCATGCCAGATTAAATTTGCCTAGCCGCGTTCGCTTGCCCAACTCGGCTGAGACTCGACATAAATGATACCCCAGAACTGGGCCAAATCAGCTGGCCTGCATCTGGACTCGGGCCAGATCAGCTGGCCCGATTCTGGCTGCCAACACTGCCATCATTTGGCCATTATCAAAACTGACCTGGCCCAGCATCGGCCCAAACCTGAAATGCTGCATAAAATTAGCTGGGCCGTGTCTGGTTGCCCAACATTGGCTGAGACTCAGCATGAATGACACCCCAGACTTGGGCCAAATCAGCTGGCCTGATTCCGGCTACCAACGCTGCCATCACTGGGAAGTTACATAACTTTTATGAAGTAATTAAAATAGTTTAAATTACTTGTAATATTTCTAACAAGTAAGTAATCTGTAACCTATTACATTCCAAAGGTAACCTTCCGAACACTTCATAGTTTTATAATATTTATCTGTTTTGCATTAATATTCCCTTTTGGACATACAGTTTAATGTGCTACAAAAATACAGGCCTCAATATCTCTGTGAAATATGATAGAATGATTTCACTGCTTTGTTTTCATAGCTAATGATAAATTATATAAAATGATAGTGATTAAACATCCTGTGTCACAAAACTGTTTTGTGAAATGGTTTCCAAAACACTGGCTTTGACCTATGATGTATATCCTGAGTCTGAAGTCTGTGCCATTCACAAAATATTTATACTCCTATATAAAGTAGTATATCCTGAAATATGATACTATGATTAGATTGTCTTTTAGTTTCTAATTTATAATATTTAATACCTGATTCTTATTTCAACACTGTAGGAGGACTCCCTGTGAGTACATCTGCCACGTTACTCGTTACATTACCTTCCCGTTACACCCCCTGAGCTACCTCAAAACACTGTGATGTCTGTCCTGCTGGTGTCCATGTCTTATGGCCAAACTACATCGGCGGATGGTGGAGGTATCAACACCGTTTGAGATATTTCACCCTCACCATCACATTCTGAGAGCTGGATGATGGTACCAAGAGAAACCAGCCTGTCTTCACTTTGATATTCTTTTAATTCAGATGATAATTCGTTAATGTGGAAAGAAATGCCATCATTACAACGTTAACCACCCAACACTGGTCGCCACTTGTTGCAACGTCAGACTCCATCTCTCCGGTCTGGGAGGAGGGAGGATTAGAGGAGGGGGGGACTCCGTCACATCCTCTGTCCATGTATGGGCATGAAGTTTACACGCAGCGGGGAATCCTCTCACTGGAGCTGATGAATGGGGAGGAGGGCCGAGGGAGCTGCCAAAGTGTATATAAGGAGAGAGAGGGGAAGTCGCTGATGTGAAATCCACAGCAAGCAAATACCTACCGAGGAGCAGAGAGACGAAAAGGAATACCTTTAATTGCTTTTTACACCTTTTGACACAGACCACTTTGGATCATTTGTTGAAAACCATCAAAAAGGGGGGTTTGAAAGAAAAGTCATCTGCATAATTTGTTCTACATTTTCCCCTTTCTACCCTTTTCCCTGGGAGAGACGGACTTCTAAGTGCATCAGTATGTTGAACAATATGGATTTGAATGCGAAAGATTCTTTTTACCCTCAGTTTGAGAATTGCAACAGTTCTTCCCTGGGAATGGAAAACAGCGTGCGGAAAGATAACCAGGAGGTGTATGTCGATGCAGAGCGGGGGGTACCTGCCCAGTTTGGCCACGGTGAGTTCGCATCTTTGCACAGTCGATAAAATGGGCATGCATGAGAATTTAAATGTGTTGAATATGAGCACCACAGGGAATAGAGAACTCTTTCCGTGCAGTCGTGTATGTAGATATATCTCAAGGCATCTTTTAAGGCATCCCTGTGCCAAAATACGCATGAATGTTTATGTAACGCTGATTTTTTTTTTCTTCCTCGTTTAATTTCACTGATTCCTAAATATAAAACACTCGCGATGACAAAGTTTTCTCTCTTGCTAATTCAACAGAAGGAACCCCAGCAACCCTCAAAACCGAAGCTTCCAACTCGGAATTTGCTTTTAACCCCTGCGAGTGCCCAAAAGACACCTACACCCCCTCCTCGCTCGCCTACTCGGGCAGTTTCTATGTTGAGGCATCTCAGGGAGCGCCGTGCAGCACCGAAACACTTCTCAATATGATCACTGAGATCGTGGGTATATCCACGATGCCACTTTCAGAAGTGCAACACAGCGGCAACAGTCGGGGAACTTATCCATCGCCTGCGCCGATGGACAGCAGCAATGGCAATTTTGGAGACCCCGGCGTCAAAAGGCAATCCTACACCTGCTCCGGACCCACTCCCCCTGTGTACTCTCCAGACCAGACGTGCCCGAGGTATGCGGATGATCAGGCCGGTAGCCAGACCCAAGACCCGTCCACTTCCCAGCTGAGCTTCGGCTCTCCCCGAGCTCCAAACCAGAAGAAGGATGAACCAAAGTCAGAGGCCGCTTCTTTCCCTGTCGTGGTCAAGAACGAGTTTGAAAGCAGCTGCTACGAATGGGGGACATTTAACAAATCTGGCTGTTTGGAGTCGAGTTTCCAGACAGAAACCTTCCCGATGTCGAGCGATTTCCCCCCTGACCAGCAAATGGATGTTAAGGAACTTTTAGACACATTTCCCCCGATTTGTCCCAACCCTGAGATGGAGTTTAAAGTGGAGGGGGGTATCAAACAGGAACCGTGTTTCTCTGACACCTGCTCTCAGAGCTACTCCAGCCCCCTGTACAATAATTACCTCCCACCTCCTCCGATGGGCCTCTCCTCTAACCTGAAGCCCTTCCCCGAGCCCCCACAGCCATCTAACCAGTGTGATTCCTTATACACATCACCAGCTTTACCGAGCACCATAGACTCCATCCTGTACTCTTCCTTGTTGCCAGATTCTTTCGCCCAAAGTTACACCACCCGCGCGACGAAGCCCCCCAGGGCCAGGAAGAGCCCCGCCGCCTCTCACGGCCCAGCCAAAGAGAAACCCTTCACCTGCCCCATGGAGAGCTGCGACCGACGCTTCTCTCGCTCGGATGAGCTCAACCGGCACATCCGCATCCACACGGGCCACAAACCCTTTCAGTGCCGCATCTGTTTGCGCAGTTTCAGCCGTAGCGATCACCTTACCACCCACACCAGGACTCACACTGGGGAGAAGCCGTTCTCCTGCGACGTCTGCGGCAAACGGTTCGCCCGGAGCGACGAGAGGAAACGGCACGGACGCGTACACCTGAAACAGAAGGAGAAAATGGAAATAAAGCCACAGGTGACCACCGGCGCATGGACTTTCACTCTTCCCGAGGGAATTTGAAGACAAAAGGCTGTGTGACCACACATACTATATTAGGATCTTTCCGTCTTGGAAGATAATAAGCCAGCTAACTACAAGTTGATGTCTGAGTTGGTTTGACTGGCAAGCCAATGCCTGGCACAAGAGGTTTTGCAGTTTTTTTGAGGAGCAGAAAGGGGGAGGGAGAGAGAGGTCTGCTTCGGCCTTATTGCCTGCTGCTGATGCTGCTGACTTTATGCAAAGATGCATAAGTTGTAAAAGTCGGTAAACAGATCAACAGTGACTTGTTGCTGTTACTGTCAGTAGAGCCAAACCTCTCTGCTGCGGCATTGCATGACTGCTGTTCAGCACCTCTTCATCTGGACAGCTCCAACCTCCATCGCCTCTGAGCCTGGACGGATTGCACTTACAGATTATTAATATCTCCATTTAAGATTCTTATTTTCTGCTTTTAGCATTCTTAGAGCAATGGTTTGGACTATGTTTCTTAAAATGCATGTTTATGTCAGTGTTTTTATTTGATTTGATTTGATTTCTTCCTTTAAGCGGAATATCAACCACTGTCAAGGTACTCCTTCACTCCACAGTGAGGGTTATTGACATGAATGTAGGCTAATATATTTATGGCTTTGACCATAAAGCTGTCCATCTTTTATCAGATTTAGTGTTTGTTTAACTTCTTATCATTTGGCTGTCAGTGTTTTTTGTCATTGGTCTTTGTGTTGTGTTACAATTGTTTGGATTATTACAATTGTGAAAGATATATCATAAATGGGAAATAAATATATTTGTATTACTGTACTTCTTTGTATTTTTATAGCTAACTGTATATTTTACATTTATCACATTTGAGCGTCATTTATCGAGGTGAAATGTATTCTGAATCATTAATAATGTCTTGGTTTTTCGAGGGCTATTGTTTAGTAACACAATATTTTAAATGTTACAATTTGATATCAGAAACATTTTCGCACTTCATCCCATTGTTGGTATGATAAGAGTTATTTCATTGAACTGCTGATCTAGATTTAAAAGGGACCAGTATGTACACTAGTTGTGGTACAGCTTTTCAACAAAACTAATTTTACAGTATGTACAGAAGTATGTTTAATCAAGCTAGAGATGACTAGCAAACCATATAAACATTGCTTTTGAGTAATCAGGTAGCACACATTGCTGCGAGTTTCTGTGGACTTTACCTTGGACTTTTACCATGAAAGGGTTTTGACTCCTGGTATCTTTTTGCTGGAGATACTGTATGCTGAAATGTTCACTTTAGCAAAAAAAAAAAAAAAAAGAAAAACAAAAAAAGAAAAAGAAAAAACATGTTGAGAGTTTGGTGAAATTGTCACCAACAGGGTACTGCAAAAAAAATAATTTAACTCGCCTTAAGTTATATTAACTGTTCAAGTAAAGATTTTGTACATACACAGTTTCTACAATACTTTAAATTAATATTGATGTTGTTATTTTTATGAAAAGTTTATGAACAAAATAAACATTTTCTGGAAGCAGCCAGTTTCTTGTGCATGGTTTAGAATTTTCTCACTTTGCCCAATCTGTTTCATACCCCCTCCCCTCCCCCCCTCCCATGGGAGCGTTCAGATGAGTGTATCTCGTCCCAAAATATACATTCCAACAGTCCACCTGTGGCACCACACTGTAGCCCTAACATTAGACATCACAGTTCGGCCCTGTGACTCACAAGGCTTTTGACTCCAACACATTAAAGTGAATACCCTATTACTCAGTGCTGTGATTCTGAATCCCCCTCGACTTCAAAGATCACTTTTCTCATGCTCTAAATGTAGAGATGAACACCATGGGCGCCGTGGTAATCTCTACAGGAAACTTGTTAAACAGGACATTTTCTTGCCATGTCAATGAGATGATCTGATGCTCTCGGTTCATTCATTCCTTTGTTCATTCACTCATCCATTTTTGCAATAAAAGGATATTAATTTCCACTCAATTGCTGAACGCGATTATGGTCTATTATCATGTTTTTTTTTCTCTCCCTCTCAAAGAATGGTGGTACTGAAGTCTCCTCTTGTCAAAACTGCCTGTGCATTCTTGTAAATGCAGTTAATGGTCTCCGTGCCTTGAAACCTCTCTACTAGAATAAAAATAGTGGTGCAAGTCATTGCTTCTTTTTGTGATAGTAAGGGCTTTTTTTTCAAAACAGCAAAATTTGTATGTCACTATAAAAAACAGACCAAACCGGCACTACATTTTCACTTAAAGTAGTAAAATCCTTTGAGCATAACATAAAGAATGTTTAAGGTAAACAGATGCAGCTTGTTTATATAGAGAGATTTTGGGGATAAGGTGGTTGTGTCTATACTTAAAATGGGGTTTCAAGATGCTTTGTGCTGTGCATCTTTATAGGATGCCCAGACCTTACAATCTGTCATTGCAAACCATGCAGGCATGTCTTACCAGGGACTCCGCTGTGGTACGTAGGACATGCATGTGCCCATGACGCAGTCGGCTGGCAGAACACTACTTTGCTTGCCCACGGCAGTGCGTAAGTGCCTGCGTTGTCTTCTAGCTGACAAACATACTGTACCAGTGTGAAAATGCAAGCTGCCACATGGAGCACTGTGAATAGTATGTACCCATCCTCTCCTGTCCATCACTCATCATCACTTACAATAGCACAGGGCCCCACCAGCATCAACACGCACTCCCTTATCCATGTTGTTTTAGTGGCAAACATTGTCCAGTGATGGATAGTTGAGGCTTTGAATTGCAGTGATGTGCAGTCACAGTGACCATTATCCAGACACTTGAAGACTGAAGAGTTATTGAACTCTGGCCAGTGATGGAATTTCTGCATTTGTGCATTTGGAAGCTCAAATTCACATTTGCATACTGTAAATGGTCCTTGATAGATCTACAGCATGTGCGTACGGTTTCAGCCGCGTTGTCTTTTATCGAATACGTTTACCATGTCATAAACTCGTGCTTTGATACAGACTAAAGACATAAATCAGTTCTTTTCCACTGGCTGACATTTATGTTTTTTTTTTACTCCCGTAGATATGCGTAATTGCTGAAGCCATTAAGTAATTGTGCAGGGAGGGCACATGACCGCCACTGAGAACCATGATTTCTCAGACTGCGGACCTCTGCTGTGAATGGTTGCACATCAAGTCCATTAAATCCTTGCCAGGATATTACTAATGCAAACATGTTAACATTAGGACAGTTGCACTGGGGGGTTTATCCAAGGTAGTGTCTGTGTGTGACTAAAATATTCCATATGAAATCATAGAGGAAACCATGAACAGATTTGATTTCACTTCTTCATTGTCTCATCCAATTAATCGCTTACTGTAGGATTGCTTCTGGATAAGTCAATGGGACTATTTATCAGCTGTACCAAATGAGTACTTTGGCTCAGGATTAAATAAAAAAAATCCTTAAAAATGACAGTGAAGGATTAGATGGGCCCAAATTCTGAGGATAAGTGTCACCACAGAATGATATGTACTTACATGTTCATTACTTGTAAGCTTTATCTTTCGTCTGACTGGCACAAAGGTTTGTTTTTCGGCATATTCTATTTTTTTTGCATCATACGCAAGCAAATACTGACCTCCAGTAGATCTACGTTATATAGGCCTATAATTGGAGCACATCCTCCTCAGTGTCAAGCCCATCCACATCTGTGCTGCCATCACATATCTGAAGTCTATCTGAAGAGGGACAAGTACAGCCCCAGTCGTCTCTGAAGAGCCTAGCATCCCTTTTATCCATGCTTGAACTCCAAACAATTCTACCTCTACAACAATAATCCAATAATGACTTTCAGAATGTATGAAAAGGAATTTATTTGCTTATATGAAGGATCAGAGGCAGTTTCGGTGGTTCAAGCCTCAGGTATCAGGTCACCTCAAGTACCTATTAATAATCACAGTCCTACTTGAGACGGTCTATATGGCCACACAGTCTCATTCGCTCGTGGATTGATCTATTGTGGGGTAATCACCACATAATTTTATGCGCACCTTTAAAATGTGCACCGGGGCACGTCATGGTCCTTGGGGTGGGCTCAGTAATCAAGGTGCATAATCGCATGGCGGTAATGGCAATCAGGCTTAGCAGATTAATTCCTCGGATCATACATCAGCCCGTCGGTCCTGTATCTGATCATGAAGAAGGGTGTAGGTGGTCTGGAGAGTGCAGGTGATTAAAAAGAAGAGAACCATTGCGACGAGAAGGAGCTCGTTATGCAAACATTTTAAAGTGCCTAATTCTTTCCATTGTTCCGGCTCCCAAATTCTTCATTTGTATTACTGATCAGGCAAAGCACAAGACTAAGAAAATAACTTTTTCTTTGCTCCTTCATGAACTACATGTCAATTCTGGGGGTCAAGGAGTCCAGTCTACCACTTTTGTCCTGGACATCTCTATGGTAACTACCTCAAAGGACTTGCAGTATATGCTGCATCTAAAGTGAATGGAAAGCAGCGAACATACCCCAGCTAGCTGAATGACTTCATAGCAATTCACTTGCTCAGGAAAATTTACAGCTGCCCTTGGAACATTCCAGGTTTGAGCCCTCACAATACTGCAGCAGCGCTGCGGTGTACCGATGTGTACACTGTGGCAACCTCCTGTAATCTGGACAGTCAGTGGAAATAATCAGTCGATACGAACAGTCCTCTGACCGTGTGTTCATTTCTATTTGACCTTTTGATCTGAAATCCCAGGGTGTTGGAAGGTTACTGCTTCAGGTTAGTACAGGAACTGGGCACTCTTTGGTGGCTTATAACATAAATCATAAATGATTTAAAGCTGCTGTAAT
Organism: Cephalopholis sonnerati; assembly: GCA_019142605.1. Taxonomy (NCBI): domain Eukaryota; kingdom Metazoa; phylum Chordata; class Actinopteri; order Perciformes; family Serranidae; genus Cephalopholis; species Cephalopholis sonnerati. The sequence continues at coordinate 29,419,959 of JAGQAX010000003.1, read as the reverse complement.
CAGTATTTTATATTAACAATAAATCAAATGACTATAGCCCCTTTTCCACCTCGCAAAAAAACCCCCACCAACACCCACTAACATCTAGCTTTTGTGTTTAATAGGAAAGGTCACAATCGATATTCACTCCTGCAACAAATGACTCTGAAATAGTCACGGGTATTTACCTGCTCCAGCAGTGATGGAAGTGTGACACCTGGGTAGACCGTGGATGTACGAAGACAACTGGATACAGTGTTGAGGTGGGGCCTCGTTCATGCCCATAGAGCAGGCGCACTAGAGACTTCCACCGCCTTAACTTGAATGGGGATAAAACGATTCAATCATTCAGCTTTTCTAGACTTTCCAATTATTATCAGACCAAATGGATTAAATACAGTTAGTGAAACGAGTCCTTTCAAGGCGGCTGTGACACTCAGAAACCTTTATCCACTGATTTACAGATGTCTCATTTGCCATGTAAGGCCATGGGAAGAAGCTTTTTTGAGCCACAGGGCATCACATGATCGTGGAATTGCACTATTTGGCCACAACAAAAGATTGGCTTCAAAGCCCCGCACACTTCCTCAGGGCTTAGAGTGGATGCGTTAATTCTTGCCCCTTTTCTGACACAATACAATAACACACTGCCGCAAAATACTGCTCATCTCTGTACAAGTAGTGCAGGAATATTGTTCAAAATTAGTGGCATCGAGTTTGAAAAATAGACTGAGTATGTCACAGATATAAAAAAAAGTAACCACCTTAACATTCTTGCTGGCCTCCATGCACTTTTTACTGTTTACTAACCTGTTATCCGGCGTGTCCCTGACGTTGAATACGACACATCAGAAAAAAAAACAAAAAAAAACAGGAAGGCATACTCATCTACTGCAGAAGAATGTACACTGCTCTAGTCAACTGACAATTAGAAAGGAGGCTATCGCCTTCTTTTAGCGTGTTTTCCCCTGTTTGAAAACGTGCTAATTTCAGTGGGAAAAGGGTACATGTGTGATGTGAAAGGGGGCGCTCGTGGTGACGAACCCACAGAGAATAATCACCAGATTCTGTAGTTCATCTCAGCTCTGTGGAGCACTCATAACTGTGGCTCAGGATGGTTTAGGACGGCTGTGACAGCGGCTTGTCGTGACAATAGGATGAAATGTTAACCATTAACCTGATCAGCTGGTGGCAGATTACTACAGCTTCCTCTAACACTGAATGATCAGTCAAAGCCGTCATGATATATGTCGAGAGGTGATGGTGATGTGCACGAAAAGAAACCCACCTATGCTCTCATGATGGCATGGCCAGCACCAATACTTTGATGTTTGTGGAGGAAAATAAGCTTTGGGTGCTCATATATCATCAACATAGCTGGGTGCATCTTGGATTGACAGTAATGACTCTGAAGGAAGTTTGTGCCTGTGGGTAAAAAAACTATTACTTGTTGCAAATATCTAGAAACCTGCTGTCACATTAGCATGCAGCCATCTCGCAAAGTATCTGAAATTTAAAAATCCACTCATCAATATAACATCGCCATATACACACAACCGTTAACCCCTCTTCCCATAAAATAAATTACCGTATGACCATGTGTCCAGTAGAGCTGTGAGTGATTACTTTAGTGCTTTGACATTTGCAACAGCAGTAATGAGGCATGTCTGTGACAGCTGTGTCACTACCAGCAGCCTATGTCTCGGCTTTTCAGTTCAACGCTGGGAAGAAGGCATACTGTGGCCAAACACTGGCACTCTCTCTAGATAATGATGGCTCACCCATAGAGAAGCAGAGAGAATGTGTCGAAGTCTGAGGAAACTGTGCGCATGTGTGTTTTCGCCGAGAGAAAGAAGTGAGGCCGATTGAGAGTGTATGTGAAGTGTATTAGTATGTGTGTGTGTGTATGTGTGTGTGTGTGTTTATGTGTGTGTGTGTATGCATGTCTGTCATTGCCAAGATGGAATCAGAGACTGGGAGAGGAGGCTGGGCTGGGACATAAAGACTAGTAGTATAAAAATGAGTGGGCTGAACATGCTCAGCTCATACAGTGCACCCTCCCGTCAAGCAGGGCGGCGATTTGCATGTGCACACCAGCCTCGACGCCAACTACAGTATGTATTCTGCATCTAAATTAACCATCAAAATCAAGCATCGCTCTTTGGAGCTCCATGAAATGTATGCAAAATGTAGCTACTTCAGCATTGGCAGCTTGCTTTCTCTGCTGCAACAGTTGTTTTAATGCCGGCTGAGTTCTGATAGTTTGTGAATTGGAGCCATTAGTGAAGAATAACAGAGAACACAGAGCCTCATTATTTTCAAGTCAGGTTCACATGTGACCTAATGGAATTAGACACTGGCTGTTTGTAGAGGTTTAAGATCGTCTGTGACACTTTTTTTATTCTGTTCTGTGTTATTCTGTTTCATTCTATTATATTCTGTTGTGTTGTGCTATTTTCTATTCAGTTCTATTCAGTTCTTTTGTGCTCTGTCCTATTCTATTATGTTGTATTCTATTGTATTGTGTTCTCATGGGTTCTGTTGTGTTATGTTATTTTCTATTTTGTTCTATTCTGTTCTGTTGGCTCCTTTTCTCCTCTATTCTATTCTATTCTATTCTATTCTATTCTATTCTATTCTATTCTATTATCATGGGTTCTGTTGTGTTGTGTTGTGTTGTGTTATGGTATTTTCTATTTTGTTGTATTCTATTCTGTTGGGTCATTTTCTATTCTATTCTATTCTATTCTATTCTATTCTATTCTATTCTATCATCTTATGTTCTCATGGGCTCTTTTGTGTCGTGTTCTGTTATGTCATTTTCTGTTCTATTCTATTCTATTCTGTTCTGTTACCTTTCTATTCTATTCTATTCTATTCTGTTCTTGTCTTTTGTTTTCTATTCTATTCTATTCTATTATGTTATCATGGGTTCTGTTGTGTTATGGCATTTTCTATTTTGCTGTATTCTGTTCTGTTGGGTCATTTTCTATTCTATTCTATTCTATTCTATTCTATTCTATTCTATTCTATTCTATTCTATTCTATTCTATCATGTTATGTTCTCATGGGTTCTGTTGTGTCCTGTTCTGTTGTGTTATGTCATTTTCTGTTTTGTTCTATTCTATTCTATTCTATTCTGTTATGGCCTGTTCTGTTGTATTGTGTTATTTTTTATTTTGTTCTTTTCTGTTAGGTGTTGTTGGCTTCTTTTCAATTAAATTCATTCTTGGATCACACATATATACATATATATGCATATACACATACATGTGTACATATATACATATACAGACCAGTATGATCAATATGAATATATTACAATTAGTTGTTCTTTTTTATTGTGTTGTGTTGGGATTTGTTATTTTCTATTCTATTCTGTTCTGTTCTTTATCACTGTCTCCTTTTTTCCTGTTATATTATATTCTGTTGTTTTATTCTATTACATTCTGTTCTTTTCTATTTGTCTTTTCTTGTTCTCTTCAGTTATGTTCTATGAGTTTTAGTCCATCTCAGGACTGACAGGTCCACCAGCCTCCAGTCTTTTTTCATTTATTCTTCATTCAGCAGCTTTTTATCTGTGGCAATATTTATACAATCATATCATATACAGTCTGATGTTTGCTGTTACTGTAAAGTTACTGTCATTTCCATCAGTGGGCGGAAGAAGTAAAAATATTTACTGAAGCAAAAGTAGGAATACCAAAATGTATGAAATATGTCATTGCAAATTAAAGTGGTTTAGAGTTTTACTTGATTTGTCTACATCAGGCTGTTGAAGCATCATATTAACCTCAGATAAACTTTGTATGTATATGTATATATATATTTAAGGATTGTTCCCGATCACTTACATTGAAAGCACATTAGGAAGGGATCTCTTACTGACCAATATGAACAGCACGAATCATTGTACCTATCAAAATTTGTGTTCGTATGGGCACCTGACCATTGTTTGAAAAAGATTTGAAAAATTGCGAACTGATCCTTTAATTATAACATATGAGGGTGGATTATGCTGAATGGACCCTTTTAGGTGCACTATTGCATTATTATTGTGGATTAATTAAGTATCATTTTAAATATGTGAAAGGTTAAGGCGATGCTAAATGTACTGTGTATACTGTTTATTTTAAGCCATGTCATTGCATCATATTTTATTTATGACCATGTATTAACTTGTAAAATCTGTAGTGTATGAGGTATGTGTCAGATTAATGTGGTGGAGTAAAAATTACAATATTTACATCTGAAATTTACCGCAGCATAGTTCAAAATGTACAGCAATATCAAGTAGAAATATTCAGGTGAAGTACAAGTACTTCAGAGTTTTACATAAATGAGTGAATGTTACTGTCCACAGTGTTCTGTGGGTCAGTACAGATATTCTATAGCACTCCTGAGCACTTCAGTCAGCCCTATTTGCAGTGGTAGGAAGTAACTGAGTACATTTACTCAAGTACTACAGTTAAGTGCCACTTGTGCTTTACTTGAGTATATCCATTTTCTGCTACTCCACGATATTTTAGAGGACATACTGAATGTTTTCTCCAGTGCGTTCATTTGACAGCCACGGTTACTTTTTGGATATCATCGGTTTTTATTTTGGTTCAGATTTAACTATTTAGTTGTTAAAATTTCCTCCACTTCGTCCAGCTTAAGCTCTACGTACACCTGTGCGCTTAAAATTTTCACATTGTTGTATGACTGCTTTTACTTAAGTATAGGATCTGAATACTTTTCCCACCACTGCTCGCTCGTACTTGCTGTTTTACCCCCAGCAGCATAGCAAAGCTATGACACAGTCCCCTCCCCTCCTTATTCCTCACTGTTCCCCCTCAGTAGTGCATAATGGCAGGCTCTGCCCCCCCAGTGGCTTTTAGCTGGTGATGGACTGTCACTTTCAAGCAGGGGGAGTGCACCGAGTGTGACGTCTCTCCCTGTCTGAGTGTATAGGAGCCATGCTGGGGTCACACAGGGGCGTATACAGTACCGCGTGTTTCCCAAGCCTAAAAGCCCAGCCGTATATCAGACAGAAGCTGTCTCTGATCTCAAACCTGTAGAGTGCTGGAAACCTAAAGAGACGCGTTTTGCTCCCCTCCTGTGATTCTTGGTGCTTGAAATGGTGGCTTTCATATGTATGAGTCAGATCAGCAGTACACATTTAAAAATCAAAACACTTTGTGCTCACTGCAGGCCCCAAAGTCTCTTGTCTTGCGTTGTAAGCAATCACCATGTGAATTAGCAATGTGATTTAGGTTGTAGTTTTTGTAATTGCAGAAGCTTTGGCGAGAATGTTACGGCCAGGTTTAGCTGAAAATGGAGGAACTGGTGGACTTAAAATTGTGATTTATACTGTAGCACACTAAATGAGGACATACAATACTACAAAATGTGTAAAATACACTCTTTAAGTTACATTACCGAAACTTCACAATCCTCAGATTCAGGTATAATGGCGTAAATCTCACTTTTTGTCAAAGGTGCAAATCGTTTAATTTGTTTGCATCGTTTTCCTACATCAAGTTTTCTGCAAAGGATAAATGAAGGAATTAATGCTACATTCAGCTTTGAAAAATTAGCAGCAAAAATGCTTAGTGAGGAAACAGGAGAGAGAAAAAAGAGTCTGCTCTGTTGTTGTTAGTCATCTGTGATCCTGTCACTCAATGCTGTGGCGGCATAGGGTCTGCTTCCTGTTAACAAGATATGTTTACAGCATCAGCATTGGTCTCCTACCGTCTGTGTATTTGTGCATTTATACTCCTTGTCACTCCTCAGGATTGATGCATCCGCATGTCCGTTAACTATTAACTAATCAGGAACTGCCATCTTTGGGGAGACAGATAGTGACAGGGCCCCCGATCCTCCTCAGCGCTCAGTGGCTGAGGCAGGCCTTCCTTTGTTATGGAGCCAAAATGGTGCCCAGTGGCAGGATGCTGTGTCTAACCATTAACTAGAGTCTTGGCACTCGCACTTACTACCGAGGTGACGAATCACAATGTCCCCCAGAACTTAGGCTGGAGAAATATTAACCCCGTCTCAGCTGGGGCTCTTCCTCTATCGTCCTGCAGATAAATGAAGAGATGCTGATCCTTCCATCACCATCAGCTTCTGCCTCCTCCTACTCATCCACTCTCTGTGTTTGTGTCTCTTCTGGCACCACTGACAGTGGCGTCTTGTGAAGGAGGAAGAGATTGATATGATGAGAGGTAGATGTGCTGCTTCCTGCCTCTGGACGAGAAAAAAGATAATTTATGGACTCATCACTTTGCTGGTCGTGAAAGCAGTATTTTTTTTTTTTCTGACAAAGAATAACTCTCAAAGAAATTATCATTATGAACGAATCCAGAAGTATGATTGAAGTTGAACAATCACTTAAACAGTCGCAGAGCTGGTACAATCAAGGGCTTTAATTTATGTAGCAGATTCTCTTCATTTGTGATCTCCTGCAGCACCTGTGCTGTACACAGTCGTTTTTAATGTGACCGCGCTTCTGTTCATATGGCCCATTCACTGTGCCCTTGAATGTTGTAGGTCTCCCTGTGTTTAACACCTCTGAAATATTTCCTCCCTCCTTCCACGAGAAGTTAAAAGGGTGACAGATTTAGCTGTTGCCTCCATCATTAAATCCTGTACCCCTTCATAAAGTCAGCAGACCTCCACGGTGTCTCGGTCCTGCGCCGTAATGGCCGCTCATGGTCCAAATGGACTGAAGAGCTTTCATGTGTCCTGAACAGTCTACTCCTCTCATTACGGCCCATAGTGGTCTCACATCAAACAGCCTCATTATTTTCATCGAGGGAGGAAGCGCAAATGTGTGACGAGTTGAAGCTACAAAGTGACTACCAAGTTCAAATAAAATCTGCACTTTATGGTTATGCTATGCAAGCAAAATGCTGTAGAGATTAAAATGTTTCTCCAGACTGGTGACACTGGGCTTTGAGTCACTGGTTCCACTCACATTTATATATAATATGGTGGAATTTATGTGAAATCAGGACCTCTAATATTTCAGCTTCTTCAGCAGCAAAACTGCAAAAATCTGCTTTATGCATACTGAGCCATTATAGTATTAAATACAGTGATTATGATGAACAAGATTAACATTCAGCACCTCTGAATATCCTCTATCATAAATGGCTTTTCACAATCTGATCATTAAAGCGCAGCAAAAATGTTTTGATATCAGCGAGACCATCATATCAGCTCTCAGCTGAATTATGCCTATTTATAGTTTTAAAGCATTTTACATCATTTACATAAAAAGCCTCTATTACTAGGCTAATTTAATATTAGCTGACAACAATTTGACAAGGCAAGATCAAAGGTTAAGCTAACACACAATGGCTGTTAACTCTATTAACATGGAAATGAATGCAACAACTCAATAGCCTGTTGTCATACCTACAGTGAACAGCCTAAATAAGTTGCAGTGAAAAATCACAAGGGCCGTACTTGATAAGACATACTCGTGTTACTATGGCAACATCCATGGCTCAAGCAAAGAATGCAGAGATCTGGATAATCATTGTCATTGTGATACATGGGGTTTTTTGCTGTAAGACCTGTGTATCACTATGTTGGGACATTAATGCGTTTACAGTCAGCAAGATCAGTTTCCATTCAGAAATCCTTTCAACAATGGCTATACATTCACTGAGCTGCCTGCAACACAAAAGCCTCTGTCCATCATTATATCTCCATTCTCAAGATTTATATACTCCTTCCTCTACACATGACTTGTACATTGCACACACAAGTGAAATCAAATGAAGCTTTTCTGGCAAAACACACGTAACATTTACTGAATATTCTGCAGCAACACTATCAGTCAGTGGAGTGTAAGATGTATGTAATGCATTTATTTTTTAAATGCATGTGCTTCATTAAATAGAGCATTTTATAAAGTGTTTGAAAGTGTATCAGTATGCAAACAAATCCCATTGTAGACTGTTTAATTTGCTCATGCTTGGCTGTGTATTGCATTTTAATTTGACAAATTAATTCAAACGGTAAACACTGAAACATCTGATTTGATATTTTAGTGAAAATAAAAAACTGGCACTGTCTGCAACACTTCCAGTGGCCTTTGAACCAAGCCACACCATCGAAAATGCTTTGAAATATACATTTGCATCAGTGGAGGAATTAGATAATAAATCATCAGCATCTGGCGTCGTAGTCAGAACATTTCTGCAGAATACTGATAAATTTAAGCGCCAGCTGTAAGTAAAAGCAGCGCCGTTGGACAATATTACTTGAATGATTCTTAAATTGATTCCCAAATGTTTTATATTAATTCATTTGGCCTCTTGCTCCAGAGTGTCTACACACACAGACACACTCATTTTCATAGCTGGACTGCTTGATGATAAACTGTACACTTACAGTTGAGTTGCATTGTTGTGCAGTGAATGTGATAATGATTTGCAAGCTGTTAGCCTGCAGTTTCATCACATTTTGGACCTTTAATGAGTATAATTGGCACTTGAGGTGATATATTGATATTGGCTGAGCTCCCACAGGCTTGTATGTTGTTCTATTGTGTTACTGCGAGTGTTAACAGACGGCAAAAGCCCATTTGACTTACTGATGTAGCAAGAATTCCTCACCCTTTGAGGAAGCCAGGCTGGCTGCCTGTCATTTTGCATTGTGTGAGGTCTCTGATCAGTGAGTGTGTCTGTTTGTGAAATTTCTCTTCAGTGTTTGCAGAACGTTTGATGACAGTCAGATCCTACATTTTACACTGTTCAGCTGGTCATGTTCAGCATTATTTAGGTCTGATTTTAGAAATAATGAAAATACAGGCGGACAAAAAGGTAACAGTCATCCATCAGGACACAATGTGTGTACAAACAGTTACAGACATTTCTAATATTTGATGTTATTCTGATAACTAAAAAGTACAGTACTATTTCTCTCAGTAACTGTCATAATGTGTTATCAGTCCAATCCTTGCATATTACTGGTGCCCCCTGCTGTCCAAAGCTTTAACTGCTTTTTGTGCCTTTTTTTTGTTCTCACATTGTTGTTGCTACATCACACAACCATGGCTTATTGATGTGTTCAAGGGTGGGTTATGAAGTCCAACATGACCCATTGATTTAAATCCATCTAAAGGCCAGATAAACAGACTAATCTCTTGTGTGAATGTGATAAAAAAAACTACCTTAGGAGGGGTGAGGATTGTCCCAAAATGTTTAAATTGAAGGTGTCCCTTTAAGATGATAAACGTGATCACCCCAGTTGCTTCTTTATGTTTGTCCCCTCCAGTGATTTCACATTTGCTGTCGACATCACTTAAAAGCCAAAGTGTTAAACGTTGAGCGTCATACATAATCATAATGAAAAGAGACTCTTTCTGTGTCCTCTCAGTCTTCTTCTCCTTTTCAACCCCCCCTCTTTAAAAAAAAAAAAAAAAAATCCACGCAGCCAAAATAAAATAAACTCTGGGCAAAACGTTTTCATTGTACAAAAATGTCAGACATGTGTTGTGGTTGCTAAGCAAACAGTGACTAATAATATCTACATGGAAGAGGTTTGCATTAGTGCAGCAAGCCAAAGCACAGCATGTCTCAGTCTCTACCAATCTAAAAACAATGAAGGTTCACCACACTGTAATTACCAGACAATGAGTTTGTCAGTCACTTCTCATAAATATGAATAAGGAGGGATGGATAAAGGTGTTCGGTCTAAATTTGCCACGGTTTTTGACGTGAGAACGAGAAAACGGCCTAGCATCATATTCATCCTATCAAAATCTCCTGAAGGAGAGAGTTTTTAAGCTTTTGTGTGTCAGTCTTTCCCTGTCATGACTGGATGAGTGCGGCATGTAGAGGGCGTAGAGGGGTAGAGATTGATGTAACAGGTTTGGGTTTTTACTTTTTTTTTTTTTTTAATTATGAAAGGGGTGATATTTTTTTTTAGAAACAGCCTGAAGGTGTCAGCTGTTAACTGAGAAATGCAAGGAAATGTCAGGGATCTAGCAGACAGTATGGATTCACAAAACAGAAATATACACCTGATTGTTTTATCGTCTAGTTTATTTAAATACTAATGGCATATATGAAAAGCACCACTCACACTGCTGCATGCTCGTCACTTAGCATCTATGGAGAGTACTCTTATTGCCACCAGAGTAGGCTCGATCACAACCAGTGTTCTACATTTACATTTCAAATTAACAATATTTCCTTATCAGAAACCGTAATCATCAGTTAATCTTTATTTAGTCATGGAATCAGCCTCCACCTCTTTAGATTGTGTGTCTGGCTCCTTGTTGTTTAATGGATGCATTACTATACATTTTAGAGCAGTGTAGACACAGTGTTAGGAGCAACATAAGGTAGAATAAATCCCCCCCAGCTGCTCAAAAATGACTAAAAAGCTCAGCTGAATGGGTTCATGCTGTTATTAGATATTGGTTTGATAACAGCAGGTGTAGTAAAAAAAAAAAAGCCAAACAAATGCATGCTTAATCGTTAATTAAATCATATTAAAATTATTATTATTATGTGCAGTATTGATGTTGCATGTTAGCCGAATAAAGGTTTTTAAAGGTCCAGTGTGTAGGATTTAGTGGCATCTAGTGGTGAGGTTGCAGAACTGAAGCTTCTCTTGTGGGCTAATGGTGCGTTCCAGTTGTACTGGGAAGTCGGGATTTCCGAGTTCCGAGTGGGAAATTTCAACTGGAACGCCCCCTGAAGTCGGAATTCCGAGTCGGAAAGTCGGAGAATCCTCACCACCCCCGAGTTGACAATCGAAGATGGCTGCCCCGGGTGTAAACAGTTAAGTAAAAGCTCCTGTAATATTCCGTTTATTAGCACTTCTGACTAGTGTTTGTCGCACTAATATTCGGACAAGGCAAGCGCGAGAATAGCTTTCGTAGATGTTGCCATCTTGTTTTACGACTTTGTAACTGGAACGCTGATAACTTGGCTGTGATGTCATTCCCAGCCCCGACGTCCAACTTCCGAGGTAAATGGAATGCAGCATAAGTATGTAGGAGAACTACAGTAGCCGACATGAAAATGCAAATGGACCTATCTAGAGCTACTGTTTGATTTGTTTATTCTGGGCTACTGTACAAACAACATGGTGGACTCCGTGTAAGAAGACCGGCTCCATATGTGGATATAAATGGCTCATCCTAAGGTAACGAAAACAGAACAATTCTTAGTTTCAGGTGATTATAAACTAATGTAAACATAGTAAGGAATATTAATTGCCATTTTGCCAGTTAAATAGATTTCCCTAAGCAACACATTCTCAATCCACCCTCGTCACACATAGATGTTTGGTCATGGACTTTCCACGTCCAGATACGACTGTGAAAGGTACTCTGGGTGCTGTTGGTTGCTAACATTCTGGGACGCTGTGTCAAGTTCTGCCTGTTACGTGCATTGTCTCCTTTTAAATACACTTCAGTTTTCACAGGAAATTTAATGTTTACATACAGTCTCTTTCAAAATAAATGCACTATGTCAGTACAACAACACAAATTGACGTTTTTTTTCCTCCAACAACTAACGCATGTGGTTGGGTTTAGGCAAAAAAAACACATGGTTACATTTAGGAAAAAAGAACAGGGTTTGGCTTACGGGACACAAACACCGCTCTCCTGGGTGAAAGTCGGAGTTTCGTCGCCTTAAGTTTCATTCTTGTCTCATTGCATTTCCCCCTGACACCACCAAGCGCCGCTAAACTATAACAGTGACCGGCTGCGTTTCATGCCATCCTTCAAGGACGGCTTTTCATCGCATATTGACAACTTCAGAATGAGATCGGGTTGCCCTGAGCAGTTTTGCCAACTTGGCGACGTTCTTGCTTAGCAACTTTATTTTGTAAGAGCGTGCAGCGACAAATTTATGGACTTTTCAGACCATCAGAAAAAAAGAGAGAAATATATCATGCTGTACTTCATACCCATGCATGCTGATACAGTAATCGAGGTCCATGGCTCTTTCGCCGTACGCGTCGGGTCTCTCATCCCCTCTCTGCCTACGCTATGCAGTAGGTGTGGGACAGGCAGGAGGTGAAGAGATGCTGCTCACTGTTGGAGTTTTATAGTAGTGAGTTTCTATGGTTTCGTTGACACTCTCACTATCGACTGGAAGCGAGACAGTCGTGCATCGTATTACCTCCATTAAAGGCAATTATGTCACCAATATGCAAATGAGCGCATTATATCATCTGGCTACTTTTAGCACGTTTGGAGCTAATGCTAGCTGTTTTGATTGGAAAAGAGTTAGCAATACTGCCCCCTAAGTCCTACACACTGGACCTTTAACTGGTATTCAACACTTAGCCCTAACATGACATTACAAATTACAAGACGGACATATGCTTTGGTTATTCAAATAAATAAATAAGACGAATAAATAGGATCTATCTATCTATCTATCTATCTATCTATCTATCTATCTATCTATCTATCTATCTATCTATCTATCTATCTTTATAACAACATATATATATATATCTATATAGGCTATAGCCTGAGCCTATATCTGAGGATGAATATATAACTGAGGTCTTTCAAAATGCCCAAGTATTAATTCTACAGCACCAACAAAACAACATAAGATGTGTGTGTATGTGTGTGTTTCCTGTGCATACACATTGACATTTAAAAAGATTATTTTGGGGCAAAAACATTCCCTCTCTATAACATCAGCATGCTGCCACCTGCATGACAACAGTACTGTATTTACCACAGTAAGAAAAGCTTTAAAATGAATACTCGCCGGCCATAAAGAACACGGTGTAGCTTTGATCTCCTGCGAGTTTTACTGAGAAAATTAGTGAGGAGAATGTTGACATTTGGCATGAATAATTTGTCAGGTGCAGGAGTATGATGAATTATGGACCATTTGACACCTTAATGTTCTGTGTACTGAAGGCAAAAAGGGTTAGACTTTTTAATTGCGATTTCAAAATTAAGCCAGGGTTTTTACATTTCAGACATCACCGTGAAATGAGGAGGAAAAACTCTCAGTCTATTGGATGAATTTTATTAGCTTATTTGGCATCCTGATGTAGAACGCCATCAGAAAACGGGTTGTTGTGTGTTGCTGCAGGTGACAACTTGTTGTCACTGTAATTTTGTCTCTTTGTTTAAAATTACAATTCTGTTATGTGTTGCAATGGTAATGATGCAAAGAGGTTTTGTTTTACTCATTCTAATTTATGACATGACTGATGATAGCTTTGAGTTTGTTCAGTATGAGGACTTTTGTGTCTTTAACCACAAAATTAATGACATACTGAATCTAAAAAAGTGCTTTCTAACTCACAGTTGTGTGTTTAAAAGCCAGTACTGAATCTTAAATAAATCAAGATCTCCTCCAGTAGAGACAGTTGTGTGTTGCACTGTAAATTTGATTATATATATTATACTTCATTTCATTGCAATTCATCACATGTACCAAGAACATTATGGAGATAATGTGGGAAGTGTTAACTAATATATTTCAGTTGTTAAATTATGATATGTACATTCACAGTATCTTCAAATGGCAGCCTGTACACGGTGTACTTCTCGTCTTTGACCAGTAAGTGGTGCTTGAGCTCCTAAATGGGATTTGTGGGGATCATGCAACTCTCTCTCTCTTACACACACACACACACACACACACACACACACACACATGCTATGTGGTTCAAATCAAACATCACACTGTACATTCACTCTGAGGTCTCCACCATCATCTTGTTAAACCTAAAATTTGACAATATACATAGAAAGATTTCGTGTCTTCTACCTTGATCTATATTAACTCAGACATCAATACATCATACAAATACTTCCAGCAGTTGAGGTGTAATGTTCCCTGTTAAAACACACCCTTTTTGTCAGCTATTATAAGAAAGACTTGCAAATATTCACACTCCTGCACCTGATTTGTTTCCAAATAAGACATGCTCACATACTTTATGGTGTCACCCACATGGACTGTTTAACATCACGCCTTTAATAACAGGAGTGCACTCTGAGAAGAGACTGAGATTTGAGTGAGTGAGTGAGGATTTCACAACCTTAAAAATAATCTTCTCTGTTGTAGCTGTGTCATTGTGAAAAAAAATATTCTTTGCTGGTTCACACCCATTTAAAGGAACACTTCATCCACAAATGAACCATTTGTAAATCAGTTAGTCATGCTGTGTTAATTTGAACTCATGAAGGAAACTTTGTTTTTCTCGCATGCCTTCCTGCAAAATGGCAAACAAATTACTATTGAATGATTGGGGACCACGTTCAACAACAGAAAAACTATGTCCAAACATCCATGTACAAAATCTCACACAGCTCCTGCAGTATCATACAACTCTCTTAGTACTTGCATTTTTACTGAAACTTTAATATTTAAAACTGAAGTGAAAGTGAAACTTATCTGTGCTCTCTTCAAAGCCAGACTCCGACACTAAGGTTAGGTTTAGTTTAGGTTAGGTAAGGTTTGTAAACTGATGTTTTTGTATAGTTTTGCTGTGGCCCCCAATCAATCAATAAATCAATATGTTGCAGTTTTACATGGAGGCATGCCAGAAAACAAAGTTTTCTTTCACTGCAATGAAAACTGCATTCTGCAGGCACACTACACACCCCATATTAAGCTTTTGTCCACTGGAAGCTTGGTCACTTTACATGCTTAATCCTAATTGTAGCATCACTTCAGCGACACCTCGGCCTGTAGGAGAACCAACCAGTCAGACTCAAGGATTACATTTGCATCACACAACAGTAGCACGGGACCTAAATTTAAAAAGTGATATGACAAAGGCAAATACTAGTTGCTGTAAATACACAGCTATTTTTAATCACTGCTACAGAAAACATCCCCGGGCCATGACGCATGGGACCAAAACATCAGCTGGAGAATGGGAGCAGATTTGTAGTTGTTTAGTCTTGTTTCTATTTTCTTCTCTTTTCTGTCACCGCATAGAGACTTAATGTGTGATTAGTCCTGAGAGTTATGACCCCCACACCAGCACCCTGCATACAAAGGGCTAGAGTGTTCTCAAACTTTGTGATGTCAAGGACCCACAGAGAAATAAACAACGTGCAGCTGACACCATATCTGACTTTTGTAGCTCTTATAACCACAGCTAGTTATTACAGTCTTAAAGCTACAATATAAGTTATTAATCTGCAGCAGGTAAACCAAAATTGACACCTGTAAACTCTAACATGATCCTACACAATAACCAGTCTTTTTCCATTTAAGGTGATGTATTCCATGGTCATTTATAGCACATTTTAGGTACACTATTTAAACTATTCTAACAGCACCGCTAACTACAACAACTCCAGGGCCATAGCCAGGGTTTTAAAATACTCAGATCGAGTGTCCCCACAAGTCCCCAGTGAAACCCCATCTACCCTCAGAAATTTTTGACTAACCACAGAAGATTTTCTTTTTGCTGCATTTGTGCAATAAAGCCACGGTTGATAACTTTTACAAAAATAACTTTTTAATAATAATAAATAATAATCCTTTCAAAGCACTCAGGGACACCTTACGAGACACAGTTAAAAAAATGACTAGACAAAAATTGTAATCATAAATATTAGGTATAAAAACATCATCATAAAGTCATCATCAGTGGAGGTCACCATATGTGTGTCTCCATTAAATCAGACTGAATATGCCAGCTTGAAAAGGTGTGTTTTCAGACGGGATTTGAAAATAGAAAGGGAGTCAATATTGCGAATGTCGTGGCTAAAGGTTCTGAATATGTCAGTACATCTGCATAGTAGTACATGAGACAGAAAGTTCATGAAAAAAAATCATGTCCCTCCTCCTCCCTGTAGTGCTTCTCATGGCATTTTCTAGAATCTACTGCGTCAGCCAGTCAGATCCGAGGAGTCTCTAAAGCAGCTATAAATCATGTCAATCACTGCTGGTGAGCTGCGATCAAACTGTCAAACTAGGCAGCGCTGATCAAATATGAATCAAGACTCTGTTCCTGCATTGCCTTTTTCTCACCTCAAGTGTTTCCAGGAACATATTTTATTGTACTGTTTAGCTGTAAAATGAGAAGTTTGCTCCAGCCAGTGGGCGGTGCTTTCACTGACAACCAGGTCACAAATGTTCTCATTTAATATCTAAACAGTGCAATGAAAAATTATTCTAAACTTTTGAGGCAAGAACAGAGTCTTGATTCATATTTGATCAGCGCTGCCTCATTTGACAGTTTGATCGCAGTTAACCAGCAGTGATTGACATGATTTTTCTCCTAGATTTTCTGTCTCATGTACTTCTGTGTGACTGTCATTACAGTTTTGGCAAATATGACATGACGTTTTTTTTTTTAACTTACAAACTTCAGCTTTAACTCAACTGTTAAAACACACTTCCTACAAATTTTATGTCAGTAAAATGTTGTTTAAGTCCTGTTTCTAAGTTTTCCAGTCTAAATTTACATTATCTAACAAAAACAGTCAGCTATAATAATTCACACACAGAAAAAGTGTGTCTCTGTATATGTATCTGATTCTGCCTTGAAAGAAAATGCTACATGTCCATCAAAACACGCACCACAAGGTTCACAAACAGTCTTCACCCCAAGGCCATGTACTGAACTCTATATGCAATAATATACATGAGTACTTTTTTTTAAATCCAATTTTAACCGCACACGTTGGCATTGAGTGTATGAAGTGCATCTACAATTGTGAAGAATGTAAGTGGAATGGAAGTTTTATTTACTCATTTTTATTACTTATTTTTATATATAAGCCTGGTCCTTGAGTGCACCTGAATTTCGTTGTCTGTTTATACAGTGACAATAAAGAAATCTGAAATGGGGCAAAAATTTGCTCCTGTTGCCTCAAAGTTTTTCGTATCTACCCACAAACCAACTCTCCTACAGTGGAATACTGCCTGAACCCAGTTAATCTGTGTTTATTTGCTGAAACGCAGCTTTATTATACTTACATAAATGCGCCACATGATTTAAACTAAATATAATATAAAGTAATACAGGTAACAGAAATAGATTGTGACACAGGGTCCCTCTAGAAAACAGAATCGCAGGACTACTTCATGATGAAGGACCCAGCTAATATTGTTCTTTAGAGGTGCTAAGTCCCAAACAAATCTGAAAATAATTAAAAAGCAGCTCACACAGTGAACACTGGGGCTTTACTGACAACAAAAACAGAACATTATAAACTTCACCAAGGTGCTATTGATTCTGGGACTGTATTAGACTGCATTATATTTATACAGGTGCTCATGTTAAAGGAGCACTGTGTAGCATCTACTGGCAGAAATTGAACAGATCATTCATAACTATGTTTTCATTCATATATAAACCACCTGAAACTAAGAATCATTGTGTTTTTGTTACCTTAGAATGAGCCTTTTGTATCTATATACGGAGCTGCTGCTATAAATCAGTTCAGGTAGGACACAAATGCAGAGCAGCAGGCAAGTTTTTCCAAAAAGCGAGCCTTTATGCAGCTGATAAAAAACATCCAAAACAGGCAGGTAACTGAAAGTCCAAATAAAAGAGGAACCAAAACTAGCTGAAAACCAACAGGGACAATACAATGAACTCAGGTAAAAAATCCAAATAGAACACAAAACACCAGGCAGGAAACGGAGCAGGGATTGTCACCAAGAATACAAATAAACTGACAAGGAACAAAGGGAAACACACAGGTATATATACACAGAAAATTAATCACAAGAATAATAAACAACTAGAGTAGGAGGACATGGGCAAAAGGAGGGAGATGAGGATTGGCTATCAACAAGGGTGTGGAGGGGAACACTAGGGTGGACCCAATACGACTAATACAGAACAGGTGTAAGGGAAAGACTCTGGGAACAGGGTGGGACTACTGAGACTGGTGGAAGACAGGTGTGACAGAAAACAGGTGGGAAAATGCACAAAGACAGGAAGTTAAACAGACATGACAAGTGAGGAGAGAATCTACAAAATAGAACAGGAAACAGATTAAATGTGAATGAATAACAAAACAAGGGAGAACACAAACAGAAAACCCAAAAACGAAGTCCACAAGATGAAATAGTTGTTTCTACAGTAGCCCAGAACGGACAAACCAAGCACTGGCTAGATAGGGCCATTATCACTTCAGCCACTGTAGTTCTGCTACACACTTGGCACATGGGAGAAGTTTCAGTTTTGTAACCTCACCACTAGATCTAGATGCCACTAAATCCTACACACTGGACCTTTAAAGCAAGACTTTGCAACTTTTAAAATTTAAAATAACACATTGTCCTTCATAGGCATTGATTACTGTACTACACTCTGGGTCAGTGGTGTATGGTATTTAGGACGGGCCCCAGAGCACGTTATTACGATGGACCCTAGTGCCAGATTTTGCATCTAAATTAGCTATGACTTGACACTGGACAAAATCAACACACATATTACCCAGCAATCATCAGCGCAATCCGCATATGACAAAAATGCCAGTAAACCTTCAGTAGCTCGGCTTCAATTAGTGCAGAATGCTGCAGCTCGTATTTTAATTGGGAGAAATCATAGGTCACATATCACCCCAATTCTCACCTCACTCCACTGGTTGCTTCAGAATTGATTTTAAGATTCCAAGATTCTTTTAATGCTCGGCATGGTTTAGCGCTGAGTTATATAGCTTAGCTTCGGACTACCTATGCTCCAAGTCGTGACCTGAGATTCTCAAGCCTACCCTCACTAGTCGTCTTTAGATTAAGGCTGGTAACTAGAGGTGACCGATTTGTACTTTTATGATATGTAACATTTGTGTTTTATTTCCTTTTGTTCTATTTTTGCCTCTGTGCAAACTATTTTCCTTAACTCTTAACATTTTTTTAAAATATTGTATTGTGTTGTTGTCTCATTTTCATGTTCTTTTTGAAGCACTTTGTAACCTTGTTTAGATAAGTGCTACACAAATAAATATTATCTATTCTATATTATCTTAAAAAACTAATAAAATCAGAAAGTATTCATTCAATTTAATATTTCTTTGTAGTAAAAAAAAAAAAAAAGAAACCAAGATGGGTTTGCCTTTACGACGGCATTTATAGCAGTTGGTCCCGCTTATTTAATTTAACATGAGTTCTTCTTTGAACATGGGTGTATGTCCGAGGCGGCAATCTGAGTGAGTTACAAGATCCTGTTCTCCGGCTGACACGCTGTTGGAGGGCCTACTTTCTCCCCTGTCCATGGGCCCCTGCGCAATCGCACTGCCTGCACTGTCTGTATTTACGCCCCTGCACAGGGGTTATGCTGTGTAGTAATGTTAGATAGTAAGGGATATTACTGGTTCAGTTTGCTGAATTGAAGGCACTTCCTGAGCTGCTGTTACACTACATTTTACCCTTTATAATCACCACATAATTTTCACTTATGGCCACAGCGGCTGCAGTTTAATAGTGTTTTAAAGTGTCCAATCTGTCTTCACTCTAAACAAACTTTACATGAATCAAACGGCACTAAAAGGGAAATTTACCCTCTTAATCACCTTCTGTTTTGCCAAGGAGGACCTTCAAGACCAAAAACAGGAGGTCCATAGATTGCATGACTCCTCATGCTCCCCCCCTTTGTATCCAGACTGTCTGAGAGACATACTGTTAGGATGACTGACAGGATGCTAAACAGTAAAAGTGATGCATGACACATAGATGATGTTTCACAATCCCCCACTTTACTTGATGTGGATTCACAAAGCAAAGCAGCAGCTGGCAGGAGCAAATTGTCTTCACAGCTTGCAATGCTGAGCTGGATGAATGGGATATGCTGTCTGTTTGTCTGTCGGTCTGTGTGTCTGTCATCTATCTCCACACCCACAGCCTCACAGGTACAGTATCCACTCCTTAATCAGAATGGGAGGGATGCATTTTTTTTTACGCTTCATGTTTTTGCATCTGTTAGAGCATTCTCTCTCTCTCTCTCTCCTCCTCTCCTCTCTCCTCCCTCCTCTCTCTGCCTCTCCTCCCTGGTCGTCCTCTGCAGGCCTGCTGCTCTCTGCTGCAGAGAGGGGCTGCGTGACGTCAGTGAAGGCTGGAGCGGTTCCTTGGTTGAAGCGGAAAAAAAAAATGGGGAGAAGATTGCGAGGTGAGTGAGACGCACATTTCTTTCATTTTTTTTAACCCCTGTCCTCCGTCACATTTGTGTCGCTGCGCGTGTGTTTGGCGTTGTGTATGTTTTCAATTATCGCTTCATTGACGCCGCTGCTCCTGTGCAACAAATTTATGCAACGAGTCCGGTCCAGCGATGAGCCAGTGCTGCTGTGAAAACAGCAGAAAATCGGACACATGCCAGCCTGTCGCCCTTTCCCTCCGAGAGGGCACAGCTGCTGCCATCAGCATCGGTGTGCGTTAACCTGACTCCAGGGCCTGTTTGTGCGTTTAAGTCATTTACGGTGGCGTTCATTGCTAACATGATGACATTTGGTGATGCCGCTCGTCCACACCCACATGATATGCTGCTTGTGATTGATCCATGTGCAGTGCAGATATGAGGATCAATGTGTTTTTCAGCGCTGGATGTGCCAATGTTTACTGTCACGTCGTTAAGCGGTTGCCAATCTTGAGCTTGAATCGACAGGAGACTTTGACCGGCCTGTTTTGGCCTGGATGTGTGGGGATTGTACCTGCTATTGCTGTATTTATAAATGTTAAAGTGAGCTGCAATGCAAGTTGAATGTGTCTGCTTATACAGTGCACACACAGCTGTTTGAATGCGGCAATATTTCCATAAACTATTTCAGCATGAAACACATGCATTTATTTATTTTCCTGCAGCCATGCTCACAGACTAGTTCTCATGCAAATCTCAGCTTTTTAATATTCCTCTGAGCAAACTTCAAAAAGAAAGAGCCCACTGAAATCATGACTGTGTCCTATTCACACTCCAACAATAATATTCCCATGGGACGCCTGAAAACTCTCCTGAGCAGCACACTGCTGAAGTGACAAACAGCCAGGGCTGCTGGAGTTTGGGAAACTGTCATGTGACTACAGTGCATGAGAAATCTGACTCAGAGTCAGTGGGCTGTGGCCTATATGCTGCTGTGTTTGTAGAAATCTGATGTGACAAAAAGTTGGAGCAGTCATGCTGAAAAGAGGAGGAAGAACTACAAGAGTAAAAACAGGAAATAAACACGTTTTATGGGATTTTTTTTTGTAGGGTGAGATTTACTATCATAAGATAACTGAGCCAGGGAGAGTTGTGTTTTGTATCTGCACTGCAGCACACACATGTTAGGTGCGTGTGTGCAGACCTCGTGGCTGCTTCATGTGCGATAGCGTACATGCAGTTTTCAGCCGTCATGTTAATGTCACAGCAGACAGATGGTTTCCCAATGATCACACGTGAGGCGGGGATTCAGACTGATGCAGAATATTTTAATGACTGCTGTGCAGTCCGTAACATTGAATATTTCTACTGGTGTGTGTGTGTGTTTTCATTCTGTATGCATGTATGCATGGCTCTCAGAACTGTGACAGTGAATCTCGTATTCATTACCCACGATCCCACAGGCAGATAGAAATCCTCCGCTGTAGGAAAAACTTATGAATGTGTGTTTACAGTATTGTATTTGTGCCGTTTTGGGACAGTAGGGAAACTTTTGTTTACCTTTTTTCTGAGTCACGCCAAATCATACAGTTTCTGCTTCCCTCTTGTGCTCGCCCACCTATCCACCCACCAGCTGACTGATTCACCCTGATTGACAGTTACCTCTCTGGATGTGAGGTTCATGGATCAGACAGGGATGCAGATCCACCTGTCAGGATGCTGTCAGTCAGTTCATGGGTACAAGCTAGCAGCACTCACTTAAATTCACATATCCCACAGGGTTTTCAGTGCAGGTCCTGATGTTAGACACTTACCACATATTTAAAGAATAATTGTCTGCAGATTCCATGAAAACTTTACAACCTCCTCACCTTCTTCAAGCTTATTCACGTCTGCTGAATATGTAAATCAGATAGAGGGTCCCAAATGTGTAGTTTAATTTACTAAAAAGCTCTAGTAATTTTCCTCAAATGGTTGCTCTGTGACACAGAGGAACAAACTAAATCAGACTGTGGATGCACAGCCAGTACTTTTCAGTAGGATCGTAGATAAAAGAAAATAGTGACAATAATCCTTCACTGTTTCATAATGCCCAAGTTGATGTCTTTAAAGAAGTGTCTCACTGCTGGAAAGATGGTCTTTTTTATAAAACTGGGCTGTTTATGCAGTAGAAAGACACAGATACTTTTAGAATAGGTGCTACATGACCAGAGGAAACAGAGGAAAGGACTGTGGTGTTTGCTTTTGATCAAGAGATACAAAACCTACAACTACCAGAATGCACCTGCGCTGCACTGGGCTAGGCCTGCAACTAACGATTATTTTCGTTGTCGACTAATCTGTCGATTATTTCTTCGATTAGTCGACTAGTCATTTCATCAAAACATGTGTTAAAATGTTGAAAAATGTCGGTCTGTCTCTCCCAAACCCCCAAATTATGTCATCTAATGTCTTGTTTCGTACTCATGCCAAAGGGTTTTAGTTCACCGTCATGGGAGAGTGTAAAGCTGCCAATATTTGAACATAAGAAGCTGCAATAAGAGTATTTTGGGGTACTTTTATAGCACTTTTCCATAAAAAATGACTCAAACCGATTAGTCAACTACTAAAATAGTCATCGATTATTTTAATGCAGACCTACACTGGGCCAATAAACGCTCCAGCTGGTGGGTAATGCAAGCTTTGCAATTTTTTTCTTGATCTTGAATTACAGTTAAACAGTTAAAATATGTTTCTGAAAACATTTGAGGTGAGAAATAGGCAATGCAGTAACAAAATCTTGGTTCATATTTGATCAATAATTCTTAATTTTACTGTTTGATGAGCATTTGTTCTGAGTTTGAGAGAAAGGGGTGACTCTCTCTGACTCAGTCTGCCTCAATACTCATTGTGTTGGTGGTGACAGACATGAAAATGCGGTAATCTGTAGTTTGAGCAACAGCCCCTCACCCAGCAAATAGCCACTGGTTTAAGGTTTAAGCTTGGAGATGAGCAGGGAGATCTGGGTGCTGGTAAGATGGAGGGAAGTTTACCATAGTTCATTTGTACATACACCTTGTTATGATATAAAGCTGGTTGAAAATCAGCAAAGCATCCTTTAAATGTCTTGTTTTGTTTGACCAACAGTCCAAAATCCAAAGATATTTAGATGTAAAACAGTGAAAAGCAGCTAATCCTCACATCAGAGAACCAGAGAATGTTTCTTTGAAAACTGACTTGATTAATCGTCTCAACTGTAAAAAAAAACCATAAATATCACAGGGCTTTAATCAATCAAAAAAAAAACCGATCAACTGAAATTCTGCCTATCTTCAACCTATTGAGTGGTCGATGAGGGAAAAAAAATCTGTGCGTTATATCTAGATGAACTAAATCACCACAGTGTGCTCTACCTGGTGGCGTTGTGTCCATCAAAATGTTTTTGTTTTTTTTGCCTGTCACAGGGCTCGACATTAACATTTGCCCAGGGCGAGTAAACTGTGTTCAGGCAAGTGGAATACCTGGAGTGAAAAATAAATGTGATCCAATGTGATATATCTGAAAATAAACTGTGTACTGTAACGCTCTTGCGCCTGAGCTGCGTGTGCGAGTCTGTCTCACCACTTAACATTGAACAGGACTAATGAGAAAAATCTGACATACCTGACACTATAGAAGTTGACGTTGGGGTTGATGATGTCATATCCAGCATAACGTTACCAACATTAAATATCTGTAACACTGCAAGCAAGACTATTTTTATCCCAGAAGCTCACATTAGCCATTGTGCTGCTCCAACAAGAGCTCCAGTGTGACTGAATCCCTTTCAGAAGTTGTGTAAAGCAGCCTTGAGCTGCAGTTTCTTCTTGGAGACTAAACCCATAGTGATAAAATCTGACACTTGTTTGCTTCAGTGCTTATTTATCTGTTTTCTAATTAAAAATGAGAGTTGAAAAATGTTTCATTTGGGTAAAATGCTGCACTCAGCCACAGCCACAGTGGAGAGGGGGCGGGACAAATACCACAAAGACAAATAATCACAGAGGACAAATACAAGTGCTGAACAACAACCTCATTTTTCAGCTGGTAAAAGTAAAAATTTGCAGTTGGAATTATAAAAACTTATTCAATTAACACCAGAAATTGTGCGACCAATTAGAATTTGGTTGAACAAGAGCCCTGGAATATCACCAGCCTTATCCTTCAGAGCAAAAGCACTCTCTCCTTTTACAACTCCACACTAGTTTTCAGTTTTGTGCCTAATTTGAAACTTATCATTTCACTGTAGTTTCATGTCCTGAGTGTCCATTCTCTTGTGATCAAGTTTTCCCTTCAGCTAATCATTAATTTAAGACTCACTACGTCTCAGTATTCACTCCTGCTATAACAAGACTGTGTTTGTGCCCATGCACAGCTGGCTCAGGCATCTCTGGGCCGCTCTGTTATTGTTGCAGCTGCCTGCAAAATGGTGTTCATCCAACCATCACTTAGAGATCAAGGATCAGGATCATGATTCTGGCCTTGGGGCTTTTAAACTTTTTCTGACAGCTCGTGACGGCCAAAGACTGAACGTGGAAAAATACTGACAGTAATGTGTAAATCGCTTTCATGCAATATTCACTGAATCTTCTTTATTGTCTTAAAGGTTTTACAACCACTGAATAACGATATATTTCTCATGAATGACATGCTATCAAATTTTATTATATGCTCTCTCGTTTAAAGTTTCCCATCCTTGTTAGACGGAGGTCCATATATGAGTCTGGTTGAAATAGGAAATATTTAATCTGCGGTGGTTCTCTCACTCGTCTACCAGCAACTTGAATATCTTGTCAACACAGGCTCAGGATTAATGAGTATAAGAGGACCTGAGAGACAGACAAAATGCAGCCACAAATCACAGAGGCCATTTTCTGCATCATTTCCCACACACGTCCTCTACAGAAGCTACGTCCCCAGCCTTGTTTAGGCTAGCACAGGGGGCTTAGCGTACGTACATTAGAAGCTTGCTTGCGTTCTTTTAAGAGGATATGAGATACAGAGTATCTTATCCAGCTCTGACTGGATAAGATATTGTAGCTCTCCTTGCTGGTGGTGACAAATGTGTAAGCATATATGAGAGGGCTAACTGCATAGCCAGCAGTGGCTTAGATGAATGCCTCTAAATGCGAGGTAAACACTCGACATCACTTATTAATGGATCTTATTACCTGCCGAGGAAACTGGGAGATCCATTATTTTTCCCATTCTTTCATTAACAAGCTAATATCCATCTAATCTGCCCTCCTTGTTTGTGGAAATAGGGTAGCTGAATATAAACAGAGCCTATCGTACACATTCTCAACGCTGGACGTACTGTAAGTCTTCACGCTTGCCGACATACACAGTGGTCAAAGCAGGAAGCGGTGCTGTTAGTGTGTTTAACAACATTCTCCTGGCATGGACTGTTGATGTATGTATACTGGAGGGTAATTGTTTCTGTGAACAGTCATTTGGATCAATAGTAGACGGCGGTGAGCCCGGGAATGAGCCCGTCCATCGGCTCACATTTGTGAAAGTCAGTCCATCTCATTCGCCAGCCTCGTCCTGACCTGAGCTCCCCTAACGATTCCTTCAGTGTCACACTGCGGTGAGAGCTGTGCAGCTTCAGCTGTCTTTTTGTTTTCAGTCTCATATGTGTCAGCCGAATGTTAATGCTGCTTCAGTCTCCCTTTGTCTCTGTGTATTAATGGAGTGATGGCTAAATGACTATAGCCTCTGTACATTAGTCATCAACAACTTTAAATGTTTTTTATTTTGGAAACCATGTTGGAAAAGTGGGGGTATACTGTGGGAATGGACAATTATGTAATCACAAGATCAGTTTTTATGTTATCATGTAACAGATAGGCTGACCCTTACTGTTTTAACAACGCTGTGGGTGATGTGTGGTTAGGTTAAGACACAAAAATCACTTGCTTATTGTTAGGAAAAGGTCATGTTTTGGCTTAAAATACCTTGCTTTGGTGGCACAATCCCACCTGGAGACGCAGCGATGTCTTGGTAAAAATGATGCCTAAAAAAACGCTTGTAAAACAGCGACAGATCACTAAAACACAATGAGAGGAAGACAAGAGGGTGGAGCTGCAGGGGAGCAAGGGATGGATGTGACTGAGAGCTCAAGGACACTAACTGTAGATGGCCAGTCACTCAAAATGTAAATGGTTGATTTATATGATAATTCATCCCCCGACCAGTTGTCATGGAGGGGGAAATTAGCTTTAGAGACCAAAACTGTTTTGTACCAGGCTGTAAATATGTTTATCTCTGCTGTAAAGTTGGGCATTTTAAGACGGGAGTCAACAGGGATTGAAGTGACCATTCAAGGAACTGCAGTTTTTGGTACTTACTTGGTACTGGCTTCATGTTTTAGCCGTGCAGGTCGCTGCTTGTTATTATAAAAATTATCTTATCTCTTGACGTTACCATACTTTTAAAAAGCGCTGCAACTGACAAGACTCTTTGTCCCTGTGTCCATTAAAGCCTTTGTGTATGTGCATGTAAGTATGTGTGTGTATGTGTACGTATGTACATATATATGTATATATATAATTTATGTTTTTCAACATGACTATGTAATTGTTATGATGACTGTGTCAAACAGATGTGTTGGCAGTCTGTACATGTACTGTAGGTACTGAGTGTGTGGGATTATGAATAGCAACAGCTGTGTGTATGGACTGTATATATGCAGGAACTGTATGCATAAACTTTTTCGTATTTTTTAACGGTAGGTACAGCATGTATCCAAGACAACATCTCATCTCATCTCATCTCATCTCATCTCATCTCATCTCATCTCATCTCATCTCATCTCATCTCATCTCATCTCATCTCATCTCATCTCTTCTCATCTCTTCTCATCTCTTCGTAAATTTAGTGTTACATCAGGGTTGTTTACAGCCTTCATTTTGCTAAGCTGGGGAGTATGACTTGGTTTCAGCAGTGTGTTTACTAAGGTTAGACAGGCCCAAAAATGTCCAGAGAGCACATGGGTTACCTTTATGGTCATGGGTTATGGCTTAATTATTCTCAAACAATATATTTTACCACTACAGTAGTAAACAGACGTCAAGCATGGGGATGAGTTTGCTTCAACTCCCAACTAAAAGCAGGACAAAGCTGCTACAGTAGATACTGCCACTGCAAAGATTAGGTCACACAAGGTTAGGTCAAAGCTTTGCAAATGATCACAAAGCTGAATCTACTGGTTAATTTCAATTTTTAGATATTATGTAATTTTTGTGTGTTATTTTGGGTTAATTTGGATTCTGTATAGATGTTAAGTAGGGTATATCTGCCTGTCTTCAAGGTGTTTTCTTTAAATATGCAAATACAGGTTTTGCAAAAGAAGGGGAGTGTCATGGTAACACTGTCACACGGGAAGAAGTGTTTTGGTCCTGTCATCTTTAAATGGGTAGCTCTCCGTATAAATCCAATGTCTGCTGAGGCCTTTTCAACATAAGTGGTAAGGTTTGCCCTTTGCTGTCAGGTGAGGAGCCCCAGGTTGTGAGATTGTCCTGTCATGGGAGTCCCATGGCTTTTCTCAGGACTAAAACACTTTGACATGCTCCTGTAGGAGCCTAGAAGGCATTAGGAGCCCTCACTAAACCTCCTATTCAGCTTCTAAAGGAGTCCATATAATGCAGTCTGTCCAGGGAACATGTCAGGGCTCTGAGTTCTCGTCCATGTCGACTGCTGTCAGAAAGCTTTAGTGTGTATTTAACATTGGTGCTATCACACTGTGCGCTATGCAGAGCAGACTAGGGTTGGGCTTTGTGAATTATTTTTGCTTTATTTACTTGGATATTCTGTTTAATCATGGCATAGACTGTGAAAATGTGGGAGTGGGTGGAGCACATTATACACATGACAAATACCAGCAGTGAAAACAGCTCCAGTGTTGACGTGTAGGCTGATACTCGTGTCACACCTCTCATACAGTCTTTGGCACCTCCAGTATTATATACAGTAGCTCACTGCTAAACTGCTAGTTCGAGTTCAGTGCCGCAGCATTTCTGGGTGAAGCTTTGCAGAGGAGTGGCATGACTGCTATGATACACCTTGACTCACTCTGCTCTCCACACCTCGGAGCAAAACAAATCTTTATCAGAGAGCACAGGCGTGCAGGCATAAATCTCACCTGACTGTGAGATGGAGCCCCAGAGCCTCCCGGCCTCCGAACCTGAGTGACATATTGCTTTTAACTGGTGACTTTTATTATTTATGAATGACTTCAGACCAAGCTGATCAGTTGATGTTCATCCTTTGGAGGTGAACATTAAACAGTCACGTCATTAGTGTAGCCTGAGGGCCAGCTGATGTTTTATGCACATGGTGCAGAGTTTAAGAATTCAGGTGCAATGACTGCAGCGCAGACCGCAGCGTCTTCACACAGATAGTGTAAGGAGCGAAATGATTTATTATCATAACTGCGGTTACTGTGCCAATATTCCTCTGGTAATGTCAGTTTATCATGGTGTTGCTGGAGACTTGTTTTTCAAATGTAACCACAGTGTAGTCAGACACCCACGTCAAGGAATTGACCATTTATAGGAAACGGTTATACAGTCAGATTTGGCAGAGAAGCCTCAGCTCTTTAAAGGAGCTCTCAAAGAATCCAAGCAGTTATAAGGATTCTGCTCAGAGCATTGATCCCTCCTTAATAAACACATAAATGGACATTAAATCTTATCAGCAGTGCCAAAAATATAGCACATAAAGAGGAAGCTGGGGCAGCTAATTCAGGCGTGACCTCAGTGCTGTGCCTGGACTAACACAATGCTTCCTTTTAGTAAGAGTCATGTCAGTTGTTTCTCAGGTCTCTTATAGGGGTGGGAATCACCAGAGGATCCACGATACGATATGATCACGATACAATGTTATTGCGATTTTAAAGATGTTGCAATATGCTGATTATTATGATAAAATGTATTGCAATTTATGACCTTTTTTCAACTGTAAATTACGTCCCCAAAGGAAAATTTTGTCAGCATCTGTTTTATCTTATAAGATAAGGTTTGAAGTCTGTTCATCTCACCTCAGCCATATGTTTGCAGCAGCAAAATGTATGTAGTGGACTGAAAAAGCAATTGATTAGATTATTCTAGTAGGCTACCTAAAGTTTAACTTGTATTTGCAATATCAGTAATTTAAACAATAAAAAAATCTTTTCTTGGCTATGTGTGACGATATGATATTGCAACACAAAAATATCGGGATACAATGCTGTACCAATTTTTTCCCCACCCCTAGTCTCAGATATTGATAACAGTGACGGACTAGTTCAAGTGATACCAAACTAATTCGGAACATTTTCAATAATCATCACCTTTCCTTCAATAACCAGTGGTCTGTGAAAACTAAGCAAAACCATCTGTGTTTATAATGATTTGAGAAACAAATGGATGCACAACATAATTCAAAGTGAAACATTTTTACTGAAATTCCAAGGTTGTTGAACCTACCTATTAATTTTCTATCTTGTTAATGGTCCCAACAGCACTGCAAAACATTGGCATTAGGCTTGGGCAGTTTTACTGTATTACGGTATACCAGGGTATTCGAAATCCCGACAGTATGATTTTCACTACAGTCAAAAATACAGACACTCATCTTTCGACTAACCTCATATTGGGCCTCATTCGCAAATAGTGCATACGCATACATCTGTGCTTATACCATGCCTTTGATCATTTTAGTAGAAATCCAGGATTCATCAATATTTTCTTACCTGGGTTTGTTCGTACTGCGGCCTCAAACATACATACATGGTGGGACAGGCAGCAGAGCTGACACATACAGTTTCTCCTAGTGGTGAGGATAACGTTACAGGACTGTAAACAGTCAGCTCTCCACATCAGAGACAGCATACAGCATAATTTCATATCTCACTCAGTGAACTAAGGACTTATTTTGACCCAGCCAGAATTGGTGATTGCTGGAACAGTGGACTAACTAACTACATGGCCAAAGCAGGAGGAATTTGGTTAGTTTTATTATGTTTCTGTTGAGATTGAATGAAGTGTGTTTTACAATTAGTTAACAAGGCCATTAAGCTAGTTTTAGTTTGCTGAAAGAAAGTAACTGGAATTCAGAGGGTGTGTGGTTATGCCTGTGGTTAATAAGGAAAATAGTTGTAAGAATATATTTCTTGACAATTTGTGAGCGTATCTAGTCTATTATTAGACTTAAAAACCTAGGACAGCTTGGGGGGAGGGGCACTCATCATATCACTCATTCGTCATTTACTGTATACCCCGTTGAAATTTCAGGAAGGCAAGATGGTATGACAAATAAGATACCACCTACCCCTAATTAGCATGCAAGTTAATTTGCTTACAGAGACTAGAAAAGCTGCTTTCTGTAGATCTAATATGTTAAGAATGCATTACTAAATGCAAGGCGATTAAACACAGTATTCAAGCCAGCTTACAAGTACTTTCCACTTTTTAAGCATGGGCGCTGTGATAGAAACTTTTAAGAAGGCCGCATGAGTAGAAAGAGACTTAAAAAGAGAGCGACCTTGAGTAGGCTGAATCAGGGAGGGATCACCCACTGAGATGGTTGAGCTTGCAGTGAGTGTTGGGGTAAAATATTAAAATATCTAGCAGCACGGATCTGCAAAGCTTGTGGGTTGAAGCAAATGTCAGTGGTGTTAGCCTCTCTCTTCTACTTCGTAGTAGATAAGATGCTGCTGTGCTGGACAGAGCGGCACAGCAGGTACAATCAGGATGTTTGTATGCAGAGCTGCAATGTAGCGCCCCATACCTCCTAATTAACACTGCTTAAATACTGCTGTATACACAAACTGTTAGCTAGCGACCACATCCCTGTGGTGATTAAAATTAAAAGATGCAGTGATATAGTGAGAGGGTGAAATGAGGATAATGTGTTGCTTTAATAATCTTGCATAAAGAAAAAGGCATCGTTTCTATCAGGATTCATACCTGCTCGACATCAATGTTTCCAGCTGTGTTGCAACACAGGACCTAAACATGAAAATCATATGAAGCACACTAATAACTCCATCAAGTGTATGAAAGCCATGTAAACTTATTTATGTCTCAAAACAATGATTGAGTGCTTATTCGTTCTTGATTATGGCTGAGCAATAGATGTAATCAAATGGACCGCAGTTATATAGAGATGTTTACACTACACTTTACAATGTGCCTCTCATTCACCCACACACACATTGTTGGCGTTGGAGCTGCTATGCAAGCTGCCGGCCTAGCTGTCGCCAGCACTCGGTGATCAGTGTGTTTTTCATTTAAAGTATCTATTTATCAAATTTATTTGGAATATTTGGAAAAATATGACAAAAATCACATATTAAAAAACTAAATCATAGTTATTTTCATTCAGTGTTAATCACCAAAATACATTTTGTTCTTGAGGTCAAATCAGTTTGTTGATTGCATTTCCTTCCTCATAACACATTTGCAGAAGAATTTGGAAGAATTTTAAACCATTGTTTTTATTCATTTAACCTTTATTTAATCAGGAAGTCCCATTGAGATTGAAAATCTCTTTCACAAGAGAGACCTGGCCGAGGTAGCAGCCAATCAAAACACATTTAGAATGCAACAAATACAACACATAATACAAAAATCCACAATAAAACGGCAACTATTCAAACATAGTGGCCTCTCAAGGAAAGAAGATGTCTCTACCACCGCATTCTTTATGAGGCCCTTATTGTTTACATCCATGTTTGC
Source organism: Cephalopholis sonnerati (assembly GCA_019142605.1). Lineage (NCBI taxonomy): Eukaryota > Metazoa > Chordata > Actinopteri > Perciformes > Serranidae > Cephalopholis > Cephalopholis sonnerati. The sequence goes on along the minus strand of JAGQAX010000003.1, from coordinate 29,388,202 downwards.
TTGCTAGTAATAGTCGTTGTCTTCTTCTTTTTTTTTTTTTTTTTTTTTTTTTTTTACCTTTTTATGCATTTCAGCTGGTAGGCCTGTCATGGTTGCTATTTTTGTTGGACGATATATTGTCCCAGGAATAATTATCATTTTGAGATTTTATGCCACCAATATAACCATGATATAATAGCATAATAATACAAGTCATAAACACCTGTTACTATATCAAAGAAAGTATATTTAAAATGATAGAACCTTTATAGGTGTAGCCCAAAATTACTCAGTTTGAGACTTAATATAAAATTTGGTCAACAAAACCAAGTGATGCCTCTTGCAACTAATAGACAAGCTTAGTGAACCTCTGGGAACACCACAGTTACCTCCATAATGCAGCCGCTGCACTTCAGAGATTGGTTTAGATGGTGGTATTACGGAGTGGAGGATGAAATTGTTGTAGGGTAAAACTGCAAACGCAGGACTTTCCGGTTCATTGCCAGGCATTGGCAAGCTAAGGATTACCAGAATTTTTCCTCTTCCTGTCTCAAACTGCAGCTGTAGGCTACCGGTTAGCTACACTGTGTTGTCTTTAAAGCGTTTTTTATTTTTATTCGGACTCACGCATAACCATACATGCTTCCACCTGCTACTCAGTAACCATTCACACGCTCTCACACACTGATGGAACAGCCATTGGGAGCAATTTGGGGTTCAGTATCTTGCCCAACCACCATGGGCAGTATCAAGGTCAGCAAAATGATTAAGATCGTATTGTATCACTAGTCGGTAACGTAATTATTGAGACAGGTGCAGCGATTTCCACCAACTGAGGAAGAATGGAAAAGTGTGACACCATGTGCGTCCTCATGCACATTCCCAAGATACTACCAAAACGTGGACCCATTTATAAAACCATTGCTCCACAATGCTTCTAGTGGTGGAAAACTCCACAGGGTGCCTTCAGTAAAATAATAGCATTGTGTTATTGCCCAGTCCTTCTCTTGAACAGCTGGTCAGCTCACAATTTCAAACTTATTTTACAGTGGCTATCTTCTCTCGGCAATCGATTACTCCTTTACAATTTCTACGGCTCTTGCAGTATCTGTGCCTCATCCCATCACTGTGAAACACTTTCACTGTCTCTGTCTGTCTCATTCTTGCAGCTTCCTCTCGCCCACACCTCTGCTCCTTCCTCGCTCTTTGTCATCACCTTTCTATATCTTTATTCTCTCTGTCTATTTGAGAAGATCCACCTGTGACTCCCTCCTGGCTTTACCTTCAGAAACCTTTATCTGAGCGATAGAAATGGACTGTGGGAGTTTGCAACCTTTGTAGTTCAGCCTCCATTTTTAAACACCCCTCGACTTCAGGTTACTGCCCAGATGTAAACAGCAATATAAAGAGAGCCTTTTAGTCATGACCTTGTTGTAAAGGACCATCGTCAAATTGAAGCCCATGTTCTGATTCTTGTTGGTCTGTTTATGCTTTGATTGGACTTTAATGGCTTGTTTGACCTGTCTGAAAGCTTGCATTGACAGACAATGAAAATGAGATTGTTACTGTTTCCCAGCAAACAGCTTTTAAAAAGTAGCTTTCCATTAAAAGTCTGTACATTAGGGTTACTCAAGACTCAAACAGAAATAAAACAAGCAATTAGGGTGATATTTTTGATGGCCTGTCATGTCAGTCAAGAATATGGTCTGTAGCAGTAACAGTATCCAGATCTTTACTAAATGACTTCATTCCCATCGGACATAAGCCAGAGACAGCTCAACACAGACACTGAACATTAAAAGTTAAAAAGAAAGATTTCCTTAATGTAGTTTTCTAATGCTGAAGTTAAACATTGTGCTTCTTAATGCTAAACACTCTGTGCCACTCTCTGTCATATTTTACCATAGCACCAGGTGGCTGCTCAGTAGAATCATTATTACAGAGCCGTTCTGTGCATGTTTGTATCCCAAAATAGTGCCACGACACAAAATGTGGCCTTGGGATTGTGGCAGATGTGCTTCTGATCGGTGCATGAGCGACAAAGAAGCACTGAGAGCTTCCTGTTTCAAACCCCACTGCCTTTACTAAAAGGACCTCTTGTACATCTGATCACAGAGCCTGTCAGTTGGCAGTTAGAAGGTAGAGACCACTTTATTTTGGATGCAGATGGGACAGCTGGTTTGGTACGGCTGATGGTGTTCGGTTGTTACAGATTTTTTTTACAAAGAATAGTAGACTGGTTTGAAATAGGGCTGGGCAATATAGTAACGTTTTATCTTTCATGATGTGGGACTAGATATCGTCTTAGATTTTAGATAGCAAAATATAGTGAGTGCTGTCTTTTTCTGATTTAAAAGGCTGCATTACATAGATAGATAGCTAGATAGATAGATAGATAGATCTTGAGGGAAATGTAGGCACCCAGTAGCTTATTACACAACACATACGAGAACGCAGATTCACATGGGGATAGAGAATATAAGAAAATAAACATCAACATAAAAACACACAGCAGTGAAAACAGTCCCAGGACTACAAAGTAGGGGTGCGGGAAAAATAGACATAGCATAGTATCGCATATTGTTATGTAAATTATTAATATGACAAATACAAATAAATGTTTAGGTACTAGAATAATATGATCAATAGCTTTTTCAGTCCTCTAGATACATTTTACTGCTGAAAAAATGACGATGCTGACAAAGTTTTCCCTTGGGGACATAAAGTACAGTTGACAAAATGTAATACATTTTAATATATCACACTATATTTTATCACAATACTCAGCATATTGCAACATATTTAAAATCACAATAATATTGTATCATGACTTAAGTATCACGATAATATCGTATCGTGGATCCTATGGTGATTCCTACCCCCACAGTGGTGGTTACAATGAAGGTATGTAAGTGTAACTTCCCACAATTAAATGAACATGATCGAGTGATATTGACCTTTAAAATGCGCTCAGCTAATAGAAACCTCCACTGCACATCAAGTGCTTCCTAAATTAACAGCCAACCTCCACTTTTGAAGAGCTGTCATACCGCGATTCGCACAACAAAGTTCCTGAATTTTGCGATTGCAGACAGGCAAAATAAAAATAACCGTGCAGCAAGCTTTGTCATCCATTGGTTGGAAGTATTTTAGATGTAGGGGAGACCAAATTATAAGCAATGACTGCATCAAAAAGCAACACAACTTAGGGCTCATTTATACTCAGTGTTAGATACAGACATGGATGGAGCCTTGCGATACAGACAAAATGCAGCAGTACTATGGGAGATCATGGAGGCATGTAGCATAGTTCCAGGGACATACGACGGTAGGAGACAACGAAGAATATAGATAATGGCGAGACAGAGCGATTCTGTAATATGGTGAAAAGAATTCTCCATCCACATGTTGGGATGTATGTGATGCTGCTGGTCATACAGACCCTGCATCTACAACGCTGTTTTTGTTTTAAAATACAATATGACAGCCTCCTTCACCGCTGCCTTGTTTGTTTTTGTGTGAAACTTTTGACTCTGCCCTCTAGTCCGATGAAGGAATGAAGGCCAAGAAGAATAACGTGGCTAACATTATTTCACTGAATCCTTGACCTTGACCATAGTTTGTCACAGCACCGTGACTGCTGTTAAAAAATAAATAAGCAAATACAGCCGAGGATGAATATCCATCCAGCTTCCCAAAGACAGACTGAAATAACAAATGCAATCATTCCTTTTTACCAAAGTATGTGTCCAGTGAACCCTGATTTGCTTTGGTTGCATTCTGTAATGGCATATTTATTTTTAGTCAGCCTACATTTTGGGAACACTTTTATTCTTTTTTTTCTTTCTAGGAGATGCACTGAATACGAGTGAAGCTTATGTTAAGTCTTATTTTGATAAAAAGATTTGTACATTAGCAGGAATGTAGCACAACATGGTAAAAGCAGTGCTCTGTTTATTTAAATGTGAATGTGCAATAAACATATTTTCTCAATTAATGAATTATACAGATAAATAATTGTGATTTGGAAATTGATCAAAATAATCATGATTTTCATTTTGGCCATAGTCATGCAGCGCTACTTATCAGACTGTTTTAGCTGTTTTATTTTTTGCCTTCACCCACTGAGTCATTGTGTCCACATTACTGATGATTATTCATCAAAAATCTAATTTTGTAAATTTTTGTGAAAGCACCAATAGTCAACCCTATGATATCGTTGCAATATTGATATCAGGATATTTGGTCAATAATATAGTGTTATTTGATTTTCTCCTTATTGCCTAACACTAGTTTAAAATAAGTGTCACATTTTTTGTCCCCACATATCAAACCACGTATTGTCTAATGTTTGTGTCTAACATCTTTACATATGATTTTTCTTATTTTATGGATTTTCGTTTTGATTGTTGATGCTGTAATTGTCTCCGATGTTTCCCCCCGGTTGTTGCAGCCTAGCACTCAAGCATAACAATCTTGTTGGTTCATAGTCGAGCTGAAACATTAAGTCGATTAATCGATTAGCTGTTGAACAGAATAATATGCAGTTATTTAGATAATCAATTAATTGTTTGAGTTATAGTTCAAGCAGATAAATTAAGTGGAGAATTTTCCCACATTCTCAGGTTCCAGCTTCTTGACTGGAAGGATTTGGTGCCTCTCTTTAAGCTTTTGGTCTTTTGGTCAGACAGAACAAGACATCTGAAGATGTCACGTTGGACTAATCGCAGGCTATCTCCTTGTGTGTTCCTATTCATGAAAAAACTATTGTTTCTTGCTACAGGAGAACACAGCTCACTGCAGTTTACAGCATCCTTTGATGGAGAGGACCACACAGAATATGTTTCCTATAATAGAAAGTAAACAGACAATATGGGAAAACACATCTGTCAGTGTAAACCGCAGTTACCACCACTACGAAGAAATTTATTTATTTATTTTTAATGTGGATCTTTAAAAATATTCAAAATAAATACAGAAAATGTAGACTCCAAAATGATGAGTTATTAATACTGTAGATGCAGCAGACGTTGTAGATGCTTTACATTCTGTGTGTTTGTGCATGACTAACATGAAATCTGCTGTTGCTCCTTGGTGCTGGTATAAATGATGGAAGCTGAATGCCGTGGCTATCCGTGTGTCTAATGTGTTACACACAGTCATCATTCAGTAATCACAATACAACATTAAAGGCAGTCCTCTCTGGGACGTCTCAGCAGAGCTCCATTGGCAGGATGTGACATGTGGCTACCAAACAGCCTCACTTCCTTCCATTTCCTGCCCGGTTAAATACCTCACTTTGTAATTTTAAGCAGATGGGAATGCCTGCTGTCTGCAGTGTAGTGACTGCATCTGTGAAATCCTCCTCCTTTAATAAGTGGGCACGGCTTGCCAGTACACTCCCTGTTCCAGCCTCACCAGACTTCTAATAACAGTCTCAGTGACTTCTGGGGATTTCCAGTCTATAAGCCCTCTGCTGAGGAACAGTCTGCATCTGTGATTTGTGATTACACCGCCAATGTCTGTGCCTACTGCTTCTCTGAGTAATAGCTGCTGTAGAAAGTTGTGAGTCTTGGATTGGTGCACAACTTTGTCTCTACTCAGCTGTAAGAGTCCAAGCGGTCCACGCTAAAATACAGACTGTGCCCACTCTGCGGCATCCGCTGTACTTGATATGCAGACCATGTGGACTCAGATTGTTTGGCTGAAACAGAAACGTACGCCATTCCAAGTTCAGAGCTTTAATATTCTTGGTTTTTGAACCAGCACCCACTGGGTTGCTGATTTTAGATTTATTTAATTTAAAAAAAAGACAAATTACAGTAATGCCATCAGTTGTTGGATGAGGTACATTCAGTATTTAGCAGTACTTGATGGTCAGGATCTTCGTTTCATTGGGCTGAGTATTAAACAGGAAGTAGAAGTTCAGCAGAGCTTCAGGGTTCTATGGACAGACTATTAATGCTAGAAATGGTCAGCGTGACATGATATTGTTTATTACATTATAACATATTACAGCAGCCCATTTAGGATGGTTCTTATCTAAATAATATGAAGAACCTGTATTTAAAAGTGGCATTTTTTATTTAAAATTTGAATAGAATGCTTCGCTGCTGTCCAATATAATGTGATAAAAAATGCTGTATTGCAACGTATCCTCATACAACTGTTTTTATGATATCTAACGAATTAGAACCCATACTGGTAAGGTTAGGTTTAGGAAAAGAAACTACGTGGTCGGGCGTCACATTACGTCAAAATTATGTCTTTAGTGAACAGCTACGTAACAAAGGTCCTCATGAATACTTCGGTTATGTACAAAGTGCTGGCTCATGATTATGTGGGTCATACATATTCTGGTGCTTGACTTTTCACAAGGTATAAGTACTAACAGTGCATGAGAACAGTCTATTTATTATGATAAGTAAATGTTTTGATCTTTTGCTGGTGTGTTAGGATGTTGTTTCTGCTTCAAATATGAAATGTAACCACAGTAATACCAAGCTGAATTCATACCATGTTAGTTATTGTTTCAAACAGTCTTGACACAATCTAGCTATATTCTTATTATGCATTGTGAAGACAAGACTTATTTTTGCCATTTTATTAGTCAAGAGTACACCTGATTTTTTTTTTTTTTTATTTTTTACCAGTTCCTCCAAAAATATTTTTGCTTAATCACAGTATTACACTTTAATTAGAGGAGCTGATGCAGGGGAATTAACGAAGGCTGGTGTGCTGAATTTCACCAGGTGCATCAAGTGTTGGGTAATTGGATAAACACAGTGATACAATGTTCTTGCAGCGGCTCAACTCTGTTGAGCGTCTAAGCAGCAGATGGAAATGATTAATACATGAAGATTTAAATGATTGAAAAGTTTTTAAGAATATTTTTGCCTGACTCCGGCCATAAATGCAAGGTTCATTGTAATTCAGAAATTAGTCCAAGTAGAAAGTAGAATAGTACTTTCTGCTGTGGTATATATTGCAAATATAAGGCAGCATGTAAGGCTGACAAGAAACTGCGGAGGCAAAGGCTGGATAGTGTGAGTTACTAGATCCCCTTGTAAAGGACTTAGAGTATTGTCCCGCTGACCTCGTGGACTTCAGACCAGAAGATGATGTTGGCGCTAACAAGCACTCTCACTAATGGAGCCATTTACTCTTCCCCACTCTTCCCTCAGTCTTCCTTTTAGTATTTCAGGGTACAAGTGCAGGAGTTTGCTTTTTAACCTTTCAGTGAAATACTGGTTTCATGTTTCTCGACCTGCTAAACGTATAGATCAGTATTCCTACTTGGAGAGTTCAGACACAGCAGGCTGCTGAAGGGGTAATCTCATTCTTTTCCAATGAATCCATTAAACAGTAAATACATGGAAGATTTTCCTTGACTGGTGGGTGACAGTTTCATACAAATATGTGACTTTGTCATATTTATTGCCTAGTTTAAAACCTGAGATGTTCTGATACTATTTTTTCTATCTCAATACCTATTCTGGTACCTGAACTTGCATATTGTCTGAAACGGATTACCAATCCGATACCATTGCTGTCTTTGTTGTATAGCCATGGCTCAAGTTAAAGCCCTTTGTGCAACATGAACAAATACACACAGAGAATGAATGCCAGAGAACTTTCTCTTATCCGGTGTAAAATATGCTGACATTTTGCTAACAGCTAACATTTTACTATTTACTGGAAATCAATGATTCTGCTGTAGGCTGCTGTTTTAGAGCGGTGGAAAAACTGACATCCCCAGAGCCAGTTCGTGACACCAGGGATCAGCACACCCGGGGCCCTGCCCCTGCCTGCCGCCCGGCACTAAATGCACCGGACCCTGAATCCTGTCCCAGCAGGTGGTGAGCCCACAGGGCGACAGCTCCATGTTATCTCTTCGGGCTTAGCCCAACCAGGCCCGGCCAGCAGATGCTTGCTGGGGTGGGGGGCAGTGTCCCCATACTGGACGAGGTCCTCAAGGTCTGAATACATTGTTTCATTAAGGCCTTCTTGAATGGGGTGGCTGGGCTCAGCCTTAGAGATAGGATAAGGAGCTCGGACATTTGAAGGGAGCTCAGAGTAGAGTTGCTGCTTCTTCGTGTCGAAAGGGGTCAGTTGAGTTGGGCATCTGGTCAGGATGCCTCCTGGGCACCTCCCACTAGAGGTGTTCCAGGCACGTCCCACTGGTAGGAGCCCCGGGGCAGACCCAGAACACGCTGGAGGGACTGTATATCCCATCTGGCCTGGGAATGCCTTGGGGTCCCCCAGGAGGAGCTGGAAAGCGTTGCTGGGGAGAGGGATGTCTGGGGTGCTTTGCTTGGCCTGCCGCCCCCGCAACCTAGCCCCGGATAAGAGGATGAAAATGGATGGATGGATGAAAAACTGACATTTTATCTGACTGTGAAACTATTTTAATTTTATTAATAAATGATGTAGTATCTGATTGCTGCACAGACTCGCGTACTTGCCGATACCCGTTCCAGCATTGTCACCAGGGTTGCAGGCATTTCCCATACTGGTATTAGTATTAGAACAACTCTATTTACATTTAGCTAATGGTTCACTGTGGGTCAACCTTGTACTTTTTCTGCTCAGGGACTTTTTCTGTAGGATACATTTGTTGAAAAAGGCCCTGGAGCACACAAGTTTTCCCCAGTATGTTGTTTGAAGTTGCATTTAGATAAGATAGAACTTTATTCATTCCAAGGGAGATTGTTGGCTAGGATCAGCCTTTGTCATCAACTTTCTGACAGATATTTATTTAACCTGATTGTGTTCCATGTGTTCCATTTGATTCTTTTCTCTCATCTGATATTGGACCAAATTTCACAGTATAAAGCACTTAAACTTGTTTGTATTTTCTTGCTCTGTTTCTAGGACCTCAGGCAGGGGAACCATGACAGATGAAGTGAAAAGACCAGTTGAATGTTGCCACTATGTGTGGTCACGTGACTGAGCTGGGCCTCTACATAGCACATGGGATCTTTCTTAATCCTACTGACTCGCCGTTGTTGCTCCGTTGCCCTGTTTTCACCATGAGAGAATCTGTCGGGTGCTTGACCTCTGTGCCCTCATACTGGCACGACTGTTGTGCCGCGTGAGCGCCTTCTCTCCTCCGGCAGTTACTGCACGGAATGGCCTCTCTGGACCTGCCATACCGCTGTCCTCGCTGCGGGGAGCACAAGCGCTTCCGAAGCCTGTCGTCCTTACGTGCCCACCTGGAGTACAACCACACGTACGAGACCCTCTACGTCCTGTCCAAATCCAACAGTGTATGTGACGCTGCTGCTCTGCTGCCGCTAGTAGCCGAGGGAGCTCTCCTCGCGCCTGCCAACAACAACGACCCTTTTGAGCCACTGCGGCCTTCAGCTTTAAAGGAGCGGCGCTTCCCTTGTCGTGAGCTTCCTTGTGCAGACGACCTTAGTTTGACCCCAGCTAACTCCAACACAGCAGCCCGGTACATTCCCAATGTGGAGTTTCCTCTGGGGGAGATATTCATGAAGAAAGCCATGACATCCGCAGACCCTGGTCCCCATGGAAACCCCAGCACAGCTGTAGCAGTGGCAGCTAATGTAGCAGCTAGCGCAGTGGAAGCGGCCTATGAGGAGGGCCTGGCCAGGCTGAAGGCTCGGGCGTTTGAGCGGCTGGAGCTGGACGAAAGGCTGGAGAAGCTGTCTGAAGAGGTCATTATGGTTTTCAGAATTACTTTAATAGCCAAGTGTGTTGACACATTCAAAACACTCTGGTTTTCAAAATACGTTGAGAACAAATTTGCATGATACAGACACAGATGCTAAATAAAGCTAACAAGCTAAACAAACATAAGCAAACTTAAACATAAAGGTATCATGTGCAGGCAAGAACTAGACACAAATGATGTAGTAAGTGGTCAGATTGTTACATCAAAAATAATTTTACTGGAGAAAGCTTCACCTTGTTATGTGGAATTAGAACATTTCTCGCTTTAGTCCCCCCTAGTGGTTGTATCAAACAGTACATGCCAATTCATGACCCAAGGATGAATGAATGAAGAATGAATAGAATAAACACTCAAGGGTCGTCTACCAACAAAAAAAAAAAATCTTTAGATTGATTTGAAAGATGCTGTAATCACATCAAAAATATACACATGGTCGCTTTAAGGGTCTAGTGTGCAGGATGTAGTGGCATGTAGTGGTGAGGTTAGAGAACTGACACTTCTCCCTGTTGCCAAAAACTACGGTGGCCAACGCTAAAATGTGAATCTAAAGCCAGTGTTTGATTTGTACGTTCTGGGCTACTGTAGAAACAACATGGTGAACTCTGTGGACGAGGACCTGCTCCATATGCAGATACAAACAGCTCATTGTGAGGTAACAAGAACACAACAACTATTAGTTCAAGGTGATTATAAACTAAAGAAAACATAGTGAAGAATATTATATTCCAGTATTGCTAATAGATGCTCCTAAATCCTACACACAGGACCTTGAAGAGTAGAATGTAGAAAATACAAACTCACCAGAGGGAACTTCTCCTCGACGTAGGAGAAATAGATAAAGTGCATTACTAACTCCAGTTAAGCACTGGGATCTCATTTAGAAACATTGTGTATGTACAAAACAAGGCCTGAAAGAGGCGCACACCACTTCCCACTTAAAAGTTGTGATCTGTTAAAACAGACTTGATGGGAGAAACTTTAACCCATGCTTACAAACATTTTGGAAATGGGAAATTGGCGACGCAGATGGTGAGGTGGAAGCCTGATTGTTGAAATTGTCGAATATTTTTTTGGCGTGCACAATTTTTGGCTTTTGTACATACCTACATTTTTAGTATGGATCCTATGCAATGTTTTATAAATGAGACCCCTGGTGTTACATCCCCGAGGTCTAGGGGAAGGGGAGAGTAACATGATAAAATAGTGGGGATCTTTCGAAAAAGAAAAAGGCAAGCAAACCAAATAACTGGTTAAAAGGAAGTTTATTTGAACAAAAATGGGAAACAGGACCACCAATGAAAACCAGGCCCCACAAGGGAACCAGATAACCTGTAACGGGGAAACACACAAAAAGAAAAGGTAAATTACAGCAAACCAAACAACACAGCACAAAACCAAAATTTCGCTCGATACCCACTGATTGAAAATACAAACTGTGGTGTTGAGCAGCATGATGCTCAGTCCTGCCACTGCTGGCAGGAAGTGGTATTACAGTGTAATATAATGTAGAAGAAAAGCTCATGATGAGCTATGGAAATCCCTCAGATTTTCACATTTCATTTTACACACTGGAATTATCAAAACTCGTCCACTAAGGAACTCAATCTCTGAAATGCACGAAGTTGCTTAGATAGCACTTCAAGATGGTAAAATTATGTCCCCTTTCCCTTGTTTCTAGTTCGGTGTCCCCAGGTGGGGTATTGCACAGTCCAGAAGCCCTGAAGGAAAATACTCTGTGTTTAGGCTAAACTAGTTTCAGTCTGTAATCAGATCTGATGAGAATAATATGTTGCCTGTCACGAGCTGCGTAATTGTAATCAGGAAGTTCTTTATTGACCAAAATGTAATAAATAACATTAATCAAGGAATGAAGAAGTTAAGACTTAATTAACTGTGTCCATGTTTTTAGCAGACAGAAAACCTTCATCTTTACAGTTTCTCTCGTTGAGAAGTGGCATGCATCAATGATTCATCATGCTTTTTCACACTCCATTTGTCAAAGAAGATTCTCATACACAGAGGTCACTGGGTCACATTTTTGGACTAAAAACAAACTATTTTACGTGAGCACTTTTAGTACAGGTCAAGGACAGGATAACAATGTCTGATTTGGCTGAATTCATTTGCAATTTTTTTTCAGTCATTGTGTTGTTATAATTATGTCTGTCCTCATGTGACCGTCGGCAGTAGACAACAGAGGAATCAAGAATTTCAATTAAGTTTTAATTATGATAATTTCATCAGGGCTGTGAGAACTCTTCTATCTCATTCTGCATCTAATTTAGCAAAAAAAAAGATTTTCTTTAAACTAATAATGCTGCAAGATGTGTAGGCTGAGCGTGGATGTTTGAAGACTTTTGCTGACAGAAATCTTTGTTAATGAACGTGTTAATTGCTTAGCTAATGACCTTATTTGCATCACCACTTCTGTTTCATACAATGTGGTGATTATGTCGGGACATTAGGCAGCTCAAGTGTCTCTTGTCTTGTAGGTGGAGCAGAAAATAGCGGCCCGCGTAGGTCGTCTTCAGGCGGAGCTGGAGAGGAAGAGTTCCGAGCTGGAGCGGGCCAAACAGGAGAGTGATCGGCTGAGCCAGGAAAAACAGGACCTGGAGGACAAGGCCTCCGAGCTCTCTCGGCAGGTGGACGTCTCTGTGGAAATGCTAGCCAACCTCAAACAGGACCTGGTGAACAAGGAGCAGGAGCTCAGTCACAAACAACAGTAAGTGATGTGTCCGTTCTTCAGACTCAGTGTAGGCTTAGAGCTGCAGCTGGCCCTGTTGGCGTGCCGTCAATCGAGAAATGTCTTTCAGAGATGAACTCAGTCATTGACAGATAATTGTTTAAAGGGACAGTCATCAACTAAATCAACAATCCATATTTTTCCTCTTACTTGTAGTGCTGTTCATCACTCTAAATTGTTTTGGTGGGAGTTGGAGGGTGTTGGAGATATCAGCTGTCGAGATGTCTGCCGTCTCGCTGATATAATGGGACTAGATGGCACTCGGCTTGTGGTGCTCGAAGTGCCAAAAAATACATTTGAAAAACTCAACAGCAATGTCTCTTTGCAGAAATCATGACCTGGTTACTCCTCAGACCTTGTTTTGGCCAGTTTCATGTAGGCACTGCTTTCTTTCTACCTACACCTGCAGACTGTATCACTGCACAGAAGGAATCGTACATCTACTGCTAGCTCAACTAGCACCACTGAGCTAGCTCACATTAAAGCTCTGACAGGGATGAGGCCTTTAGTGTTTACATCTTGCATTGTCACGAGCCTCTCATGAGTGCATCTCTCCTGCGCTGTGATGCAGTTAGTTGGTGTAGTTCAGTAGAAAAAAAAAAAAAATCCTTTACAGAGAGGTCTGTGGATTATAGCAAATAAGCAGATGCACCGCACACAAGAGGGCTGAATTGCTTCTTCTTTTAATTTAGTCTTCACTTGACATGTTACTTGACACGTTTCGCCCATGGCTTCATCAGGTGAATTTGCTACCAGTCTGATGTTTCCTGCCATGACCTGCACCAATTTATGAGGACTGACGGCGCTGTGCACGAGGCATGTGCTTTCAAATGAGGTCTGTGGATTACCTTGAGGAACTGGGTCATGATTTCCAGAAAGAGACATTGCTATTGAGGTTTTCAAATATTTTTTTGGCAATTTAAGCACCATAAGCTGAGTGCCATCTAGTCCCATCATACTCGAGAGAAGGCAGACATCTCTCTATCTCCAACACTTGGTGACTCACACCAAAACAATCTAGATTGATAAATGGCTCTACAAGTAAGAGGAAAAATATCTATTTTTGATTTTGGGGTGAAATGTCCATTTATGTTGTTAAGCTCACTGGTTGTGGCCTCTAAAATACAAATACTTGCTGGTTTTTGTTTGTCTGCTGTGACACTATATGGAATACTTTTGGGTTTTGGATCGATGGTTGGACAAAACAAGATATTTGTTGCAGCCCTAATTTTCATTGTGTGTCCAGAAATAGAAGACACACTCTCACTTGCTGCTGTTTTGATGACAGTGATGTCAGTTTGTTGGTCAGTTGGTTCATCCATCTCTCTCACAAAGGTTAAAATCAACACATTTTCACTTCCAACTCATCAAATACCGACACTTGGTCAATTATCCTACACATCAAAATATGACGCTCTAGCTACCCTTCTGGTGTCAGTTTTGGACGCTCAGGGATAGCAGTTAAATCTACGCTTGTTACATGCATTGTGTTTATGGGTAATGACCAAAAGAACGAGATTGCATGGCTGGTCTCAGCCTTAGAGATAGGGTAAAGAGCTTGGACATCTGGAGGGAGCTCAGGGTAGAGCTGCTGCTCCTTTGCATTGAAAGGGGTCAGTCGAAGTGGCACAGACATCTGATCAGGATGCCTCCTGGGCAACTCCTGTTGGAGGTGTTCCCAGCACATTCCACTGGTAGGAGGCTCCGGGGCAGACCCAGGACAAGCTGGAGGGATTACATATCTCGTCTGGCTTGGGAACGCCTCAGGGTCCCCCAGGAAGCACTACTGGGGAGAGAGACGTCTGGAATGCTTTGCTCGGCCTGCTGCCCCCATGCAACCTGGCTTCGAATAAGCGGTTGAAAATAGATTGATGGATGGACATGCATTGTGTCATTTCAGAAATAAAAAAGAACAACAAACCATCATGGTTTGGCTTAAAATAAGGAGCTTTGTTACTAACATAATGTAACATTATACAGGAAATGAATGGGAAAGTCCAGACTTTGTTTGATCCATGCACCTCATACTGTGGCTGTTGCCCAGAGCATCAAAAAATGCCACCGCCCAGTGTGTTTCATACCACTAAAAAACGGTGCCTCATTGCATTGCAATCTGATGCCAAGAGCCACTCACCAAGTGTCTGTATTTGACAAGTCGGGAGTGAGTCTGGGTTGTAAAAGTCCACATGGCCTGTGGTGGCGGGAAATAAGTAAAACGTGAACACCCCTGCATACTAATTCCTCAACCCTTGACCTTAACACAGATGGCTCTTTACTACTCCTCGCCCTTCCTTTCATAAAACACACTGTCATACATACAAACCATCACACACACTCCCCTCCTCTCCTTCACCTCTACCTCTCTGTTGATGCTGTAATTCTCAGTCGCATCCACCCGCCAGATGTGGCCAGCATCTGTCCCGTCGCTGTCTCCATACACCCGTACCCTCCAGGGCTGGTTAGCTGCTCATGCTGAATGGAGAGCTGGACAGGAGCAGCTGGGTCGGCAGCAGAGATGTCCCCCGCCTACCTCTCTCTCTCAGACCAGTCTCTCCATAAAGCTGCCATGCTGCTTCGTGAACTAGTTAAAAGTACGGCTGCTGTAAATAGAAGGAGCGCTTGGATATAAATCACAGTGTGGTGATGCAAGTTATTGCTGGCTCTGAATCTGATGAACATGATTTGGAGCTCTCCCACAGCATGGCACAAAGAGTGAGTAAGACCGGGCTTTATTTTTCCTGATTTTCCGAGCTTTTACTGAAATTAATCCTGCAGTAAATTATTGTGCGCTCCAAACATTGATGCTATTTTTAGTTTGACGGGCTAGAAGCAATGCATAAGATATATTTTGTTCTCTAAGCCTATGTTAAAATGGAAGGTAATAAATGAAAATAATGAATCCTCTATTTTACTTTACAAAATGTTTCCCACTCTCACTAATTAGGTTTTTAAAGATGCATGACATTGAATTTCCATAATATTGTACCAACGTCAAAATCTCATTCAGTTTCTTATTTATTATTAATAGCAAGGGTATACAAAAGGGAGTCAGGAGGCACAATAACAACCTGATGGGAAAAGAAGGCCCTGGAAAAAGAGAAATGTGATAACTTGATAAGGTTTTTAAATAGTTTTTAAAAATGTAGTTTTCTTTTTTTTACCTATTTTCTTTGTTAAATTGATCAACAAGTGTTGACAAGTGTCATTCAAGCTCATATTCATGTCGTCTGGTATCTGCGCTGCGTCTTTATCTGAAAGGACAGCCAGCCTCGTCTCTCTATCTTCCTCTGGGTTTTATCACCTCCTCGTTTTTTTTATCTGGCCTGAATGTCAACAGTAGGTCAGAGACAGAAAGGCGCTTTCCAAGGCATCTTATCTCATCACAGACACACAACAGCACATGCCACTGCACCATATTTACACATGTATGTATGTGTGTGAATGTGCCGTTCCCTGATTCTTTGTAAAATGAGTCAGAATGGCACAAAGGTAATGTACATATCAATGTAAAGGCCTTTGTGAGTAATTGTTATGTGTCATGTACGTCTGCAGCTAGCATTCATTTTCATTATCCATTAATCTGCTGATTATTTTCAATTAATAGTTTCATCTTCAAAATGTCATATAAATAATAAAAATACCAATCATAATTTCTGGAAACTCAAATGACAAAATTCTTATCAGCCATATGTGACGGCCTTCATCAGTGGATGAAGTTGCTCAGTTGTCAAGCAGATGGTTTAGATGTTGTCATGTGATGTGAGTACGGAGCCTCAGTCATGTGAAATCAAGTGGTCGTATGGTATAGACGGGAAGATCGTTACCCTCTGTGTCTGTTCGAGAATGTCCTTGGCAGTGGATGTGAATGTCCTCTTTCATGTTTGTCCACTGACGTCAGGGCGAAGACTTTGAATCTTTCCCAGCTGGGTCTTGGTTCTGGTCTGGTGTTCACAGACAGTTCATGTTGTCTGTGTCCAGTGTTCATTTAGTCTCTTGTCTGGGGTCCTTGTTGCTTCACAGATGTAGTCTTCCTTGCCGTAAAGTGCTTGTTCTGTCTGACTAAAACTCTACAACCTTAAGTTTTTCAAATTCCACTCACGTAAAACAGGAAAGAGTCAAGTTTAGTCAAGTTTATTTAAATAGCACATGTCATACATGGACTCAGTGTGCTTCAAAATACAAGCTAAAAACTGGCAAGGCTCAAACTTGGAAAAAGATAAGAACATATAAGATGAGAAAGTATTACATTTGTTAAACATATAAGAAACACAAAATAAGACAATAAAAATGTAATTAGATTGGAATGTTTTTTTCTTCTTATTATTGTTATTATTAAAAAGGAAATGATAATACTGAAAATAAAAGTTTTACCCATTAACCACAGATAGGCTTATACTATGTAGGATTTCCTTAAAATACAATGTATAGAAAAGTAATACCTCTCAATCATCACTCATGACCAACTAGAGGTGTATGATGATGTATTTTTTGCCTGTATTTTCTCATTTTTTTCTTATTTATTTTTTTATTCTTTGTTGTGTTAGTGATGTTTATGGGTGTGTACCCCTACAGCGCTCAAGTGCAGTTGGGGCCCTATAAAAAGGTAGCGACCAGGTGCCAGACTGTAAGCAGCAGGCATCCAAGATACGCTAAAAAAAACCCACAACTATACTGAGACACAACGCCATAGGAGTGGATCTGGAGATGGCTTTTACTTTTACTTTTGCTGGTGAGCATGTGTAGGATTTAGGGGACATACTGGCAGAAATAGTGTGTATATAAACAAAACTTTGTTTTCATTAGTTTATAAGAACCTGAAAATGTTGTGACAGTTCAGCTTAGGACCCAAATGCCAACACCACCAGGAAACTGGGAATGGTTACAGGCAGTTTATTGTAGTTTGAAGATGGTGGCTGAAGGCTTGAGTGAAATGATGGCTGAGGTGGGCTGGGAATGGCGAAGCAGAGCAGGCTGAGGGGCTAACAGAGCAGTCCAAATCTGGGGGCAGAAGACGAGAACAAGGCTGGACGTAGCTGGTGCGGTGAACCTGAGACACAGAGTGTGAATTGAGGTCCAAAAAGAACCTTAACCCAAAGTGTCAAAAACTTAGTTGGTCTTGATGTCTGTACCACAGAGGAGACTGAACAATCTGGCAGAGTCTTGGTGTCTGAGCTGGGGTTTTATACTGCAGTGGCTTGATTGTTGATGAGGTTCAGGTGTGAAGGTTCAGCAGGTGCTAGCACTCAGGAGGATTGGCAGGAGGAGGGAACCAGAAGGCCACACCCAGCGAACATACAGAGACAGACTCAAAACAAACATGAGACACTAGGAAGGGGAAACAAAAAACACAAGGGAGAGACAAAGCTGAAACCCTTAAAGAAAGTAAGAATCGTAGTGTTTTTGTCACCTTAAATGAGCCTTTTATATCCTCGTAACGAGCAGGTCCTCTTCCATGGAGTCCACCATATTGTTTCTAATGTAGCCCAGAACTTAAAAACCAAACACCAGCTCTGGATAGGACCATTCGTGGTTTTTGTGTCAGCCATCGCAGTCCCCAACACACTTGTCCCACAGGAGGCATTTCAGTTCTGCACCCTCACTGCTAGATGCCACTAAATGCTACACACTCGTCCCTTAACCATGCACTTTAAACCTAACTAAAGGCTGGCAAAAAGATGCCTTTAGTCTGCTTTAAAAGAAAACACTGTTGTTGCAGACCTTGTGGCAGAAAATTCCAGAGTAGTATTGTTATGACCGAAGGCACCATCAGCTGATTTAGAATTTATTCTTGGTTTAGTGAGGGGACATTTAGCCGATAGTCTGTCCAGGGTGTATTTGGTGAGCATCTCGAACATTTAGGAAGGGATCTAAACTATTCATAGGTTTAAATCAATAAGAAATATTTTTCCAATCAGTTGTTTGTTTTACTGAGAGACATATGAAGAGAAGTTAAAAAGGACAGATGAGTTCAAAGCCTTGGGTTTGAGCTGATACTCTGACTGCAGCGTTCTGAATAAGCTGGAGTTTATTTAACTTTGTTAGTCCAGCAAAAAGTGCATTACAGTAATTCAGTCTACTGGAAATAAATTCATGAACCAGCTTTTCAGTATCTGACTGCGACAGGAAGCATCGAACTTTAGATACATGTCTCAGATGATAAAATGCAGCCTTGGAGGTATTAGATTTGCACTTCTGGAAGTTAAGATCAGCATCTGAAATCAAAGGCAAAGACTTGGCATGCTCACAAGGTTTTACTGACAGTCAACAAAAAGTGAATCTGGTGCCTCAAAGCTTTGGGACCTACGAAAAGAAACACAGAACAGAGAAGAAGAAAACAGCTTTTATAAGTAAAAATGTTCATATAAATGACTTATTAAGTTTGAGCCTAAAAGAGAAATACATAATTTAAATTGTTGTCCCTTAACCAGTCTGTTGTGTTTTAGTGCTCTTGTTTTGACCTGAATTTAGCAATGCAGTAAATACACACATGTAGCACATCATTTGGTCCCTGCAGGTCACAGCTAACTCACAAAACTGTGTCTTTGTGTCATCATAACAACATTATCATGTTTTTCTTGTCCCTCAGTCTCATGACAGAGGCAGTTAAACTCTTAACAGAAGTTGACATGGCTGATCTTGTGATAATACGATACAAAACAGTGTTTCATTGGGTTCAATGAGCAGAAGACAAGCATGCTTTTATTCTTTTTAGCCCCGCCTTACTGTTGTAAAGGTTACAGTAGCTGTGGTCATGCATCCCAAATCTGGCAGCAACAGACTGGGAAGGTCATACTCTTAAAATCCCTGCCTGGGCTGTGTGACTGCCTCGTAGTTATGCCAGCAGCCCAGTCTCTGTCTTCATCTCTCTCTCTCTCTCTCGCTCTCACGCACACACACACTTTTTCTGTCTCTGTCTCTCTGAGGAGAAGCTGGCAGTGAAACAGAAAGCTCATTCAGCCTCTAAAATACAGAGTAGGTCTGAGGTGGAAAAAGAGCATCACAGTCGGTGAATGTTCGGCAGAGTTGATGACTAAGCAGAAGTCAACAGACACAGAGCAGCTTATTGGCTCAAACATGGCCGCCCAACAACCTCATACACACAGCTGATTCTTTTAAAAACCTCTAATGTTCTCCAGTGACTTCGGAGAGTATGTGAGTCTCCTTCAAGGAAATATGCATCGTGCTGTACATCAGTGGTGTCAAATGCTAAAATGTGACTCACCTTACTGCGAGTTGCTATGCAACCAGAGGAAACTCCCACGAACTGCTGCTGGCAGCGCTATGCATGAAAGTATGACACGGCTTAATAATTTATTCTGCTCTCAGAGACACTGTAAATAATAATGAAAAGCACACAAAATGCCTCAGGTGCAGCTGTTCGATTCAGCTTGGTCTTATTATAATCTCAGCGTGCAGTTAGTTTGTAGCAAAATTCATTCACAAACAACAAAAACACACAAAAACACACTGCATGCTCATACTGTAGCAGTCACTGAAAACACATAATGATAAACATGCTACACTGAAGCAGTCATAACTGAATGAATAACAGAGCCCCTCGAGCACGGCTGTTAAGTGGTTTGATAGCAGCTGGAATAAATGAGAACAGCTGTAATCAGCAGAAACTAGAGCCTGAGGAGAAATGAAAAATGGTGGGACGGTTATCTCCATCATTTCAGCGTGCCACAGACTCACTCAAAGTGGAAAAACTGCCTCATTTTGTGTCTGTCACAGAAATATGCGGAAGACTGTTGTAATCTTTCCAGACATTAACGATCGCTTGATGACAAATGATGAGGTTTATTTAGTTGCTATGAAATTATTAGAGTCGCTAATGTGCCAATTGTCTCATTATTGTTCCAGAAGATAATTTTAAAGAGCTTTTTCTAATTAACTTTGATCTTGATCCTCAGTTTGTGATCCGTTTTATACATGGAAGTGATGGCTGGCCTCACCGAGTCCTCCTGCAGGAAGACATAATACTGTATGCTCCAGTGGCTGCCGGATTATCAGCCGCTCTGCCTTTAATACTTAATTGTTTCTCTTCTCGAGGGAAAAGTTTGTATGACAGGCATCATTTAGACCTGTGCAGTGTTTGCAATCCAATACTGCAGCTCTGAAGCGAGTTAGAGCTACAACGATTAGTAGATATAACAATTAGTCTATCGACAAAAAAATATTCTGCAGCTATTTCAATCATTGATTAGTCATTTAATTTGTTTTTCAAGGACAGATGGCAAACGTCTTCGTGTCCCAGCTACTCCCTTCTGATGAATTGCTGCTTTCTTTCTTTTGCATGATAATAAACTGAATATCTTTGTAGTTTCGGACTCAGTCAGACAAATCAGGCACATTGAAAGCATCTTTAAAGAGGCACACAACAGCAATTATTGTTTTCATTTATTTATTATTGCTTCATTCAAAGGTCCAGCGTGTAGGATTTAAGGGGAAATATTGGCAGAAATTGATTATAACACAATAAGTGTGTTTTCTTTAGTGTATAATACTGTAAAATAACAATCGTTTGTTTTCTTTAGCTTAAAATGAGCCATTTATATCTACATAGGGAGCGGGTCCACACTCACAAAGTTTGCCATGTTGCACCGCCGTGTTTCTACAAACCAAACACTGGCTCTAGATAGGGCCATTCATGTTTTCACATTTGTAATTTGCAGCCACTCTGCAATGAGCAGCACCAGAAATACACTGATTTTTTTTAATTTTTTTTTTTATGTGAAACTGCTTTTTGTCTCAGTGTTTTAAGCAGTTTAAATCAGAGGATCCATTTGTTTTGGAGAGAAGAAGACCTCTGCAGATAATTCAGCTCCAGGTAAAAACCCCCTGAACGCCTGGATCTTAAGTTATCAGAGAAAAAAGGGCACACATTAGCAGGTGCTGGGCGAGCATCCCATCTGTGATGAGCCACACATCATTGGACAAACACTGATTTGTAGTGGAACCTGCTTTATTCAGTGTTTTGCCAGTTTTAATCATCTAGTCTCTGTGTTTTGGAAAGCAGGACATCTCAGTGGATAATTAACCTCCTAAACAATGAACGCTGAAGAGTTTCTAACAGGGGGCAAGTTTCAGCTGGTTGCAATCTGCAATTCTCACCGCTAGATGCCACTAAATCGCCCTAAATCTTCCACACTGCATCTTTAAGAGAACCAATGCACATTAAAGAACATGGCTGTAAATGTGCCACAGTTTGACAAGAGGCTATTTCTCATCTGGAGTCCCTGGACAGATGTTACGTCGCCCTAGAAAAAGAAAAGAAAGAAGATTAAAATTACAAAGTTACTGAGATCATTTATAAACGTGCAGAGCAACAAAAGAAAAGAAAGCAGCTGGACCAAACCAGACTAATTAAGTCAGAATATAATTGGCAAAGTAATAGACAATATAAATAATTGCTAGTTGCAGCCCAACAACAAATACTTCCTTTGTGAAGCTAATAGCGTTCTATTGTGTCTGAAAGGTTATTATTATGGTAATTTTCGTAGATGTACGTTTTGGAATTGTTGTGTCGAATTGTGTTACATTGCGATTTGTATTGTGCCACCCCATGTGCTGGAAAAAAAAAAAAACAGGGAAGGGACTAAATGTTGCAGTGTTGCAGTTGTTTGTATTGGATTGTGCAGGTGTTCATGGGCTCTGTATTGAAGTGGGAGGAGAGCAGTACATAGAAAACTCCTGTCAGGTTTTCATATCATATTCATCACACACACACATACACACACACAGAGTTGCTGCAGTAGGCCTCAACCCTGAGGCGTGATTTATTCCTACAACCAGCTATGATAAAGTAAGTGCGTCCTGTGCAGCAGAAGAAAGCCGAAGGCTCTATAAAGCTCCACAGAACATGGAGGAGTCTGGCTATTTGCTGTCACTGTGTCTCAAAACACAAGCTCGAGCAGCAATCTTGAATGCAAAGTGAAGCTGTCAGGGCAGGGAGAGAGAACTCGCCTCATTAACGGCAGTGTCTGAAAGAGAGGAGCGTGTAGTATTAGCAAGGCAAGACTTCTGAAGGCTCTCTAATGAAAAGACATCAGAATAAGAATGTGATCTGCAGCACAGCTAAGAATGTGGAGGGTTTGCACTTAGTTTGACACCTCACATAAAGATAAATGTAATCAAGGGTCTTTGTTTTAATATAAATGTTTAAGTTCAGTGTGTTTTAGAATATGTCAGAGCACAAGACAGTGCAGTGGTATTTGTTCGAACCCTGCAGCAGCAGATGCCGTGTAAACCAGTAAATTGTTTGGATTACAGAACATCGCAGCGCTGACGCCAAACACAACAATGCATGCACAGAATGCTTGTACATCATTTTTTAATGCTGAAGATGTTTATTAAAGGGATACTTTGCCCATTTTCAACCAGCCCTCTATCAAAACAGTGTAGGTAGTATGTGTAAATGAACTGTGGTAAACTCTCTTCTATCTTACCAGCACCCAGATCTCATTTGCATCATTCAGCAGGATTTTTGCTGGCTCTAGGACTGCTGCTCGAACAACAGATCGTATTTCCTCTTTTATGTTTGCCCGTGGCTACCACTGACACAAAGAAGCAGATTGAAAGACCTAATTCTTTCTCAAACTCAGATCAAACTCAACTCAAATGGTAACACTAGGCAGTGCTGATCAAATATAAACCAAACTTCTGCTACTGTGCTGTCTATTTTTTTGCCTGAAATGTTTTCAGAAACATATTTTAGCTACTTCAGTCTGGACCACTGTGGTCAAAGAAAACTTAATTTCCATTTGCAGTATTATATTTGGAGGAATGGCTCTGTTCTGGGGCCTCTGCCTTTCCTAGGCCTAGGCAGAAAGCCTCCTCCACGCGCCTACGTGGAAAGGCGAAGGCGGAAAGAGCACACCTCTCTGCCCTTACACACGCAAATGAGGAAAGCCTGAGGCAGAGAAAGCAAACGCTCCCTGCCCTTCCATGCGCCTACACAAAAAGCCTAAGGCAGGGAGAGCAGCAACAAAGAGCCCCCAAGAACAGAACAAAGCAGCATTAATGACAAACAGAAATTACATTGATGAGTCAGACATGAAAAGGAGGAGCTGGGGTGGAGGCGGGTTGCAAGGCGATTTGCAGAGGAAGCAGCAACAGTAGGCAGGTCAGAGCAGTTTAAATAGGATGCCCTGAATGAGATTCCCCAATAGTTGCATAGAAAGGTATCATGTGATCTATGAGCTGACTCCCTTCCATCAATCAGCTGCTCCATCAGTTGATTGAGCTGTTTGAGATCAGCTGATGTAGCTGGGATGTGTGCTAAGCTTGACATTGTTTCCTGCATGAACTAACGCTATGCTCAATTTCTTAACTGTAAGACGAGATCATTTGTTACCAGCTGGCTGCCATGATGTTTTCGAAGCAGCAACTTGCATTTCGTCACCCACCAGCAGGAGCGTTTATTGGTTGGGTGTGGCGTTGTTCATTCTGGCAGTTTTAAAGTTCTACCTCTTGGAGCAAAAGCAAAAGCCCACAGCCCTTTTCCTCAGTTTTCTTTGGTCATGTAGCGCCAATTTCCAAAGTATTTGCACCTTTCTCCTGCATAGACAGCCCAGTTTTATGAAAAGACCATCTTTCCAGCAGTGAAATACCTCTTTAACTATAAATGTGCTGTAACTCTATATAATTAGTACTTGACATGTACTTTCTTCATTGTTATATACTTACAAAGCTGAGTTGATGTCTGCAATTAGATATATTAAGACTATATTGTACAGGGAGAGTTCTGCTCTGTGTAAGCCAAAGGTACGCATGTAGACACTGCATTCAGATTTCCAGCGGTGATATGAAGTGGCGTTTAACAAGAATGTTAGCCCTCACATAGAGCAGGATTTATGAGTTGAGGGCTGTTCATGTGTGTCATTAGATGGAAGAAACTGACGTGTGTGTCCTTGAGGCTGGATGAAAGGCTTTGAACATGAAGGAAACAGGAAGCAGGAAGGATGGTGTAACGAGTCTTTCAGTGGACACGTCTGTCTTCTTTCTCATTTTGTTAAGAGTGACATGAAAGGTTGATGTAACCAGTGCTTGTTACACTGTTGGCAGATGGACTCTGATTATATGAGTGTAAGATGCTTGGAGGATGCACTGGGGCTCAGTGTCAGTATGTGTGTGGTTCTTCAGTGGAAAGTTGATATTAAGACAATGCTGTCATGACTTTTTTTCTCTCTCTTTTCGAGCTGTCAAGCTGTCATAGAGCCGAGTGAGTGCTGCTGGTGTGTATAGATTGAAATGCTTGTATGATTTGCAATAGTCTGCTCTCGAGCTGATGCATTTAGCCGATGCATTTATCAGTGCATGGTGAGAAAATTAATTATATCAATTGATGAATAATTTAAGACATTTTTCAGGCAAAAATGCCAAATATTACCTGCATCCAGAGAAGGCTGGGTAATATATAGATTATACTCAGTGTATCACAGCTCATTCCACATGGCATTTATAAAATGACTATATCACAAACATTGAATACATTTTTTTTTCTTTCAAGCCACCACCAGTAGACTCGCTTTTGCGTTTCAGCTCTCTCCCCTCACAGATGAAAGAAGACATACAAACCATACCCTGACCACTCTCTCCAGTCCAATCACGTATAAGCAGGCATCTGTTTTTGTATCTGCAAGGCTCCAGACTGCGACTATTAAGTCGCGTTTTGCGACCATGGAGCACCACTGCAATTTGCAAAAATTATTAATATATGACCTGAAGAGCTGTTAGCTTGTTTCCCTCTCACAGTGAAAAAATCCTCACGTTTAACTGCACCCCTGTAATGGTTTAACTTTCCACTACTATTACTACTGTAACAGCTAACTGTTGAACGGAAGCTTCAGGTTTACAGCAAAAACATCAACACCGTCCGACCCAAGACGAGCCTGGTGCTTCAGAATAAAAGCAGTCTTATTTTACCAGTACTATATTTAACCTTATTATAACTGTACTTTGTTAAACTTTAATGTAACTATTTATAATTTAACCTAATTATAACAACGGTACTGTATTTTTTTTTATTATAACAGTACCTAATTTAACCTTATTATATCAATGTTTTATTTAACTATATTATAGCAGTTCTTTAACGTTATGATAACAGCACTTAAACTTTATTATAGCAGTACTTTATTTAACTTAATTATGACAGTATTTTATGTCACTTTATTATAATAGTACTTAATTTAACGTCATTATAACAATACTTAATTTAACTTTAATATGACAGTACTGTATTTGACTTTATTATAACTGTATATTATGTCGCTTTATTATAACAGTACTTAATTTAACCTTATTAGAACAATGCTTAATTTAACTTTAATTTGACAATACTGTATTTGACTTTATCATAAATACTTTATTTATAATTAACAGTATTTAATTTAACCTTATTAGAACAATACTTTATAGCAGTTCTGCTTTATTATCACAGGGCTTTATTTACTTTTATTATAACAGTACTCAATTTAACCACATTATAACAATACTTCATTTGCCATTATTATAACAGTATTTGATTCAATCTCATTAAAATAGTTTTTTATTTAACATTATAATAACAGTACATTTATTAACTTGCTTAGGTAGTGCAGTGGTTAGCATTGTCGCCTCACAGCAAGAGGGTTCCTGGGGTGGGGGAGCCCTTCTGTCTAGAGCTGGCATGCTCTCCCTGTGTCAGCGTGGGTTTCTCTGGGTACTCCAGTTTCCTCCCACAGTCCAAAGACATACAGGTTAATTGGCGACTCTAAAATTGCCCAGTGAATGTGAGTGTAAATAGTTGCCTGTCTCTATGTGTCAGCCCTGTGATAGTCTGACGACCTGTCCAGGGTGTACCCCGCCTCTCACCCAATGTCAGCTGGGATAGCTGCCCTACTCTGCAGATTTCCATACACATTTTATCTGTTATTTTTACCCCGTTTTGTTCCAGTTGCAGTTCTGTTTTTCAGATGACTATTGCATCCACAAGTACTGTCACTGTCATCATGCAAGTAAGCATTCGAGGACAGATTCATTCTCTGTTCTTGAGTCTGACAGCTGAATTTCAGGTGGCCTTTTCCTCCATAATGAATCCATTTCTGTCATGCGTATTGAAATGCTCCACATCATCACCTTGTCGTTGTATCTCTGGGTGACTCAGTCATGTGTGATTTGTAACGGGAATCTAGATTTTGAGAGGACTGCTCCAGCCACAATAAAATATTTACTCTCCCCTGATTGATCGGGGCTCAGAGCTGGATTAGTGGTTTCTTGGGAAACCAGTCATGTATTTTTTTTCCCCTGAGAGGCTTTTAAAACAGTGCATTTTCTCTTTCATCATCCCTTTTCTCTCACCCTTTCATCCTCGTCCGTTTCACATCTCCTTCTCGTGTAGCCATACTCTCTACACATCTCCTCATGCTGCCTTTCTCTTTGTGTGTTTGTGTGTAATGCATACAAATGTGTGACATTATGACATGATAACACAATGTAGCCCACTGAATCTGTCTCACCCAAAAAAAAAAACCTCACCATTTGATCCAAGTGTCAAAACAGAACGACACGCGAGCAGCTGTCCTTTGTTGGAGCGGAGAAAGCTCGTATTCATGCTACAGCCACGTCTTCCTCATGCGGGCCTTTCAGTCAATCATCTCCGCTCTTTAATATTAATGAGGCATAATTTTGAATTAATGGCCAGAGATGATGACAACTGTGAAAGGAGGCTGACCAGTGATTATAATTAACATTTAAACAGAATCCTTCAGAAGATCATGCCTTATTAATCATGCCTGTTACAGCTGGATGTCTCTGCTATACTAGACTATATTTGTTATGGCTTTTAAGTGGCAGGGAAATGAAACATTGTTGGCTTAGCTATTCATTATTTCCCTGAGCATATGCAGTAGCAAAGGACATTTGAGGTCTTCAAAGCCTATTTTCATTCGTTTGATAAAAAACTGTAGCTTAGATTTTTGTTAGCAAGCTCTCAAGGCCTAAATTTAACAAGACTGGAGCTTTTTCTATTTCCAAGAGCTTAAAGGGACAAGGAGGCATCAGATTTTGAATGAATATGAGGCAAACAAGCCGCTTATTCTGGTCTCGAGGGAGGAAAAGCAGCAGAGAGCAAAACCAGTGTTTGTTGTTTGGGCACTGAGGGGGAACGTGTGGTAAAACTAAAATGTAGCACTATGACCTTATACTTTCTAATCAGTGGTATTGATTGTATCTCAACCGCTGTGTGTTAGTGTTCCTGTTAGGATTTAGTGAGGCACATTGTTTGTATTGGAGCTTAGCTCTTGTATGTAATGTTTAATTCAATACGGATAGATCAATCGGAAGTGTGTAACAGTATGAAGAGAGGAGATAGGACAGGATCCCCCAGAGTATAGATGTGTGGTGGAGTAAAGCCAGCAGGTAGATGATTGAAACTTCAGCACATCCCAGAGGTAACAGTGATGATGGGGAGATGGGGGTTGTGCAACACCAGATTTACCCAGCATTTGATTACTGTATGTACATACCAGATCTGCAGTTTCTAGGCAGTAAAATATGAAACTTTGCATGTAAAGTTTGAAGAAAATCAACTCTATATGAAATATTTTGTCTTGATCTCATGAGTTTTCTTTGCACAATAAAATTTATTTGACCCCTTAATCATAATACAGTGTGGCATGTGGTAAGATCAGTGGTGCAATTAGCCTTTCGATAAGCCCTGCCCCTTTGTGATGGTCCGACTAGCTGTTTAGAGTACTGCTGATCGACACAGAGGACAATGAATATAAAGGGAAACTTTGCTGATATTGAACCAGCTGTGTGGCATCACAGTGTGTGCAGATGAACGGTGTTTGGCTTCGCCGCCGTGCTGCTGCCAGCACCTGGACCTCCGGGGGAAGTCAAACAACGTTCATCTGCACACACTGTGATGACACACAGCTGGTTCAATATCAGCAAAGTTCCCCTGCTTCCCTTCACTGGTTCCTGTACAGCAGGGTCGGTCTTTGTTTCACTGTTATAATCATTATAAAGCAAAAGCAGCATGTGTATACATTCAGTAGGCTATATCTTCAGTAGCTAGCTAGCTAACCCTACACTTTTCAGGGTTTGATTTTGGTTTTGGAACAGGGAAGAAATGTGTATCTTTTTCCAACCTCTCCAGGTAACGAGTATCATTAATACACGACGTGCCCCAGGCACAACATTTAGCTCCAAATCCACAAAACCAGCCTGAAAATGAAGGAAATCTGAAATGACTGCATTAGAGTCAATGGAGCACAGCTGTGTTGCTGTTGGACCCTGGTCTGAGCCGGCCTAATGCTACATTATGATTGGTCAGTCTGTTTATGGGGGCAGGACTTAGTGAAGGGTCAATTTTAAACATACCGTAAATAGCACTATATGATATAAATATTTGATGACCTGCAAAATCCTGTGATAAAGATTAACAATGAGCAGCTATAGCTGAAAGAAAAAGTATAAATCATTTAAAAAAAATTAATATCTGTAGGGAATTAATGGCTCAACTGTGATAGTGTATTACTGCCATGCCAGACAAAGAAAAATTGATCACTATCACATTATAACGTGAAAAGTTTTTTACGTTATTATGACACAAACTTATCATGTTGTCCTGTTACATAAGAAACTTGTCTTGTTACAACAATGCACTATTTATCATTGTTGTTTCCCCATTAAAACATGACTATTACATTATAAAAATTTGTTATAAAGTTATCACATTATAACATTAAAACATTTTATGTTATGATAGGATAAATGGTCAATTGTTATGACACGAAAAGTTTCTTGTTATGTTACGTAAAAATATATCTTGTTTTGTCAGAGCTAAACTTTTCACCTTTACAACATGGTACTTATCTTTTTCTGGCTTGGCAGCAATATGCCTCTATGTTAATTATTCCATATTAATTAATAATGCCAGATTAATTATTCCGCTGCACCCTCTCTAGTTTACTCTGTGCACCACATGGCTCAGCATTAATCTGTGAATTGTCATTTAACACTTAATTGTACTTGTGTACTTGTGTTTGGCCATGTCGCTGAGCTAGTTTGCTGTGTCTGTTAAGTAGCTCTGTTATTCACTCACTCAACAACAGGAAACGGCACTTCACAATAAAAGCTTGTGCCAGAAATTCACTGCACTTCAATATGAAGTGTGTTTCTAACAAACTTGACACATTCGCGAGTCACTTGCGGTCCATTCAGAATGGACCTGCGACCCACTGTTGGACCACGACCCACCAGTTGGGAACCACTGGATTAAACAAATCAGATAACGCCTTTTAATTACTTTGGAGATGTTGTTAGGTGGATTTTGTTGCCTTTAGAGTCAGACCCAAGGCTAGCTGTTTCCCTGTTTCCAGTCATTACGCTAAGCTAATCGGTTGCTCACTCCACTTACATATTTACCACACAAATATGAGAGTGGTCTTTTCATCTAACTCTGTGTGCTGTTCTGAACAACATCCCAGCAAAGAGTGTGTGTGTGTGTCATAAAGTCTGTAGCTAGATGCTCAGTGTGTGGGTGTGTGGGTGAGATGGAAACAAAGATAGAGAGGAGACAAAACTCTGCGGCACCGTCAGCAAACTGTGAACACCAGGGTCACAAATATGCGGTTACCCCTCACCCACGAGCATGAATCGGTGTTATGAGGATGTGTGAAGCCACTGCCGAGTCACTGTCTCTGAATCACGCCCCAGACTTAACAACCTGCATGTTCATCGCCCGGAAAAGATGGCGGCCTTCCTTTCCAGCTCCCCCAGCGTCCGGGTAAACACGCGTGCATGTTTGTCACCTTGAGGCTTTCTTTCCGAGGTGCTGGAGTGAGTCACGCTTGTTAGAGCGAGGTGTGCTCGTGTGTGTACGTCTGAGTGTGTGTGTTGAAATTAGGATTGACAACAGGAAGCAGCCACATCCCATTTCTCTCCCCTCCTCTGTCAAACCTCCTGTGCTTTCAGCTTCCACATGACTGCAGATTTCTGTTTGCTGTCTGTTGCTTTAGCCTCTGCAGTGTTTTTTCCTCACAGTCTTTGTGCCCATTCCCTCCTCTTCATTGGGTTTTTATCAGCTCTGTTTTTCCTCTCCTCTTTATTTCTGGTCCTACCCCCTTTCTCCTCTCACGTCTCCTGGGATCCAGCAGAGATGTATTTTTTTTCCCTCTCTCCCCCTCTGCCCACCCTACAACATCTTTCTCTGCCTTCGATCACATTCCTGAATCTCTTGCTTCTTCTCCATGAGGATTTCCACGCTGAGTGTGGTTCCTTCAGCTGAGTGGTTAAGCTGCCAGGCGGTGTAGTGCATCCGCGCATTTCTTCCTTACACAGAGAAAAAGAGGGAACGGCTTTACTGTGTTGCCTCCGACACGTTCCTCCTCATGGGATGGGTGCATCTGTCTCCAGCAACAGCAAAAATCTGATACTGTTGAATAATTAACGAAGACTAATTACAAATGCATTACAATTTGGATGCCAAAACACAATCTACAGTACATACAGACCAACCCCAGCTACTCTATTAATAGCAGTTGTGAGATAACTATATGGCATTATTCTGGAGGCTGAACTAAAAACAGTGCTCAGTCATTGTTGCTGTCCGTTTATTAACTTCAGTAATGCGAGCACAACTTTGGCTTCAGGCTGCTTAATCATACACCACATTAGGTACAGCTCCAATCATTGAATTAAAATAAATGATACTTGGACTCATTAATTGTGCGCCGTAATGAGATGCATCATATACAGTCGGATGAATCAATGATATAATCTGCTGAGGCGGTCTGCTAATGCATGTTATTTTGACATGAGCACTTTCTACTCCCAGCATCTGCCTTCCTTCATATTCAGTGCGTTTTTTTGATGTGCACGACGCTCTTACGAGCCTCATCATCATCACTACAGCAATTCACTTAGAAGTGCCAAAAATTTGTTGCGTGATTAGATAGTGGGAGGTCCATATTTTAAATCTCGGCAATCCTGTGTCAGTTTTGATAGTGATTTTGAGTTGCGAGCGAATTCTCCATGTGGATCTGATTATTTATGAGAGCCAGTCTTGTGTTTATATTGCACAGAGCATATGATATTCTTATCAGTGCCCGGTTTAAACATCCTTCATTCTTTCCCTTCCTTCAGGCTAGGCACGATTATTTGTTTAGCGCACTTCATACACAGAGGAAATTCAAAGTGCTTCACATATTGCATTAGAAATAAACAAGAAATACAGCATATAAACACTTAAACACAAATTGCAAGGATAGGATAGGAAACTTATTTCAAATATAAAAGAGAGATGCACAAGAGGTAAAGATGTAAGTGTTAAACAGATAATGGTGAGTGCTTACAGCTGCACTCATACATTGTCATTATATTAACAATGGATTGAATGACTGTGTAATGTGAAAGGGATCGCTTACAGTGATGAACCCACAGAGAATCATCACCTAACTCCTTACTGTGTTGTTGTAGCAACATACTAGCATACATCTGACACTGTAATTACCCACGTAATGTTTGCCCATGCTGTGTTCACACTACGAGCGACAAAGCAACAGCATAGCAACAACATTAACGCAGAGCTGCCATTGAAGTGCAGCAGGAGATATGTCTGTAGCTGGTGAAAATGGTGGAGCATAAAGGAAGGTGGATATTGAACCTAATTAAGAGTCAAGCAAGAAACCTTAGTGTTATCCTGGACTCAGATTTAAATAGTCATCTGCCTGCTACCATTTAAAAAACATCGCTAGAATCAGAGGAATGATGTCAAAGCAAGACCTTGAAGGGCTCATCCATGCCTTTATTTCCAGTAGATTAGATCATCGCAATTGTCTTTTTGCAGGACTCAAAACAAGCTGTGTGGCAGCTTCAGCTTATTCAGAATGTCCTGACAAAAACTAGGAAATGCAACCACATTACTCCAGTTCTAAAATCCTTACACTGGTCACCTGTCACTCAGAGAATTGATTTCAGAATCTTGCTGCTTGTGTATAAATCACTCTGTGGCTCAGCACCCAAATATATTCCTGACATGCTTGTGACATATGAACCTTCTAGGACCCTGGGGACATCTGGGGCCGGCCTATTGACTGTCCCAAGAGTCAGAACAAAACATACTGAAGCAGTGTTTTGTTATCATGCAGCACAAACTTGGAATAAGCTCCCAGATGATGTTAGACACCCCCGACTCTGACCACTTTAAGCCAAGGCTAAAAACATTCCTTTTTTCACTGCCTACTCCACCCTGTGATGACTGCAACCTTATTTTTAAACTGAATTTTAAATAATTTTAAATATTATTATCTTTGCACCTCTTGTCTGCACTTTGGCTATTTTTAATGTTTTTTTTATTGTAAATCATTTAGTAATTAATTTTACCTTTTATATCTATATATCTTTATATTGTGTTTTATGTATATTTTTTAATTTTTGTTTTTTTCAACAGCAGTTTACAAAGCAAAACATAAAATATGAAGAACAAAGTAATTTTTCCTGCTGTTCAAATTTTTTTCACACTTTAAAAACTTTGTAGAACTTTTAGGGAGAGATTAATTGCACATACAAGTGCCATATGTCTGGGATTAAAGAGACAAAATAAAGAACAAAAAAACAAACAAACAATAGAATAGCAGTCAATTACGTTTGCTTGACTAAACATCACAGGGTCTTTTGTACCACCACAGAATCAGATTGTATAGATCTTGCGCATTTCACCCACTTTGCCCAAAATGTAATGAACACATTTCTCTGAAGATGAAAAGAAAAAGTAGTATTTCCCTAAAATATCATTTACAATATCTATCCACTCCTCTAATGTGGGGGTTCAGGAAGCAACCAGCACCTAGTGAGAGCTTTCTTGCAAACAGATATCAAAATACCAAACATATATTTGTCAGAACGCTTTGCCTCAAACTTTATGTTTTATATTTTATTGCTCTGTAAAGCACTTTGAGTTGCCCTGGTGTATGAATGTGCTATACAGATAAAGCTGCCTTGCCTAATTTTCATAATAAAAAAAAAACCCTTCCAAGTGAATACTGCTGGATGTGTTACTGTTTGCTAGTAAGTTTGTCATATTATATGGTGATAATATCTCAATGTCTCAATCAGTCACAGTGAATAGGGAACAAACAATTTTTAACCAGGATTTAGGGCAAAGCTGGAGTAAAATTTAGGAACGTTTGTTGTAGCTTTAGTACCCTTAACTGATAAACCCCATCCTGTCCCTTCATGTGGTTGAAACCAGACTATGCCTCCTGTCTATATCTTCAGTTCATCCCTGAGAGATCCCCAGTTCGTACAGTGTTTCTAATGTGTTGGCTGTATGTGGAAATTCCCCTTTCCTTTTCCAGAATTAGCGAGGATAGTTTATACTTTGATGAGGATGAGTTGATTGGAGGTTCTTGGAGCTGAGACAGTTTATGTCTCACACACAAACACTCACATTCTTCTTTCTTTTCCCTGTTAAGTATCATCTCCCGCAGCGGACACAGCGTACAGTAATGGCCTCTTTCTATCACTTTACACCCAGTTACAAAGAGCCCAGTGAGCCCAGAGTAGATAAAAATCATGCTATCTCACATTATGAACAATTACCAAGAGAAACTCTAAACAGGATTGATCGCAGGAGAGAGGAAGAGAAGTTATAGCCACTTAATTTTGATATCATTTACTGATGCAGTGGTTGTTTACTCACACATCGGATAGCACGTGTGCTTTCTTTTCCACCTGCAGTCAAACACCTAGACTAATTTTGGAGTCATATTTTTATAATCTTTGCCTGAGGATAAGAAAAGTTAACTGTGCCAGATGGCAAACTATTTTTATCCCAGAGTGCCCCCATTTCAAGAGAATTCACTGTGAGTGCCGGTGCTGTTGTGTGGATGGATCCTGGGTTATATAATGGTTAGTAGTAGTGGATGTTCGACATCAGTTGAATGTAAAAGTATCCATCCTGATGAACGGCTTGACTTATTTTATAGGCACAAAGCTATTTAAACTGAAGGGACACTGATTTTTTATGTCCCCATTCCCCGTGTGCAATTTTTTAATGGCTCCTTCAGCTTTGTCAAGGTCAGATGTCTGGATTGTCTTGTTAAGCTCTCCTGACTGCATTGCTTAGACTTTAAAGGCTGTTTACAAGGACACAAAAAGAAATACTTCTGGGAAAGCTTCGGGGAATTGGAGAAGTCCCATATGGAGGGCAGCTCCACATTAACAGGCATGAAAAGACAGAGGGACGTTCTGTAGAAGTCAGATGTAGGATGATGGGTAGGGTGATATTCAGATATGAAAAGGTTTGTCTGGATGTACAAAGTAGTGCTGAAACAATTATTATTGGTAGATAAACAGAAAATAATAAACAGGAATTATGGTAATCAATTACTTGTCCATAATAAGGAGAAAAAGTGTTTGTTCCAGCTCCTCAAATGTGCAGATTGGGTGCTTTCTCTTGTTGTATATCATCTTGGTTAAAATGTCTTTGTGTTTGAGACTGTTGGTCAGACCAGACAAGCAACTGAAGATGTCATCCTGGGCCCTAAGATAATGGTGGGCATTTTTCAAGGACATTTAACTAACTAAATAATTCATGGATTGATCTAAAACAACAAACTCATCCATGATGAAAATTCTAATCAGTTTCAGCTTGTAGTACTCAAGATCGGTTTTGGTCTCGAGAACACTTGACAGCATTTTAAGTCGGTCTTGTCTCTGTCTCGGACAAAGAGGACTCAGGATTTAATTTCAAGACCATTGCCTGTGCAAAAAGGAATGTTGAATAAAGATGGTGAGGTTGTATTTCAGCTCCTTTGTGTTTCTTTTTCTTTGCTCATAAAAAAACAAAAAAAAAAACAAAGGAAAATTCCCACACATGAAATGTGGCTTTGCGATGGCTTTTGATTTTATCGAGTCATTTCTCATGGGTCACTCATACATACACACATATGTACAGTATGTCATTAAAGAGGTTAATAAAGAGGAATTTAAATATGTTTTCTGTTGGTAGTTTTACGGGAATGTGTCTTTCAGATCAATCTGAGGAGCACTTACTGTTTGCATGTTCTACATTTTATTGTAAATGTGTCATGCAGTGTGGGAGTCACACTGGTCTGGCGTTGGTCATGACTAGAGCTGTACCTGACTCAGAACTGTGTCAGTCGAATCAGATTTGGATGTGTAATACAAATATTCAGCAAATCCATTTAGAGTTTGAAGGGGCCTCAGCAGGACGTTCAGAGTGACAACAGCATTTATGTAATATAGTAAACAAGCTAACAGTACTAACGATGAATCAGAAATGTGCCACAACATTTTTTGCTGACACTACATATCAAACAAAAGCCAGAGACTGTCCAAGTAGAAGAGACAAGATATCACGTCTGCAGCTGTCTGTACCAAAGAGTGCTCACTCTGCAGCAAAATCTGGTGACCAAATTGTCCCCAGAAGTACACTGCACAGCACGGTGACTAGCAAAAACACAACAAAACAAAAAGACTGCTGGACTTGAAGCAATGTCAGTCGACTGAGGGGTCTCCGACTGATGATTCGAATTTCTGACTTTCAGGGGGCAGCCCAAGTCAGCCCCTTGGGGATCAATAAAGTATTTCTGATTCTGATTCTGTTGTTGTTTTCACAACTTGTCCCTGCTACCTCCAAGTGGCCAAAAAAAGTATATATTATTGCAGGTTTAAAGGAGCTGTATGAGGACAGAGGTGTTGTTTGCATGTCTTTTTCAGTGTCACCAAGGTAACAAAGAACAACATTTTTGATTGACCATTTTTATTTTAACTTGTTCTATGTGACTGATTCGGACATATATCAAACAAAGGCCAGTTTCCATCAGTGCTCATCAGCAGGACATTAGGGACTGCTGATATTACTCACAATCAGAGCTTTAACTTATCGAGTCAATATGACTAATCACATCTGAACATGTAGGAATGTTTATCACCAAACCATACACAGATTTTTTTTCAAAAACAACCACCGCAGGGAGTGCCAGAATTATACAGTGTGCCGTTCAGGCTGTAGACAACTACAAACGCTGTCTGAGTTCCTGGTTTGTTTGCCTCTGTATGAGTAACACACTGTCCCTTAAAATGACGGGAACTTGGCCCTTCTGTGCCTGCGGCGGTATAAATACCCAGCTGCTCTCTCACCCTCTATTCCTCTTCTCCCTCTCCCTCCCTTTGTGTTGGTGTTGTGTATTTATCTCTGTCACCAACCTCGGTGTACGTAGTCCCCATACAAAAAAGGCAGGATTGCAGCTTATGTGAATTTGAGAGGTTGCACAAAAAAAAAGTACCGCAGCAACCATTTTATTTGAACAAGTACATTTTTGCCACAAGCAGATCTGTAATGTGCCCCGAAATTAGACAGATTTACGAATAGGTTTTAATAGAGCTCATCGCGGAGTTTAAAGAATGTCCCATTAATATCTGCGTTCCCCTCTCTGCCCTCAGGGAAGTCGCCCAGATTGACCAGTTCCTTCAGGAGACGGCGGCACGTGAAGCCAATGCCAAGGTGCGGCTGCAGCAGTTCATCGAGGAGCTGCTGGACCGGGCGGACCGCGCAGAAAAACAGCTGCAGATCATCAGCAGTTGTGGCACCACGCCGAACGGCAGCCTGGGACGCTGCAGCCTCCAGGCCTCAAAGGGCAATGGACGCCAGGTGAGGATATCCTCACTTGAATCTTATGTTGCATCGACGGGTTGCTGCTCAGAACACACTATAGAATGCATTATGAGATGTTCTGTTTCTTGTGTGTTTTAAGATTTGACTTGACTGTATATGTGATTTTTTAGTTATTTCCTGTTTTGTGCAACAGAATAATACACAAATATACAATATATAATTTACAAATAAACAGTGATCACATTAAAGTGCATCAGTATACAGACAGAAATATAAAAAAATTACATTTCAGATCGAATTTTGCGACACATTTCAAATGTCATACGTCATACATTAATGTTATCTCAGTAACTCAGTATTATTTCATAACACTGTCATTTTTTTATATGAATTCTTGTTTTATCATCCAACACTCTTCAGTATGCTGCTTCCAGCTTTCCGACAGTCCTTGACAGAGCAGCTTTCTGCTTTTGAATAGTGCATAAGCATTGATTTTATTGAGTAATGTCCCTGTAATGCACCACAGGTCGAACCCATAATAGACTTCAAGATGCCCGAGACAACAAGTCTGCTCTTCTTTATAGAGCCGAAGTGCGGTAACTGTTCAGGACATTCCCCTGTTTTCACACGCTGGCAGGCGAAATCCAGTAAACAAGAATCACCTCAAAATCTGCACACATGCAAGACTAGATGATTCTGCACTAGATTAAACCCACAGGCTCAGTGTTGGTTTGCAGAACAAAAAATCACGAGAGTGTGGATGTAAATGTGGTCTGAACACGTGCGTGAGGTCTTTTAAGTCATTAAGCTCATTAGTTGTTTCCTCTGTTCCAGGAATCAGTCAGTCATTAGCTTTGTGTTGACTGTATTAGCTCGACTTTAATTTAACCTTGCACAGATGTTTTTTACTACCTGAAATTGACCATTGACCTAAAGTTGCAAGGTATGGAGGGTACAGTTGGTATTTTTCAAGCTGGACCATATTTTCATCTGCTTTTGGGCCCAAGTGACGAATGGAGACAGCTATATTCAAAACTGGTCCAGTATTGAGTGAGAAACAGGCTGCAATGTAACCACACCCGTTGTTTTTGCCACTGTTATGTTCAGATTATTATCCTAAATGTATGAAAACATTATGCCAAGGATCCCTACAAAGATAGACCCTTTTTGTTAAAGAGTAAGATCCTTTTTTTAAAACCAGAAACAGCCCCGTAAGTGCTTTTGGTAAGCCCACCAGACTTCATTCAGTAAACATTAATTTTAGCATGTATAGAGACGTCATATTTTCACATCTAACTGGGTGAATTAAGGGTTTCTTTCAAGCAAAACACAGTCGATGATTGTTGAAACAATGGAAAGATGAATGAAGATGGCTTTTGTTGGTTTTATTTTGTGTCTGTCAACTTTGACTTAAGTTTGTTTCACAATGATAAAGTTAACGTTTATTTTAATGGAGTCTGGTGGGTTTGGCGATGGCAATTTCGGGGCCGTTTCTGGTCAAACTAAAACACTCCTACTCTTTGACAAACAGGTTCCTTTACTTGATGTTGTCAAACAATCTAGGGGTGCCCAGTAGCTCACCTGGTAGAAAAGGTGCCACATGAACAAAGGCTCTGTCCTCGCCACAGCAGCCAGGGGTTTGATTCCAACCCACAGCCCCCTGCTGCATGTCATCCCCCCCCATCAATTAAAGGCAAAAAGCCCTTAAAAGTATATTTAAAAAAAAGAAAGAAAAGAAAATCAATCTTAGCATGTCAGTGTCAAAACAAAGCACTTTTAGTGGATGTAAATTAACAGTACACAATTGCCCTTTAACGTTACATTGCAACCTTTTTCACCACTGCAGGGTGTAGCGCTGTCGCTCGATATCGGACTCATTTCAAAAACTGTTGTTTCCTTTTTGTCACATAGACACAAAAATGGAAAAAAGGGTCCATGTTAAAAAAAAACAAACATACCCTTTAAATGATTGTACATGGGATTTTATTTTTCTAAAACATTTAGGTTTTGTGTGACTGGTACTCAAATGCGTTCAAGCTTTCTTACCCTGACAAAGAATCAAGGCTTCTCTCCTTTAGTTCATCAAATTTTCAATATCCCAGTTACAGATTAGCCGAATACACAACCTAGTCAAAAGAAATTGGACACGCAAACACGACACTCTTATATATGATGTTAAACATCTCTTTGCAGAAACATGGGCATTAATACGATGCTCTAACAGCCTCCCCTCGCAGGTTTTGACACCTGACTGCAGGAGTTTGCTCCCATTCAGTCACAAGAGCTTCAGTGAGGTTGGTGCGTTGATGTTGTTTGATGAGATCTGGCTTGCTGTTTCTATTTCTTCCCAAAGTTGTGGATAGGGTTGAAGTCAGAGCTCTGTGCAGGTCAGTCAGGTACCCCAAAATGTGGACTCCATCTCTTTATGGACCTGGCTTTGTGCACAAGAACTCAGCACACTTAAACACTATCCCACCATCACTATCATGCTTTATGAGTTGGTAGGCCGGCCGTCATCTCTTCTTTGTAAACAAGGCCTTGCTGGGTAAGCGTCCCCCATATATATGTAATCTCCTGACGCAGACCTCCAGCAGTCCAGACATAATTTCATTAGGTGGTATTTTTACCAGGTTTCAAGTGTTTGCACTGAGCTGGGGAAAAAAGCTGCCTCCTACTCTGCTCCCTAAACTCTGAGTTACCTGCAAATTACATCATGATATTATGGTCCCCTTAGAAGAATTCAAAAGCATGTTAAAAGTCCAGGAAACTGAGAAATGCAACTGCTCTTTTCAAGCTGGTTTTAGTCTCTTTATTCTATTTTCCTGTCCGCTGTTTCTTTATTTCTATTTCAGCTGTAGCTGGTGTGCTGTCTTGGCCAGTTCTGACCTTGAGAAAGAGATTTCTATATCAAGGGACTGTGTGGTTAAATACAGGTTAAATAAAAGAAAAAACTAAACTAAATATTGTCCGCCAGCACAGACACAAAGAGTAGAGAGCAGATAGAGAGACAGAGATGCCCTTCTCTCTTAACTCAGACCAAACTCAGATGAAATGGTAAAGCTAGGCAGTGCTGATCAAACATGAACTGATATTCTGTTACTGTGTTGCCCATTTCTTGCCTTAAATATTTTCAGAAACATATTTTAGCTTATCATTTAACTATAAATTCAGATCATTTGTCACCAGCCGGCTGCCATGTTGTTTCCTGAGGGAAAATGGCCAAGCTCGCATCATGTCACCCACCAGCAGGAGCGTGTATTGGTGTGGTGTGGCGCAGTGCATACTTTTAGTTGTAGGTTTTCTACCTCTTGAGCAAAAGTGGATAACACATCCCCTTTTCCCTGATTTCTGTGGTCATGTAGCACCAATTTTAAAGGCATTTGTGTCTTTCTTCTGCACAGACAGGACAGTTTTATGAAAAGACCGTCATCCCAGCAGTGAAATCCGTCTTTAACTGGAACTAAGGTGTTGAACTCAAACCATAAAAGCAGCCCTGGAGCAAAATTCCATAAAAATATGTGGACATGGGTGTCCACAGACTTTTGGCCATATAGTATATGTATGTATCGACAGCGTTTTGTTTTGTAAGTGATGCTCATCTGCCACAGAATCATAAAGTGAAACTACAGTAGAGGCTTGAAGCCTGTCTGCTTTGCATTCAGCATCAATAGCGAAGCTCTGCAGCAGACAACATCCTGACCAGAGAGCGTACTGGCACAAAAAGCTTCCTCATGCTCCGGAAACTGGAGATGGGCCCTTTGCCTCCAGGCTCTCCACAGCTTCCATTGTGGCATTTCCCCCCCCTCCTCTTCTTTTGCCTTATTACACGATGATAACACTGTAAAAGCAGACACTTTCTGTCCTTAAAAATGTCACTTATTCAAATTATCATCCAACACCTCTTGAAAGAGGGGTGACCTGTTTCATTGCACAAATCTGTGTGCTGCCATGGAAACCAGTGCTTGCTCTTGCTCGAGGTTCCAGCGTGATTTTGAATCAGATGTAATGTGGTACAGATCTGCCGGAGAGGAACAAGCTCTTTCATTTTTGGCTCATTATTTGAGAGATTCTCAGTAAAAAAATTCCTCTCCTCAGATCACTATCCTTGAGTGCAGAGATATTATCGACACCACTTAATAAAGTCATACAGCACAGTGAATTATGTAAGTGATACCTCTTTGTAATGCTGTAATTAACCTGTTGCAAAGACATCTGAAATTGTTTAACGGCATATTTTTTGCATTAGTCGATTACATTTAAAATGAAATATATATATATATTTTTCCCAGCTATCTGACCTGTGATTGACCCAAAACACTGCCGTCTAAATTTAGACGTT
The DNA here is from genome assembly GCA_019142605.1 of Cephalopholis sonnerati. NCBI lineage: Eukaryota > Metazoa > Chordata > Actinopteri > Perciformes > Serranidae > Cephalopholis > Cephalopholis sonnerati. Next base: position 29,346,813 of record JAGQAX010000003.1, on the reverse strand, counting down.
CTCCCTTGGATTTAAACATCAGTCAGTTTCACATAGGACTGTGAATAATCAACATGACAAGTACAAGTGTGGAGTCACAGACTGGTTGGCACCTTGTTACACTGTCAAGGAAAGCCCGGAGATGTCACCCAACCAACCCCACACCCTCACAACCTCACTCTCCGTCTCTCTGTCACGACATCAGTGAGGTCGCCCTTATCTCCTAGGAGACAGGTTTAAGAGCCACAGAGGTATTTCAGGACTGACAGCAAGAGAAGGGATGGATGGCTTGTTTCCTGCTCACTTTCTAGTTCAACTCAGACTGCATCTAATGCCTTTCTTCACAGGAAGTGCAAGGTGAATATAGCTTGAATTCAAGCGTAGTGTTTCATAAACTCTTGGCCTTTTAATGGAGGGATGAGAAAAGGGAGAAGAACTGGAGTTTAAAACCAAACTTCAGTCACCAGATTGGAGTTTTACCCTCCGCTAAAGGCGTTTTGTTCCATCCATTTCTAGGAGATTTGTCCCTGTTCTGCCTTCACTGCAGGCTGGCCAGGAATGAGAGCCACGGATGGTGTTTGCCTGTTTCCTCCATGGTCCATTTTCACTGGCACTAGGCCAGAAACAAGCTGTGTGAGTAGAAGCAGAGAAAAGGAAAGAGAGGAGGAGAGGGAGGGACTGACAGTGTCTGTGTTTGTGCACATTTTCCCTCTGTGGCACGTCGCCAGTCTGGTACACTGAGTTCCACCTGGCACTACTTCACACGCGCGTAGATACACACACATGTACACACAGCATACTTCAATGCACGGGCAGCTTTGAGTGGTGTATGAAAGAGTGACTAGGAGGATTTCGCTCTCAGGCAAATAGAGAAGGTAAGAGTCAAGCTGCACACCCACCATCAAATACACTTAAAAAATTCTCACGTGCTTTCAGAGCTACAACCAAATATTTTAGGTTGTCGGAAAGATGCTGAGGGCTTTTGTGTTGCTGGAGTGATCGTTGGTCAGTCGGTCAATCAGTCCGTCCAGCACTTTGTTCAAGAGCAAGATATCTGGACAACTGCTGCCCAGATTAGCAGGAAGTTAGTCACGGATATTCATGATCCCCAGTGGATTATTACTAATGATTTTAGTGGCCTCCTGTAGCATCACTATTCAACAAAAGCTTTCACTTGTATAAAATAGATATTATGCCCCCTGAAAGTTGAAGATTACAATCATCAGTGGACTGCGATTCTTGAAATCGAGCAGTCATTCTTTTGTTGTTTTTTGTTAGTCTGTGTGCTTTTGTGGTCACTTCAGTCCACAGTTGGAGCGGCAGAGTGTGCGCTCCTCATTTTTGTGCCGATTTCCAATAAAGGCAGCTGCAGACGCAGACCCAGGGTGAGTCTGAGTGATATGGAGAAAGCTGCCCAGAGAGGAGAGACTTTGACCTCTGCCTATCCTCTACCTCTTTTATTCTATATCTAGTGTCGGCAAAAAATATTGCACAATAACAATCTCTTGTTAGCGTAGTTAGCACACATTAGCTCAGAAGGCTAATTAAGCATGTTTATGATATTATGTGAACATCACTATCAGCCTTAATGTCCCTCCCAAACCCTCTGACACTCTTAAACTTTATATGGAAAAAAATGGAAGCTACAGTTGAATACTGTAATATTCTTTCCCACTGCCATCAGACTCTTAAACATCGATGTGGATTTAGTTGATATCTTTTTTCTGGCATTCATCGCAGTCAGCAAAGGAAGAATTTCATTGTACAGGGAAACGTGTTTCCTCAATGTGCATATGACAATAAACACTTTGAATCATGAATATCAGTATTGAACAGCCAAATCTGATTTGATTGACACAATTCTGAGTTGGATGCAGCCCTTGGCAGAACATTTATTGAGAGAGACAGAGGGTGAACCCTTTTACATTTGAGACAGTCCACAGCCCTTCCTGTACTATCAGCCTCAGGACAAATCATCAGATTTGGACACAAGATACTTATGTACAATGACAGGATTTAAATGAAATTTGTTCTGGTTATTTATGGCCACAAATTATGATGTATATTGATATCAGTCCTGCACCAGATCAAAATGTCACTGTTGAACAAAGCTGTAGTTTATGACATGTTAAAAAACAGTCACTGGATTTCTGTGAAATTTTCGCTCTTGTAGTACCAAAAGTTTTATTTTTGAATACAAAAAACATAACAATGAAACAGATGTGACATTTCCTCATTACATTAAAGCTGTAGTAACATTTATAAAAATACCTGTTGGTCATATTTGCTAAAACTGTCACTATATACACAAAATTACACGAGACAGATAAGCTGTGAAAAAATCATGTTCCTCTGCCTCCTCTTAGTGCCTCTAAAGGCATTTGCAAGAATCCACCACACGTGAACGAAAACAACCAATCAGAGCGGAGGAGTCTCGAACACATCTGTCAGTCATGTGACTCACTGCTTATAAAGTGTTGTTGAATGAGGCAAAACTACAATCAAATCAAGATTGTGACGATGGGATAATGAAATCATGAAATATGATGATTTAAGACTCAAAGAGTAGAGAGCAGATCGAGAAAGAGAGATGCCCCTCTCTGAAACTCAGACCAAACGGTTTCACTAGGCAGTGCTGATCAAATTTGAACCAAGACTCTGTTTTTGCATTGCTTATTTCTCCTACTCCTTAAGATATTTTAGTGTACTGTTTAGCTGTAAAATGAAAAAAATTTGTGACCAGGCCACCATGTTGGAAACAGTAGAGCCTAAACCAAACACTGCCCATCAGCTGGAGCAAAGGTTCTTACTTTGCAGCTGCAGCTGAAAACATCTTAGCTGAGATTTAGGCAATGCAGTCACATAATCTTGATTCATACAGTATTTGATCATCACTGCTGAGTTTGACTGCAGTTTATGAGCCGTGATTGACATGATTGACAGCTGTGTTTTCCAGCAGCAAAGTTTGCAAAGTTTGACTCTAGCAAATGCTGTTAGAGGCACTACGAGGAGGAACAGCCTATCTGCCTCATGTACTACTGTGTGGATATAGTGACAGTTTCAGCAAATATGACAAAAAGTTATTTTTGTTAAAAAAAAAAAGTTACCAACTACAGCTTTAACGCTCCCATGAGACTTAACTCTTTCCGTTTAACATTCACTTCTTGAGCTTTTATTTTGTGCCACCCTCAGGAGAAAATGATCACATTAATCCTCACAAGCTTCGTCTTGCTCAACTTGTCATATGGGACTGATCATCATTTATTCTTATTATGTTGGGAAGGGATTTGTCCATTGATGTCCCTGATTTATGCCTGATGCTGTCACCACTCATAATGTACATGTGAGATCAAACCACACAGAAACACTTTAATTTGAAGATCACTTGAGTTAAAAATTTAAATTTGGATTATTTGATGAACATGTGAGCCTGCTCAGCTTTTTGGGAAACACACACAGAGAAGCCTCCCGTGATAGCAGCAGTATAGGTTACCTTTTGATTTACTGTTATTGTCTTTCAGTGGGAATTTATTAAGCAGCCCTCTGTACCCATTTAAATTTTTATTGCAGCACTAACTGCTTTTAAATTATATGATGCATGCCTTGTGCTTTAGTTCTGAGTATATTGTTTTTATTAAATTTTACAGGATGTATATGTTCCCATATGTTGTGAAAAAATCCTATTTATCACAATCACAACTAGAAAAGTGCCTCAGTAGAGTGCAGATCTCTGCCAGGCAACCGCCAGAGCTGACCTTGGCCACTTTAGATAAATCTTGTAATTTCAGCAGACATGCTGCAGCATGTTTCAGAAGTGCCCCAGACACTAATGAAAACACACCTCGACTATTTTCGACGAAGCTGCATCGTGTTGCACAGTGCAGATCAAGTTTTCCTGCTAACAGGCACCGTATAGTAAATATAAATGAAAATGTAATCATGAGGATGAATGTATTTTTAATGACCAAAACACAGCCAGAAACTTCTGATCCATAACAGAGCAGGAAATAACAATAAACACAACTAAAACAGACAAAATAGGAAACCATTTAACCACATAGACTGCTTATTTACTCATGGTAGAAGCACAATATCAAGGAAAAATGACCATATCAACCAAATCTGCAAGTCTGGTATGACACTGTGTAGCAGATGCAACAAAGCCGGGTCGCAGCTGCGCCTGTTGGAATTGTCTCTCCCGGCTTTCTTAGTCAAGATGGTAGTGGAGATAATTAAAACAGAGACTAATTCATTTCATATTGTGCATAACTTTAGTAGATCATGGGTATGGAATTAATCTGCAGATGCTCCTGTTTAAAATAAGATCAGACTTTTTCCATTTTTGAGCCACAGCAAAGACCAAAATGTGGCCTGCAACAGACAGGAAGGCTTTTTGTTTTTAGATGAGCCAGTGTCTGGACAACTTGGGGCCCCTACGGTCCAGTTGAGAGGAGTGAGGAGTCAGCAGTCAGTGACAGTATAAAACAGTCAATAAAACAGGGCTTTCAACGATTATGAATCATGGCAACTGTGAGAGATTCTTGAGCATACGGTCATAAATGTGCGAACAAAATATTAGGCCGACTGGTCCAGTAGTTTGTCCACTAGACTAAAAACGCATGATCTCCTCCAGGTTTGCGCCTGACGTAGATAATTATCTGAAAGTCTCATGTAAATTGTGGAGCAAATTAAAGGTACAGCCAGAGTATTAAGTAATACTGAACCTCACACAACCAAGTAACATTTAGCCAAGAGGATGCCGATGGAAGCAGAAGTTTAGGGGCACTGAGTAGTTTTACTAATAACACTTTCCTTTTTGCATGTTTGTGTCTCTCCAGAGAAACTCCAGCCTCTCTGGGAGCACAAGAGGCATGTACCAAGTGTCAGACCGACGTTCCTCCCCCAGCACAGGGTAAGTCGGCACACAGCTCATATCCCACGTTTACACATGATTTCACACCTCTGAAATACACTGTGTTCAGACCACCACCATGTAGACACTCACTTACTGGTACACTTAAGCACCCAGGTGTAAAGAGAAGATGAGCTCATAACTGCCACTGTACATGTGGTGTAGTTAGAAATAATTTTGTTTTTCAGGAAGGCGTTCTATCTGTCTGTCCGTCTGTCTGTTTATTTATTTGGAAAGAAGGCTGGTTCTCTGTTTTTTTGGGTCCAGCTGGAGATTTTGTGGCTGTTGGCTGACAATTGCATTTGGTGCACCTCCTCTTTATTACCTTGTGAGAGCTGATGTGGTGAAACACAGTTTGTCAGTTGTGTGGAAATATAACAGAACCCCTGGAGCCGCAGAGCTTTTAAGCACCATCTACTGCGCTCGCTGCCTCTGGCCTTTGGGGTACAACTTGTCAGTCCTGTGTATAAATGTTTGCAAGCTCGGCAGCTGCAGTTAGAGTAACTCAGAAAAACGATGAAAACAGTGGAAGTGCTTACAAGTGGTTACAACCTGTTAAACTTTATATTATATCATTTTGTCTTTCCCACATCAGTTGAAATTAAAAATAAAAAGAATATGCTGAACATTAAATACAAAATTAGGTTTCTGTAACATTCATAAACCAGTGAGTGTGCTGGAAAGACAGGTTCACACTATAGTCCTTTATGCTAAAATAATAATTAGATTTCTAGATTAATCTAAATTTGGATTGACAGAAAAATAGTCACCGACCATTTTCAAAATTATTGATAATAATTGTTGCAGTTATTGATCAAGAAAGAAGCCAAATATTGCTGGTTCCAGCCTCTCAAATATAAGGATTTGCTGATTTTTTTATTGTTGTAAATTGATTTATTTTTGGTTATAGAGTGGACAAAACAAACTGAAGGTGTCAACTTGGGCTCTGAGGACTTGCAATGGGCATTTTGTGATATTTTTAGAATAACTGACGTGAAAATAATTGGCAGTTGCAGCCCCATATACTGTATAAAATAATAGATGTAGCTACCGTGTTGTCACCCACTGGTTTGTGGACTCAAGTTTGGCATTTTGACAGTCACTATGTCATTGTTCATTTGGAGCCAGAGATGACCATATATGGACAAAAGGGTGGAGCTGTTGAGGAGCGAGGGGTGGACTCATAGACTGTAGCAGCAGGCCCCACTCTTAAATATGTGTAACTTTAAGCTGTAATAAACTGTAAACAGGTGAGTTATATGAAAGTTAACCCCCGTACAGTTGTCATGAATGTTGAAATTAGCTATAGAGACCAAAACCATTTTCTGTTCCAGGCTGTAAACATGTTTATTTCAACTGTAAGGTTGGGCATGTTAATATGGAGGTTCAATGGGGATCGACTCGCTGTGGCCATTCAAGGAGCTGCACTTTTTTGCACTTCCACATTGCCTTCATTTTTCAGCTCTGGAGGTTTTCGCTCATATTGAACGCTCTCACATGTAATGGAATAGATCCCATTTTTAGTCAGACTCTCATTCGGTAGAGCAGTGGGGTGCAGGTTGGACGTCTCTCCACATGAGGTGTGACTGAAGTATTTCTGTGTTCCTGCTGGAGATTTCAGACACATGGCTGCGCCATAGCACTCTGACTAACACAACTGTCACTCCCAGTTGGTACGTGAATGTGTTTCCTAACGTGACGTCACGCAGAACCTGTCAGGCCTTCCCCATTGAATCAGTGATAGCAAGACACACACACAGTGGCACAACAACTCTCTAAGCCTTCTGTCCTCTGGTTATTAATAGGTCATCATCAGGGATGAAGGTCGTAATCTCAAGTGTGCAATGGTTTTAGTGATTTATTGATATTGACCTCACCAGATATTCATGCAGTCATGAGTCAACACCAAAATACCTCAAACAGTTTGCTCTTTTTTACAATTTGTCTCTTTAATGATCAAAATTTTTTTGCATTATTCATCTATCCGTCCGTCCATCTGTCCATTTTCATCCACTTATTTGTGGCTGGATCACGGGGCAACAGACTGAGGAAGGTATTCCAGACGTTCCTTTCCTCAGCAATGTTTTCCAGCTCCTGCTGGGAGATCCCAAGGCATTTCCAGGCCAAATGAGACATATTAATTCCCTCCAGCATGTTCTGGATCTAATGCCCAGGAGGCATCCTGATCAGATGCCAGACCCACCTCAACTGGCCCCTTTCCACACGAAGGAGCCCCCTTTTACCTTCAGAACTGCCTTAATTCTTGGTGGCATAGATTCAACAAGGTGCTGGAAACATTCCTCAGAGATTTTGGTCCATGTCGTCATGATAGCATCACACAGTTGCTGCAGATTTGTCTGGAACAATACTCAGGTAGGCTGTGGTGTTCAAACAATGTTCAGTTGGTACTAAGGGGCCCAAAGTGTGCCAATAAAATGTCCAGCCTGAGCTGTTACAAGGCAGGATGGATCCATGCTTTCATGTTGTTTACACCAAATTCTGACCCTACCATCTGAATGTCGCAGCTGAAATCCAGACTAATCAGACCAGGCAACATTTCTCCAATCTTCTATTGTCCAGTTTTGGTGAGCCTGTGTGAATTGTAGCCTCAGTTTCCTGTTGTTAGCTGACAGGAGTGGCACCTGGTGTGGTCTGCTGCTGCTGTAGCCCATCTGCTTCAAGGTTCAACATGTTGTTCGTTCAGAGATGGTCTTCTGCAGACCTTGGTTGTAACGAGTTACTGTTACCTTTCTATCATCTTGAACCAGTCTGGCCATTCTCCTCTGACCTCTGGCATCAACATTGGACCATCCTCTGTAAACCCTAGAGATGGTTGTGTGTGAAAATCCCAGTAGATCAGCAGTTTCTGAAATACTCAGACCAGCCCATTTGGCACCAACAACCATGCCACGTTCAAAGTCACTTAAATCACCTCTCTTCCCCGTTCTGATGCTCAGTTTGAACTTCAGCAGGATGTCTTGACCATGTCTACATGCCGAAATGCATTGAGTTACTGCCACGTGACTGGCTGATTAGCTATTTGGGTTAATGAGCTGTTGAACAGGTGTACCTAATAAAGTGGCCAGTGAGTGTATAGTAATTATAGTAATAGTAATTGCAATAGTTTTGATATGCATGGAGTCTCATTAAAATATATGGCAGGATTTTTCTCTTAAAATCGGTTTTGTTTAGGCTCATTTGTTTCATTTAAGTTAGCATAGAAAATGTGTCTCAGAGCTTCTAATTTAAATGTTATTCATCTCTGTCAGAAACAGGACATTCAATTTTACTATTTTAAAGTGTAAAGCTTCCTTTTCATTTTGATTTGCACATTAGACAAGAGATGACACAGGGGAAGTTTATTTCTTCCACTGATTATTGAGTTGTTTTTTAATTTACCCTGATACTACTTTGCATTCTGGATACACGCTTTGAAATCATTAATTAGCAACTGCTAATCACGAGCTTCCCATAATTGGGATCAATTCAGATCATTAGATCTTGCTTTTGATTCAGTGTTGACAAAACATTCAGAGAGTTTTCATCAGGTTACTGCTCTACAACGAGCTCATTAGATTGTAATGAATCACAGTTTTGTCATTGACCCAGTTCAGATTGTTAAAACCATAAACACACTGCTCTGTTTTGCTTTTACATAATCTAAATTTGTATTTGTGGCATGACATGCATCTCTTCTTTTGTGCATCCTGTACCCCTGCAAGTGCTGATAAGTGCTACCTGCAGTATCATCTGCGATTCTCTTTCATTTTTATTCCTAAAACGATGTATGCAGATGCTCCTTATTATGCTGAGAGAAAGAGGAGGGAGCACTGAGACGACAGAAATGAAGCAAAGAAAGAAAAATGGCCTACTTTTTGAGAGGCTGATATTTGTAACTGCTCATTACTTGTATTGGGAGGTTATTTTAAGTACTGTAGCAGCAGTTCTTACGTGCAAAAGCTGCCCTCGTTCTACTATAAATCCTCTGAAATACAGCTGTTCCTTTGCAGTCATGCACTACCTACTTGTGGTTCATTTTGGTTTCAGAAGTGCATCCACTAAAGTCAAATGAAATACCAATACTGTTGTTTTCCCCAGTGGACCCTTTATGGATGTTACTCTGTGCTGAAGGGAGTGAAGCCTCTACAGAAACAAATAATCAGAGGGATCAAATGAACAGGTCACCAGAGGATTTAGAGCAGGTCTACTGCCTACCTTTTTTAATATTTGTGATTTGTTTGCTTTTTCTGAATTAAAAATAGTCCTAATAGACCTCTTCAAACACTCACCCTTTGGCTTGATTATGATATTTGTTTATAAAAAGCAGAGCTGATGGTGCAACGTGAACAAATTAAAGGAATACTTCAACTTATTTGCTTTCTTGCCCTCAATTAGATGTGAAAATTGATAACAATTGATGCCACTCTTATTTGATTGTTTAACATGAGGCTGTAAAGAGCTGCAGGAATGAACACAGAAATGTCTTAGCATTTTTGCACTTCCAGTTCTCTTGTCTTGAGGTCGGAGGGTTTTTTGATTGGCTTTTTAGTTAGATGCCTGAGATAGGGTCTGTGTTTAACAAAAGCGGTAGCCGTGTCCACCAAAGATTTTTTTTCTGCTGGCAGTTTTTGTTAATACTTTGCAATTTGAGTCTCGCGTATTTGAGTTGAAAAATTTTCAACTCTGGGTTCAACCTTTGTCACTGTCACTCCAGCTGCTCAGTAACAGTGGAGGACGGACATGTATGGCTGAGAGAATCCGTCACATCTTACATGTACAGACATGTACAGGTCCTGAACAACAACAATGGAGGAGAAATCTGTTAATATACTGTACATATATTATGTTCCCTCTCATGAACCCACACAGGCTAGCGGGTCCATCATCTCTCCCCTCATGCTTTGCCCTTTGCTTTGCTCATCCAAAGCAAGTACTACCCTGTGCCGACCTGTTAACTTATGTGGATATTCCGAATCATGGCAACCAGACTGCAAAGCGTCTCAGCTGAAAAAAACAGGGTGTCTTGCAGGTCCTTAAAAAGTCTTAAAATGTCTTAAATTCAATTTTACAACAATAAGGCCTTAAAAGTCATTAAATAGACTTAAACTTGAATTTGTGAGGTCTTACCTTTTACAAACATTTTATCTAATATCATTTATACATCTTTTAATTTCTTTGTGTGAAAATGAGTGAAGCCTTTTTATGTAAAAGTCCATATTTCTAATGTTACAAATCTTTAAAAAACTATAATACTGTCGTTTTATGTCATACTTAGATTTAACTGTTGGCAAAATGTAGAATAACTAAGCTCACTCTAATAACCATATTCCAACACTTACCTCTGCACAAGACCATACGTATATACAGCTTGCCTGCGATGCTTAGAAAAGTAAAACATGATTTGTCCAAATATCTGTCCTAAATTCGGATAAAATGTGTCTCGAAAGGGTCTTAAAAAGCATGAAATTTAACTGTCTGATACCTGTAGACACCCTGAAAAACACTGCACCTCCAAAGTGCTCTCAAATGCTCCCAGGTGAGCGTTTTCTGAGGAGCGCCTGGTGTTTTCAACTGGAAAAAAATGCTTTGGTGGACATGGGGCCCAAGAGACTTTCATGTTTGGTTCTACAACATAAAATATGTCAGTAAAAAACCCACTCTTGAATTCTGAAGTTTCTCAGCGTCTGAGACCGAACATCATCACACAAAACTCTCTTTACAGCCGCGTTGTGGTGACTACGTTGAAGTCATGCGATTGTGGTGCATTTTCTTTACAACCTAACTTTAGTTTTTACTCCTGGCGATTGCATTTACACTTCAAAAGACATAAAAGTGGAGTTCATTTGTGAAGATTATCTTGCTGAACAGAATGTGTATAGTAAAGTATTAGAAACTTTTTTTTGCCACAGAGCTAATTTTCTGCAGTATTTCAAATCCAATGGAAAAATCCCATTGGCTCTCTGTCGAGGGAACCAGGGTGACACTAACTTCTGGACTTGCTGATTCTTGTTATTGTGATAATTCAGAATACAGTATGGCATGTTATTGGATGTGGGATGGACAATCTGTGTGTTTGAGTATCCTAATAATTCAATCATTATTTATAGTTCACTTCCTTCTCTTTTGCTGCAGAGCATCAGGGCGGATCAAGTCCGTCTCACAGGGCTCTGGAGGTTACGACAGTGACAGCGTGGAGATGCACCCAATGGAGGACTGTCCCGAGGCTCAGTACTATCACATGCAGTGCCGGCTGGGTGAGGGGGGTTACGAGCGCTCCCCTGGATGTGGTGGCGGCGGGTCGAGGAATTGGGGTCTTCGTAAACAGGCTATCCAGAACTGGCAGCGGCGACCTTACAGGAACAGCACTGAAGGCGAGGAGGGAGACGTGTCAGACGTGGGCTCCCGGACGACCGAGTCTGAGGTGGAGATGTGGGAACAAGAGAGGAGAGCTGTGGCTGAAGTCCAGCAGTCTGCCCCTCCCTATCCTCACCACAGCAGGGCAGGATATCGCCCTAACACAGGTAACAGCTCTCTGGGAAGTTCTTCAGACCTGTTATTCTTAGAAAGGTACACACTGTCACACGCTCTCTCCAATCTAACATCCGCACACATGGGAGCCAGGATTCACAGAATAAAGGCCTTTTAAATGACTCCCATAGGAGCAGTCACTGATGAGGATCTAGGTCAGGTGGAGTTGCAGTCGCTGTTATGCTTCTGGAGCTGTGTCACTGACCAAAGCTCATTCTACAAACTGAGTGTGGATCAGCCATGAGCATATATGGTAAACATGGAGGACAGAGGCCCCGTATCTGCTGCAGCGTGTGGACACAACAATGTAAACACTTCATGAAAAATGACTTAAACACTGCCACAAATGTTTTTTGGAGGTTTTTCTAATCTAAATCACGAGCCAAAGGATAGAGAGTGCAGTATGCTTTACAGCCAATCTGATTTTGGTCTTATAAATGAACTTAAAATGCCACTTGGCGGCATTTCAGTCATTTCTGTTTCTTTGTAATTCTTAAATTATCATGAGACATATCACCAAATTGATACTGCATGTCTCCAAATTGCAGATGCAACAGTCAGTAACCTGAAAAAAAAAAAAGTCCAGCATTGCATTGACAAAAAAAGATCACTTTCAATCTGACACCAGCCCACATGAATGGGAATACAGCTCAGGTCAGGGTAGGGCTGGGTATTGGTACTCGATTAGGTTACCAAACCCCGACGCCAATAAGGCACGGGTTCCTGTTTGACCTGTACTTACTGCACAAAATCACAATGCAATTTTCAGTGCCTCATTTCTCTACCAGATTGTGTGTGTAACCAGTGTGAGATCAAAACAGAGAGCATGTGTGTGACGTGGCAAGACAGTGAGGCTGCAGCGACCAGAGCAGATAATATCAAATTAAACATAGCAGAACAGTGTGTGAACAGTTTGGGTTATTTGTCAGTGAATACATGCTATAGCTCCTCAAGACCTAAGGCAACTTCCTCTGTCTTGCTAATTAAAGTAAACAGGGTTAGCCCCCAAGTTAGCGAGCAAAGTTAGCCTCCCTGTAGGTGGACTGAGAAGGTGGACCAGCTGTCCTTATTGTAATGACAATCACAGCCACTCCTAAACAGACAATAGAGAAATGCCTGGCTGTCCCTGGTGTGGAGCTCACACTCATGCAGCAGCATGACAACCAATACAGTCTGTGGTGTGGTGAAGTCAAGTGCAGCGTATTGACAGAGATTGACAGCGTACCGAGGTGCCACCAAAACATTCAGAAGTAGGGGCTATGCTACACGCTACTCTATTCATATGATGGATATCAAGTGACGTACTCTATTGGTATTGGTATCGCTTTAAGGGTGCTGGTGTTGCTAATGGTATGGTAAGTTTTTAAACACTACTCAGTCCCAGCTCAGGGTGCATAAATCCTGCCAATTGGTATGCAGCTGATATGATCCATCTTGGTTTCAGAGCTTTCAGTGTGATTTAACCAGCCCAAGTCCCTTTTCCACGAGGTGTTTACACTATTTTGTTTACCACCAACATGTCTGTTATAGACGATGAGTAAACCAAGTCATACATTGCTGTTGTTGATACACTTTCTTTGTGTGTCTTTGGTTGAACATATTTGTATTTGCCAGAATGCTGTTCCTCCTCTCATACTAAGCTTTGCTTCTACGAGTGAGCCAAGTCAGACTGCCAATCATGCCCGCACATTTCTTCAGATCCACCACAGATTGGACATCTTTCTGTTAACTTCGTGCGCTGCCAGAATCCTTAAACTCACTCAGTGCTGCTGCCCTCCATTTTTCTTCACCTGCTGTCGGATTTCTTATAAATACCAGGTGGACTGAGGCAGTCTGGGAAACTGGGCCACAGCCCCATGACAAATTGGTACGAACTGCCCTGTGAACTCAAAGGTTTTTCTCACGTAACAGTCAACATGTTACTGGCATTCCTCTGCTCTGACGTAGATCTCCTTATTGGGAGAGTCTCTGCCAGGCTTTATCAGATGGTATGTATCTACAAGCACAGTTTTTTCTCAGCATGTAACACACAGCTCGGCTTTTTTAGTGCATTTGGCAGTTTTGAGCGTAGGTGGTGTGTATGTGTGTGTGTGTGAGAGAAAGAAAGAGAGAAAGAGGAAGAGAGAGCGAGAGTGTAAGTAATGGTTCATAGCCCTGATGGTTTCGAGCAGACGCCTTCCAAGGCCAAAGATGAAATGAGTCATCTAGGAGCAATCTGGCTGGGAGGAATAAGACAAGCTTGGATTGGACACACGGTATCAGCCAATAGATAGCAATAGAGAGAATGAAAAGATGGAAGGAGGAAAAAAAAAATTATGTAATCTCATTTGGTGTCTCGTTGAAGGTTGGCGCCACCATGTGACAGCATATCTTTTAAACATTGTTTATGTGGCACTTACTTGTAATAGTTCTTTAGAAAATTGGTCCACAGTAATAGAAGCAAACTAAAGAGCATCTCTATAGAGGTAAATTTATTTCATCTCTTTTTAAATGTAAGAATTTCCCAACTTGGGGTCAAGAAAGTCTATCTATCTATCTATCTATCTATCTATCTATCTATCTATCTATCTATCTATCTATCTATCTACCTATCTATAACTAGCTGTGGAAATAGCTAACAAGTTCCTGCCTTACAGAGTCAGACTGCGCGCAGGTTGATAAATAGAAAGTAGCAGAGAGAAGTAATCTGAGGTCAGGCCATGAAGTGCTAAAAGTAATGAATTCTAAAACATTCTGGCGTCCAGGGTTGAGTTATTTAAAGAGAAGTAATGCAGTATGTTCTCTTTTAGTTTCATCAAGAGTCTGAGTAGCTGCTGCATTCTGTACAATTTAGAGCCTGCAAATAGTTTTCTGATTTATTCCATTGAAATGACTGTTGCAGGAGTTCAAAGGTGATGAAATGAAAGCATGTATGATGGATCTGGCATCTGAAAAACTCAGAATTTAAGCGATGTTTCTGAGATGGTCGAGACAAGATCGGATGACTTCGCTAACATGAAATTCATGATTGAGGAAGGAATCAAACATCATGCCTGGTTTTTACACCAGCCCAGCCTTTAGTTTTGTATCAGAATATACTGAAAAACCTTAGAAATATGATGCCGCCCCACCTTCAAAGCCATCTGGCATTCTGAAATTGTAATTAATCTTTGAAAACTTTGAGGTCCAAATTCAGTGGAGGGGTCTAGTGACCCAAAATACTTACTTTGCTTTAACTTGGGTGGACATCCCTCACATTATGTTAAAGGGGCACAGTGGTGCAGTGGTTAGCACTGTTGCCTCACAGCAAGAGGGTTCCTGGTTTGAACACAGGGTGGGGGAGCCCTTCTGTGTGGAGTTTGCATGTTCTCCCCATGTCAGCGTTGGTGTTCTCCGGGTACTCCAGCTTCCTCCCACAGTCCAAAGTCATGCAGGTTAGGTAAATTGTTGACTCTAAATTGGCCGTAGGTGTGAATGTGAGCATGAATGGTTGTCTGTCTCTATGAGTCAGCCCTGTGATAGTCTGGTGACCTGTCCAGGGTGTACCCTACCTCTCGCCCAATGTCAGCAGGGATAGGCTGCAGCGCCCCCGCGACCTTCAAGAGGATAAGTGGTTGCGGAAAATAAATGAATGAATGGTTGAAAGACTCGTGCTGTGTCTACACTTCCATGTCATACAGTGCATAAACTATGTCCTTACTTATACAGTGTGAGAATTTTAACAGGGTAGTGTTGTCTCAGATTAAACATGGCCATTGTGCACTTACCGGAAATGATCATCATAAGATCTGCCAGTGTTTCTTCTTCTGCTCAGCAAACTGCAACTATGTGTGCGGAGCATTATCGTCAACATTTGAAGAACTATTGTCACTTGCCAAAATATGTAGTCGCTATATCTACTGGTTTGCTCATTTAACTTCTTCTGTATTTATTTGTTTGCTTGTTGTATTACAAATGAATGCTGTGAATGTCTGTGGCTGATACTGGCTGGCTCATTCACCAGCTGATCTACCGAGTCAATGATAGCTGCCATATTGTGCAAGTATTTACAACCTGTTCAGCATCTGACCACAAATCTAACACTAAAATTTTCTACAGTTAAGGTGATAACATGCATAAATACCAAACGTAGCTTATGGTCAAACATCGTATAGCTTACGCCACAACATGTGATGTCTGATGATAAAATGTGCCACTGTTGGCTAGCTAGCACACTTGCGTTAGCAAATGTGTTATCGTTTGTGGTACCACATCATTATAGAATTAACCCAATACACAAATTAATTGCTTGTGTCAACAACAGTATAGTGGTATTGAAAAATACATGTGTATATTTAAACAATGCTTTGGTGTACACCGTAGTAGCTGGCCGACATTTCACAAGTTAAATGTGTTTGTGGCCCTGCCCCTTCCGCTACGTAGTCAACATGGCAACCATTGAGGGTGAGAAGTGTCCAACGTTCCACTCTCAACTTTTTGGCCATTATGAATGCACCATCTGGGTACTCATAGTACACCGCATTTTGCCAGACTTCTCAGTGTGAACACACTCATGCACTCAAAATAGCAAGTATAAGTACAGAAGTATCTGATTTGAGACACAGCGTTCGGCTTTTTCTTCCCACAGGTCGATCTGATGGGGTCTACAACAAGCCATGCCGCCACGAAAAGAGCCCATCCAAATCCAACGAGGTGATAAGTCCAGAGATCCTAAAGATGCGTGCGGCTCTCTTCTGTATCTTCACCTACCTGGATACTAAAACCCTGCTGAGAACTGCTGAGGTCTGCCGTGACTGGAAGTTTGTGGCTCGTCACCCAGCTGTGTGGACCAGGGTGCTGCTGGAGAACGCCCGCATTTCTTCCAAGGTGCATAGCGAACATTCAGACACTTTATACGGCAGTGGCATTATCAAAGCTGTAGCATGAAGCGCATTTAGCTGTATCGTCTTTGCTGTGTATCTTGATGATTTATAACAGATCTCATATTTCTCTCGTAGTTCCTGAGCACATTGTCTCAGTGGTGCACTCAGACGCACTCACTCATCCTGCAAAACCTCAAACCAAGACAGCGGGGCAAGAAGGAAACCAAGGAGGAATACCTTAAAAGCACACGGTGAGACACAGTTGCACAATACATCTGCACACAGTTAACAAAAAAATACCAATTCATTGATACTTATCACTGCACTGTGTACTGTTTTGCCTTAGATAAGCACATTGCTTTGCAAACTATTGAACCTGGTGAGATGAGAGGAAGACAACAAGAGGAAGACGAGTGATTGAATGCTGGTGTTTTTGTGCTGTTTGATTATGATCAGCATATAAATGATCAGTGGTCCTTTCCTGAGAGAAGAAAAGTAAGAGTTTGATGTGAAAGGAAAAAGTGAAGTTGTTTGCGTCTAAATGTTTTGTGTAAACAAGACAGCTCGAATCTGCTCTGACAATGCATAGACGTGCTGCCTCCTGCATATATCGCTGCAGACACTGGAGGAACATTTTGTTATGTGTTATAAATGGAAGAAGTGCTGTTTTGAAGGACAGGACAATTACTTCCTCTGCTCTGTCTCTGTCTGTCTTTTTCTGTTGACCTTCCCTTACCTTTCCATCTAAGTGGCTGTCTGGAGGAAGGTCTGGAGGCGTTGTTAAAGGCCACAGGAAGTAACCTGCTGATACTGAAGATTTCACACTGCCCCAACCTGCTGACCGATCGCTCCCTCTGGCTGGCCAGCTGCTACTGCAGAGCTCTGCAGGCTGTAACCTACAGGTAGACCAGTTCACCGAGGTCCCATCTCTATCTGCACACATATTACAGTTTCACCCCGGTGACTTTGCTTTCTTGTGTCCATAAGACTGCAGTCAGTTTTGTGCTGTAGACATACAGTGTCATATGTGTGCAGTGTAAACACAAATTGTTTACACTTGTTTTCCAGAAGTGCCACAGATCCAGTTGGCCAGGAGGTGATCTGGGCCCTCGGAGCAGGTTGTAGAGACATCATCTCCCTACAGGTGGCGCCACTACATCCATGGTAATAGACGGAGAAATACACTCTGTACTTTTGATTAATACTTTATCTGTTATGATACCAGTTGTAATAAAATGAATTAACATCGGGTGTATTTTGTCTCTTGTAGCCAACAACCTGCCCGTTTCAGTAACCGATGCTTGCAGACGATTGGAAGATGTTGGCCACACCTCCGCGCTCTTGGTGTGGGCGGGGCTGGATGTGGCATTCAGGGGCTGGCCTCTCTAGGTAAATGTGGCTTGTAATACAACTATTTAATTTTTAGTTTAACTCCTTCCAGTGATCTTAGGGTGCTTTCAGACCTAGAGATGTCTTGCTTTGGTCTGAATCGGGGACTAATTTTGGTACAAAGTTGCATAATTGCCTAGAGTTGGTTCGTGTTCCCACGGCAGCAATTACGAGCGGACCAGATTAAATGCATTATGCGAGAAAGCTGCTCTTGATTGGTCAGAATTTTCATGCAGTAAAAATTAAGGTCACTCGGATCGAGATCTGAGCACGTTCTCACCACAAACAAACCGCACCAGAGTTTGTTTGTAACCGGACCGAGACCACCTCTTCAAGAAGGTCTTGGTCCGGTTGTTTTGGTGCGCACCTGAGTGTGATTGCAGTGTTCACACCTGCTCAAACGAACTACACTGAAGGGGCAAACAAGTTTTAGTTCAATTGAAGCGAACCAAACAGGGCAGGTGTGAAAGCATCCTTAGCTACAAAACGAAAAATACAATATTTATTTATGAAGCATTCGAATCACATACGCAGAAACAAAGAAGGGACAGAAGTTACATTTGTGGTTAGATGATTAAAGGGAACTTATTATGATCATTTTAAGGTTCATACTTGTTTTTGATTTCTTCTTAAACATGTTTTCATGCTTAAAAGGTAACAAAAAAAAATTATTTTCCTCATCCTGTCTGCTGGAACTCCTGTATTCACCCTTTGTCTGAGAGGCTCCACTTAGCGCCGTCTCTTTAAGCCCCCTCCAAAAAAAAATCCCAGGCTGCTCTGACTGGTCAGCATTTCCAGGTTTTCCATATCTTTGCATCTCTGCACCACCATCACATCCTGGGAATGAGTGTGATGGAGAAGCAGCACCTCTTAGTGTGAAAAATCACCAGTAATAGTTTCCTAACACCACTGCACGTGTTCCAGCAGAAATATGATCCGAAATCGTGGAGAAATTTACAAAATCAGCAACCAAGTTTACATGTTTCCCTGACTAAAGCATGTAGCTTCATTCAGCAGTGTAGTCTATGTAATGTAAGCCATATTTGATGTTATTGTGTAGCCAAAGTAGAAAAAACTGTTGGGAATGTACATATGCTTACCTCATTATCTGAAACTTGGACAACATTTAATATAAGCATTCTTCAGCACAAACTAGGACCACCTAGATACTCCATTTAATCAGTGTGTTAATTTGAAGCACTATCGGTTGTGACCTTACACAGGCCTTTATGTACTAGTATAACCCACTGTTCTTATCTTGACACTCTCCTCCTTATCTTCCACATCTCTGCATTCCCTTTCCTCCATTCACCCCCCTTAAACCCACCAGCGAGGAACTGCATGCGTCTGCAGGTGCTGGAGCTGGATCATGTGAGTGAGATCAACCAGGAGGTGGCAGCAGAGGTTTGCAGAGAGGGCTTGAAAGGTCTGGAGATGCTGGTGCTCACATCCACACCAGTCACCCCCAAAGCCCTGCTCCACTTCAACAGTGAGTTTGAGTACTGCTTCACTGATTAACTCAGGCACCAAAAATATTTCAGGTACTATTTAAAGCTGGGTAGGCAGAAATCTAAAAAGGCAAAAACAAAGAAACAAACAGAAAAAGGCATAATTTGACAATCCACCCTCCTCCTGCAGCTCCCCCCTCTCTGTCCTAACCTGCCCTCACCAGACGACAACGAGAATATGCACACGCTTCATACAGCAACACAGTGTTTCCCATACACTGATGTATTTAATCTTATTTCAGTGTATGGAAACACACCACAGATTTCACTGAATCTTTTTGATAAGTCCGTCTTCCCTATTTGGGGGTTGCTTTGCAGTGTGGGCAGTTGTTGCCAATGCTGGAATGGCAACTTTCTGCAGGATTCTCTGACATTGAATTTGTATTTGGAGAGCAGCCCATACTCTCTCTGAAATGACCTGTGATTGGCTTAAGTTTATTATGGGATTGTTGTCCAATAATGCCAAAATTAAACTGCCTAACCCAGCTTTAAGGTTAGGTACTAAAACATTTAGCCAGTTAATTAAGAAGGGATGAATCAGAAAGAGAAAAAGAAAACTAGTGTGTATTTACCTTTAGTTATAAGTACAAATTTATAATGAGAACACCTTTATGATGCAAAAACAAGATAATAATACTACTACTAATAATAATAATTCGCCAAATAATGAATGCTGCTCAAATCCTTTTTCCACTTATGCAGGTGTGTGCCGTAACCTGAAGTCCATCGTGGTTCAGATTGGTATTGAAGACTACTTTGAGGACCCCAACAGCCCCGAAGCTAGGAAGTTGTTTGATGAGATGGTTAACAAGCTGCAGGTAACAGCACCTCTGTGTCTCACATCACAGGACAGGGAACATATGCCATCAGCCATGACTCACACATGAGCACATACAAGTTTCCACGTTCAAGAAATCTGTTTAAACCCAGGACCTTTCCTCTAATGACACAGTCTGGCACACATAAAACACATAAATAATATCTTATGTGCTTATTTAGGCTCCCAACAGGAAGAAACTCTGTTTTTGGTTTTCCCACACACTTATTCAATTACTGTGTAACTGCCGTCCATTAATGTGGTGTTGACTTTGTGAAGGTAATGGCTAACACGGAGGTACGTCCTTGGAGTTTTGCACCACTGTATGCACATGACTAACAGCTTGGCCAGTACTTCTTTATAGAGGATAAGATGCATCTATTTTTATCTCAACTACACACCGTTTAAACCATGACTCAATCCTTGAAGTCCCAGTGATGGTTGGTTGTGGATGTGCTGCTGCTAACTCACTCGAGCAGAGGCTTACTGTGAGAGGCTCGGGTCATCCTTATAGCTGACCACACACAAACAGAGATATAAAAGCTGTGAAATCCCTGGTTTTATTTATGTTTTGTTTTTATGACTCAGTTTACAGTGTGTTCCTCTCAGATATCACACTCAAGATGGTGGGGTTGCTCACAGCAGTTAGGTAACCTCTCCAAACGGCTATGATTTATTTTTATCCCTCCCTCTTTAAGTTTGCTGTGAAGAGGGAGCCAAAGTTCTCCTCTCGTGTTTAATCATCCATTTTTTTGAAGGGAGTTCTGGAGAGGTGAAGCTTATAAAGCAACACCGTCATCCTTAACCTGCTGCACCTCGGTGCTTTACAGTTTTTTTAATAGCTTTCTGCCATACACCAGCTATTGTACACACTTCCTGCTAATGGAATAAAACATAAAGGTATGAAGAGAACAGAGGGAAATGGCAGCTGAGTCCCAAGAAGAAAATGTCGCATTTTATATGCCTGTAAACCACGAATACATTACATATCGTATTTCTAAACTGACTTTGACACAGGGAGGTGGAGGGGAATGTAGATGGCATGACACCAGGGCAGGACACCTGCCAAGCTGTAGACCACTGTTTGAGACCAGCAAACAGCAAAAGCGGTTGTGTTTTAGCGAGTCGTTGCTTTGTTTCTATCGGCTTTTTTGGGCTTCAAACGTGAGTGTTCTTTAGCAACCTGTTAGCAGAGGTAGTGGCACAAAAAGCAGTTGTTTTTTCACTTACTTACTTACTTAAAGTGCTTTGACACTACTTGTCACATTCATACACACCTTTATACACTGGTGGCCAAGGCTACCAAACAAGGTGCCACCTGCTACTCAGTTACAGTAAACATTCATACATGCAGTATCTTGTCAAGGATTCTTGGATCGAACCGCTCATCTTTTGATAAGTGGACAACCCTCTATACCTCGTGAGCCACAGCTGCCTATTGTGCCCCTAAAGCTGGGTATTTTTAGCCACAACAATCTTTTCTTAACCATAAAAAAGGGTTTTCTGTGACTAAACCTAACCCCAGTTGTTGAAACATGAAGTTCCTATGTATCCACTACATAATATGTAAATGTATTGTATCAGTGGTTTGCAGAAACGTACAACGCCAACATTTTTTTCTGACACTTGGGTTGGAAATGAAGCGTTGTTGGCCGTCAGATATTTAGAAAAAAAAATCACGGACAAGTTTCCTTTGAGAAAACGAGATTCTAATATCACTTTCTCCCTTTTTCATTCAGGCTTTGAAAAAGAGACCGGGCTTCTCCAAAATCCTCCATGTGAAAGCAGACAGTCTCTGCTAACATCTTTTGTGCAGATTCTTCAAGTCTTGGAGAGGTGCCATCTTGGCTCCAGTCAATCAAAAAGACCCAGCTGTTTTGAGCCCCCTCCACAGGGTTGAATACGTCTGCAGCACCGACAGAAACAACAGAAGATCGCCATGATGAACCAGGGACCGAGGCTCAATGTGCATACTCCACAAGTACAAACTTCAAACAGAAAAAAAAAAAACTCATTCACCACTCCGGTACGGGGAAATCAATATCTCCTTCATGTTGGTTTTGACTGAAACACAGTCAGGAGGCTTATTTGGACAAACAGTGGCACTATATATCACATGAAGGGCCTGTCTTAAACCTTACAGACTCAAATAACACAACAAAACTGTCAGATTTCTCTTTCTCAGCCGTCTTCTGCGTTCACCGTGAAAATGGTGAAAAAAAAGATCCCTTTCTTGAAACGCCTGGAGCCAGGTGACAGCGCTGTATTTAACTGTCTGCATCTACGCAATGCTTGACATAAACTACCTTCAACACCAACAGCTCGTAGGCAGGAGCACATAATGAAGCGTACATACTCTCCGCAGAAGTACATAAAATGGTGGCAGGAGTAAGAAATTATAGAGAAATTGATTCCCTCGAGAGATCTTGAGCTATCAAAGTAAAGAGTCTTGAGACGGGAGCTTTATGTTTGCGCTCGTGATCCGAGGATTGAATAAATGGTTTTCCATCCTGCCCGCCCTACACTCTGCTGTGTGTTGAACAACTTTCAACACGTACTGCTTCCACCCAGGAGAGACACAAGCTGCACCAGCTCCAGGCACAGTGGAGAGAGCAAGGACAGCCTCCCTGTAAAACACAAACCTTGACAGTCTTCTTAGCCAACTGCATGGCAGCGATGCATTTACCCTCTTCTACCATCCTCTCTGCTTCCCCGTGTGAACAGCGTCGTGTCACAAACCTGGACTCAAGTGTTTTTTGGACAGTTGTAATATCTCAGAGAACAGGACGCAGTATCTGATGCTGCTCAGGCTGGAAGGATGATCCATAATGCATTTCTCTCAAAAACTGGTGCCATTTGTAACAGTGTCTGTCCTCATTCCAGTGAGCGTTTTCTCCAATGTGCCATTAATGAGGGGAAGAGGGACCATGTACAGTAAGGCAGGTGTTTAATCTCTTCAAATCATCACTTATCGGAGTTTGATTTGAGTGTAAGCAGCTCTTACTGAGCATAAGCGTGTTGTGTTTCATACGGAACATGGTCTCCAGGTGTATACAGGTGTTACAGTGTTTATATATCATGTGACTTTCATACTTTACCATGCTAAACAGTGCCATTCCTATTAATAGTGCTCGTCATGGCTGAGGCCCTGATCAATCCTTAGTTATGTTTTTCAGCTGACATCCTCTGGCTCCCTCTGCTGGTTGTTTCCAAGCAATTACACAGCCAGCGGACAGCTGGTGTTATGTGACACTTTGTACTCTTTGCAGCAAGGAACAAGTATCACCTTTACTGTTTTGCAGCAGTCAAAACCAAGGAACCAGGTCATCAGTATCACCTTCAAATGAGGTGTAATCCACAGCTACAATTGAGTTTAGTCTATGTTGCAGAAATTCTCAAGAAGTATGAGTAGCAATACTTACAGTGAGTGACACTTAGTGAACGCTCCTCTGTGCTGCAGATAGCTTAAAGGGGAGTTTCATCAATTTTGCACATTGAGATTGGTTTGTTATTCACAAGAATTAAAACTCGGCCTTTGAAAAAAGTCGTATAACGTCTATAATGTTGCCAAGTCTGAGAAAATAACCCTTGCAAAGTTATCTTGGCTTGGAAAGTACAAATTAATAGCACAGAACGCTGCATTACAAGCTGAAGGGCATGTTGTTTGAAAAAATGTGGAAGAGTATTTATAGGAGATTTGGAGCTTGACCCATACTAAGGACCAAAAATCAGGATTTTTCCACCTTTGCTGCATTGATTCTTTTTTAAAAATCAGTCTCTTGTGAGTCCCCGAACATAATGAAAGTGCAATACTAAATTACTGCAGCTCCGCTTACAATCACTTTGCTTTAAAAAAATCTTGCACACAGTTTTTAAACAGGTTGAAAAAGTGACTCACACATCAGGCAGAACATCACGTCCCTTCCCTTGCGACACGTTCACGTTCATTTTACCTTGCACATCTCGTTTGTCTCCACAACACATGTTCGTGGGCGGAGTGTGCAACAGAGCAAAGTGACAGTTTCCAAGAGAGCCGAGCAGGTGTTCGGGCATGTCACGGGCGCTCTTTAAAATTTGAAAAAGTCACTGATGAGGATGTTTTTCTGGGGGGTCTCTGCTTTATTGTCAAAATTGTGTTTATGAGGACTTGTGTAGCTGCATATTGTAGTGATGGTATTCCAGGTGAATGTGTGAGAACAGTTGTGGGTGTCCAGTTATTCATGTTCTTCCAGTGCTGCATATTATTATCCTACACTGGTACTGATTCATTTGAGGGAAGTCGGTTCGTGGGAAAGGTGTAAAACTTTGCTGACACAATAGAGAAAACACAAAGCACTTGTCGATTTTAAGTTTTAGACAATCCTGCCTTCGCTATCAGCTACTCTGTACATAATGTTTGTAAAAAACAAAAGAAAACAACAAAAAACAAGAAAAAAAAGGACCAACATTTGATGTTATATAATATTAAGGTCATACTTATGAGTGGAAAAAGTTGAAGTTTACAGGTCTTCATTCTGTAAGCATTTTCTCTCCAAAGTTGAATGAAAGATAAACATAGAGAATTATATTATGTATAACAGTAGTGTTGAAATTGCAGTTGTGTATTAGATACTTTATATTAAATGTGCATCAGAGTCATATAGAGATGGAAATTATTTAAGAAGAGGATAAAGATGATAATTCAGCTATTTATTTCTATAAAAAAACGAGCGATGTGTATAATGTTAGCATGTTTGTGTTCGAGCATCAATCATTAAGTTGCCTTCTTAACTGTTCTGCTACTGTGACAAGAAAAATTATTAGATGTTTAAAGAGCTTTGA
The DNA here is from genome assembly GCA_019142605.1 of Cephalopholis sonnerati. Taxonomy (NCBI): domain Eukaryota; kingdom Metazoa; phylum Chordata; class Actinopteri; order Perciformes; family Serranidae; genus Cephalopholis; species Cephalopholis sonnerati. Next base: position 29,322,018 of record JAGQAX010000003.1, on the reverse strand, counting down.
TTGCCTGCAGGTTAATAACGTTTCTCTTTATTTGATCCAGTCTGTTGTTGCACTAGTGAGAAAAAAAAAAGATATTTCAGATGTTTATTATAAGAGTGTTGTTTTTAATGTTCAGCTATTTCTCAGTATTTGACAAAATATGATGCACTTTTTTTCCTGAACACTTTTATCGGCCCGTTGGTCGTTGGTTTAGTCAAAAAACGACGATGGTTTCTGTCAGCGGGATACTCGGCGGCGTTTTTTGTCGTGGTATGAAACCGAACGTTCGCTTACACGTTCGGTTTCATGGGAGGAAGATTCTGGATAAACAGCGATTACATATGAACTTCTGTGACTGAACACACGTACAGTTAGCCTCTTTTCTCTTACACCATCTCTCATATCTCATCAGTTGGGAAGTTGAAGATCGAAACCGATTGAACGACATTCAAGTGCTTTTTAGGTTCATTGCCAATATGACCTTATGCTCACCTTTGTCTTTGTTCCTGTCTTTTATTTTAGTTTTGCATTTTACTGTAGATCTCACGCTCATATCAATACTTAACGTTTGCTTTATTGTGAAAATGGACCTGCTGAAGATGTAACAGAGCCTGTGTGCTCTGAAACTGCAGATTAGAGGTGCCAAGTACGCCGGAATCCTTTTTTTGGCTTACATCTCCACTCTCTGCCTCTCCAAATATAAAGCAGAATCATTTCTAATTTATTTATTTCTGATTCAGAAACTGAAGCATCACTTACGAACCAAGGTGCTTCCTCATTCTCATGTTTATTTCATATTTTAAATCAAGATTTATTCCTTCTCTCTGTGCATTTAAAAACAAACAGTGTCTGAGTGTCCATGTACCTCTCTGTACATATTTTATGTATGAATGATTGTACTCTGCCCGTTCATCTGAATAGTATTTTACACATTACCTCAACACTTATCTGGGCAATTAAGTGTGCAGTTTGTCTTTGTAATTTTTTTTTTATTTTTGTCATTTTTGACTGCCATCGACAGGTACGACCCATGAACTTCATCCATGTTGCTACAACAAACAAAATGGATTCTGTCGCTTAAAAAACTTTCCCAAAATATGATCAGCCTTCTGCGATGACTGCAATAGATGGAAATGTTTTACTACTCATTTTCACTCATTTGTTGTCATCAATAAAATTGCTTTAAATTGTATTTGTTTGTGCTCTCAGCTGCTTTATAAATTGATGTTTAAAGGAATTGTGGGGGGGGTCTTTCCCAGCTGACATCGGACAGTAGGCGAGGTACACCCTGGACAGGTCACCAGACTATCACAGGGCTGACACATCACCCCTCAACCTTCATCCCTCAACCTTCAACCCTCCTCCCTTAATCCCTCAACCTTCAACCCTCATCCCTTCATTCCTCGACCTTTCAATCCTCATCCTTTCATCCCTCATCCCTTCGACCCTCATCTCTTCATCCCTCAACCCTTCAGCCCTCATCCCATCATCTCTCATCCCTTTGACCCTCATCTCTTCATTCCTCAACCCCTCGACCCTCATCCTTTCATCCCTCATCCCTTCATCCCTCAACCCTTTGACCCTCATCCTTTCATCCCTCAACTATTCGACCCTCATCCCATCATCTCTCATCCCTTCGACCCTCATCTCTTCATCCCTCATCCCTTCATCCCTTGACCCTTTGACCCTCATCCTTTCATCCCTCAACCCTTCGACCCTCGTCCCTCATCCATGCGACCCTTATCAATTCATCCTTCACCCTTCACCCCCTCATCCCTCCATCTTCATCCTTTCTTCCTGCATCCTTCATTCGTCCACCCTCATCCCTTCGTCCCTCATCCATTCGACCTTCATCCCTCATCCTTTCGACCCTCATCCATTCATCCTTCACCCTTCACCCCCTCATCCCCCCATCTTCATCCTTTTGTCCTGCACCCTTAATCCACTGACCCTTATCCCTTTGTCCTTCATCTCCAACCCTCATCCATTCATCCCTTATCCATTCGACCCTCATCCCTTCATCCCTCCTCCTTCATTCATCACTCTTCATTCCTTAATCCTCAACCTGTCATCCCCAACTATTTGTCCCTTGACCCTTATCCCCTCAGTAAATGCTAACCACTGCACCATCATGACGCCCGATTACTTTCACAGCTGCAAATTCATTTCTTGAGCTACGCGTCACTAACACAAGCTCAAAGCGAGGTCTGTGGATTATCCAGTACACCACTAGTTATTAATGTCTGTGTGTAGTTTGAGTACCACAAAGCCGCATTAAGCCCTGACTTACAAATGACTGTTTTCCTGTGTAATTAATCGATCCGTTTCACTAAAACCAGAGAAACAGCCGATGAGTTTACCCTCTGGCGATTGAATGGTTAAGTTCTCTGCGGCCTCACGTGTTCCCCTGCTGGACCCGGGACTCCTGCCAGAACTTTGTCCCAGTGTTTCCCTCTCTTGCTTTCCAACTGCCTGAATGAAGGAGGAGGGGGAGTTCACTTCCCACAGAAAGCAAGGTTTCACTTTTAAAGCCCTCACACAATCACAAAGCACAACATCAGTGCAAACCCAGACCAGCTGATTTTATAACATCTCTCAAAGATAGAGGGATTTTTTTTTTTACAGCTCTACGAATAAATGTTTAGATCAGCAATGACTCAAATGTTGAGGTGTGATTTGAAAATGATGATATGACAGAAAGGCTGCAGCTCTGTGCAGATTTTTAACTTCATTTAGCTTGTTTTGGTTTAACAGCTGACAAATACTTTACAAACCCATTTTCTGCAGACATTCTTGTAACAAAAACAGTCGTGGCATTATCATAGTGACATCACTGTATTGATTATGCCAAACAGCACCAAATAAAAGACCAAGTTAGGCAGCTACCTGGGAAAGAAGACGAAATATAGGACCCAGATATGTTTGGACGTATTTTCATCAGGAGGAGAAAAAAACGTGAAGCTAATGATTTTAATTGTATGTTTATATGTTACCCACAACAACTTTATAAGGATGTGATATCTTAGCTCTGTGTGTTTTTCCTCAAGTCTATTTCACCACAAGAACATTTCCTAAATTAAACTCTGCATGGCCATGCTGTGGCAAAGCTTCGCCATGAAATGTAACATGAGCTCTGATTGGCTGTGAGGTGAAAGTGTTGGCTGGCTTAGCTGTGTCTGTGCCCTTGAGGTGCCAGAAGAAGATGAAGCTCTTGTTACATCTTACAGTGGATTACTTACTAAAGGTTTGCAGCAGCAAAGCTCTAGAGAGCCCCGAAATAAAGGGTGAAGTGAAGTCTTTTTAATGAGCGTATTGATTAAATTATTTGTTAATTTAACAATTTAATTTAACCTCTGAAGATTCAAGTCAAAGTAAATCTAGAGGTGCAAGTCCTCACTCAGCAGTGTTAGATAGCATTATTGTCTCTCCTGAATCTGCAATATATTTAGGTGTACATTGTAATGCTCATCCCCCTCAACCCTTCATCCCTCATCCCTTCATCCCTCAACCCTTCGACCCTCATCCCTCAACCCTTCGACCCTCATCCCTTCATCCCTCAACCCTTCGACCCTCATCCCTTCATCCCTCAACCCTTCGACCCTCATCCCTTCATCCCTCAACCCTTCGACCCTCATCTCTTCATCCCTCATCCATTCAACCCTCGACCCTCATCAAGTCATCCTTCACCCTTCCTCCCCTCATGCCTCCATCTTCACCCTTTTGTCCTGCACCCTTCATTCCTCAACCCTCATCCCTTCATCCCTCATCCCCTCATCCCTCATCCATTTGACCTTCATCCCTTCATCTATCATTCATTTGACCCTCATCCCTTCATCCCTCAACCCTTTGACCCTCATCCCTTCATCCCCCATCTCTTCGACCCTCATCCCTTCATCCCTCCTCCATTCAACCCTTGACCCTCATCCATTCATCCTTCACCCCCTCATCCCCCCATCTTAATCTTTTTGTCCTGCACCCTTAATCCATTGACCCTTATCCCTTTGTCCTTCATCTCCAACCCTCATCCCCTTATTCCTTGACCCTCATCCCCTCATCCCTTCATCCTTATCCATTCAACCCTCATCCCTTTATCACTCAACCCTATGACCCTTACTTCTTTATCCCTTAACCCTGCAACCCTCATCCCTTCATCCCTCCTCCATCGACCCTCATCCATTCATCCTTTTCCCTTCGCCCCCTTATCCCTCCATCTTCATCCTTTTGTCCTGTACCCTTCATCCATTGACCCTTATCCCTTTGTCCTTCATCTCTGACCCTCATCCCTTCATCCCCTCATCCCTCCATCCCTTGATCCTTATCCTTTCATTCTCTAATCCTTCGATCCTCATCCCTTCATGCTTTCCTACAAACCCTTAATCCGTCATATGCAATAAACCATTCAGATCTTTATCTTATTGCTGTGGTCTTTGTTCGTGAGCTGCCAATTGAACATCTGAAATACACAGCAAAGTGTTTTTCCTATGATTTAAGACGTTTGTTTTCCAGCTGTGAGCAGCTCCTTCATTTAATTCATGTATTGCATTATGGGAGAATAGCGTGAATCGACAGCCCACTCAAAAATCCACCTTACTTAGTATGCACGCTGTGTGGTTTGAGTACACTTCATTTTGTGACCTTTCTACTGTGAACACACTGCATACTCAAACCTGCTTATAACAGTGCGCAGTAAAGATTTCTGACACAGCGAGTGATCTTTTGTCTTTGCTGAGTGCGGGACTCTTTTTGTTTGACTGATGTGGCTGCACATTAGGTTGCCTTGAATTCTAACAGGTGCAATTAATAACAGGAGAGTGACAGAGATCTCAATCAGGCACAGTTTGCACACACCCACACACTCCTGACAGGAGAGGTCTAATCAGGCCAGAAAGTGAAAACACCTGTGTGTGTGCAGCCCTGAACATTTTAAACACCAAATCAGAGAGCCAGTTTTAAAGCTCTGGGTGTCTGTTTATCAGTGGACAAACTGTGTTGGCACCGTCTCTAAATATTGGCTTGTTAAATTTTTGGATGCCTGTCATGTTCTCACACTGGAACTTTGGTCTTTCTGTTCCTTTTCTTCCACCAAGTTACCATCTGATGCTCCTTGATATTTACGGCTGGCAACAAGTCGACATCTAGGAAATGTATTAGTTCTGTCCTTGGCATTTGTTTGGTCCCGAATCGTTTGGTCATTAGAGTAAACTCCGGCTGTTTCCCATAAGGACACATATTCCCATCACTTAAATTATTGTATTTATTGATATTAAGATAAGATAAAATAGCAAACTGGCTTTCTTCATCGGTTCGTTGAGTCTCTTCTGTCAGCTGTCAAGATACTGCTACCCCAGCATGCACTCCATGGAAGATGGCTGATGCCACCACAGAGTCATAGAAAGGTCCTCAGGAGTGCCTCTTGTACTCTAAAGGACCTGAGTCTGAGCATATACAGTCTCCTCTCTTGTTTAGTGCATTGGTGCTGTTTGTTGAGTCCACTTTATTGTTCAGGTGAGCACCCAGGTACTTGTAAGATGTCAGCAGTCTTAATGTCAATTCCCTGGATGATAAACAGTACAGGGGAGAATGTTTGCACCTGTGGAAGTCTTCCACCAACTCTTAAGTTTTTCCTGCATTGATGTGAAGGTGGTTCCGCTGCCACCAGCTCACAAAAACTTGGATCAGTTCTCCCTGTCACCCCCGTCTGTGATGATAGTCTCTTGACAATAAAACGCCTCTTTATGAGAATTTAAAATGTCAGGAAGGGGCTCAAGATAAGTCTGAATGACTGCGACTCTTGTGAAGCCTAAGTAGTGTAGCAAAGACTTTTGGAACATTTCAGGATGTATTAAGTTGCCTTAATATGTAATGAAACCACACTGTGGAATTGCATGTTTTTCAGTGGTAGTCTGAACTCCTCCATATCTACACACCCTCCCATACTTTCAGATCCTCTTCTGCAATCCAACTTACATCACCATCTGTCTGCCTGACTAACATGGGTTCTAGAGCCTTCAGCCGCTCTGGAACACTCTCTCCCTCATGACATTCACAATATTGACAATCTTTCCACCTTCAAATCCCATCTGAAAACACACATTTTCAATCTGGCTTGAAACCTTTTCAAACCAGATTGAAAAGGTGCAGATTTAAAACATGTCAGTACAAACAGTCTCGTGTGCCTGGGCACGTACATGCACTTATTCCCAAGTGGAGCTCATGCTCATGCACATGCTCGGGCTGCTCGTGGCACGCTATTCATAGGCAGAAGTGTTTTATATTCTAACGTTTTAGCTGAAGTGGATTTGTTTGGGAAGCACTGAGCACACAAGTGGATAAGTAAGACTTGAATCATACTGCAGGACTTTTGTGAGAGTTTGTAAACAGATGTTTTAATTAAGTTTGGCTGATGTTTAACACAGTGCCCGTTTACTTCAGTTTCAGACAGCGTCCTTTATGGATTCAACATAACGTGGTAACTGATACACAGAAAGTCATTCTGCAGGTGAAGTATTCCTCTAAGAAAAGAATCTGAAGACTCTGTTTATATGTACATACATATATGGTAAGAGCAACATGGTGTTTCCCAGAGCTCCATTTCTGCACCTGTGGCCTTGTTTAGACCTGGTAGCATGGTGCGTTTTGGGTGATCCAATTGCAAGTGGGTATCCGAAACACATTGTTGTTCACACCTGTGCCCATCATACGTCTTCAGCTCACCCCTTGTATGTTTAGATTACGTTACTGCCCCGTGCACAGTTATCAAGTCCACACTTTTGCTAGCTGCTCTTTAGCATGTGGGCTAGTCACGCTACCAGTATTTTGTCAGTATAGCTGGAGATGATGCTGCCAGCAGAATTTAACACATCTCCTTCATAGGGAAAAATAAACGCTGGTCACGCAACATTCATCCAACTCGACATAAAATTAATATGTCACAGAGCATTAGCCTGCTGTCACCAAAACAATCACCACGTACTGCACAAAGATATGTGGTCAAATGTGTCCTAGACCACCTCGGCAAGTGTTCTGAGTGATCAGGTCATGGTGCATCTTGGTGGTTGTTATCTGGTGCTGTCCACTTGTGATCACATTGCTCAAAACGCATGTTAATACCAGGTCTAAACAGGGCTTTTGTTAATTCTAGTCTACAAAGGAAGGTGTTTTATTTTTCTTTGTCAATAATTTGGTTCTCTATTAGCTCCAACAAAGTGATTGGAAACTAAAAATGCATTTATTTAAAATTATATTTTATTTCATTTATGTTTTTTTCCATCTTAATGAGAGTGCAATAATTAAACGCTTGAGTGCCTCTTTAATCAGTTTCATGACATGAAGGGCTTTGTCACTGTACTTGCTAATAAGTGGAGATGAAATAGAGGATTTTGAAACTAATTTTCCTGTTTTCTGTTGCCAAATAAAACTTTCCCAGCTCTTCTCAGCCTCTGATCGTGTTTGTCACTGAAGAAGAGGATTAACACTGTTGTCCAACAGAAGTGAAGACTGGGTTGAGGTCTGTTCTAACACCATCTGTCCCTTTGGCTCAGCATTATGGCTTTGGCGCCTTTTCTTTTTCTTTCCATGTGCACTCACTCTCTGCCTCGCTCTCATAGATTTAAAAGGGTGATAGCATGGAAACAGCTCCTGCCTGTGGTTGTACTTTCCTGGAAAATATTCATGAGGACAAGAGGTGAAGGAAGAGGAGATATCCGACGGCTACACCAGTGTGTTTAATATTTAAATAAATTACGAAGACTGGTCTTGTTAGATGATGATAGAACTTTTATTTTGTTAAAACTTTCTCAATGTTTATGCATCATTTTCATTATTCTTGAAATAACATAACAATACGTACAGAAGGCACTTACAAAAACAAGTTAAATTACAGATGCTGTTATTATCAACATTATATTAATAAATGATTAAAAAAACATAACGACAGAATGATAAAGACAAGAAATGACAGCACCATTGGCAAATTTTTAACAGTACATCTCAAATAAAATTTAGCATGATTCGAATCTACAGTACAACAGAAACAATACTCATTTGTTATCAATGTAATAATGCCCGAGCTATGCTTTTAAGTATAACTTAAGCATCGAGATAAAAAGCTTAAAACTCAACAGGTTTTTTTTTTTCACTAGTCAGAGGTTTGTTGTATTTTACATATTAGGCTTTGTGGTTTCCGCTCTGTGCAAGTCCTGGTACATCTCTATTAGACGTGTGGCCTCTCTCTGTCCTGACAACAAAGCACCATGGGTAGTGGAATAGTATTTTCTGTGGGTGGCCTCTCCAGCGAACAGGACCTGTAGAGGCTGAGGAAGGAGGAGGGGAGGGAAAGGAGAGAAAGATTTTGAGAGAAGAAAACCAGATTCAAAACAAGAGCCTTCAATGTCATGCTGACATATTTTTGGCCTCTCGCGCAGCAGCATTTTCTATTTCCATCTCTGATTCCCCTGTTAGCGCTCGACAAGTAGGAGGCTGCTGTAACTTTCCTTTAGGGCTTAAGATTTCAGTTTGACAGGGTTGAAGGACATCAGTAGAGGGGTCATGCTATTCCTTCAACGGTGTCAAGTGAACACACAAACCCCCGTCTCCAGCCCCCTTCTCCCCTTCATCCAGAACGCATCAGGTTTCATGGTCTAGACTGCTGGCCAGGAAACAGCCTTCTGACCCCCCGACACCAGCTGTATTTGCTCTGCATGTGCTGCGATGTGACATGGTAGTGATGACACCGCCGCATTAGCCAGATGCTCTCAGAGGGCGTGCAGGGAGTGTAAACAACAGTGAAAACACTGCTGTAAAGGTTGTTACAGCTCAATGTCTCTACCACATTCAGAGTGCAACGAGTACAGTATGAAGGAATAAATATACTCTATTTTACAGGTCCCTGAGTTTCCTAAAACTTTCTGCAAAGGCCCTGATATGTAACTGTAAATTCAAATGAAGTTTTATATAAATATTTATGTAATATGGTGTTAATTATAGGGACTCAACTTCCATTTGTTTAATTCCATTTAAGTGTAGTATACAGACTCTTAATCAGTGCACAGCAGGTCAGCTGGACACACAACAAGCGTACAGTTCAAAATGTGGGAATAATAAGGTTTCCCCATAATAAATCAGTATTAAATGGGTTTAAATCAGGCCCGCCCACCATGGATGGATTACTGAACAGGCCCTACTGGGCACAGTCCCAGGGCCCAAAGTGTCAGGGGCCCCTTCGGCCTTCACCTGCAAACTGTAACTCAAAATAACCACATACTGACCAGGAAGAGACTCAAAATAAGAGACACAAAACAACCACAATGAGACACAAAATGACCTGAGCACAGGGGTGTCCCAATCCGATTTCAAAGATCGGGATCAGGGCCTATCAAGGCATTACTTAACTGATCAGGATCGCCTATATTTAGCTATGTAAAGGATCCGATCCTTTGTTTAATGTCAGTTGTCACACATTTTTACTAGCGAAGCTTTAATGCAGAAACATGCAGTGTGTAGCCATCTCCAACTCTCCACTCTACTTTTTCTTTCAAGTTCCCGTGTGTGTGTGTAAGAGCAGTCGCTGACCACCACGTGTGGGGAAGACAGTTTATTTTTGTGTTTTACAAAAGTTATGACTGCTTATTTAATTTCAGCTCAGTGTGAAAGTCTCGTGCGTTTATGGCGCATGGTGTTTTTCCACAGGCGGAGGAAAGACACAGAGCAGAACTGACGACACCCACCCTCACCATGCCACTGCAAAGTGCATCAAAAGCGGGTTTTATATTGATGCAGATATACGATGTAATAAACATTAAATGAAATACTGTTCATTCAGGTAACTCGGGCAGAAGCTGCACTGAAGCAACAAACACTGGAGACTCCTCTCTTAAAGGGACAGAGACCTTCCCATGAGACAGCAACAAGGCCAAAAAGATTAAAGGGAGGGTTTGTTATTTTAGACCCATTTATTTTGTGAAAAATAAAATAAAAAACAAACATTAAGGAACAGCTTGCATGTAGGGATTTTTTTCTTAATGCATTGCAGAGCTTTTCAGTTGTCAAGTATATACATTTGATTGATTTCAATAACTTTACTGTACTTGAAGTGTGCACTGTGCAGGTGTACTATGGAAGAAAATAGAAGTATTGGATCGGGACTTGGTATCTGCAGATATGTAATATTAAATGACTTGGATTGGGGGCAAAAAAATTTATCGAGACATCCCTACCTGAAACACATAATACCAAAGTAAGACACATAATGACCTCGATGAGACACAAAACAACCACAAAGAGATTCAACAGAACAAAAAAAATTACCTCAGAAAGACACAAAATTACCTTGGAGACAAAAATAATGACCTCAAAGAGACACAAAACAACCACAATACATTTAACAAAAGTGACAATAAACATAATGTTTATTTTTGTTGTTTTAATTCTTAATGGTGAATATTTTGGTTCAAAATTAACTTCAGTTATCACTGCTGATATTTTGGATGGACATGATTGTTGCTGGCCTCTGGGCTGGGCCCCAGAGAGCTTTGCCCTTTTAACTCCCTCGTGGGCGGCCCTAGTTTTAATGGAGCACTTCTTCCAAGGATATTCCTCTGAGAATAGTTAGACATACACTCACCAGAACTAGCTAAACTTTCTCAGACCTTTGCTTTCATTTCCCCTAAAATTAGTAACAAATTACATAGTTCTTTCCAGTAAACCTTCTCATCGAATTATCAGGAAATTACAGACCTCTAAAGTATGACGTCACACAGTATTTTTTTTTCTAACTTTGAAACCTTTCTGACAAAGTATCGCATTACAAATTTAATACAGGTTACCATTTTCAAATACATTAAATGGTAGTGGTGTTTTATTATATTGTCCACCCCCTGTGTTGTCTTGTGGTCGTCTTACCGGAGCCTTGGTGCTGTTGGCGTATGGCAGCGGCATGGCCAGCCTCTCACAGTCCCCACCGCTGGATCCCACCCTGGTGAAGGAGTAGGAGCCTCGGATGAAGGGGTTACTGCCCCACGAGGAGCGAAGGACACGAAAGGGTTTAGGAATGTCGGGGTTCCCTGCGGACAGACAGACAGACAGGCGGACAGAAGAGAGGGAGTCAGTACAGAAACTTAACGATGATCACGGACAGCTTGGTGTCCACGCAAACCACTTCAAACTAAGAATGCGGCGGCTGTGAGTTTACTGGGACGTCCAATCTGCCAGCTCTAATCAACTGGTGACCCTCTGTGAGCAGAACGGCACCAGTGAGTCTATATGTAATTAAGCAGCAGCTGAGGGGATTACACCACTCTGACCTCAATGAGGAATGCGTGTGTGTGATTTACAGTCTGCAATCTATAGGAAGTCCACTGACCTCATCATAAAGTGACAGTTGCTGTTTCTGCACTTACACTGTGACCTATTTCTGTGGCAGGCACTTTACAGAGAAATAATCTGAGTCATTCCTACAGCAAGTGCACATTCCCAAGCTATTCCAAAACTATGAGTCAGCCTATAGTCATACAGAAAACCTTTACATTTCATGTTGCAATCACCTTGCAACCGCTATGCCTCCTGTTTCTAAGAAAACTCCTCAGTTGCACAAGTAGTGATGTGTTTAGGTAACTAGCTGTCGCAACATTGGATAAGCCTTAGAGAAAATATAACACCCACGACATCTGTGTGTATCTGTGTCACAAAAACAGTACTAATCAAATGTCAGGGCCACTTTATCCTTTCTCAACATACAATCAGTCCTTCTGCTCAGTGTTGCTTTTGTGGTGGTGACACCACACCAGTTAGCTGCTGTTCACCTGACACCTGAGTCATTCATCTGTGCTATCTGTGCATCTATTACCATGAAACAAACATACTCACGTCACAGGTGAAGCTTATGTCATTTCTTTAATGTGGAACTCAATGACACAACCGAGTTACTGTTAATGTGAGTCGCCAAGCTGAACCTCAGCTTTCCAGTGCAATTGTGTTAGTTATAGATCACTGGTTCTTGGTGAAAGCTTTACTAGACTAGCTGCTACAGACTGGCTGCTAACTTCAGTGGCTGATGCAAAAAAGGAAAGGCCCTGTCTAGAGCCAGTGTCTGGTTTGTCCATTTTGGGCTGCTATAGAAACATGGTGGTGCAACATTGGGTTCTCCGTGGACAAGCACATGCTCCCCATGTAGATATAAATGGCTAATTCTAAGGTAACAAAAACAAAACGATTTATTTTCAGGTGATTATAGGCTAAAGAAAACACACTTATTGTATTACAATCCATTTCTGCCAAAATATCCCCCCAAAGCCTACACACTGGACCTTTAAGAGATCTGTGGTTAGATTATGATTAAATAAAAAAGTCAGTGTGGGAAATGAGACACAAAGAAATGACTCCTGTGTAAAAATCAACCTAGAAAACCCACAAAAGCTTCTGTGGTATAAACAGGATGTATGATAGGTAACATCTGCCCACAATACACAGCTCTGTTTCCTGTGTGCGTGTCCTGACCTGTGAAGCGCCTTAGCAGCTCAGTGCAGGTCTCAGCCACCGTTTCGTCATCGCAGCGCTCCATGTACAGCGCCTCCTGCCCGCAGATCCAGCCGCTCAGCATGTAGCCGTAACGCTCGGGCGGGTAGAGGACGTCAAAGCTGCAGATCTTCTTGTACCACAGATCCTCGGGGTAGGCCAGCTGTTCTAGCTGAGCCTCATCCTCCCACACAAACTGGATGCTGTTGCACTCGGGGCTCCAGAAGGGCTCTTCGAACTCTAAGAATATCTTATCGGTGGTGCTGATGCCCAGTTTCTCGATGGCGAACACTTTGTCCTCAGGCAGAGACGGGGAGAACATGACCTCGTGGTTCTGCTTCAGGACGCCCAGAGAGGCTGTCACGATTATGTGGTCGGCTGCGATCCACTCCTCGTCCTCGCACTCCACGTAAATGGGGTGACCCAGGAGCCGAGGGTCCTTGCAAGATTGGCAGCCGTGGTTGTTGTCATTGTGGTTGTTGTCCTGATGGGCGTCGCTGTTCTTGCCGATCACCTCCCGATGCTGGGCTGAGTAGTTCCAGTGGATGCAGCGGACAGGTTTGCTAAGGCAGACAGTGCTGGAGGGGATGTCCTGGGCCAGGAGCTCCACTACCTTCATGAAACCTTCAGGAATGACATAATGTGCACCAGGGATCTCTGTCCACTCGCCGAACTCACTCAGAGACACCTCATCCATACTGGGAGAGCTGCTTTCACAACTCTCCACCTGGAACAGGACGACACAGACGATCAAATCAGTTATATTTCCACCACATTACTGCTGCCTATTAAAGTGGACCAAAACCTCAGATTAGCTGTTACACCCAAGGACAACATCTTGATCACTTTTGCAAACACGCTGCTGGCATTTTAATCTCACTGAATTCATGCTGCAGCTACAGCTCTGAACAAATCAGCATCATTGAACTGGTTTAAACACACTGGGAACACATGTTTTATTCAGAGGACACATACAGGTGGTGTGTTATTAAAAGGCAAAATTATGTCACTGCTTCTGCATCATTTAACAAAGAGCTAGCACGGCAGCGGTTAGCATGTATGTGCCACCGTCTCCTCCCTGCTGCAGTTTACAACATGCTCTGTTTCCTTTGTCTTTGTGTGTGGGCGGGAGCGTGTGAAGGAGCACTCAAATTAATATATTAAATGGCTGTTGATACAAAACGCCAGCGTGACAAGTTTCAATTAAGGTGTATTCATGCGGACAATAATCATGAGGAGCAACACTTTTAGCTTTCTAATGTTTTTATGACATCCACCACAAAAAAAAAAAAAAAAAAACATGCTCCACTTCCCTCTCACAATTACCTATTTTTATTCCCTGTATGCATGGAGTGAGTTTATCATTCAGTGCCAAATCGATTGGATGATTAATCATTAGAAGTTCTACTTTGACACTTTGAAAATACACTTATTTGCTTTCAGGCTCTGAGCAGCTGCCAGGTAATCAGCAAAGACTCCAGGAAATAACCGCTCCCGCCCAAGAAATAGTCTGACATATAAACCACCTTAAAATAGGAAATTGTTGTTTTTCCAATTCTTTTTGTACAGATTGAAAAAAACACACATAGCAGCTTATAAATGAGGCTGAAAGGCCAATTTTGTTACTGACGGACAGAGCCAGGCCAGCTGTTTCCAATGCCTCCAGTCTTTGTGCTAAGCTAAGCTAATCTCATAGGCTTCTGGCTGTAGCTTTATATTATTAGTTGTTTATCAAGCAAGCATGTCAAACACTGGCTGATTACATCTTTTTAATGTGATTTTCTATCTTTTCTCTGTTTTATTTTATCTTTGACTGTTGAACAAACCAGTGATGAACTGTTTCATTATTTTCTGACTGAATGATTTATAAAGAAAACTGATAATGTAAATAATGATTAGCTGCGTCCCTGTGATTATTGAGTGCTTATCAAGATGTTTCCTTTCTGAAACTGAATCAAGCCTGCCTGTTTTTCCATCATTGCAAGCTCTTATATGGTGTTTTTATATTGTATTCAGGTTCTCGAAGAAAAGCAGTTATAAAAGTAAAGATATCTGGATAAACAACAACTCTGTGGTAGGAAATGAACAGCTCAACTCCAAATGACAAAACCCTGAGTCAAACTATTTGTCATTAGACAGTGGATTACAGGTTAAGGGGAAGTATGTAGAAGCTCATAATTACTATCCAATTGGCTAACCAATCTTTTTTTTTCCATTCAAAAATATATTTAACCAGCTAAAGCCTCATTGAGAATCAAAATCTACTTTACGAGAGTGTCCTGGGCGAGACAGGCAGCAGCTCATTTAAACAAAGTTGCAGACATACAACATATAACAGTTATAAACGATTTAAAAAATCAGAATCATACCATGTCAAGAAATCACTAGTCAAAGCATATACAACCTGATGCAGCCTCCTGTATCTCCTTCAGCTCCCTTAGACCCAGATCAGTCTGCAGCGGAGTCCAAGCTGCAGGAGCAGCATACCTAAAAGCCCTTTTTCCCATTTCAAGGTGAACACTGAGGACAGATAGCTAATCAATAGCTAATTATTGTCTCATTAACCCTTGCTATTAGTGCCAGCAGGCATACAGATTTGACCCATATCTGCTATTTCCTTCCTAGGGAGCTGTAGGTTTGAAAACATACTATGCTTTTCACACGCACACACACCTTGAGGTACTGTTGAAGCATGGACAGTTTGAGCTTCTTGGTGCTCTCAGAATCATCAGGATCCAACATGATCCTCTTGCGCACCACGTCTCGCGTAAAGACGCCGACGCTGTTCTGGCTCTCGGCGCAAACTGGCTTCCCATTCTGGAAGAACTCCTGAGTCAGCTCGTACACCTAAAGCAGGGGAATCAGCAGGAAGGAGAATGAGGAAGGAGGTAAAGAAAGCAGAGAAGTGTGGGAAAGAAACCAGTTGAGCTCAGTTCAGGGAGGCCAGGTCAGTAGTCGGTTGTTTCAAACAGTGAACTGCAGTATGATGGAGAAACACCACAGGCAGCACAAATTACTGCACATTAAAAAGAAATGCTCCCAGCAGTTACGAGAGCAGCACCTTATTAGGAGAAGAAAATAGAAAGAAGGAAGTCGAAATAGTAGAATTGTTGTTCCGCTGATAAGATGCTACATCATGGCTGTGTTGTGGTTATATAAACACCAGATCACCAGACACATCAGAGATGATAACAAACCATTACCAAGACAGTAACATCTGTAATGTATTAACATGGTTCAAGTCAAAACATTAACAGTTTGAATCTGGCTTGTGTTTACTTTAAAGGACCAGTGTGTATGATTTCAGGGGATCTATTGACAGGCATGGAATATTATAACTATGTTTTCATTGGTGTATAATCACCAGAATGAGCCCTTCATGTCTACAGAGCAGGTCCTCTTCCACAGAACCCGCCATGTTGCATGTTTCTACAGTAGCCCAGAACGGACAAACAAAAACTGGCTCTAAAGAAGGCCTTTTGACATTTTTATGTTACCTGAAGGCCACCGTAGGTTCTCCTACACGCTTGGAAACAGAAGACTGAGTGAAGGGGTACTCAGCTGGTTGCAATCTGCAACTTTAATGCTAGATGCCACTAAATCCTACACACAGCTGCTTTAGGTTAATGTTATATAATCCTTAATTTACTGCATGCAAAGGCTTAGCTGTAGGTGTATTGTTTGGTAAAGTGAAGAATTAGTTGAAGCCAAAGTCTTTGTGTATGTTTGTATAACCCTTGATAATGAAGTGTAATTATGATGTAATTCATTGTGGGGCTTGATTGTATCTTGTTGATATAGTACCGACACACTTAGTTGATTGTGGGTTAGATGATTATCAGAAAATTAGTTTCACATCGTTTCACCTTTTGCCTCAGGTTCTCAGATGTGAATATTAAATATTTTCTGGTGATCTTAGTGTTCTGTAGCAAATAACTGTGTATTTGGTTGGTTATTATTCTCTGACGTTTTAAAGGTCTTGTGCAGGATTTAGTGGCATCTAGTGTTACGTTTGCAGAGGTGAAACTTCTCCTGTGTGCCAAGCTTGTAGGAGAAATACAGGTGGGCAAGGAGTCGGTGTTTGCCCATTCTGGGCTACTGTAGAACAAAATGGCGGACTCCGTGTAAGGGGACCCGCTCCCTATGTAGATATTAACGTCTCGTTTCTAAGGTAACAAAACACAACAAGTCATATTTTCCGGTGATTACAAACTAATGAAAGCAAAGTAATGAATATTATTTTTCATTTCTGCTAATAGATCCCCCTAAATCCTACACACTGGACCTTTAAAGACAAAATAATTACTAATCAAAAAATTTAAGAGAATAATAGAAAATGTAAATAACTGTTATCAAGTAGGGAGACTGTACAGCAGCTGCTGAGTGCTTGAGGCATTACTGGACAACAGTTGTGGTTATGCAGGTCAGGTGATAGAACTCCCTCAACAAGACAACGAAGACAATAAAGATTAGAGCTCAGAGCACAATGAGTCTCCTTCACATAATGCTGACCATGCCTCTGGTCCTCATCACTCTACAGTATGACAGTCAGGGCTGAATAACACCACAAAGACTGATAAGAGTGGGGTGACCCTGAAGCATGGTCAGCTATTGAAAAACACATCCTGGAGACAAGTCTGGTCAACATACACAGAGAGGATGATGTAGATTATTTAAAGGCTGAAAGAAAACTCAAGGAAGGTGGACAAGATTACAACAGGGGGCTGCTTAATGTAGAAGAGGAGAGAATATCTCCAGTTTTTAGGACTCTGGGTTTGGGGGTGTGAACTTCCATTAAGAAGATTTATCACAAAGATGGACTGGATTGATGGAGCATTTTGGACCCAAGTTTATGTAGAAAACACAGCTGCACCAAGGGTTAATAAAAATCAAATTCCTTCTCTGTGTCTATACCTTCTCTCTGTAACTGCTTTTCCAGACGTGACCTACTTAAACTATAATAATCATTCTCTGACAGCGGCTGCTCCAGAGCACAGAGCAGAGAACTGGACCAACGGAAATGGTCACTCCTTGTTAAATTCAGCCCGCTTTGGTGGACATTTTATTGGTTCACCTCAAGATGGCTTAAGATATATTTAATAATGTAGTAATGGATGATAGCAGTGGCTGTTATTTTCCCCTTAAGTAGCTTTAGGGTAGTCACAATCATCTTAGATACTGTCTGACAGTATCTTATATATTCTACATAATCAGCGTGTTTTAACTCTGAAGCTGCGTGTTGTTTTTACTGAGCGAAATACTCAAACTCAAGAGTCCATGTTTTTACAGAGCTGCACCATTCTGTCAAGTGGAAATATTCTAGATCAGTGGTTCCCAACTGAGCCAGTCACAGGGTCCAGATTTCTCCTTAGTCATTAGTTCAAGGTCCACACAGTTATACGTTCAGTGTCATATTTCAGTCACTTGTGGCCCATTCAGAATGGATCCATGACCCACTTTTGGACCACAACCCACCAGTTGGGAACCACTGTTCTAGATGTCTTTGCGTATCATTTTGCACACATTTCCCCAAATTCAGCCCAACATATTTTATATTTTGTGTCAGTGGTAACTTTAAAGCTTCAGTGTGCAAGACTTAGAGGGATTTAGTGGCATATAGTGGTGAGGACTGCTGACTGCAACCAGCTGAAATGTCTCCTGGTTAGTTCAGGATGTTTTTAGCGGGAGCTAAATTATCCACAGAGGTCTCTTCCTCTCTAAAATAAATGGACCAGGTGATTAAAACCAGCATTAACACTGAAAAAAGCAGTTTCACTTTACAAATCAGTCTTTTTCTGATGCTGTTTGGCATGACGGAGACAGGTAGCTCGCCCACCACATGCTAATGTGTGCTCACCTTTTTTCTCTGATAACTTCAGATCAGAGGTTTTTAGCAGGAGCCAAATAATCCGCAGATGTCTCTTACTATTTGAAATAAATCACTTTCTCAACAGTGTCTTACTGTCTCCCCATATGGTCCCTCACCACAAGGGAAACCATTGAACCAACAGCAAGACTATACAACATGATCTATGGTAACCTGACCCTTTGGACTCATCACTGCACCGCACTCTTACACTCTAACGCCTTGACTTTTCAAAACTACACAAATAGAAATAATCTAGCCATTAAAATCCATTTCCAGATCCTGAACAACAACTCCGATCCTACACTTACTGCTCTACTTCTAAGTCACAAGACAGCAACGCATAACTAGATCACTTTCACATGCACTTATTCCTGTACCACCTTACAAAAACAATGATGGTCAGAGATCATTTTGTCACACTTACGCTAAGATCTGGAACGAGATCCCATACTACATTAGAGCAATAACCTCTATTACACATTTTAAACGTGCATATAAATGCTATCTGATGGGAGGACATTATACCCTAAAGAAAATATACTTACTATATCATATTCCATTTCTGCCAATATATCCCCGAAATCCAACACACTGGACCTTTAAAGTCCAATTTCAGGTCAGCTTTAGGGAGTTATCACTGGTTACTATGCTGCATTATATAAGTTACATAAACATATTTCTATGTTACGCAGGCTGAACACTGAGCATCTCTGTGTTTTTGTCCATGCATGAATCCACTTGTTCATATAAGCGTGAATTCCCACTGCATGCGTGTCCGTGTGCACATGTGTCCCCTCACCTCATTGTACAGGTCACTGAACTCCTCCACCAGGTCCTTGGGGATCCTCCTACCGGCGTTGGTCTGGTAGTGAGCCACGCCATTCTTGGTATACAGGCTGATGCGGCCCACGCTCCTCTCCCCATCTGAGGTGTGCTCCAGCAGCCCGTTGTCCTCTGCCAGGTGGTACACTGGGTTCCCATTGGCACCATGGATCCAGGTGGCTCCAAGCTCCAAAGTTGCTTTTCCTGCAAAATATAAAAAAGCAACACAGGTCATTGAGTTTGAAAAAGACGGATCTCTTTGAACTCCACGTCTCTGCTATCTGCTTTGTTAAGGCGCATTCACACTCGAGTGTTAGATAATTGGACAGTTCAAGAACGAGGTCAACTCAATTGACATACCCTCTTTGCTTCAGCCCACTGAAGTACCTTTAATCTAATGTATTTCCCGAGGATGTTGGCATCACACACTGTATATATTGTTACATTTATATAATAAAAACTGGCCAATGCAAAGACAGACAAATGCTCCTATGATTACATAACATCTAAGCACATAAAGAGGCATTTATGTAACAGACGCAATCATCCGTGTACCTGAAATACAGGTTTATATTTAACCGTGCAGTACGTATGTGTTTTTTTACACGTGACCTCTTTCATGTGCATACAGCATTAACGCTATGAGCAGATGTTGTTCTCTACTTGTTCATTCTTTCAAGATGAAAGAATTTGTCATGCAACTTTCTCTGCTGTAAGACCTGCGGTTCAGGCAACCTGGTTGGGAAAATCCCAACATCTTCAAAATGCCACCATCCGAAATTAGCATTCATTCAAGTTATTTAGAGAAACACAGTGTGAATGTATGGCAGGCTGATTTGGGAAACAGTACTGATTAAACAAGCTTAATTTGAGCTGTGATAAAAACAAAAACAGACGCAATGTACTTTAATATGAAAGAGGAAGGTTATACAATAATATTTCTGTAGCTTGGCTTTTAAATTCGTCATTCCAGCTCGTATCAGATGATTCTTTGTTCTTGTATCAGCAGTCAAACGGAGCTTTGTGTGGATCTAGCAGAGAAAAATGTGAGATTGTTACTCGGGAGAATTACTTTTACTCAAGCGTGCAATTTGTCAGTGCAGTGCAAACCTCTAATGTTGTTAAAGTATTTCTATAAACCCACATATTTATTGACTTAAAAAAACAGTCTGACCACTCTCATGCCTGAATGGTAGCAACTTAGCATAAAGACTGGAAACAGGAAGAAACTGGCTCGGTGCAAAGATAACAAAATCCATGAACCAGTACCTCTAAAGCTTACTAATTAACACATTGTTTGTTTAATCTGTAGAAGAATCAATGTGTAAATGACAAGTTGTGTGTTATCAATTGACAGAGACTTCCTGGAGGCTAGCTTTCAGTCTCTATGCCAAGCTAGGCCACCCACTGGCTCTATTTGGTCATATCTAATCAGACAGATGTACCAATCTTCTAATTTAACCCTCTGCAAGAAAGCTAATCAGCATAATTTACACTATATTAAGTATTACTTTTTTCCACCAGTGTTCCACCACTCTATTTTTATTTATTAGCACTGGGCTGAGGCCCCTACGATACGATATCATCACAATACTTAAGTGAAAATATAGCAATTTTTAACATTTTGTGATAACATACGTTGCAATATATTGTGATTTATAACTTTTTCTCATCTGCATATTATGTCCTCTAAGTCTGTTTTATCTAATAAGATAAAGTTTTCAGTCTGTTTATCTCACTTCGGTCATTTTTAGTGTAGCAGAATGTATCTATCGGACTAAAAAAGCAATTTATTTTACTGCTCTATAGGCTACCAAAAGTTTAATTTATATTTGCAATACTGACAATTTGTGTAAGAAAAAAATTAAATACTTGGCGTCTATGTATTGAGACAATACTGCCACAGAAAATGTTGAGATACTATGTGGTATAGCACTTAAAAACACTTACTCGTTGCTGGTTCATCACACCTGAGCTGACATAATGCATATAGCAAGAGAGAAAATTCATAATAACCTATGAAATAGCTATATGTTTAGAAAAATGAAAAGGTGGAGGCACTGTGCCAAATAAATGTGTTGCACAGGCCACAGTAGAAGTGCTTAGGTGTAATCAATAAATAAGTTTAACACAAAGTTTGAGGCAACAGCGGGTAAACAGAGATGCGTCCTCTCACCAAGCTGAACACTGTGAACTCTCCCGCCGATGTGGTCTGACGCCTCTAGGACAGTGACATCCGTGAAGCCGTTTTTCAGTAGGATCTTAGTTGCAGCAAGGCCGGCCAAGCCAGCACCAATCACTACTATTCGAGGCTGCCGATGAGTGCGTAGGCCGCTACTAAGAGGATCATCAGTGCTGTCTGAGGAAATTTCACAACTTTGCATGCCGTCCAAGATCCTCTTCGATGGAGTCTGTGGGCAAATTCAAGAGAAGGACCCGTGTTAAGAATGGCACCATTATACCGTTAACACTGACTCTGCAGGCGATGGGCGCTCGTACAGCACAATAAAAATGAGTGAAAGAAATAACATACTTTGAAATAAATACCCCATGAATGCATACACTGCTCGTTGGGTGGGTCATTTCGGGTTGCAGTATGTTGCCTCCTATATCATATCCCCAGTTGGTATTTTCAGCTACTGATTACTGCTGCTTGTAGACTGTAAAAGCCCTCTGAGGAAAACTGTGATTTGTGATATTGGGCTTTGAATTGAATTTAATTAAAACTAACTGAACTGAATTGAATTGCTCCTCTCTGTTGATGCAGTTTGTCTATGTTCAGCAAATGTTACAAGGATTTTAAATAATGATTAATCTCAACATGAAGGACTTTTTAAAGATTATTTTTATGGCTTTTTTGTGCCTTTATTAGATGGGACAGGTTGAGCATGAAGGTGGAGGAGGGAGGGGATGAGCAGGGGGCCGCTGCGTTCAGAAGATGGAGCCTCCAAGTCTACAAATATCTTTATTCTTTTTTATCTTGTTGGTGTAATATATTATCTCGTGAGCATAATAGTTTGTGTGAACAAGATATTAAATTAATCTTATGCACACAACAATTTATCGCGTGCAAACAAGATCCATTTTTCGTAAGCCCGAGTTAATATGCTGTGCAAACAAATTACTACCCTGCCAACAAGATAGAAAATAAATATTCCAGGACTCCTTAAGAAGCAGCGTCCATTTACTTTAGATAATCAACAGAATTCACTATAAACAGTTTTCACTGAAACTCTGGAAACTGTTGCAGTGAGCTCTGAGGATTATAATAGTGACACTGTTTCTGCAAAGCGTTAATGCAATATATCAGCTCTGACAGCCCCACAAACTAAATTCCTCCATTGTACATGGGTGGAGGCAGACATCTCCGAGACGAAACTTGGCATGACTGATACCACAAGAGTCATAATAATTATTTGGCTGAACTGATTCTTTAAAAAAAAAAAAAAGACCAAAATTGACCTATGCACCTTCAAGCTCGCCTCGGTTAATTTGTCCTCTTTGGAGCTCTGTTCTCTTGTTTTGCTAATTAAATGCCGACTACACAGATCTCCTTTATAGCTAAGTGCTGCTTATCAGCATTCGCCTTAGTATGACCCGGGTATGCAGCCGTTCTCATAACCGATTAATTTCAGACGTCTCCGTGACGTGTTTACATTATTCTGTGTATCCTGTTTGACGACATTGTTTATTTTTAGGAGTCTCTGTTATGTGAAGTATTTCCATTAGAGAACAGACTACACACAAACAAAAAGTATTTATTTATCACAACACAACTGCACAACTCTAAACTGCTCAGGGACACTAACGTTCAGAGTGAAGAATACACAAGCGACCTTGTTATCCCAGCGCACAAGGCTGCTTGCTGTGGATGTATGGACAGCTGTGTGTAAGAATAACACTGTGGGAGTCTATTCAAGAGACATTCCTATCAAGCCAACGGAGAAATTTACTGACAGTTTTTTTTTCATGGGAGATGTACACAGTTAAAACTGTTATCTGACAATATTTGTTAGTATAAAATGGGTCTGTTTGTCCATGCCTGACGTGCATGAGGGATGATATAAACTCCTCTGAAGTAAGATGGGGATATTTTGGTGTTACATGATACAAACACAAACAGAAACATACTCCCCGCTTTGTTACCACAGCAACACTGGACACAGGGCAGCACATATGTGGAAAATACACACTGATGTTTCCCACAGGTGGAGATCACACGGCTGAAAGAATTCAGTGCATCTGAATTTTAAGCTTATATCTGTGTGATGCGGGAGCCTCACAGGAAGTCATTCATCTTCCTGTGATGGGCCAGAACCACAGACTGTATAAAAATAATGGCTGTCGCTACTGTTAAGTCACCCTAAGTTTGTGGGCTCCCATTTTAAGCCTCGAGTCTGGCATTTTGGCCGTCCCTATCTTGGATTTTTGGAGCCGGGAGTGACCACATTTGGACCAGAGGATGGAGCTGGAGAGGAGCGAGGGGGGGTCTGATTGAGAGCCCGAGGGCACGCTACGACTACAACTTTAGGCCTTAAAGAATTTGAATAAGTTGTATAAAAAACGAGGAACAGCAGGTTTTAATTTTTCATCCCTGGAGGTTGCCCCTCGGCCAGAACTCATTAAGTACATACGCTATAAATCCAGAGTGTAGTTAGTATGACACAGGATAGTGGTCCTCCCCACTTGTGTTTAACCTTTATTCGACTTTGACTTCACTGAAACTGTGTTGTAAGCATGTTGTCAATCGTGACAACTCCTCTGGAGAAGTCACACAAGCTGACAAAGAGTCAGAGAGGAAACCACCTGCCAGCACTGCAAGAAAAGATGTGTGGGGGTAACTTGTTGCAGTAACAACCAGAATGTGATGAACTAAAGAGAACGTACACAGGGAGTTCTGTAAATTGCTAAAACTTCCTGTTTTCAAAGTCTACCAGAGTCTTGGTTGAACGCTGACCTCCAACACAGATGTGGATTAAACCTGCTGATCTGAGAGGGTCAACACGTGGGTCATCTGATCTGACTTCATGACCCTTGTTCTGAAAGTGGGTCAGACATGGCACAGATTTACTGAGAGGGCATTTCCATTCCTGAAATGGCAATATAATTATCGGGAAACAATCTGCAGTCTAAGATTTAGCCTGACTGTTTATATTGGTCCGGTGCAGCAATTGCAGTGATGCAGGCGCTGCGCCGGACCGCCGTGGTGAAGACGGAGCTGAGCAGGAAGGCAAAGCTTTCAATTTACTGGTCATGAGCTCTGGGTAGAGACAGAAAAAATGAGATCACAGATAAAAGCAGCCGAAATAAGTGTCCTCCGTGGGGTGGCTGGGCTCAGCCTTAGAGATAGGGTGAGGAGCTCGGACACCAGAGTAGAGCCGCTGCTCCTTCGTGTCAAAGGGGGTGAGTTGAGGTGGTTTGGGCATCAGATTAGGATGCCTCCTGGGTGCCATTGTGGGAGATGTAGCCAATGGGGATGCACGTGATTAGACATCTAAACGATTAAACATCCGCCCCCTCGCTAGTCAGCACCAGAAATATTAGTTGGTTAAACCAATAAGTGTTTTATTCATGTACAAGGCCGCTTAACTGTCATGCAGCCACCCGCCACTAGTGGGTGCTAGTCAGACAGCAGTCCCCCTCCCCGCGGTAACTTTACGTGAATATTGTCAGATAATGTGAAGGGTTTACATTCAAACTGCACGGCGCAAAATGCCTCTCATTTCGGCCTAAATTGAATTATAATTTATATGTTGTTTTATTAACTTTAAAGTGAATCTCTATCATTTTTGGCGGATAATCTGCAAGGCTCAATGTGCCCCAATTTCAGAAGCAGTTTATTTATTTTAGATGTTATTTTAGTGGTTAACTTTTGACTGAGTTGCCGTCATGTTCACATTCATACCGCACGGCGCAAAGAGTCTCGTACTTAAGCAGCATTTAAAATCCGACATGGTTGTTTTAGATTGTCATTCAAGGCTTCAAAGGGCTCTTAATGCACACAATATTTTTTGGGGACAATGTTTCAAATACTTAACAATTAACTGTGCTAAATTTTGACTGTTTTCTGAGTGTTTTCTCTTTTTTAGACTAGGGAAATTAGTCGCCAGGAAAATCCCTAGTAGCCAATCAAGGAGCTGGACTGCTTCATGGCAATATTGATTTTCATTTGAGTATCACATCAATGTGATGGAGTTTCTTGAAATGGCAGGTATCTAATGCACTGACTTCAACTTCAAGTTTTTGGTTATTTTCATCTGACTGTGAACCCTTTCAGGTCAGCTACAGCTGATACGTAACAATGGAATAATTTATCAATATTGTGCAACCCCAGGAGACATCAGTCTGCACTTGTAGGTTTCAAAGCACAAACCACTGAATTATGTCTTTGTATTATCACATAAAGAAGTGTTTCAGGTCCAGTTGTTCCTTTCTCAGTAACTTATTTCAGCCGTGACCATTCTGCATTAACTCAGACATCGCAGTTTAATCACAACATTAATCAGAAGTTGGATTCCCAGAATCTAAAAAGCTGATACATAAATGAATGGACTCATTCTTGGGCTTTGAAGAGAAGTAGGCTAAACGGTGATGTTGGTTAAACTATTTATTTTGGCAACAATCAAATATTACTAGAACAATGACCCAAAAATGATGTGAGGTGGTGAAATAAGGCTTATTTAAAATGTCACACACACACAAGTCCAACAAAAGGCCTCTCTGTGATTGTTGGGTGGCACCTGTTTACTGAATCAGGGGTCCCGAATCGAGGCCAACATGTCTGTTTACTGTGCTGTTACATGTGAACTAGTCAAAGAATGGATGGAACAAATTGTGAGTTTCTTTTTAATGGATGTTTTTTCAGTACTCTGCTCTTTTATATTCTGCAGCTCTTTGAGATGAGGATCGCAGGGGGGACGCTGCTTTGTGGCAAACAACAAATGAGAATGCAGTGGTGCTGTAGACAGGATTGTTTTGTTTGCTGGAAAATATTATATTTGTTGAACTTTGTTGGTTGATTTGTGCTAAAGGCAGCGGCATACTTGTGAGCACATGATTTGAGGTTCATTACGTCTTTTTGTTTGTGTACATATACATGCATAATATAAAAAAGCATTCTTACAGCTTAAGGGAAGTTAGATCCAAGACTTCTGAGGACGTTTTAAATGCCACTGAAACACTAAACATAATCCGACATCAATTATGGGGGTTAGGGACAATACCCAGCATTCATTGGCAGGTTGTCTTGATGATTTCATGTTTCTCATTTTGTGATTTTTTTTTTTTTTGTGGGAGTTTGAAAAACGTTTTTGCAGTAAGTACACAAAGCCTAAAATGCATTTCCTTTAGCTAGTTTCAGCCATGCCGTGAAATCTCGATTATAAAATCATACTCACCATGTCTCAGCATTTTTAGGAATCTTGAAAGATTGATCTTAGACATTTTCACACAAATCAAGACCTTATTTCTAGAATAATTAATGCCTATGCCTTTTAAGACTTTTCAAGGATCCTTAATAGAGTATTTATATATTCACACTGGCAGCAGATTGTACATCTAATAGTGTATGAATGAAAACAGTTTTACAACCTGCAGCCAATCAAATCGCTTCTCATGAAAGGTAATATATGCTAAGTAATAAGGAAAACCATTACAGAATCACAATAAGGTACATAATGCAAATATATAGGGTGTGAAAATGTTTCCTGCCGGGAGATCCCAGAGACCAGCTGTTTGTTTCACACAGATGTTTTTATTTCCGACACATATGTTCTCTCATAAAACATTTTACTAGCTATTTGGGACAAATTTCTGGACAGTAAAAGACTTAAATCTTACAAAAAAAAGATCTGTATCTGTACGTTTGAGTTTCCTCCTCATCTGACTCCAGGAACAAAGGTCTCCAAGAAAACCCAGAGTGATGTCTTCTTTATACATGTTGTCACTTTCGCTACATGCTTTGGAAGTAGGTGAAGTTGTGCAAGAAATCCCATCTTAATGTCTACATTGCATGACCAGGCAGGTCTGATGAGGTCAGAAGATTGTGTCACTTTAATAAATTGCAGGAAACAGCATTTAAACTGTAACATCTTTGCATCACTTCATTTTAGCTTCAAAGATTGAGTGTTCACACAGAATTAATCTGTTAATGACGGGCTTGACCCACAAAACAAAGCCTGGGTCAGAGCAAAATCCACCTGATTCTATAAACACCGATTTAAAATGACTGACAGATCTAATTCATCGACAGCCTTTGATCACTTCACACACTGGCCCCTCTGACAGATTGCGCATCCCTCCCTGGTTACTTGTAATTATTGCGCGGCTGGTTAATACACTCGCCACATGCCACCTCTCAACGCTTTACACCACCACTGCAGATTAATGTGTGGGCTGGCCTTGGGTAGAAAGGCGGCTCAGGGTGGGGTGGAGTGACACAGGAGAGAGGGAGGGAGGGAGGGGGCTACCACTGACCTAGAAATGGCAACCTACAATACGGTTCATCTGCCAGTGGCCTTTTCAAGAGCAGGGCCAGCCTTAAGCAGGAATATTAAATTAATGCATCTGACTTTTGTCTCTCAACTTCACTGCTGTCCTCTCTCCTCCAGTTGTGAGTCCACACTCATGTTTGCATTTCCTATATCAGTCCCATGTGAGTGTGAGCACGGTAGCAAACACTTCTACATCACTACATAAGAAAAAAAAAAAAGCAGTGTAGTCTGAGGGCTTCGTGCCAAAGGCCAGACATTCCTCACTTCTCTCCCAGCTCCGATTCTCCAAAGCTGGGATGATGGAGTGGAGACACACACACACACACACACACACACACCGCTGTGCTACTGTACACCACTCTGGATGTTCCCCTGGTGCCGTTAAAGAGTGCCCTGAGACCCGTAATATTCCCAAACAACAGGCTCAGTGTGCTCAATTACACAATGATGGCAGACAAATTATCACCACAGAGAGAGATGATAGAAAAAATGGACAAAAATGTATTTTTATTTCTGTAATTAAAAAACTTCCTTAAAGGCCTTGAAAAACAAAATGTCATAAAGAGTTTATAAATCATAACAAATCATTAAGAGTTAATAAAGCTTTAAATAATAATGCAGTTATGATGGACACTTATAGGTTGCCAGGTTGTACAAAATCTTGTTAAACGATTTGACCTCTTACTTGAACCAAAATCTTTTTTTTTTCATTTACAAGAGTTAACATTTCTACCCACAGACTTGGTGGATTAAAATCTCTTATTAGTGACTTTGCAAGTGCAGGCTTGTTAGAAAGTGAGAAAGAAAATCATATTTCTTGACCTAACCTGATCTTTCTTTATCTTTTTATTAGTAGATTATGACAGACCTATAAAGCATTAATGATTCATTAACCATACAGCCAGTAGTTACAAATTATAAAAGCTGTAAAAAAAAAAAAAGTGGCTACATTGAAAGTGGTACTAAAATGCAAAAAAAATGAAATAACAATGAAAAGTTAAAGCAGAAAAGCAAAGTGTGAGTGAAGGCAGAGAGAGGATCAAAGTGCTTGATGTCATCCTATATGCTGCCTGGCTGGAAAACTCATCTGTATAGGAAAACCATTCGCTGCCACGTATAAGCGCTGATGCCAAAGTGGCAGCAGTTGGAAACAAAGCGAACAACTTCACTGAGTTACTCTGATTCACCGTCAGTGAGAGACAGCATGTGATGGAGACACGGCGAAACCTCCGACACGTTTTAAAAGAAGCGAAAAACACAAATGCACCTTATTCCTGGCAGAGTCCTACACACATACACACACACACAGCGACCTGTGATACATCAGTGTAACTAACATTTCATGTGATCGGTGTGTACACACGTTGTTTTGTTTTTGTGCGTCGCTTCCTGTCGCATTAACGCAACTGGGTGACATTTAGTGTAATAAATCTCCGGTCGCTCACAGCTCTGACAACTCCACTAAATAACCTATTCTCAGCGATATGTACTGATACAACATGTTCTCTTCTGCTCACTATTTAAATCCCTGCTCTCGCCATCACCCTCAGTCCCGCTGTCAAACAACAAATGCGTTAAATGTTTTTTTTTAGTAGAGCAGCTGGTTACCTGACTCTCTTGGTCTTCAGCTTTAAAACCTCAGAGTGCTCCTCTTTCCTTTGTGCCTGTTTTTCCCTCAGACCGGCTCCGCTTTGTATTTATGCCTGGAAACCAGAAGCAGCCAGTTTCCCCGTGGCCGCTGCCTCCTCATTAATTAAATATGAGCATGATGACGACACAGATCGGCCCTCCGCTGCCCGCTGTCACCGAGCTGCCTGCTGCTGCGTAATACACGGAGACACACACACACATCACACACATCCTGCGTGTTACATGGCCTGTTTAAAGCAAAATTCGATC
Organism: Cephalopholis sonnerati; assembly: GCA_019142605.1. Lineage (NCBI taxonomy): Eukaryota > Metazoa > Chordata > Actinopteri > Perciformes > Serranidae > Cephalopholis > Cephalopholis sonnerati. The sequence goes on along the minus strand of JAGQAX010000003.1, from coordinate 29,292,447 downwards.
ACAGGAAAAAATACATAAAAATACAAGAAATAAATACATAGGTGCAAGAGGTAAATACTGTCATATCACAACAACAACAACAATAATAATACAGAAAAAATAAAAATTGATAAACTGATAAACTTGATTAATTTTGTAAATACCATAAAACTTCTATTAGAAGCCTGGACTATTATTTGCTTAAATCACTGAACTCTGACAGGTTTATATTTGGGATGGGTGTCTACATGGGACAGGCTTTTAATTCCTTTGACACAAAACTGTTGCTCAGCAAAGATGGGAAATACAGTTAAATTGTTTTATTTAAATGAGTATGAATATTACTTGCTTTAAAATTAGGCTTTAGATAATATATTAATTATGAATCATTCATTTGATCTGACTCTGACAGTCAGAGCATCTTGAGGATTACGGCACCCAGCATACTGACACAACACCGCTTTATCCTGTTAGAATAACACTCACAACTTGGATGAATTTTTATGACAAACCCATTTGATTCTTTTGATCTGAGGACCCTTACGGACTAAAGGAATATGAATAATTTACAGGATAATTGAGGAATGGACACATAATTTGAGGTAGCCAAAGAATTTCTATAAAAAATTAACTGTAACTGAACCAGGTGTCTAATTGAGATGTGTATGTGCAGCTACACCAGGCAAGTAAAAGGGACTACGCGTTTAACTGAAGTTTTACAGTAGTTATATGATGCTGATGTTTTTATCAGTATCAAGTAAGTTTAGATATCAGGCACATCTGTGTTTTAGGCATAGACTAATAATATTGGACACAGCCACCATGATGTCACCCATTGTTTTGGGCAATCCCATTTTGAAGAGTTCAGCATTTTGGCCGTCACCATCCTGGCTTTTTGGAGCCATATTTTGGCAAGAGGCTGGCACCAAGGAGGAGCAAGGGGTGGATCTGACTTAGAAGCTCAGGACACTATGGGCAGACAGCCTGTCAGTCAAAGTGTCAAAGCGTCCTTAATTATGCATAATATTAAACTTTCATAAAATGTAAATGGGTGAGATATAAAAAAAAAAAAATCACTCCCTGTACAGTTGACATGACATGTTGACATATTCCCATTATGTATTGCTACAGGAAGTCACGCTGATGAGAAAGGCGTAACGTGAACAGTATAAGCAGAATGAAATCAAAAAGGGTGTGGAGGCCCAGCTGAAATGTTTTGATTTGATACGTCATGACTAATTCCACCCAATCAGGAATAACATGTCAAAGTCTAAGTATTTGCCTGTCAAAACAATAAACCGTAAAAAATAATGTACATAGCTACCATGACGTCACCCAAATGTTTGTGGACATTTTGGCCATCACCATCTTGGGTTTTTTGGACCTCTAAGTGAACTGCAGTTATTGCGGTTAGGTGTTGGCTTTGTATTTTAGCCCTGGAGGTTGCTGCTTGGTTTCAGTTGCAATAAGATCACTGTAGCTGCAAGTGATCTGTGACTGAAAATGAATGCGGGCCAGGGCATAAAGTAAACTTCCAGCCTCCTTGCTTGGACCACACCCAGACCCATCTCTACACACCTGTGAAGTTTTGTGACCGCATCTTGCAGAGTGACAGCACCATCACACTGACTAAATCTGTCCACAGACAGACAGAAAGACGGACCTTGTACTAAGGTTGAGCTGAATACTGGGATTTAACAATTATCTGGTACAGGTAATGTAGTTTATACGAATAAAAGAACTATGCAAGTAAAGTCTGTGCTCGTGATGATCTCTCACTCTATTGATCAAAAAATGACCTAAAGCTGAATTCTGCTCTGTAAATAGTTTTCTAATAAATAATAAATGTAGCAACTTCTGGTCAACCAATATCAATTTCAGGCTTAAAAAAATAACTTCTGATTAGGCCCCAACCCTATTCCAATTTATATTTAAACCACGCTCACTCCATGTCTAAACTCCGCCCGTGCAGATACAGATACAGATACAGATAATTTAGTTGGTTAAACATATACAGACACAGATAATAGTCTACTCGCTCATCCCTTCCTGGTACAACACTCAAAACAGCCTCTGGGGTAGTTCCCACTACAATAGGTGTCACCAGGATCACATTGTTCCATGATGACACACACACGTGCGCACACACACACACACACAGACTCATGAAGTGAAAACAATACCAGCTGTCGCAACATTGTCACGGCTGGTAAACACTGACCACCCGTAAACAAGTCCACCTGTTGGCGCTGCCACTGGCTTAACTTCTCACCTTGCTGCAGGTGGCACCTCGGCATCACTGCTGGGTGTGATTGCAGGTGCGACAAAACACACTAATCCTGGGTGTGGTTTTGGACATGGCACACGTGATGAAATTGCAACAGTCTTTGTATTGGTGTGATTACCTCTGCTGAAAAAGATATGTTTTACCTTTTACCTGCATCAATGGAAAAAGTACTGTACATCATTACAAGGAGAAGTCCTGCATTCAGACTCGTACCTAAATTAAAGTATATATATATAAGTATTCTCAGCAATTAAAACACCAAAATTAAAGGTACTCATTAGGAAGCAAATGGCCCAGGTCAGAGCGTTGTATTGCATTATTTGATTATTATTTCTGGTTCTTTACTCACTGTGTGAGCAGCGTTTTCATGTTACAACTGGTCGAGGTTGATGTCATATTTAAGGCATCACAATTTATAATCTGATCTTATGTTTTGGATGTAAAATCTTGATGGTGAAAGCAACGAGTACCTTTGGCTGTCAAATAGAGTGGAATATGAAGTACAATCTTTTCCTCTGAAATGTGAAGTAGAAGTATGAGCCCAGTCTCACTCCTAAGTCGTCGAAATCCAGCGCTTGGGCAGTGACTTGCAGCATCAGAAACCAACCAAAAAAGGCATCCTTAAACGTTGGACTGATGTGCCGTCCAGCTGCCATTATAGTTTAACGGTGCCTGGCAGTATCAGGGAAAACATGACAAAAGGCCAACTGGGGCAGGCAGGAAGGGTTGTGACTGGATCCTGGAGACCAGTGTTCATGTCCCATAAGATTATAAAGCCAAACTCTGTTCTTTTTTCCTAAACCTAACCACGTGCTCTAGTTGCCTGTGAAAACAGAAGTGTATTTTGAAAGAAGACAATGCATGTAACAGGCAAAACTTGACATGGTGTCCCAGAACATCAACAACCAACGCACTCAGGATACTTTGCTTGTTGTATGTGGACGTGGAAAGTCCATGACGAAACATCAATACGTGACGAGGTCAGAGTGAATATGTGTTGGAAGTATAAAGTAGTAACTTCGTAAGTACATATACTTTATGTCACCTTCCACCACTGGTGATGCAGTGGTTTGCGGGTCGCAGGTCCGCAAGAGACAACATTCTTTTTTTTTTTTAAGTATGGTGATTTTCCGGCACAGAGCTACATTTTTTAAGAGCTGTTTGCTGCTGTAGAGTGAGTGACAGACAGACAGCTACTTAACGGAGACAGCAATCTAGCTCGAGGACATGACCAAACACAAGTATGACGCTGAATGTACTAAACTGTGTGGACTTTGAACTAATGACTAAGGAGAAATCTGGACCTTGTGGCTGGACCAGTTGGAAGCCACTTAGTTAAAGAGACTTAATATCACAAAGGCCAGTCTATGAGAATGAATTTTAAGGAGGTGGTTGACTGTGTGTGACAGTCACACTCACTGAAACACAACAACAGAACACATTATTCACACAGAATTAAATCAGGAAGTAAATGAATGTTCTTTAATATTTTCTTAGGTTTGTGCTGTCAAGTGTAAATTTAATTTCCATAATAATAAACAAGAGAAAAAAAGGCATATCCAGCCTCAACCCTGACCTCCAGCTCCACTCTGCAACCACACAAAACCAAACATCTCAATAAATCCATCAGTAAACATAACAATCTGAATTGTTTAGTTGGTGTTTGGGGAAAAAAGTGTTTATGGTGTCTTCTCAATGACCAGACACGGTATTTCAAATTGATGATGGTGCCTGTGGTGGATTTGTTTCATGTTGTTCAGCAGGAAATCCCTCAGGAAGCAGCACTGTTTTGTTTTGGTGGTTTGACCCTTTAACTCCTCCAAAAGGCCACCCCCAGCTGTTTTGTCTACAGGTCCTAACCCATAAATCAACAGGAAGATGATTCAGCGGTGTGGTGCACCTCTCGGATGTCATCAGTGTTTGTCTGTGTGCAGGCCAATAATAATCGCCAGGGTTCATCAGCAGGTTGCCTCCCTTCCTGTTCTGTGCTTTGTTGCAAAAGGGAAGTTTGGCGGACAAGCATATCAATGATCAGCAGAAAATGGCACAAGCTTCTATAGAAAACGTAAAGATCTTTAGCAGCATTATTACATCAACATGAAACAGTGGTTTAACATGAGAATAAATGAGGCAGATTTATCACCAATTTCCTGTTTGTTTGAAGATAAAATCACTGCTGGAGGAATAGCCTTTGCCACTAAAGCCACCGAGGACACTGAGGGTATGTCCCCGGGAGGCAGTATCTTTAAATATGAGTGTTTTATACAGACAATTTAAAGCATTTATAATGAATTGTTTTTATAATAACAATGAATCGAACAGCAAAGTGATACTGTCAGAGGAATTACTTGTGGTGATGAACCTTCAGAGAATTATCACCTGAATCTGCAGCTGTCCTCTGCTCTATCGATTCATGGCGAGTTTCAGCTCATTGTTTAGCTGCTTGTTGACAACGTTTGCTGTTTTGTTTCACTGTCATCGCTCTCACAGCATCGTTCTCGGCGGCAGTAGGCAGCTGTTTTCAGCAATAAACCCACTGTGCAGCACCTGCTCATCATCAAATGGCAGACAGACACAGTTAACAACTAGCTGGTGGACACAGTGGAGCATTTAGCAGCTAAAGAGCCACATATTGTGATCAGGAGTTGGTGGAGACCAAAACCAGAGCTAAAAGACAATAAATATTCAATGTAAATTAGCATGATAATGTTGCCCCGTAACTGCTGGATGCATAACTGTGCGCTAACAAGTTCACTATATCAGCTTAAAAAGTCATGATATGTCAAGACTGGCAGTCACAATTTTTTCCTGCTGCCAACAATAGGTTATAAAAATGTTAGTGCAGGTTTGAAATTGAATTTTTAATAAGGAAAATTTTAAGATACATGAAAATACAGTTAGAAGTATTTCTCCACCAGAATTATGTTCATGGCTTCATGAGCTCAGTATGTCAGGTTTTGAAATTGTTTCTACTGTCACAGTTTTCACATTGGGATTATGAAATCTACCTCTACAGCTTTTAGGCTACAAAGTCCTCTCAGCTCTTTCCTGCTGGCACCTACGCTGCATCATACCTAAAATCTGATTCATGCCTACCAAAATGGACCATTGAACAAATGGAGGCAGTTGAATTGAGTCATCTAAGACTGTGACCTGCTCGGCATTACGTTGGTAAGAATATGTCGGTCATAAAAGGCAAGCTCTGCAAGATACAGTAGGACTAAGCATATTTTAATCTCAATATATGACCTATTTGACATCAGTGGACTATGGGCTTCTGCAGGCCAGAGCGATAATTCTTTTGATCAGTGAGTCATTGATTTTGCGCAAGTCACCACCTTTGAAATAGATTAAACTTTATCATATCTCCACCACCATGATTTACTGTAGGTTTAATGTGTGTTCATTGCTTCCTCAAGTAATCGTCTTCTCATAAAAGCACTCAAACTCCACATGTTGAATAAAAAGTTTGATACTTTTTCAAACAATATTTGTCTTCCACTTCAACAGTGGAAGAAATGTTTGGAAACTCTGGCTCTCCAAATGAGGCCACAGGTTTCGTTTTTCAGCTGTTCATTTACTAACTGTAGTTGGGCGCTCATTGTTCAACTTTGTATTTTCTGCACAGATGTCACTCTTTGCTGTCGGGTTAATACTCTGGTAACTACTATCTTCAGATAGCGGGGTTGCTTCAGGTGGACTTATGTAGTTCCTTAGTATCTCTGTAGCCTGGTAAGACCATCCTGATGACACAAGCTCAACACTCTGTTCCGATCTCTGGAACAGTCTGGACTCGTTGCCACCGCAAACTTTCAGTGGGTGGAAGTACTCGCCTTGACGGACAAACTCCAAGGCAACACTAGGAAACGTCTTTTTATTGTCCAAGCCAGTTGATGAATCAAACTTTTGCCAAATCCAGTCGGAATAACGGCAAAAACATCTTTTCCTCAGAGAAACTCAGTGAGTACATACTCTTGTTCTTGTTCATTGTTGTGATTGACTCTGTGTCTGCAATAACTTCATTTACTGCTGTTTACTAATGTTAGTGTTAGCTCTTGTTGCTTTGGGAGCCACCATTCTGCAAGCTGCAGCCTGCATTTTATGTCATCAGCTACAACACAGTCCCTGTCTGGCTGCTTACGTCATCAACTACAGTGTGGATCCCTAGTTGGCCCTGATTGGATTTTAATTTCTGGAAAGTGTTTGGGATCCAGAGTCCAGACTGATACAGAACGTGAAGCAGAATGTTGAGTTCACGTCATCAGGATGCTCTTCACAGGCTAGAATCTCTGCTGCTCCGATTTAAGTCACGAATTTGTTGACTTTAGACTTGATTTGACAAAATCAAAAAAGACTTGCAACTCGCCTTGGACTTTAACACCCACTGGACTTGATCTCTCTGACTGTAAATACTTGATTACTTCCCTTAGATCCAAAGATAACAGTGTTTTAGTTATTTGAAAAATGTGCCACAAATCAATTCAAATCATTTTCAATCTCAGTGGGACTTCCTTGTTAAATGAAAATAAATAAATTTCCTTGCAAAGATGCATAAACCTTCTACAACACTTGTTTGAACAAATGAATGCACATTTTAAAAGGAGTCACGATTGTATACGAGTAAAGTGTTACAATAATAAAATTACTTTTTCCATTAACAATTAATGTAACTAATTACTAAAAAAAAATCAGTAATAACATTACAGTTAGCCCAAAATTAAACGTTACAACTTTACTTTTGCAATCGCATCATTGCTGACTTGAAATACAACATCACAGTACTTGTAGTGCTACTTACTTTGGAAGATGGAAATGCTCACCTTAGCACCTGGAAATATTCCCATTACTTTAATTTTGTCAAGTGGAAAGATGACAAGAACACTGTTGCTGCAAGTAGTCGGACAAAAACTCCCTCCGCTCAGAAAAAACACGTCTTCAAATCTATAGTCTGAAACACCTCGGCTACTACGACCTACAACACAACAATGTGAAGCTCCAGGAAATACACCCCACCAAAGGTAAGCCCTTTTTGGCCGCAGAGGTCATCTGTAGCCTACGCTGGCTTAAAAACCAAACTGGATTTAATGGTGGACATCTGCAGGATACAAAGAAGTAATGAAGCTTGTGGTTGGATATGCGGTGGATGAAATGTTGCTCCATGAGCAACTCTCTGTGTTTTAGATGATATCCTAGGAAAATACTGGTCACTGACAACTGAAGATCCCCAGGTAAAAAAAGCTATCTAGCCTCAGCTACACTAAACAGCGTTTACCCTGACATTCACACAGAGGCTGAATTTTGTGTAACGGAAAAGTAATATAAGGAGTAATAAGTAATAATAAGCAAAGTAATGTTATTAGTTTTGAAAAGAGTAACAAGTAATGAGCCTGACACTGTTCAGGACTCAAAACCTAAAGTTTAGGACTCGAGACTTACCTGCTCACAAGAAACTTTCAGTTCAGTTGTTGTTTGGAATAAACATAAAATGCTTGTGTATATTGTGTGTCAGTTTGATGCACATTTAAGAAAGACTGCAGTGACCACCATTGCCATTGGCGCCACACAGTTAAGACAGGCCCTTGGTTAATACAGAGGAGCCGTTGGGTTGAGCAGATGGTCAGAGTGATTAACCTGTGCACTCTGTGAAAGAACACACTGTGAAAATCACACGGTGTATAAAATACAAGCACTTGAAAACTTTAATCAGTAAACCATATCAAATAATAGTTTTACACACTTGTGGTTGTAGAGCAACTGCGTTCCATTAACTGGTATAAACTTCGTAAATCAAGGCAAGGCGAGTTTATTTGCATGGTGTCTTTTAACAATAAAGCAATTCAAAGTATAAAAAGGCACTGAGACAAGATTTAAGAGCGACATGAGGCAAAAAATAATATAAACGAACAAACAGAGGAATAAAATGTTGGAGTGCAGTGCAAGACATAGAGAAATACCTTCACACTGAATTCCAGAAAAAGCAGTGTTAGTAATATGTACATTAGTTGGCTGGATATAAACTGAATGTTTGTATTCATGAGATAATTGTTTTGACATGAGATGGAGCCATACTGTGCATATCAAAGCAAAAACTGTAAGGGCACAGCAAGAAAGCCTGCGGGTCCTGTAACACCGATTAAGTAATCAGCCAGTCTTTTATTTTAAGGATTATGCAATCACAAGACAATAATGTCCTTTCTATGTATTGGTCCCCTTGGATCACATGTTCCTTTGCTATCTTAATTGCTTTACAGGGTGTCCCGGCCAAGGTGACGTGATTAGCACGTGAATATGCATGTGTTTGCTGCATAATTAAAGTGCAGAGGAATGCTGGCGTGGGATTGGTGAAGCAGTTGGATCATGAGAAAGGCCTCTTTGTTTGTTGGTCCAGCGGGGCAAAGAGACCTCACATTGTGAGTCTGGCCAGCGTTGGGTTACTGTATTGTCCATCGTTTTCCCACCTCCCTTTCGCTCTCCTGCACAGCCACGCACCAGAGAGGGGGAAGAAAGTGGCTTTTCATTGATGGTTCAGTCGGAGCATGCACAGGAACTCAGTGAAGAGGGGAGTCAGTCAGCTGGCTACAACTGCCTTTCATGATCCTGGGCCATTCCCCAGCAACCAGCAACCTGCATGAATGCTACAGAGTGACTCATTACCTCCCCTGCCACCATGAAGCAATGAGGGGGGGGTGCAAAGGACCAATCAGAGTGCACTCATTAATGGCAGGTTTATTGTTATAGTGTAACTTACATTGGTCAGACTTCAAGGTCCTCTATGAGTGGGAAAGAACATCCATGGCAGAGTCTCAGGGAGTTAGCTGCAGAGTTCAGTGCAGGACATTTTGGACAGCAAGCATTCTTACAAGTGTGAGAGCAACACATGTTGTCTGGAGCAAATAAAAACCTTTGCAAATTCAATTTCATGTTGTCCAACTGTATCTCCAAGAAGCAGATTTCATCCGGCACTTGACACCTGTTCAATAAAGGGCTAACAACAGGGCCGTAGCCAGGAGATTAGAAATATTGAGGTCAGGAGTCCAAGTCCATCTGACTGTTTACTTAGCCCTCCCCCCTTAAAGGTCCAGTGTGTAGGATCTAGGAATGGAATATAATATAATAAGTATGTTTTCTTTAGTGTATACTCACCTGAAAATAAGAATATTTGCGTTTTCTTTACCTTGGAATGAGCCATTTATATCTTCGTATATCTTCTAATTCATCTCCTGGTAAAAACCTCCTAAACATTTGCATCTTAAGTTATCAGAGAAAAAAAGGTGAGCACACATTAACAGGTGGTTGACCAACAGTCCACCTGTGATGAGCCAAACAGCATTGAAGAAACATTGATTTGTAACGTAAAACTACTTTATTCAGTGCTTTTACTTGTTTAAATCACCAGGTCCATTTGTTTCGGAGAGGAATAGACCTCTGCGGATAATTCGGCTACTGGTACAAACCTCCTGAACAACGACCACTGAAGGAGTTCATGCTTGGCACATGGGAGAAGTTTCAGCTGCAGTCCTCACCACTAGATGCCACTAAATCCTACACACTGATGCTGTTGTTTTCATAAACTGAAGCTAGCTCGCTACATAGGCTAATGTTAGCTCCATGAGCTGGTTCAGTCCTCAGCTGAATTTTTAATATTTCCAGCTATCTTGCATGATGAGGACTACAACTGATAAGTTTGGCAAACATAACATTGTCACAGGTAACGCTGGTAGTTCAAATGCCTCCCTACACAGACAGGAGAAAAATTCTGTTGGGAAAATATTGAATGCTTTTCATGTCTTTCCCTTTTTTATAGATATAAAACTGATCAAACCTATATTGAGGCTAAAAAAGTAACTTTTTAAAATGAGAATTTAACCCCCCTTCTCAGGTTGTAAAACCCCTACTGATAGTCTTCAGTGATACAGTAGGTGGTAAGGCACTGTCTGCAGGGATTAACAAAGACAATTGATTTATCTGACTTGTGTGTGTTTGGATAGTGAATGGAAAGTCAGTGGCAGTCACATGTCTTTCTTCCTGGTAAATGACATCATTGTAAATGTAAACAACAAGACATTCTTATTATATTTGTCACCTCACACTCACGACAGCCTCTCTGTGAGGAAGGGTTCACCTGATGAAAAACAAAATCTGAGTGGTGTCACATGTTGGACTTTTATGACATAGCATTTAAATGTAGAAGTGTTAAACAACACAAGAAAACGCATGATCTCCAGACACCATGCCTTCTTCTGTTATCCCTTCATCTCTGTTGCCCCTTACTCTATTTCGCTTCCTTTTGTGTACACTATCACACCACCGGTTGCGTAACAGGTCTTGGCCAGAGGTCTGAGTTTTCTGTTGTTGTAGTGTAACAAGGAGCCCTGTCACAAAGAGTTTTGGCTAAATCCTTCCCCCCTCACTGAAACTGATGCCCCCCTCCTCCACTCTTAAGTCTCTCTCGACCACACTTGTTAACTAGTAAGCTGCCTTTCTCACAGAAAGGCCCAAACGACAAAGCAGCTTATCTTAAGTAAGGCAGAGAAGTGGTAACAGTGTGCATAAACAGTCATACAAAACATTCTCCTCCCTGCTTTATATGCTATTATTTATTAAAAAAGACAAAAAATACAGATATTGTTGTTGATATGAGGATAATATGACCTAAGCCATATATTGGGAACTAATAAAATATAAATTAGTAAATACTGTTAGCATGTGTGTGTGTTTTTGATTAATTAGCATGATTTTCTCCAATATATTTTTCAATACAATTACTTTTAGCATGTCTGTGACTGTCTACTACAAGATTATACTAATTTTCAAAAATTGAGACTTGTCCATGAGATGTACTACTGTGCTAATTCAAACATGTTTGACCTCTGTGTTACACTTTTGCACTTGTTTTTATGCCTTTTTCCATTTTCACAGTTAAATCCAATCAATAAGACGCTGTCATCACTCAAATTTGTTGACTTAGTCACTGTCAGGTCAGTTTGTCTGTTTGTCTGGATGTTTGTTTTACTCAGCATATTCAATTCCCTGGTCCATTTCCACTTCTCTGTCTGATTCAGGGGAACAGCCTGCAACCCTCCTTGTACATTTTTTTGTAACCTATCCCCGTCTGGTTTGATGGAGGAAACAAACTTGCGAACAGGACACAGGAAAATGCTGAAGAAAGAGGAAACACCTTTTTGGTTCAATCAACAAGATGTTAGTTTTTGGGCTCCAGCAAGGAGCATTGTTTTTGTAACTTCAAACTTTAGTCTTCTTCACATGCAGTCACCATATTTCAACTATTGTCCAGGAAATAACTAGCACTCTCTTCTTAACATGTATTCAGAGAATACTTGTGGAAAAAGTTAAAAGAAAAAATTGGGCCAGAGGTTACTGATTTTGTCAGATCATGGAAACATGAAAAGATAGCATTAATAATAATAATAATAATAATCTTTATTTATATAGCACCTTTCATACAAGAAATGCAGCACAAATTGCCTTACAATGAGAGCAGTATAGGCACAGAGTGCTTTTCATGAAAATAAAACAGAACTGATTCATAAAATCATTGAGTTGTAAAACTATAAATCAGATTTTAAAAGAGTTTCAGACCTGTGTCAGGAAGTCAGAGCTAGTTAAAGGCTAAAGTGAGCAGATATGTTTTCAGCTGTCTTTTAAAAACACTTAGCGAGCGACATCTATAGGCAGTGTGTTCCATAGCTTTGGGGTGTAATGAACAAATGCTGCAATCCCGACCTTCCAGCTGTTGCTGGGAACCTCCAATAAACCAGCAGCAGATGGTCAATCTGTTCTCTCGTCAGATAAATTCCTTTAAATGAATCTTACTAACTTTAGAGTAAATCCACCTCAGTATATATAGCTTTGATTGCATTGTCTAAAGTGTATATTCCACAAGTCCACTACCACAAAAAGACACAAATAAACAAAGAGCTCAGGAGGCACTTAACACCTTAAAACTGCTACAAGATGAGACATTTTGTTAGATTTTTGTTCAGTTGAATAAAAGAAATATTCATGAAGTAGAGAAAATGAAAATGTAAATTTGGTATTTTTCAACCTGAATGCTATTTTCCCATATTTTTTGTGTGTATGTGACAAACAGGAGCAACAATTTCTGAAACCAGTCCAACATTGAGTGAGACAGGCTGCAATAAATCGGGGCATGTGTGCACCCTCATTGTATCACCACTAAAAGTGCTGTTTTTGCCACTGACAGGGACAGATTGTTAATTTCAGTGTCTGACAGTTTATAGAAAGTATCACATTGTATGTTGTGATATCGACATTGAATTTTACAATGATAAAGTTACTGTTTAAAATGGAGTCCGGTGGAATTTGCAATGGTGATTTTGGGTCTGTTTCTTGTTAAATAAAAAGGATCTTACTGTTTAACAAACACGTCTGTCTCTGTGGGGATACCATCTGAGCCTGTCTGTGGCAAAAACAAGCAAAAAAATAACTTTAAAGTCAGTTTTAATGGAACTGTTCAATATTTTGAGAAATGCACGTATTTATTTTCTTGCCGAGATTGTTAACTCTCATGTCTGTACAGTAAACCAAGCTAATCTCGGTGACTGGTTGGTTTAGCTTAGCTTAGCATAAACACTGGAGAGGGGGAAATAGCTAGCCTGGCTCTGTCCAAAGGTAAGAAAATCCCCCTTCCAACACCTCTAAAGCTTTCTCTTTGTCACACACAAAACATCATGTGATGACAAGACTCCAGGAAGGAGTCTTTATTAAATACAAAGGGGGTGAGGTCTTTATTTATTTCTTCATTTCAATCTCATCCACTAATTCTTCAAATAACTAAGGAAAATATAATGAGTTGGGGGCTTCAAATAAATACAGCAAAGGGAAAAGAGGCAGTAAGATGAACGTCGAGTTCTTAGTCAGTAGGAAGCAGACAAAGATAGACATGAAGAGGGAAGGGCAGGATAATAAATATAGCTTCCTGCCTTATCTTTGGCCTGAAGAACAAAAAAATGACGCATGATAATTACATTATTGTCCAGGCCCTTTGCTGTGTCTCATCCGGTGGTCCTACAGCGAGGACATGAATGGGACGTGAGTGATAACCCTCTGACCCGACCTGAGCACATGTGGAGGTTATTTTAGAAGTTCAGGAAAGGGATGAGAGGCCACCGCCTTGATGCAGTCATTCTGTGACCTGCAGCTATTAATACTTCTTTCAGTCACTAATAACTGGTGCAGACACCAGCTCTGAATGTTTAGTAAGACTACTCAGGCACAAATAAGGTTTGAGAAAACAAGATGTAAGTAAAATATACAGATGATCTTTTAGAGGAAACATTAACTTTTTAGTCAAGCTGCAAACAACATCTTTTATTATCATCTTATAAAGTTGACTGCAAACAGTTGTTTATTTGCTCACTGTGCAGATGCGAAGCATCAGAAGCATTCATGTGAGTCCAATATTCAAAATATTTCAGCTCCGTTCACCAACTCTTGAGAAAAATATCTGGCTCCTCAGCTGCTTAATGCTCCTCTATCTCCACCAGCTAGTTGCTAACTGCATCTGTCAGCTGTGTGATGCAGAGCAGGTAGTGTGCAGTGGGTTCATCTGAGCTTTTTTTGCTAAAGATAAAAAAGCACAGCTGACCAAAAATAATACTGATGAACCAAAACAGTAAGGGTAGCAGCTGGGTACTGCAAAAATAAGTGATAATTGTCATTTGATCTATCACTACGAATCAGGAAGACTTTTTTTGTGGTCATCCACTTCCACTGCTTCCTCTAGTCAGCTGTCTATGTGTTCACTCTTCTAGTTATCCAATCAAACTTTGCCACAAACTCTATTGCTACTGTAAAATTTTTAATCTGCTCTCTCCTCTGCTGCTGTCATCTTAGGCAGAATTGTTGCACCCTCCTCCACCCCGTTCACCTCCAGCCATCGTATCCAGAGTCCAGGACGAGCTCAACAGAGGCTCATTCCTCTGCTCATCCAAATCATCGGCACTTCTCCACCTCGACCACCACCAGTGTCTAGACCCGGGGGGTTCCCTATTCGACTATGGATTCATCACTCTCCTTAAATCATACTGTCTCCACGGGGTCTAATCACCAAAGACTTTCCACATTTTTCATTCTTATGTGCACATGTAAATGAATATTCTTTTTACTATAAAACATAAGTCTTTCCTGATTGAAATATATTTATTAGTGTGGCCTGAAGTCTGAAGTGGTTTTTGAAGTGATACCTAATTGTTTTAGAAGATGACAAATGTTTCTAGAGGATTTCCACTGTGCAGAATTATGACTTTTAATAGACTCTTTCACAAATTACTTTACCATGAAAAAAAAATGTAAAGCAGAATGCTGCTTCTAAAATAAATTCGCAGCTGTTTGCACGAGACTTCACCTTTTGCGAGTTATAGCTACAGCTGTGCATTGCGGGCAGCAGCACTCCTCCATACTTTGCTCCATGTGAGGTCAGCAAACCCACTCTTTTTTCCATCTCGCCTGTGTTTGTCACTGGATACGCTGCCTCGTCACAGGCGACTTTGCTATATGTGTCTCACCGGGAGAGCTGGGGGGAGTTATGTGACCGTGGACCTCTCTTGTTACAAAACATACACCGCGGCTGCACAACCTTGCTGATTCTAAATGTCACGCAGTCTGCAGGAGATGCTGACCCTCTCACATACATGCAGGATGTTCTTCTAATTTTCAACCCAGGGTAGCAGGCTGGTAAACACTGAACACTGTCTTGTCCGTGGCTGATCTGTAACTACAGCAGCAGGAGTGGATAGTGGAAAGAATGTGGACTCCTGTGGGCCTCTGTGTTAAAGTCAGTCAATAACCTGAACAGTCTTGTTAAAGTGATAAGAAACACCGACATGCTGCATCTCTGAAAGCTCATATAAAGCCAAAGTAGCTGTTGATTAAAAGCATGTATTGTGTCACAGCAGCACATCTGAAAAAGCTCAGTAATTCACTGTTCTGATTCTACCACAGCTATTTAACGCTTTCTTTTTACGGTAACTGAAAGCGCCAAGATGGCGGTTGGCTTAGAATGATTTATTTGTTTTTACTAAAAAGCTGAAAGTCAGTCAGGTCATCAAGGAGGCACTGGTGTTCAAGCAGGAATGAAACAGCTGATGACCGATCAGCTGACAAAAACACAACTGCTGTGCTCTACACCGAAATAATGCTCTGTTATCACATCACGCTAAATCAATTCTGATCCCCACATCTGTGCAGGAAACCACAGGAAGGAACATCCTGAAAAAAAAAATGGAACCTTGAAGCATACCCAGCAATATGAAAACATAATTTTAGTGTCAAACAGCCAGAAACTTGCAGAGGGCCTGGATGCCAAAAAATCTAAATATATCAGAGATCAAAGTTCTGCAATATAAAGGATATTGATAACCACAAATACACATCACCATAAATTATAATTATCTCTTCTATGGTTAATCAGCATGGCATATGTGCTGTAAAAACACAAACACCACTCTTTAATCTATGTATTCTGTACATTTTGTACACATGAAGTCCCATATTTGCGCGATATAATCTATTAGAGTTTCCTCCCATGGAAAGTTCTTGGGTACAAACATGTTATTGTACAGTATAAGTGGATCTTAACCACACACCCAAAGTAGAGGTGAGGCCACCACATTAGCACATTCTGTACGTGCCATGATGAAGCTACTGGTACGACTCTTTAGTGGTATTATTCAGAAATGTTGACTTTTTTTGTTTCAATAAATAAGTTACACCCAGGCTGATTTTCCTTAAGCCTAATGTGCAGCAAGGTTACTTTTAGTATGTCATGTCGTGCCATAGCATGAATGGTTGTCTGTCTCTATATGTCAGCCTTGTGACAGTCTGACGACCTGTCCAGGGTGTACCCTGCCTCTCACCCACTGTCAGCTGGGATTAACTCCAGCCCCGCTCATGAGCCTGAGGGATTCTCAAGAGGTTACAGTTAATGAATGGATGAACGTCATGTCATGGGCAATGCAGGTTTAGTTTTCAAAGTCGATTTAAAGGAGCAGTGTGTAAGATTTAGTAGCATCTAGCAGTGAGGATTGCAGATTGCAGCCAGCTGAAACTTCTCCCAGTTAGAATTCCTTCATTGTTCATTGTTTAGGAGGTTTTTACCAAGAGCCAAATTATCCACTCTCTTCCTCAGACCAGGTGATAAAAAACACTGAATAAAGCTGTTTCATACTACAAATCAATGTTTCTCCTATGTTGTTTGGCTCATCGCAGACAGGTTGCTAGTCTAACACCTGCTAATGCATGCTCAACTTTTTCTCTGATAATCTAATGTGTGCTTACCTTTTTTCTTATCCAGACATCAAGAGAGTATTTACCAGGAGCTGAATTATCCGCAGGGTTCTCCTCCTCTCCAAAACAAACAGACCAGGTGATTAAAACTAGGAAAAACACTACAAAAAGCAGTTTCACTTTACAAATCAGTGTTTCTACGAAGCTATTTGGCTTGTCGAAGAGGGGTCGCTAGCTTAGCACCTGCTAATGTGTGCTCACCTTTAATTTCTGATAACTTAAGATGTCTCTTCCTCTCCAAAACAAATGGACCTGGTGATTAAAAACACACTGAAAAAAATCAGTGTTTTTCCAACACTCGTTATGGAAGGGCTGCTAACTATGATGGCCGATGAAAATGGGAATGGCCCTGTCTAGAGCCAGTGTTTGGTTTGTCTGTTCTGGGCTACTGTAGAATCGTAGCAGTTAAACATGGCGGACTCCATGGATAAGGACCTGCTCCCTATTTAGATATAAACATAATTATGACATAATTAAATGTTGTTGGGGCTGGATTGTGTCTTGTTGATATAGTACCGACACACTTAGTTGATCATGGATCATAGATGATTATCAGAAAATTAGATCCACATAATTTCACAGGCCTTCTCAGATGTGAATATGATATGTTTTCTGGTTGTCTTTATCTTCTGTGACAGTAAACTGTGTATTTTCAGGGTTCAGTGGCTGTTGGTTGGACAACAGATGCAATCTGAACTTGTCCACTTGAACTTTGGGGATATCCTGATGCATATCTTTCATTATTCTCTGACGTTTTAAAGGTGTAGTGTGCAGGATTGAGTGCCATCTAGTGTTGTGTTTGCAGAACTGAAACTTCTCCCAAGCATGTAGGAGAACTACGGTGAATGACGTGAAAATTAAAAATGCTAATGTCCCTATCTAGAGCCAGTGTTTGTCCATTCTGGACTACTGTAGAACAATATGACAGACACTGTGTAAGGGGATCTGCTCCCTATGTAGATATAAATGCCTCATTTGAATACAACAATTCTTACATTCAGGGGATTTTATACTAAAGAGAACATACTTTTTATAATACATTTTATCCCACTAAATCCTACACACTGGACCTTTAAAACACAAGTGCAATTTAAAGTGAGTATAAGACAAAAACCTGAAAATAAGGTCCAAACCACAATAAATTAAAACAAAATACATCTGTAACCAAAGAAATTGAAGTGAAAGCACTGTTTCAGTGTAGTTAAAAGTTGCAGAAATGAGTAGCAATAGCTGAGTAATGGTGAGATATTTTGCTGTGATAACTTAAACAACTTAAAGATGGTGCAGACTTGATATCTTCTGTAAATTCAGATATCTTGTTGAGAAACAAAAGATCATCTCATTATGTTTCCTTTTATTCTTCTGTCACTAAACAAGCCCCAGGAGCTTGGGAGTGTGTTGGGTTCAGCACAGAAAAAAAAGACCAGAAACCTGAAACATTTGGAGCTTTTACAGACAAGCAATGACATTTCGAAATTAACTCTTCATGTATCTTCAGGGCAGTGAATTGGAGTAGTGTGCTCTGCTGTCTTTGTCCCAGAATAAACTCTAGCAGCAGTGTTCTGACTGAGCGACACTGTTTCAGTGCTATTTTGGAGAGACACAAATACACGAGTCCAGTACCTGTAACCTAAGCATGACATCTGTAATACAGTAAATGCTGAGGGGTAGAGATCATTTTCAGAAGGCTCCTAAAATGCCCTCTACAGGCCAGCTCAACTTAGCCCACAAGGCATGATCCACATGAAACACCCTCTGCAGCCGACTTGCATAAAAAGACATGCATAAACAATAAACATAAAAACAGTAAAATATATGGAACTTAGTGAGGACAATGATATGAAAAATACCTTATTCATACATTTGTTGGCATGCAGAGAACAAAACTTTATAATGATAAATCTTGTATAATGTTTCAAAAGGAATATTATTTATGTTTGTGACCCTTTTACATATAATTAACTCTGTGCAGCCATTGCACAGACCTGGGAAAGGAAATTATCATGATGTACAATGCAAAATGTAAAACTGTCCCAATATTAAGGATACAACATGGATAAATAATAGAAAAATAAACAAGAAAATGTATCATTCATGCAGCTCAGTAGCATATCTGCTGCACTGGTAGCTAGTCAGTGACATGGGATTTCTTAGAAAAATGTGTTACACCCATTTACACAACTACCTTTGATGTCTCCATTAGAATTTTACAACTAAAACTAATTTACATATACTTGCCTACTAGGAAAATGCTTAAAATGGGGCATTAAACAGTGTGACTATATAAAAGATATATTTTGTGAGGAGGAAGGGGAGACAGATCTCCATCCATTCTGGTATTGTAAGAAGGTAGCATTACTTTTGGATTAAAGTTGAAAATTGAATCTCTGTGTACAACTCAAATGTTCATAAATGTCCTTTAACCATATTGTTTGTCAGTTTAGGAGATGGTGAGAAGGAGACCTGAACATCATCGTTTTGATAGGGAAAGCTTATACAAAACAGTATTAAAGACCGAATGTTTCAAAATGTGAAAGTGAAAGTGGGTTCTTGAAAAAGGATGTTGATAAGAATAAAGAACAGAATTATTTTTTTAATATGGGTGAAATAAAAACACTTGAAGTCGACAAAGGTTTTTATTGGGATGTAAATACATACCTTATTTGTTTTGTTTGTATAACGGAACAAATTCCTGTGTATATAAATTTATTTATATTATACATATGTGCATATGTGTGCACACGTACATATATATTTGATGGATATATGTAGATATATCTCTTTATGTGTCTATATATACACACAGATATGAGTATGTTTAAATGTACTGTGGCCCCTGGTCAACATTTAGTTTACTGAGAGTAGTTAAATAAGTAGAAGATGAACTGATCTCCAAAAGGCATGAAGTTAAAGATGATAAATTTCTTCAATATTTTAAGCAAGATTACTTTATTTCAATCTTTTACAGTTTCAAAATAAGAAAAAAGGAAAAGGGTCTGAAGCAAAACAAAAGTTTGGGGACCCTGCATGGTCAGTGCTTAGTAGCACCCCCTTTGGCAAGTATCACAGCTCCTACGTACTTTTTGTAACCAGCTACGAGTCTTTCAGTTCTTGTTTTGAGGATTTTCACCCATTCCTCATTGTGAAAGGCTTCTGTATCTATGAGTTTCTTGGGCCATCTTTATGCATTACTCTTTGAGGTCTATCCACAGGTTTTTAATGAAGTTTAGGTCCTTCAGCTTGTGTCTCTTGAGGTAGTCTGTTGTGGGTTTTGAGGTGTGTTTAGAAGTCTCTTCATCTTCAGCTTTTTTACAGATGGTGTAATGTTTCCCTCCAAAATTTAATGGAATTTAACTGAATCCTTTCTTCCCTCTACCTGTGAAATGTTCTCTGTGCCACTGACTGCAACACGAGCCCAAGGCATGATTGATCCACCTCCGTGTTTAACAGTCAGACAGGTGTTTTTAGAAAGTTCTATTTTAATTTCATCAGTCCACAGGACTTGTTTCCAAAAAGCATCAGGCTTGTTTAGATGTTCCTATGCAAACTTGTGACGCTGAATGTTGAGGTGAGGACACAGGAAAGGTTTTCTTCTGATGACTCTTCCATGAAGATCATATTTGTACAGGTACAGTCAAAAAGGGGTTTTGATGTGCCTTTCTAACAACCCTACCAGCAGCTCTCTCTGAAAGTTTTCTTGGTCTTCCAGACCTCAACTTGACCTCCACAGTTCCTGTTAACTGCCATTTCTCAATTACATCACAAACTGAGGAAACAGCTACCTGAAAACACTTTGCTTTCTTCTTATAGTCTTCTCCTGCTTTGTGGGCATCGGTTATTTTAGTTTTCAGAGTGCTAGGCAGCTGTTTGGAGGAGCCCATGGCTGCTGATTGACGGGAGAAGGTTTCGGGAGTCAGAATATTTATAAAGCTTTGAAATTTGCATCACCGCAATGACTGTAATCAAGCCAGAGCCCTAACAAGCTAATTAAGGTCTTAGACCCCATAAAAGCTGCCTGAGAGCTCAAATTACTCGGGGTGCCCAAACTTTTGCATGGTGCTCTTTTCATTTTATTTCACTCTAAAATTGTACAAAACAAAACAAAACAAAAAAAATCTTTCATCTTTAACTCCGTCTGTAATTTTGACCAGGGGTGCCCAAACTTTCGCATGCCACTGTATGTGCATATAAACCTACCTTTTTGTCCAATATTACACTCCTTTAGGTTACAATAATATTTACAGTTGCAACAATGAAATGGGACGCATTTTCTTTTTCTTCCTTTCAATTCTTTACTGCTTTTTTAACAAAATGATTTCTATATATTATTATTATTTCTTCATTATTTTGATTAGTTGTCATGTGTCTTTTTTATGTGGTGGTATTGTCACTATGTTTCTTAATGTATGTGTGTGTATGTGACCCTTAACACTGTGTAATTACATAAATATATAAATCTCTTTAAGTGACTCAGCATAGATAGAGACAGAGACACTGACAGTCAAAAGGCCTTATGTGGCATTTCTGCCCAGTAGTCTTCAGGTCTTTAGCCTCATCTACTTAAAATCTATTATGTATGTTTTACACTGTGCCTTCACATTACCCTACCCTGGAGTTTGAGGCACATTATCTAAATGTAATGCACAACGATCACCACTAGAGGGCAGCAAATAATGCAATAATGGATCTTTGTACAAACGCAGCAGTCAAATATTACACATTGTCACTGAATGTGTCTCCTGATGAAACAGTGCACAGTACACTGTGATATCTAATGGATATATGTGTGTATAATATATTTTCCCACAATCTGTTTATTGAAAATTTCCAAATAGAGCACATAGAAAACACAGTAATATTTGATCAATCTAATTTTGACACAACAAAGATGTAGGTAGTAAGTAAAATAGCAACAGAACAAAACCAAGACAGGACAAATACTACAAACCAAATCAGCACCAGAACAAGACAAAGAACAAAACATAGTAACAAAATTAAAATATAAAAATATGTTGAAATGCATGTATGATGATAAAAATACTAAAACATAATATAATGGCTGTTGGTCAGATACCTGCCTGTCACATCCCAATTTAATGTCTCTAAAATACATGATCAGTCATTCAGGAATATCTCTAAAGTCCAGCTCTTGCATACACTCGAAAAACAGATCCCACATCATGCAAAATTTCCTCAGAGAGCTCTTCATTATGTACCTGATTTTTTCCAGTTTGACCAAATTAAGGACTTTCCTTATCTATGGAGTGTGTGAAGGAGGCATTGGGAACTTCCACTTGAGTAACACTAAGCGTCTGGCTAGTAGGGTAACAAAAAAGTTGCCTTATGGGAAGAGAGTGGTACTGTGGGTGGAGTTACACCAAACAATGCAATCATAGCATTAGGTTCAACAGATTCTCCAGTAACCCTTGACAGTGATCTAAAGCTTTCCCCCCAGTACGTCTGTAATGCAGGACAAGACCAGATCATGTGTACATGCCTCGCCAGTGCTTGGCTACACCTGCCACAAGCCGGGTTCACACCTTTATAGACTCTACAGAGCCTAACCTTTGTGAAATGAGAGCAGTGTACTATTTTGCATTGCATCAGTTGGAGTTTTGCACAGATAGAGGTGTATAATCGTGTCTATTGATTTGTATTACAGTAACAGCACTTTGCGAATTTGATTGTGTTATAGTGCTGTTACTGTAAGTGCTCCTGAGGAGTATACTGACACAGTCATGCTGCTTTTAAGACTGAGTTTATCATAGTCGTCTTCCCATGCTGGAACAAGATATTGTATGCTGCTGTCCAGAAATATTTGCTTTCCATAATGTCTAAAACTTAAACTGTCACTCAGTCTTCAGTGTTTTCCATATTTCAAGTAATTTTACAAGTCGTTACACTTGACTGCCTTTAAATGTTCTCCATGACTAGATGCACATAAGTTTGTGTTATTTGTAATTCTGGCAAAATTGTGGGTTGTTTTCTATAATTCTGGACACAGCATGGGACTTTATAGTCAGCCTGATAGGTTTAACAGCACTCATAAAGTCACACTGCGCTCTCTTTTGGACAGAAACCTCTGATAACACACATTTTTTGAAAATCTAATATTGTTCTTCAAACTTATGTGAAAAGTAAGACTTTTCTTATAGAGTGTAAAAGAGAGAAAACTATTGTCATTATTTGTTGTGATTAAGCAGCTATAATTTTAGGACAACCAAAAATGTTGGTGAAAACATATTTTGTCATCAGTTTTGCGTCTTGTGAATATTACTCTTTGTAACTGCGTTAAATTACACTATTTGCCTGGGAAGGAACAGTTTTTACTTTGACCCATGTGGAACAGTTTATGATCATGTCACCATGACTCTCATTTTGTGTCATTTCATGATGCTCCTGCAGTGCTGAAAACACAACAGCCTATTGTGGGCAGTATGGAGAGGACACAGTGGTAAATGACACAAGACAGTGTATGTGCAGAAGTGGACATAATAGCCATCAACAGACTGAAGGAAGTGTAACATGGTGATAATAAACCTCCTCTCTCCAATTCTTCTGAAATAATCCCTCCATTCAGTCAGTACCAAGCAGCAGCCTCCTCCTGCCATCCCATGGAAGGGAAGGAGGACCAGTGCCAGTCTTGTACCTAGTCTGCAATCCCTCAATGGGCCTTTGTGGATGCTGCCATCCTTCCCCCCCGGCCAACCCCCGGCAGCCCATTCAGGAGTGTCACATGGCACTCCCACTCTGCGCCCATCTCACAATGCAGCCCTGTCATTCGCACCTCATTGACATGCGCTCGTAGTGATGCGCATTGGGGAATGGTCGTGCTCCTCCTTTACTTTCAAAGGAAATGAAGTGCCGGGCTGGGTGGCCAAAGTGTGGCTTCCTGGATACGGTATTCATATTTCTTAGGAGGAAGTGTTGAAATGTGTGTGTGCATGCATTTGTGTGTGTGTGTGTTGGGAATTGGCAGTGAGTTTCTGAAAATGTGTCACACCAACCTCCCACATGTCAGATGACAAAATGTAATACATCGTTTCACGACATCATATTTCCCAATGTAAGGGAACAATGATTGTTACTATGGAAAATGTCATGAGTCAACCCTGGCCTTTCATAAGAGGTGAAACACAAGTGAAACTGATCAGGAATGAAGGATCTAAATTCCAGCCTGGCTCCAAACTTCTATATCACCACCCACATTTAATTCAGTCTCATTACCAGGCTATAGAAATTCATGATATTAATGAGATCTGTGAGATCTGACTAGTAAGTGGCCACTCCAGATAACAAGGGTTCCTCCAGCGTAACACTTGGAATATTATTCAGAGCAATTATTCTGCTTCTAGAGAGTGATGTGTCGGTCCAGATGAGTGCTGCTCTCTGTTGAAAAAATCAGAGGTGAGCTTGTAGCCAAGCTTCCTGCCTGTTAGTGGTAATCTTGTTACCCCATGAGCTGCTACGCGAAGCTCAGTCTGCACTTAGGAAAAATCTACATGCGCCAGATAGATCATTTCACAGTCTTTCCAAACTGACTTACATTTTCATGTTTAGCTGTTTAATGTTATTTGGACTCAGTGGAGTATTAGGCATTTTTCATATCTAATACCAGGAAAAAAAGACAAAATGTTAGACCTCTTTGCATTGCAGTATACACCAGAGATGACAAACATAGCTGACAATTAGCTGATTGAGAAAAACACTGAAAAACTCGTCTAAAAATTCATATAAAATAGGCTGTATTGGAACACATCCGCAACAAATGTGAAGAATTGTGCCTTAAACAGGGGTGTTGCTGTGGAGGGAAGAGTGGGACTGATTACCCAGGGCCCCAGTGGGTGGGGGACCTCAAAAAGCTTGGGATTAAAGGTTTTGTTTTGTTTGCATTTTTTTCCTAAATCATAAGTGCCAAAACTAAATTCAAACTGGCTAAATGGGTTGAAAGACTGACTTTTTTATCTTCTTTTTTTTTTTAAGTTAAAGCTTTCTGAGGCCCCTCTCACCCCTTGAAGATACCAAATGGTTTAGTCCACCCCTGCACTAGGATTCAGCTCCAAACACAGCTATAGCAGAGTGAGGGACTGCTTAAACTGCTGGAACGCCAATGTGCGCTGTCATGTCTTTCCCCAAAAAAGGGAAATTGGCATTGCAAAAAAAGAAACGAAAGAAAGAAAGAAAGTGAGCAACACATTCTCACTCTGACCTCGTCACATATCAGCATTTGGTCATGGACTTTCTACGTCCACATAAGACCTGCAAGGTACCCTGGGTGCGTTGGTTGTTGACGTTCTGGGACACCATGTCAAGTTCTGCCTGTTACATGCATTGTCTTCTTTCAAAATACAATTCCGTTTTCATGGGAAATTAAATGTTAACATACTGTCTCTTTCAAAATAAAGTCAATGTGTCGGTACAACGTTTTTTTGTCCTTCAACAACAAACACACATGGTTGGGTTTAAGCAACAAATAAAAGGGTTTAGGTTGAGGAAAGAAGAGCAGGGTTTGGCTTTAGAATCTTACGGGACACAAAAACCGCTCTCTTGAGTGAAAGTCTGTGTTTGTTGGACCCATTCAACACCCCTCCTGCCTGCCCTAGTCAGACTTTCACCACTTTAATTTGATGCCACAAGCCACTGCTCAAGCGTCGTATTTTGATGACTTTGAAGTGTGACTGGACTCGTGTGAGAGAGACATGAATCAAGAAAGGTAGGGCAGGGGGCCCACAGAGAGCGCCTATGCATAGGGCCCAAAATTTGGTGCTACGCCCCTGGCCTTACATACTGTTGTAGGAGAATGTTTCAATATTTACTCATTAGCCACCTGACCTTGAAGATAGCAGGACAACATCAATATTGTTTTGCCACTGTAAAAATTACTGTACGCCCCTCATCTAAGAGAATGTATAACTTCGAACGGTCCCTTTCTGTCAAAGCCAAATCACAAATTTGTATTTGATGGAGTCTGAATTTTCTGCCCCCAAAATTTTAATTATTAAAATTATTTTACATTTGGGCATATTGCCAGAAAAACTTGTTACTTCATGATATGTTAAAACTTGTTAAAACTTGTTCAGAGCAAATCTAAGCTGCCTTTTCTGTACAGTGACTGTGAAAATCACGAGAAAAATGACCCTATTAATAGCCATGACGTCCAAAAACATTGAATAAGTTGATTTTTTTAGTTATTACCAGCATGTGTGACTGTCTGTCTCAGCCGTCTCCACCCCTTACTGAAAGAGACAAGAATCACAATTAACATCACAATCATAGTCATTGAGAAGGAGAAACAGCATACAGTTCACCACAGCAGGCAGACATGAATAAACACTGCTTGCTGCTATTACAACAACTACCCTAAAAAAATAAAGGTTCAATGTGGAACCAGTGGTGGTTCCTTATGGGGAAGAAACTAACCTTTATCCTTTGTGTTTAGTGCTTAAAAAACATGAATTAGTACGTGTTTAAAACTCAGATGGTTGTCAACAGTGTTTGATATTTAAGTAATTGTAATTATCATCACAACACTTTCACTTTTTATCAAGGCGCCCTTTAAAGGGTTTCTATTTTGAAACTAATGGATAAATGAACAAATGGTTAACATTATCCAACACTTTAACTGTATATTTTTATTGCCACACCTTTACTATAGCATAAAACTCATATGACTTGCTACAGTATTTTGATATTCTACCTAAGTTAATTTCTTATTGTACACTGTATATATCCTACAGTGTATTGTGGCACTTGTTTTATTGGTATTTTTTATTGTCTAGCTGGTTGGCTTCTTGGATATTGTTTTTTTATATTGTCTGTTTGGTACTTTGGAAATGCAGCTGCAATTTTCTGTGAGCTCTCTTGACAAGTAATTATAATATCATATTGGAGGAGGGGCTGCATACATATACACATACTGATTTAAAAATATATATAAAAATAAATTGCTATGCTACAACAGGCAACCAAGCACCACCATCTGAAATAAACATGAGGAAATGTAATCATACTCATAAATAAACTTAAGAAATCGGCATTGTTACTACCAGGAAAAATGTTTCTATCAGTTATAGTATTATGTTGTACTACAGTTCTGCATATGGTTTGTCCACATGGTGTTGCCGTACCTCAGGAAAAGGTGCTCGACTGCTGGGGTTAGGTACAATTAAGTGCTCCAGAGATGATGTGTTTCTCTAGGCTGATGTGGAAGTTAGCATCACACGAGTCCTCTCATCAAAAACCCTCTGCCAAAAAAAAGCTCGGTAGCGAATAAAAGTTCATGATACTCACACATTTGTTCTGCAAGACAGTCTTCATTTTCATGATGACTGAAGCTTAAATGCAATCGTCAGGAGGAAAAAAAGCTAACATAAGGCTATAAACAAATGGTTGCAGGTTGCATGACCTAACATCACCACTATAACAAAGCTGTAAAGCCATGTTTGATGAGGCTCGGCGTCATGACATTTTGTAGTCTCATTTAGCCAGTTGTGAGCAACCGCTTTTTTTAAGTCACGTAAAGTGACTTCAAAAGTCATGAGTGGGGTATTTTTGACGCATTTTATGTCGTAGAACAAACTGTGAAGGTCTCTTAAGTTTGTGTAAACCACAGACCTTACTTCAGGCATCTAACCAAAAACCTATTTTTTCAGGTTTTAGGACTACCTGGGGCACTCTATTATTCTTTTTTGACAGTCATGGGCTGGCTTGACTGGCTTGTTTTGTTTTGGGTCGTCAGCCCAGCACAGCAGGGATCTGCATTTCCATTACAACGTGGCTACCTTCTTGAAGGTGTGTCTTTAACTGATGATGGCTGCTCTTGAGTGATGTTGTTTTTAAAGCAGAGGGCTGATCCATGACTAAAGTCCCCTGTTATTTTTGCTACATGTGTTTGCAGTAAGATCCTGTTGTCTGCAGCTCTTCATCAACATCTAACTGTGGCTGTTTCTGCTTTCACTTCCCTCTCTGCCATACAATTAGACTTGCCTTTATTGAGAAAAAGTGATTAACTAAGTTCCACTGCTGCAGTGATAAACGCATTTAATTTCCAATAGATTCTTCACAATAAAAGGCCTTTGTTACTTTGTTATGTATAAACTTTTGTAGTGAGGCAGCAGAATAAGGAAATATTGAATGTAGAGCAGCAACTTTACACAACCTCTTATATGGCGGATAGCTAACACTAAAATAAAGCCAGTATCTAAAGTAAAAACAGGGGAGAAACTAAATTACAAACCACAGAGATTCAGTTAGAAGCTACAAAATAACTGAAAGCTAAACACACTAGAGATTTTTAAAAACGCCTTTCTCTCTGGTCTCCTGCAGACAGAGGTGAGAAGAGTCTGGCAACACATGCTTGTTCAGGGGTGGGGAGAATAGGGGTCGTCGGGGGCTGGCTGATGTCGGCGAGACGTCACCACTACCCACTTGGCGTGGCATGGCGTGTCTAAACTGACAATGGAAACGCAAATTGGCATGGCTTGGCTCTACTCGGTGCAGCCAAGAGAGACAATGAGAAAAAGGGTGCCAGTCAGTGTCAAAAAGTATATTGTGTCCTTATTTCATTACTCCTAAAGGTAAAAAGGATTGTGATAGAACACCCCAAATAGTCATTAAAATGTCATAATATGTTCTAAAAAACTCACAATGTGTGCACCCTTAAATCATAATGCTGGCTCCCTAAAATGACACTCAGTCATCAAAACTTTAATAGCCCCCAATTTAAGATATTTGTTTTAAAGATACTCTAAAATGGTAAGTTTAACTGTTGAGTTTCTAAGGCAGAATTTATACCTCTGCGTTGAATCGACGTAGGCATAGCATCGACATAGAGCCTACACTGTACCCTACACCATAGCCTGACATGTACCTCCCCAGAAATGTAACTACATGCTGCGGTGATGCAGACCTCCTGTCTAATTTTGTAAGCTGAAACCATTTCCCTGAGTGGAATTAAAGCCTTTATTTACTTTAATTTCACAGATACGCTAATTTTGTGATTCTACAGGATTTATCCTGGCTTCATATGTGCAGAGAAATCTCCACTCGTTGCTAGGCTAATTTATACAATGTAAAATTCAATAGGCTGGCTGCTAATACTGTTAGCATGTTGTGTTTGTTTGGCAAATGTGTTTAGTATAAGACAGCTGTTTTGTCAATGAACCTTGAGTTGGAATGGAGACAAATTTTGTAACATTACCTTTGTTAAATGCTGCTGTTGTCCCTGGCTTCATATGAGTAGAGAGTGAGGTCACAGGCTGCTAGGCTAATTTATACAGTGTAAAATGCCATAGGCTTGTGCTAAAAACATTAGCATGTTGTATTTGTGGGGAAAATGTGTCCAGATAAAGACAAGCTATCGTGAAGCTGATATCTGTACTTGTGTTTAAAATGGTCTCTGTTAAGCCATGTTTAATGTGTGTTTAATGTGTGTTTAATGTGTGTTTTAGGTGTGTTTTAGGTGTGTTTTAGAATCAACTTTACAGCACTTCACAGAAACCGCGACGCTGACCACTGTTTTGGAGATGTAACTGCAGAGTGACACAGACACACCAATGCACAAGAATAAATGCTCACAATGGTGTAGGGTCTGCCGCACAAGTATAAATCATGTGTAAGACCTATGGCAAGCCGTTGTTACATTGAATAGCTAGGCTGGATATGTGTTGCAGATATCCGTAATTCAATTCTTCCTATTCAAAAATAACATTTCAGATATCCACAACGTCATTTTTACCAGAACAAATGATGTCACTTTTCCCATTCTTGTGTATGGGTTTTCAAGATATCTTTAACTCCCCCTAGAATTACAACTAGTCGAAAATATGTTGTGTAACTGGGATTAGGGATAGTCATAATTCAGATGTAGATATCTGCAATGTGAGCTGTGGATATCTGCAACTTAATTATGACTATCTGTAATGACAAAGCCCATACACAAGAATGGGAGAAGTGACATCATTTGTCCTAGTAAAATAGACATTGTGGATATCTGAAATGTTATTTTTGAATAGGAAGAATTGAAGTACGGATATCTGCAACACATATCCAGCCTAGCTATTAAATGTTACAATGGCTTGCCATATAAGTCCCCCTGCCCACCCTGCTTGAGGGTCGTGTCACAGAGGGTGCCCCCCCACCCCACACCCAATGTGAAAATAGGTGTTTACGGCCCTGTCCTTTGGACTTCTTGAATCTTGCACTAATAAACTTGAGGTTTCCTCCTGCAACTGTCACTCTGCATCACCATTAAAGGACCAGCATTGGTTCCCATTTGAACCATTATTTTTAAGAATCACTTGCAATCAGCTACGTGACCATGTGTGGCATCCCTCTCTCCCTCCCTCCCTCCCTCTCTCCCATGCTAGCATCACTCCCCCTCGTACACGCTGTCCTCAAAACCTCCAGCAGCATTACCCGCATCGGTCTGTGTACGCTGAGCTGACTGGGAGGAGGTGGGATCTAACTACTGGTGGTAGTGGGCTTAGCAAACGGTTTACGTGCGCGCCGTGCAGATCTCCAACCACGACTCCCGTTGCCAACGACGGATTTTTTTAAGGGGGGGAAATCACTACGAGAAAGCCCATCGCGGGATCCCTCCTCTAGCTGCCAACGACAGACATTAATCCACCTCCTTTATTTATCGTCGTTTCTTTTTAGCACCCAGCGAGGTCCCCGTTAACCACAGCCGCCACCATCGTCACCATCACAGGCGGGGGCTGTGTGATGAGGTCGCCCTGCTGCAGGGGCTTGGTTACGCTGAGATAAGGCTCCTCGCCTTCACTTTGGGTCAAGTTGTCGCCTTTTAAAGCTCACTAGCATCCCGTCTGTGTCAAGAAATACTCAACAGAAGAGCGTAGCCACTGCTGGAGCTGAGGGAACCGCCGGTGAGTGCATGGTCCTCTGTTTTAACCCCTTATCGTTAGCTGCTAGCTGCTCACTGTTAAACTGAATGTATTGAACTTGGCAACAAGCACTGATGCTGTCATATTCCCACTTCAAGACCAGTCAAACGTGCGGTTCATTAACCAGTTTAGCCTGCGAGGCATTACTAAATACCATTAGGACTTTGCAGGGAGGTGTGTGAATGTTTTTTCAGTTGACACACTGTTATTTAACACCAGTATTTTCAGTTAATTTGGACCGCTGGCTGCTCTCATAACGTTAAGCACCGCTCTGTCATGTGTAGCTAAGGTTAGCCGTTAACGCTGCTAGCTAGCGAGCCTACGCCCAGCGGTCTGCTGTCCTGCAATAAACAATAGCCACACCAACACTTGGTTAACCCCAGCCGCAACATGAAGATGCACTGATGTAGATAATGTCAGGTGAAGTCATAAACATATCGTTAAGCTCTCACAGCGCAAGATGGCTTTGTAAAAGTCACCTCAGCTCAGCTCAGCTCAGCTCAATGATGTCCTATCACCGTGACAATCGCTCATTAAAACGCAATCATATCAGTGCTCCACAGTGACGTGCACAGATAGAGCAGCCGCCATGGTTTAAACCTGAACTCACTTTTAGCCACACAGTGATGACCCTTGTGAAAAAGCCACAGTAGGGAAACAGTAGGGCTTTTCTCTGTGTTTCCGTCAACACTGACAGCATTGTGTGGGCTGTGACACGCATGAGCCATGAGACGCTTCTCCTGAGTGGGTGCAGTTGGCAGCAGTGCAAGAATGTTAATATGCGTATGTCATCATGCATTTTTATTCTGTAAGTAGTAGAAAATGTTTGCTTGTGGTCTCCAGTCTGATGACATGCAAGCGGGGTTGTCTCTGAATTATGCAAACCTGACAGTGGTAGAAGTCATGTTCATGTGTTGTACAGTGACTGCTTTCTGTGGAAGTAGCTGTCAGTTAAGGAGATGGTGTCCTCCCAAGAATCAGCCATGTTAATCTGTTGACAGAATATGTATAAAATATGACATCACATTATTTAAAACTATTGTTAAATGTTGTGTTTTATAGGTTTTAGACATCCTCTGTCAGTCAAAGGTCTAAGGATCTAGGGTGTCATATGTTGCTCAGACTGAAAAGCCCTCTGACGCAAATATGACTTGTGATTTTGTTTTGTTTTTTGCTATGTTGACATGCTAGAATCCTGCACTTAAATGTATGGTCTGCATCAGATTTGTTACATGTTCCATGCACTGACCTATGAGAGTGATAACACTGACAGCCCTGCTCACACAATCTCAAAATTGAATCTACTGTACTCTGTGACAAAGCTCCTTCAAATCCAAGTATTGTCACTGAACCTTGTAGCCATGATGGTGCCAGAAAATGTGAATTCATTTCTGTACAGTGACCTTTTTACCGTGGACGTAGCTGTCAAACAGTGTTACAATGTCCCAAAAAAGTCTGAAATCTATTTTTTCCCCCTCCGCCCCATTGTGATAAGCTTAGGTTATTTGACTGGCTATATGAACTCATTTCTGTATAGTGACCTTTTTACTGTGGAGGTAGCTGTCAAACAGTGTCACAATGTCCCAAAAAAGTCTGAAATCTATTTTTTCCCCCTCTGCCCCATTGTGATAACCTTGGGTTATTTGACTGGCTACAACCCTGCGCCGATGCAGTGCACCAAAAGTTCAGCTTGGTTGAGCGTTCTGTGCACTGACCTCTGAGAGTGATACTATTGACTTCCCTTTACACATGACTGTACCTCCTGTCCAAAACAGAGTAGGAATAGATTTGTAGTAGCTCTGAATTTTTAGCAAAACGAGCAAACTTTATTTTTTTCAAAACAGAAGGTACAATATAAAACTGTCTTAGTAACACACAGCGACTACAAATGAAAACAGTGGCTGAATGGTATAACTTTTAGGTCCCACAAGGCTTAATTTGAGACAACATTGGTAGAGATCAGAGGTGTTTGGCAATGTGAGCATCTGCACTCACCTAATCTCAAGCTGAAGTGGTTAAACATTGCACTGCATGAATCGGTGCACAAATATAAATGCCCTCTAGTAGTGTCTGCTCTTAGATACATAAAACTCTTTTCAGCCGCCTTGAAGTGTTTGTGTTTGGAGACTGTCGTGCATTTAAAGCACTTTCAGGCATCATATAGACAAAGGCAAGGACATGCAGGCAAGCATAACAGAAGAAACGTCAGTCTAAAGCTCAGTCAAAAATATGTCCAAGCAGGCTGCAAACAGATTTTGGTGATCTGAGCACTGCAGGTCATATTGCAGTGCTGAAAACATATTTGGCGAGTAATTTTAAGTAGGAATAATTTTACAGTTGTAAGTTTATGGAGAAATGAATATGTTAACACATGTTTACACAATAATACAGAACACTTACTTTCATCAGTGTTGCCACAGAAGCATCAGCAATCTGTTGATTTACCAAGTATTACATGTACTATCTATGCTGCAGTCTTAGTAAACCAACTCCTATTTGCATAACTATTATGTGACTTTTCCCAGAAGTTAAGCCAGAGAACCGTTTCATTTTTCAGTGAGACAGTAAAGCAAACTGAAATGACATCATTATTAAAATAGCTCACGCACCTCTTGAATAGCTTGTGCAACTCAGTCCTGAGGAGATTTACTGTAAGAAAACGACTGGAGCCTATTCCTTTCTTCATTTAGTTATACAGAGTAACTTTTGTTCATGGGATCATGTACGTGAAACACTGGGCTTCTGTAACAGCAAGGTGCTGGTCTTCCTCTGACTGCACTGTTGTAAAAGGATGTATTGTTATTTAGATGGATTTGTAAAGAGTCTTTAGAGTCTGAGAAAAAAACGAGGTCAGTTTTGTATGTGTTGACACATGATGTTACCTAATATAAAAATACACTTATGTGATTAAAGGGATAACTTATACTGAGATGACTTTGACAATGGACACCTTGTGAACACCCCACCACAAAGCCTGCCAGTCATAGGCAGTATTGGAAAGTAATGTCATACTGTCCATAGGTGTTTTCGGACGAAAAAGTTCTGGGGGCTCCCTGAGAGGAACTGAGATACCTTCAAGGGTATTTTTTACTTGTTTGCATCCACACCACCAATACAAACGCTGAATTCACATACTGTAAGCTGGCCAGCGTTGGTATAGCACCATCACTTTTGCTTTTACAAGTCAAAACTGCACTGTATTTCCTCTATCACATATACACTCAATAAAGCCTTGACTTCACTGTTGGACCATTTGTGTGCGTTTTTATCAATTTTTTTTGTTACAGGCTGTTGTTTGTCTTTTTTTAATGGTGTTCTAAAAGCTTTAATCACTCCTAGGTCTTAGGGAGTGAACACAACAAAAAGGGGAGCTCTTGGAGTTGTGAAAAAGTTCCTGTGGTCTAAAAAGGCCACATGTGTTATCTCCACTTATGTCATTTTCCAGTGAAGAGGAAATAAGGGGAACTTACTTGAGGCCACTGGAGGGCAAATGTTAAAGAGGCATTGCACAGTTAAACATGTTTTTTGAGCTGTAAAACAATTATATGACTGTACTGTACTGTTAACATTGGCATTTCTTTGCAAATGTACAAAAATCAACATGAAATTTATGTAAAAAAAAAAAAAAAGAATGTTGACACTCTAATCCCTTGTTCCCCCTCCTCTTCATCCCCTCCTTGCCCCTCCTTTTAGCTCCTTACCCACTTTTTTTTTTTTTTTTTTTTTTAGCATTTTTTCAAAATTATGCAATAGGTGGAGTTTAACTCAGACCTGGGGGTGAAGTTACACTTAAAATAGTCAAATACCACATTACATAACTGATTTTTGTCAGAGTGGTGTCTCCTCCAACACGTTGAGCAGGTCCAACCTGTTCCAAATACACATCGCTGCAACATAGGAGCTGAATGCTATAGCCTATGTTTTGAATTCGTAGTGATACCCCAACATCAGAGGATACAGCAGGT
Source organism: Cephalopholis sonnerati (assembly GCA_019142605.1). Taxonomy (NCBI): domain Eukaryota; kingdom Metazoa; phylum Chordata; class Actinopteri; order Perciformes; family Serranidae; genus Cephalopholis; species Cephalopholis sonnerati. The sequence goes on along the minus strand of JAGQAX010000003.1, from coordinate 29,257,984 downwards.
CTATCGCAAAGGTTGCAATACCTGTTTGTAGGTATGTGGGGAGCTGTTTTGTTTGGGCTAAATGCAAGAATAGAGTCGTGCACAAAGCCTGCAAGTGCATTGGTTGTTGATAAAAATGTGCCCCCTTCTGTCTTGATGCAGAGCAGCAAATTCATCCACTTACCGTAATCATAATCATTGTTGATCTTGGCCTCGAGCACGGGGCACTTAGCCAATGCAGACACATTTTTCAAATAGACTGACAAAAGGAATGCATCACTGCGATTGAAAATAGGTTCAGTCGGTGTTCATTAGAAAACAAACAATAGAATATTTGGGATTTAGTCATAGCTTGTGAACCTTACACCTTTGCGTGCTTCGTTTTGTCTCAGAAAGATTGTTTATTTCCTGTAGGTCAGTAGTGGATAACCCTAAAAACTGACATGACTTGCACTGGGTTCAGGTTGTTTTCATGTTAGAGTGTGACTTACTCACCCTCACATGACTACAGGTTTTATTTATAGTGCCTGTGACCCTGCACTTGCAGACCAAGGGTCCTGTTTCTCTAAAGTAGGTGGCTGTGAAAAGACTTTGGCTTGTTACAATTTCAGTATCATCTTGTTCACGGACACTGTTTTGTAAAGGTTATTTTCAGATGAAATATCTCACCACCCTTGATTTAAATGGATGTGTATGTGGCTTCTAGACAACCTTAGACTAAAGTAAACAAACCACAAAAATAGATTAAAATGGGGTAGACAGTGAGACTTTGTCAGTCAAATGTGACAGTTAATGAGGTGACATGGGGCACTGATAGTAGAAAAAAAAAACCCTCCAGAAAAATGTGGCACTGGATACGGAGAGACAAGAGTGCTATGAGACAGCTGTGTGTGTCAGTTCCTCTTGTTTGTGTCAGCTAGTGTTACTATCAGAGTCCACTGAGGAATGATGGGCTTTCAGGCGAGGGAGAGTGAGAGAGCAAAAGAGCAAATATAGTAAAGGTCATAAAAAACTTTTTGATCTTGGTCCCATTTGAATGAGTTTCTTGATCTTCCTTTTCCAGTCAAGTTCCCACAAGTATGTTTAAAGCTTCACCTTATTAATATATAGTTACCTTAGATTCTCAGACATCATTCAAAGGATTAATTACATGCCATAAAAATACAGATGCTTGTTTGGTTATTTGATTCATCATACAAATCTGTGTCAATTTACAGCCTCGTAAATGAAAAGTAGCTTCCTTAAAATACTTTTTAGCAGTTGGTCAGTAAGTAAACAACCTTAAACATAAGGCTGGGGTAACTTTTGTTAAGATTCCTTATATGTATTGTAGACTATTACTTATTTTATTTTGTTACATTAGTGCATACACCCTTTAGATTCAGCTTGTCATGAGTGTTAATCTATGCCAAGCTACTGATAGGGAAGATTGTCAAAGTCTATTATTTGGTTTTAGCCATATTTATAACACGCCTTCAGTGCTTGCAGTAAAGTCAGATAGCATATGTGGAATGACCTGTCACTGATATGATAAACATGACACTTACTACAAAAGATCAGTGCCTTCAGTAAACAGTGAGCAGGTCAGTGAACATTTGTTGCACAAGAAAAGAAGCTTTTAAGTAGGGCTCTGGGACACAGAGATATTTAAATATCGTAGTATTTTTGGGTAAATGCCTTGATATTGTAGGATCAAATATTGGTGCTTTCACAAAATATTTTAACAGTCAGATTTTCAATACATAATCATCAGTAATTGGGTAAAGACAAATGATAGAACAGCTCCAACAGTCTGGTAAGTTACGAAAATTACATCATTTTTATGTAATGCAGCCTTCAAAACCAGGTTAAGACAACATTTGATAGTATGATAAGCAGTCACACGTCACACGTCACAGTATAGATATAATATTGTTTTATTGTCCAGCCCTGCTTTGGGTAAAGATTATGATAACATGTGCCATTTATTATGTCTGCAAAGGTCTGATGCATACGTGAATATATGTATATCAGTGTTTGACGGTACATGGAGTGGCATTAGATGTAAATCTAGTAATTGGAATTATATCAGCAGCCGGCATTTAGGTTGACCTTGTCAGCTCCACTCAAGTCCTGTGCCTCCCACATCTCCATAACCGGAGTTATAGTTACAGCGACCTACTTACTGCAGAACTTGGTCCAACTTTGGAAAAACAAGCTTTTTGTAATGCATATTTTAGTGCAGTGGAAACACTGTTGGCTACTTTCATAAGTAATGGGGTGCGTGATTGTCAATATCATCATCTTCATTCCTCTCGGGAAGTCAGACTATCATACAGTTTGAACAGAGAAAGGAGTTTCTTTTTTTCTCAAGCTTTCGACAGCTCTTACTGACAGCTGTATCCTGCATGTTGTATGCTTTGTAACTGATCTGTTTTCCCTCCTCTCTGGCTGAAAGGATGATTAAGCTAGCCACTCTTGTCATAAAACATTTCAACTAGAGGCAGTTATATTTTGATGGACGGTCAGATATGTGAATGGCCAGTGCCCCACAACCTCCCCCACTCATATTGCTGAAAATTTGATGTGCCAGTTCAGTATCATATGAATGTGGGCATTTCACTTACCACAGCCAGCACATTTTGAAGAGCCCTTTTGCTCTGCCTCTGAGGCCCTGGTGTTTGTTGCTGCCCTTTGGCATATTAAGTTTCAGATGTGCAAATCTCATGGCCGGCTGTAGCTGCTAGTGGAAATTTCCACTTCTCATTCCGACAGCATCTCGTGAATGTAATGTTGTGGGCTGATTGAAAGAAACGACTAAACAGAGCTAGGGTTTTTTGGTTGTTTTTGAGGGGAATTTGATATTTAAAAGTATGAAAAACCAAGTTTAAAAAAAAGAAAGAAATGCATTAAAGATACATGCAGTAAATATAGATTTTGGAGAGGATATTGTGGAAATAAAAAAGTTACATTTACCTAATCTGCTTTATTTAAGCATTTGGGTACATTTTTCCCGAAAAAAAAACAGTGGCAGTATTACTCAGCAGCTTCCTGAAACTTATTTTATCACATGGCAAACATACTAAATATCATGAGTCCAAATGTCATCTTTTGTCCATGTGATGTGTCTAACAATGGATCAGCCACTATTGATCATGAGTAGCGTACAGAGGAGGTCATGGGAGGTTAATGGTTGGGGGACTGGTGTGTTCATTATGTTTGAATAGACTCTGCAGTCATCACATTGTATGATGAATTAGTTACGTAATGGCCGAGCAAGGACAAAGGGAGGGTTCTTCGGTCAGATGTTCAAGAATGATCTTGGGTTGTCTGAAAACATCATAGGTCAGAGGTTTAGTTTGGTAAGGACAAGTCTATACATGGTTGTCTTAATAGGTCTTAAAAATATAGCAGTTTCATTATGATCTACAAATAGTTAGCTAACTACTCAGATTTTTATCTTAATATCAATCTGTGAAACTGGTATCACATGTAATGTATTTTTTTCTAGCTGTTTAAACAAAGTCTGCGTTCTTGTTTGACATGGCATAGGTCAAAATGAAACCTTTTTGTGACCCAAATAAAAGTGATGACTCATTGGCTAGTGGAAAAGGTCCTCTGAGAAGTGTTTGTGCTGGTAGTGTGGATTAAATACTCAGAAGAATTTATGTAATAGTTAAACTATTTACCAGGCACAAGTGAAAAGTGTAATACTGAGGCGTTGCTTCCCTTAGTTAGAGAGTGATGTTATCCTCAGACGAAGCCAAGATTTCCCACTCATGAGGGACAGCAGCTTATTAAATGGTTTTATTCTACCGAGGGTACATACCATCGGTTGAAACTCCTCCTGACCTAAACAGAATGTAGTTTGTCTGTTGGACTGTTTCTCAATCTCGAGTAGGGAAATGGCCTACATTAAGTTCACTCAGTGATTGCAAAATACAGGGCAGAAGAGTGTATACAAATATCTCATTTTCATGTGTATTGTGTGCCCTTGTGCACTGACTAAATTTGTTTTTTTTGCTGATGAGTGAATAGTTTTCTGGGTAATTATTTGTAGGCTTTTTGGTGATGCCCAGAAGCTGCCACTGCGTGCATTCATGAGAGTTTGGCTACCTTTTTTGTCCACGTTTACATAGTAACATATACTTATGTTTCATTTTCTTCATTGTTTCCTGGTTATGAGCCTTTTCTGTGTCAGTACAGGCTTAATTTATTAAGTATAAAGTATGTTTTCTCTTTAATTCTACTGTGTCTGCGTCTGTATCACCAAGCATGGAAAATATGGTTCAGTCTTAATACACCAATTACAAATTATGTAGTTGTGTAATATCCAGTAGTTAAAGATATGTGCTGTGTGGAAAATCTTTTTGCCACTGTGTTGCCATCATCTCTGTCCCAGCTGCTACATTTGATGGGGTTAAACTCTATTAGTTCCTCCTCAAAATGTTCCATAGTTGTTTGTTGTTGTGCCTTTTTCTTTGATAATTCAGGTGAACTGACAATTCAGGCCAAACTGTTAACATTTTAGGGTTTTCCTGTTTTTTTCACATGCCCTCTCTTTTCTGCCCCTTCTCAGTTTTTTGTATCACAGAAGTTAAAACTATACATTGTTTCTGTTACATCATACCACAGGAAACCATGCACAATGAATGCGAAGAGTGATTTACACTCACGCTCATATCCTATGAATGTGATGTGATGTGATGTGCTGTGCGTGGCCTTGTTGCCGGTTATGTAACAGGGTGAGGCCATGTGAAAACGTCTGTGAGTGAGAGAGGCAGATGGTGGTAGGAACGGTGGGATGAGGAGAGCAGATGCAAATCATATCTGCCTTTACCACCAAGAAGACGCTGTCTGTTGCCAAGCCATCACATTGCACAGTGCTGTTTGGTCCCTCACAGGATTATCCTCTATGTGAGATGTGTGTTCACAATAACATAGCATCTGTAACTGGAATAAATCTCTACCTCAGCTGGTGATTGTGCAGTAGAGATGGCTCTGTCAGCGCTGCCTCTCTGTACATTCACATTTTTTTTGCACAACTAGTTTCATACCCAGTGAAGCGTGCACGTTTGGCTTTGGTCCTGAGTGGGCCCTTCAGTTTCAAAGACGGACAGGAGCAACAAGGTATTTTTAGATGGACAGGAAGCTATTTAGTAGCAGGAAGCATCGAGGAGGGAATTTAGGATTAAGAGCAAAGTCTGGACTATGGTTAGTTTTTAATGTCACGGCTGACGTTTGTATTTTTAGGAAGTTAGACTGTGAGGTTGGGTTAAGTAATGGAAAATAGTTAATAGTAGTTCTTGGTCTTGGCATTGTCTACAAGTCCGTTGAACTCTACTTGAAAGACTAATACCAATCCTCCAAAAAGTATTCCCTCATAAGTAATTTGATGTCTGTATGGAAGCGTGTGTACTTATAATGTTTCTCCACTTGCTCATTGGGATTTGTCACCTGCCTGCATACTTAATTGCATCTATAACGATTTCTGATTGTTTCACAGCAGTCACTACAAGGAAGACTGACTTATACTGTATTGATGAATGTCTGGAGGCATTTTCTCCTCTCATGTGAATGTGTCCTTTTGCAGTGGCAGTTTAGTATGCTTGCTCATTCTGTAACAAACCCGTGCTTGATTATGTGATACACCAGAAGTGTTTTTGTGGTATGTAGGTTGTTTACGCCGAAGAGATTGGATTTCTAGATTGCTTGATCTTTCCAAGATCCTCCAGGTCAGCGAATCTTGATACTGTCGGGGTGTTGCACATAGTGAAGGGGACAGCCTGAGAGCAGACGACTTATTTGAAGGAGGATCTTCATTCGGTCTAACCTGTATTGAAACTCATACCTACTGAATGACCTGCATGTTTGTGCTATAGCTGTCCATAGAACTGTAATGGTGGATTTATGCTTCTGCATTGGTGTCATGGCAGTCTTGCTATAGCTCGTTTGGGTGTAAGAATTTAGTTATTGTTTAGCGTAGGAGTTTACCTTTTGATCGCAGAGTTTCCCACAGAATTACAACCCATGTGTGGCAGTTGCTCACGACGACAGTGCGTTTGATAATTGATCAGAGCTGATGAGAGGAGCAGCTGCCTGTTTGTGAAAGCAAACTTTATACCCAGTGCACTGAATGTTAAGTTTCACTTTCGCTGCGCCTGCTGTTCTGCAGCTCCGTCTGTGCCCGCTGTCTATGGAGCAAAAAATAACCAAACAGTATATATATTCCAACGACTCCCCAAATTGAAAGTCCAGCACCAAAAATAGAAAATCTAAATGTGGCGGCATGTGTTTTAATCGTGGCAGACCTCCACAAATAAATGAATGTGTGGGGAAACCCTGAATTGTCACAGCACCCCCAGAGTATAAGATGGATGTAGAGTATCAGGCTATGGCATGCATCCATAATAATACTTTAAACAAAATAATTGTGTTTTACATGCTTTCATTTACTTTGTGATATCCAGCAATGATTGGAAGGATTGCTTTATTTCAGCCTGATAACTGGACTTTAATTTGACTCTATTCATATTCCCTGACATAATGTTATATTATTTCCATTAGGCATGGGGTTATGTTGGTGTATTTTGCTCTTATCACACAGTAGCACTGTGTAGTGACATAGATGCCATGCTAATGTTATTTTTCGGTTACATAGGAGTTACAGTAGTGGTTGTTGTGAGCAGTTAATTTGACGTTTTTACAACTGTTTTAAGATTTATGCAGATTTAAGTGTTTTTTTCTGTATGTTAGCTTACAACTTGTGAAGCTGTGCTGATCACCAATCGAGAAGCCCCCACAGAGTGAATAATAATTTCTTATAATAGTAGGTGAGGTGTATTGAAGTAAAAACATCAATAATAATGTTGAGTATTTATAAAAAATGAATAATATCTGAAGTCATCTTGTTGTCTGGAGCCAGGCTAGCCTTGTATCGCTTTTGAAATGTAAATGTTGCCCTGCAAAACGAGTGTCAGTGTTTGTGAGTGCACTCTTTCGCTGCAAGAAGTGATGCAGAGGAAATGGCTTTACTAGATTACAAAATATGTCTGGTGTTGAGAAAAGGAGAAGATTACCGAGTCTTTCTTCACACTCCTTGAATAGTCTTCAGTGTCAACAATGTCTACCACCTTTGGAAACATGTAGGAGAAAACTCAATGCAACCTTAGCTGACAAGTCACTGGAGGGGCATGTCAATGCTAGTGGTTAACCACAGCTCACTATTTAAAGCTCATATATGTCAGCAAAAAAGTGCTAAATATGTCAATGTATTTCCACCTACTCCTAAGAAGCCTCTTCTTACTTAATTATGTACTGTTTAGGATGGTTTGTCAGTGTGTTGCTCTAAAAATGTCTCAGATGTGTTTGTTTATGAGTGTGGAAGGCATGTGTGTTAAGATAAGCATGAGGTTGTAGCTGTTAAGAGAGAAAGAAACTAAAAGAGTGAAGCGATGCTTGAGATTGGCCTGCAGCCTTCATGAGCGGGGCAAAGAGGGGCTAAGATCCAATAAGTCAACAGGCGCCAACCCACTGACAAGTCTCTCAAGGACAAGTTATGTTACATCTCATGGGCTTGTGTCACAGATCTATACAGACTGTTTGGCTCTTCAGCATGAAGGCTCCACGCGGGTACGTGCGTGCTATATATATTTACACATGTCTACATGAAGAGAATACAATATAGTCAGCTTAAAGTAAATTTAGTGGTGTGCTAACAAGTAGTTGGATGGTAATTTGTTATTCTGTTATTGGTTTCATCTATCTCCAGAGGTGCTTGTAGTTTGTGTGAAAGGCATGCAGCTCTGCGGCCTGTTTGTGTCTTCAGATAAGCAAGGGGAGGTTGTCTGGGCTGTGTTTACAGGGAAAGACAGAGAGAGAAGCAGGGCTTGAGTTTGGCATGGGGCCTTGAACTTGGACAAAGAAGGGCTATCCAAATGATGTCATTGCATGTGGGCATGGCCTGTTTAATCCGTCAACAGTTGGGCTTCCCCTATAATTTTAGTTTAGACTCCTGTCCATCCCTTGTTTAAGCTGTTTGCTCTATCAGAAGATCTGCAAGGGACAAATACCTAAAGCCCTACTTTAGGTGCCTTTACATGGACTCTAATACTCCACTTACAACCAGAATAATGGGGCCAATCAGAATAAAAATGCCTCATGTAAACACCTCAGTCAGAAGAAACTGGCCTGATGTGACGTAGTCTATAGGAATTTTCAATCGGATTCTGGACCAGTAGGCTTATGTAACCTTGTTGTCACAGGCTGCAGTCTTAAGTCACTGGACATAACAGTTGTCTGTTGCTCCTCTCAGCAGTCGTCTGCATATGAGACATTTAGGGGAACATCAGTAAATTGTAACCTCTACTGACAGTCTGCATGTGAGGTGTTTAGGGGACATCTGTAATTTGTAGCTGCTGAAAACAACCTGGGTCACACTTATGTTACTAAATAGTATCAACAGACAAACCACCTTTTCTATACCTGATGTAGTGAATAAACTGAATTTTCTCAGTAAGGTTGAATAAAAGCTTCTTCGTCTTCTATTATATTTTCAGCAGACAAGACATTTCACATCAGCAGGATCCACTTTGTGCAAGTCAAAAACGTTCTATTCTAATTATCTGCCTTGAGGCTTGTAAACACACATCTAATTGGATCCCTTTAGGCTATTTAGTGTCCATGTAAAGAGTTAAAGGCATGCTATGCAGGATTGTCGGTTACTGTGTGTAAACATGCTCGCCAGGGAAAGTGAAAGTAAAAGCAAAAGCAAACCCAAGACTCACTCTGAGAGATTTGCCTCACGATATTGGTGTTATGTTGGCGCTGTGTCTCTTGGATGCCTGCTGCTTCTGACTGGCACCTGGTTGCAACCTTATTAGAAAGTCCTGACCTCACCTGAGCGCTGTGGGGGTACATGGCTACAAGTGTCCCAGGCGGAGGTCAGATTCTCTGCAGAACAATACACCACCACACAACTCAAGTGGATCATAAGTGATGATTGAGAGGGATTACTTCTGTATAAGTCTATACATTGTCTTCAGAAAAATCCTGCATAGTATATCTTTATATTGGAATCTCTAATCAGAATGATCTCAATGCGGTTAAGGAAATCCATGTAACTGCAGCTATTGAAACATACTGTATGTTGGAAAGAGAACTCAAGGTATTCATCCTGTCAACCCTGTTCTCTGATATCATGAGCCAGGTGTCTTGCCATAAAGACTGTCCTCGTGTAGAGTTAGACAGAGGTGAGATTATCTTGAATGTCAAATGACGTTGCACCAACCCACTTATATAAGTGGAGATGAGTAGTTCTACGTTGAGGCGCCAGTCATGACTGTCAGTACTTGCTGGAGTGATGTTATATAGAGGCTTCTCAGGGTGATGGTGGGAGTGTTCCCCATGCTGAGACACCGTTGTTATATAATAGAGCACAACTTTAACTGTACGTGTGTGGTGTAATCATAAGTGAGGCCTCAGCAAAACCTACAAAACTTTCCACTGTCCAGTGTGCAGAGGAATGAAGCTCTTGGTGTTTAGTGAAGGGGAGGGGCACAAGATGGGGTTCCCGAAGGAACAAAGTTATTCCTGTCCTCTCCTCCTCCTCCTCTCTGGGTAGGCGTAGACATGTCTGGTCTTGTCCCTTTGGTATTGAGTAAGAGCACTTGACCAATAGGTCCTTGTCGGTGTGCCTTAGCTTTTATGTATTTTATGATTTTTTTTTTTTTTAGGTATGCTCATACAGTGTTGTCAAATAAATGGCAATAATGCGGCCCTTATAAACTTATCGTTTTGCTTGTTTTGTAACAAAAAAGGTGGTACATTTTAAACAATAAAAACAAGACAAAGAACCCTTACTGTCCAGATGGCCGATGAAAAACAAAGAGCTGTAGAATACTGTACGAATAAAGTTCTAGCTGTCTGTTATTGTCACAGATTGGTTTCTGGGTTGCCTTTTATTACATATTTTGCCATAGCCCTGCTGTTGACTTTCACTACAGATTTTGAGGTTCATCTGGCCAATTAAAACAAACCCTAGAGCATGAGAGTCATAAATCAGCTGTGCGGGAATGGCCATTGGCTCATTAGTTGGGAGACAGAAGGGATAAAGAGGTAAAGTGCATATGTATCCATAACCTACTGGGGATTTTATTGAATTGCTGTAATGTTTTTAGGGAAGCAACAGCAGTGTTATGTGTATTTGTCTCACACCGTTTGGTACAGGACATTCGGTGCCGTATCCAGCATCCTCAGTTGGTACACTGTGTGACCCACACCGTCAAAATAGTCTATTAATGTCTACAACTACTTGTACATGCAGAACAGATCTGACGCGCATGTTACACCCAGAAGTTTTGGCAGTGCACTGGTTGCTGTCTGTCAGCTGTGGCATGCTGACATGCTTAGCCCGGTTAGCCGGGGTAGCCAAGCTCAGTGGGCAACACTCTGTGTCGAACTGTATGCTGACACTGTTCAGCTAAAGTCAGACATATCTGTGGATATACATCAAGCATTTAATGCACGATGACATAGCCCAAATGTTTCAATTAGCAGAACGAGACAAAAACAGACTGGAAGTGTTCAGGCAGCCTTGCATTGCAGAGTCAGACCATGCCAAAGCAATAAGTAATGCCATGGTGTGTTTATCACTATGCATTTACAACCACACGCTCCTATACTTGAGCCACACTACAAAGTGCCCTCATATGTGCATTTGAATCAGTCCCTTGTGCCTGTCCTGTGCAAAGGGGAACTGCAAGCTGCTGTGCAGGGGTTCACAGGCCACGGTCTTATAGTGAAGCATAACTGATGTTTGTGTCATTTATTTTTCTTATTGACATGAAAAAATTGGATGTATTTCCAGCATTTTTTGTGGTCTGTTTTCCCCGTTGTATTGAAAACGTACCAAAACATATTTGCATACTGGCCCATGATTTTTTTGTACCGTTACACTTGTAGTTTTTCTGTGTGTTTCTAGGAACAGGAGCACTCCTTTATCTGTTCTGAACCAGTTGAACAGTTGCATCAGCTGCCACAGCAGAAGACATGTCCTCTCAGTTGTTTTACAACAGAGTTTATGAACATTATGGAATAATTCAGTTGATTTAGACTTTAGAGGCACTGTAAGTTGAGGATAATAAGAGCTGTACTGCATCTCTACTGTGGCTCAAGGGTTTCCTTTGCCTCATGTTGTGTGACAGGTTGCATGTTAAATAATATATTAGCTTGCTCCAATATGGATGCCATTTTTTGGAGAGGATTATATATTCAGATGTTAATAATGTGTCTGCATTAATCTTGTTCTCTATCACATATACTGTCATTTAAAAAGATCTATTGAATATATGGTGGCATACACACACACACACACACACACACACAACTTGGAGTTTACTCACTTTGCTTGTTGTTCTCTTTCAAATGCTGCTCTGGGCTATTGCTTATTTGCCTATGCCTACATATACTAATGCCTATTTATAATTTTGAGTCTTTAAAATCCTCCAAAATGCGAATACATGTCTTAAAATTATGGTTAGTATGTCAGCCTCAAAAAAGCAAAGGAAAGCAAACTGTGTTTTGGGAGTAATGCCAGCAGAGATCTGATACCCAGAGTATTTTCAAAACATTTTGACACCTGCAGTTGAAGGTGTGAAAACTGTGTGTGACTGATAAAGCTGACTTAACCATTTACAGTAAAGCTAAACTGAAATTAAACCAAACCCTGAAATATGTCACAGTAATACTGAAAGTAAACTAATTTGAAAGTAAAACTAAATTACCCATAGTTCCAGTTTTATTTTGTGTCATGTGATGATGTGTCATTATTGTTTTTATTTGGGGGATATTTGAGGAAATACTCATGTACTGTATGTTATTTGTCTCTCCATCCAGTATATCCATGAGCTCCGATTTCCCACACTACAGTTTCAGGATGCCAAATATAGGGTTCCAGAATCTTCCCCTTAATATCTACATTGTGGTGTTTGGGACAGCCATCTTTGTCTTCATCCTCAGCCTCCTCTTCTGCTGCTACTTAATAAGGTAAGATCCCTGCACCCTTTAGCCGTGGATTTGGCTTTGCTTTGAATTTGTATTGTGTTTGATGTTTGTTTGCTGTGTGTGTTTGTGGCAGTAAGTGTCATACAGGGGTCTCTTTGGTGAGGCGACATCGTTTTTTTTACTGGGTGCAACAAATTATTTAATTGGTGGCAGTGCAGCACAAGTTATTTTAAGATTTTATTAAACCATGTGGGTTGTGTTATTCTGCTCATATGTTGCCACTTTCAAAAAACCCAGGATGGAAAATTAAGATATGTATTTATCTCTTGGAAGAAACATTTTTTAAGCTTTTTAGGCACAGTCAACCTGAGAAAGTAAAGTTAGCCACACACACAGATAACTCCACAACTGCATGGAACACTGGCTTTTTTAGGTATTTGCTTGTCTTTTGAATTTTCTCTACTTAAGTGAGACTTTGAAAATGATATATAATGAGAACTGAATGTTGATTCTCACTAGGGCTGCCCCTGACTTAAAAACTTTCCTAGTCGACCAATAGTCGTCACTTAGGGCCATTAGTCAACTAGTCGCCCATGTGTTTACAATATTAATGTAATTATTAAATAATATATTTTGGGCGGGGTGACACAGTGGTTTGAGTTCAAGGTCTAAGAAAGAATAGCGTAAGTAACGTTGTTAGAAATGAGCTACATTACAGAGAAATACAAAACCGTACTAATGAACCTTCATTAATATAGGCCTATATTGTAGCTACCTACATGTTTCAGATTATACGTCATGTTTGTAGTCAACGAATGGTAGGCAAATGTTTGCCTGCAGAGTTTACATTTCATCTGAAGTTCATCCCTCACCTTCTCAAAATGATCCAACAGTTTGGATTTCCTGCCCGACATGTTATTAACTAGCCTGTGTAATAACCACAGGTACTAGCCCTGTATTTTCAGGGCCATTCACATACCGCATCTTCAACCGCCTGGAAAACGCGAGGTCGATCAACTTTTCCGTGTTTATCACACTGAGTAATTACAGAAGAAGGGAAAGATATCTGACACCACTACCTGTGTCTGTCCTTTCAATTTAAATTACCACACAGTCCAGTCATATAAGTTTTGATTTATTTTGACAAGGCGCAGCTCCTAACAGAGTTTCTAAGCGACCAATGAAATCTTGCCAACTAATGACCTTTCTGGTCGACTAACGTTTGGTTGACTGTTAGAGGGCAGCCCTAATTCTCACAGACTGTCATTGTTCAACTGTTACAACACACACCATTGTACATTGCAGGTCACTTCGGCCCATTAATTATTAGTCCAAAAGTGCCCACGTGTCCTTCTGCGCTATAGCTGTATCAATATCTATGCATAAACAGGATACATTACAGGGACTGGTGTTTCTTTATGACTCAATACTGATGGCAACATTCAGATCTCGTAATCTAAGAAAGTAGAATAACTGCCATGAAGCTAAACTTGTCTGCACCCTGAGTCGATTATGCTATTGAAATATATTCAAAAAATCTAATTATAATGTAGTTTGTATCCATCAAACTGTATGGCACCTCTCTCTATGACTTTTAGTTAAGGTTGAATGATTTTCTTTTCCTTTGTAGAAATGTGTGTTTTTATACATGTCTTGCTAATAGTTATTTCACAAAAGGGCAAAATGTTTCAACAGCACAGTTTGGAGAATGTAGCTACGATACCACAATTGGTGACTTATAATCTGAATTGATAGGAAAAACAGTAGTTTTATACCAAGATCCAAAGCTGCTTGTCTACATTATTATGATCATGGCACTTGGCGTCAAAGAAACTAGTTATAACCCTTTTTTTAAAGAGCCACTTAACCTCCATAATGTTCTAACCACATTCCTACGCTAATTAAAAAAACATTTGGGTATTCATTAAATTTGCATTTGGATGTTTAAATCTCTTGTTCGTAACATTAACATCTTGTTAAGTCTCCCTTTTTAAGCATTTGGTCTCCAGTGTGATCCAGTAATTACTTCCCCTGCAGGAAAAGTGGTCTAGAGTTGGTTACTAGTCATTCCCTTGTCCCTCTTCTTAACCCAGCTGGTCTAATCAAATTGTCCTTGCTGCTGTTGCTGCGGGGGTTTCTCCTGGCAGCAACAAATTGAAAAGAAATAATGTCCAGCATTTTTTATCTAAGACAGTGAGAAGCAGCAGTTCCCAACAATATTCACCCCTCGCCACCCTGCCATATCCTATCTTGCAGGGCAAATGGTAAGTAGGTTAACTACTACTGTTTTCCTCCAATTCCTCATCTAACTGTGAAAACACACGTTATGACTTTGATGCAGTACCATGATTAAATACTGAAAGTCAAGATTGCCAGGTTAACTCACTAAAGGCAAAAAGAGCGATTTTTGCTCCATAAAAGGCGACTAAAGATGCAGTCTCCCAAAGGACTGGCCCAAAATTATACGCACCATCGTGCATGATGAATTTACACTTGAAAGCCTCCGTACGGCTACATTTTAAGCAAATTGTTCTTTTAAAAATTGGCCACAGCTTCCTTTAACTTCAGATGCCACCATAAAAGGGGAATCATATGGATTCTGTGCGATAGGCGTCACTGCTTTTGTTTACATTGACAGGTAGACGATGGGACCAGGGAATTACGTTAGAGCTGATGTGTGACGGGTCATTAGTCCAACCAAGATAAACACTCACACATAGTTTGACACCAGGCAGACTCTCACAGAAATACTCAACCCCCTTTATCAGTGAGTCTTCAGCCCACACACACACACATGTGAAATATGCAATGTAGTACACACGACACGAAAGTACTTCTTGAGCATGAGTAAGAGACAGGAAACCTTGAATGCTGAATTCATGAGCCTGGCCTTAATGTTTTTGAATGTGCAATTTAAATAAACAGGGCTTGAAATACTTTTTTTCTGCATACATGCACTGGTGCATGTAACTTGTAAAATTACATGCACCAATTTTTTCTTTATCTGCACGACTTGGTGTATTTTTCCTTCTTTATTTGCAACTCCATTACGACCGTGGCCGGATTCAACCAGAATTACATTAATGTACATTCATTCATTCATTCATTTTTTTCCGTAACTGCTTATCCTGTTAGGGACCGCGGGGGGCTGGAGCCTATCCCAGTTGACACTGGGCAAGAGGCGAGGTACACCCTGGACAGGTTGTCAGACTATCACAGGGCTGACACACAGAGACAGACAACCGTTCATGTTGATTTTCACGCCTATGGCCAATTTAGAGTCACCAATTAATGCATGTCTGCATGTCTTTGGACTGTGGGAGGAAGTCTGAGTACCCAGAGAAAACCCACGCTGACACAGGAAGAACATGCAAACTCCCCACAGAAGGATGTGAAACCTTCTTGCTGCGAGTGTGTACAGTAAAGCTAAATTTTATATGGTCATAGGAACATTTTAAGCAGCTCCTAAGCGCACCTTATATAGGAACTTCTTTTTAAAATCATGTTAGGACTTCTTTAGTGCATGAAAGTACTTGAAAAAAACTGCCATTACTTTATATTAAAATATTTGTGTACAGTAACGGTAACACATTGATTATAAGCTTTTGCCAGCATTGGGTGAAACTGAGTAAGAAGATGCTGCTGGATCCAAAGTGAATATCTGTTAAATATCTAACTTAACCTAACTTCACCTCGACGTGGCAGCTGTGGCTGGCTTTACCACAGTGTTTTTATAGCACTGCTGTGGTGGTGTGCTGCTCTGTCTCATTTGTCTGTGGGCTTTCAGTGTTCTCTTTTCAATCCGCGACATTGTCTGTGATATGCGTTTTTCACGGTCTGAGAAAATGGACGTGCGGCGTGCATAGAGTGTGGCATGAGAGCTTGTGAAAAGAGTCATTGCTTGAGTCAATGCGTGAGTTGGCAGCTGTACCAAGTTAGGTGCACTGGTGCATGTAGAGCTGAAAATCACGTGCACTGCTCAAATTTTACGTGCGCTACCATGCATATGCTCACGGTATTTCAAGCCCTGATAAATCTACAGTAAGTTTGTAACATTAGTTTAGTGCTCATGATGTGTGTGCCAACCACAAAGTAGACCAAACCATTTTTACATTAGGCTGTCACACATATTTTACATTGACCACAGGCAAATTATGGGCTAGAGGAAGGTCAGTTTGGATACCTGTTTTTCATTTTTCAGCTGGTTATTGTCTTTGCCCACTTTGACACTCAACTTATTGAGCAACACCCATCATTCACCCACGACCCCGTCACCCAATGACCAGTTGTCCCCTACCCTTGGGAGTCTCTGCACCTTTTCCTGCTGACCTCTTTCCAAATGTCAGTTTCTCTCCTAGACTGTGCTGCTTGTTTTACAGATCCCTCTCACTCTGCTGCGAGAGGTTAAGGTTACTTGTAATGGAGGTAAATCTTACAAACCTATGAATTTCTCCTATCTGTCTTGTTCTTGTTTTCTTCCCCTTTTTTTTCTACATATTTTATTTTCATTCTTGGTACCTAGATTCTCTTGTTATCCAGTGCTCTTTATGTTCTCTCTTTGTTTTGTTTTTGCTCATTTAAAAGAGCACTGTTTATTAAGAGCTACACCAAGAGTTTGATAAAAACTTTAAACACTGGTTGTATCTGTGGGTACTCTCCTTCTAACCTGGAGTTTTGCAAGAGTGTCTCGACAACCTGCAGTAACGTTTTAAAGCCCGATCCTCTGTATTTTGGATGATATTGTGAGTTGATATTTTACTTTATGTCTGGTACTTGTTTTGACAAGAAACTAAGGCCTAAGGTCTTTTAAGGATATCTGCTAATATGTAACCTGGCCTACTATTGCATTACTAAGCAAAACAAATATTTACCAGAGTTCAGTAAGGTGCTGCTTTATTGCTCTATTTTCACCCCTCATGTAATTGGTTAATCCAATTAATATTTATTCAGTCAGAAGTGTCATGAGTGTTTCACCTGACATACCCCTGAGGTGAGAACATGCACAGCCCAAATATTTTTATCTTAAGGTAGAAATCTGTGCTGAAAAACTATGGTAACATGGTATGTATGCCAGATTATTATATATCCTGTAGGGATTGAGACTTGCCTTATAAGACCAATTGGTACCACAGTGATACAGTAGAACAGACTGGTGTCAGAAGGCAAGTATTTATAAGGAAATTACATCCAACTTTGTGTCATTTTTATCTCTTTTTCCAGGATATATGAATGCTTTGTCTCTATTTAACATACTCAGTTGAAGGTCATTTACTAATCAAAAAGATGTTTTGTTTTTTCGTCTCCCCAGGTTACGGCACCAGGCGCACAAAGAGCTATATGCATACAAACAAGTAAGTGGTCCAGTGTCACACACACACACACACACACACACACACACACACACACACACACACACACACACACACACACTCTGCAGCTCAGATATTTTAAATCACACACAACCCAGTGCCAAGCAGAAATGAAGTGTGAGAGTACGTGTACTTGTTCTGAGAAAATCATGAAGATCCCCTCCAGTCTTTAAATGTCACTTCATCTGGTGCATAAATTCATTTGCCGACTCTTCTGGCAGCTGCAGGTATTTCGAGGGTTATGCCTCTCGATGGATCTAGCCCATTTCAAAAATATTTACCAGTTTTAGGCGATCACAAGTGTACTCCCAAAATCCTGAATTGCACGTAAGCTGGAGGGAAGCAAGTGGCTCAGCCGGAAAAATCAGGTTCACAGTTAGCAGGGGCTGAGCATGCCAGCAAAGTATAACCAGCAAAGCTAGAAAGAAGGAGTGATGGAGGGCATTAACATGACTCATGTCCTTCAATTATGTAATACGAGCATGAAACAACATCCAACATGTCAGAGTTAAACATGCACACACACTGGCATAGTGACCATTAACTGTAAATGTAATTTGTCTCCTTACTACCTGCCAGCTAAAATCATACATGTGACATCTTCCCTGTTGGCTATATAAGAAGCTCATATAGTACACACACACAACAGACACCCACACAGACCAACACACACATTTGTGCACATGCTTTTACTGTAAACCAGCAACTGTATTATTCTACATCTCATCTCTGTGCCCCTTATTCAGCCTGACAGGTTTTTTTTTCATCACAGTCATTATTAAATGATAAGTCTTTTATTGTGTTTTCAGAAGAACTGGTTTCTGTTACTGTGCTAGTGTCAACCCATGACTAATCTTTCCTTGTCTCTTATTATGCCTTTCAGGTCATTCAGAAGGAAAAAGTCAAAGAGCTAAATTTGCATGAGGTAAGCACTCATCATCTTTGTTCATTTAACTCGGCCTATCTAGTGCACAGAACATTCTGTAATCAAACATGACCAGCACATGTTGTACTGCTATGTCAGTTAATTTGTGCTAATTGTGCTACTTATTTTAAAAAAAATGCTTCAGACACAATGCCGTTCATGTGCCTAGGTCATCTTTTCTGTACTTCGATCCTTCTTGGTTGTGCAGTTATGATGGTTGTGCTGTGATGCACTGTGTTCTCCACTGATTTAAAATAAAGGGCTGAGGCCCTGGACTCTGAAGGTGCAGTTCATGCTATCATTATGTACGTAAACATCCTCAGCTTCGAGATGGACGATAAAAGGTCCCAAATGGTGCAAACTCCTGTTATGTAATGTGCATCAGTAGCAGACATATGCCATTGTCTGAACATTTCAGGACACACTGTAATGTTTGGGCTCTCTGCGCAGCTGTACTGTACACCTCCTCGGTTTCTGTGTCTGTGCTTCTGTTTTTGTGAGTGTTCTGGATTGTCAGTGATGACACACACATTGTATTTATATCAGCGCATCTGTCTTGACACACTGTCGTGTGAAAACTAACATCTTATGGTTAAGTCATGAATGTTTCTCCCACTGTTATTACATAATGCTGTATGTCAGCGCAGCTTGGTTGGAAAATTACAAGCAGCAGCAAGTGTGTAAAGCAGCAGCACTAACGTTGCGGTGGAAAAATAGTGGTCCCAGCCAGGAACACTATCCCTTTAACACTGTAGTGCAAATGAAATGTTAACAACAGCATCTTCATGTGTGCTTTGACACGTGGCTAAACACAGTTTCTTGTCATCAGTGTTGGAATTTCCCACTGTTCCATCAGGCCTCCGGCTTGTATTGTTTATGTTGTTAGAAACTGAGAGAAAGCATCAGAAGGTGTCATGTGAGTGAAGACTGTGACAGAATAGTCAAGCTGTATTTGTTTAAGGACAATAATATACACACACACAGACACTAGGCAGTGTGGATGACCTAGTTTTAAAGGCTCCCACGCCAAAGGATCACCCTGGAGACACAGTTATAGACTGAGCTGCACAGATTCAATCTCAGCATTTTGATAGAATATCTAGAATATGGGTGTTAATATGGGATCCATTTACTGGTCAAGTCATGTTCAAGTTTGTTTGGTGTGTAACTTGATCAGTTTTCCTTTTCGAAGTATGTCAATGACCCCTCTTCCATTTGTTGTGTCATGAATACCCTAATGTAAAGGACTCCTACAATATGGTATTAAGTTATACTGCTGTATGCTACTGATCTTGTGAAGAATCATAATGCAACACTAACTAAAACTCTTTTGGCGTTTTTTTCAATTGCAGTCACACACAGATGAACATACACCCACTATGTGTGTGTAATTAGTGCCTGTTTTACCAAGGCAGTAAATGATTATGTAATCGGCTGCTGGGACTTCATTAGTAGAGAGAGAATGGAGAACGTAAAACAGGACAGTTTAGCAGTGGGGTTTGTTTTAAAACAGCAAAATCAAAATTAGGTGGTGTTAAAATAAAAACACTCAGCAATTAAAATGATTACATCTGAAAACAAACAACTAACAGCACTTCCTAACATACAGCTAGTGAGCCAACTCTGACGAATGAAGCGTGAAAAAGTGTCCAGATATACTATAAGTGACAACGTCTTCATTGGGAAACTCTGAAACAATCTAATGTTCACTCATTTGCATTGTGGCCAGTTAGAAATAGGTGTAAGGCTGCTATTACACTTAACATTAATTAATCACATGTAAAAATGTCAGCATCTATTATGGTTACACTTGAATATCTTTTTGTAGAAAGGTTTGTAAAGCTCATGAAGCAGAAATCTTTTGGCACAATTCTAAAGGAAATCAAATGAGATGGAGTGATGAATAATGACACCCAAAACATTGCTTACGATGATAAAATCAACACAGTCTCACAGATATATGGGAAATCGCCACAACCTCTTAACTTTGTATTACATGGTGGTGGGCATGAAATGTGTTAAAATTATGTACTGGAAATACAAAAAAATGCCAATGAAAAGTCTATTATGAACGGTCACAGCTTGTTTTAGGGAGAGAAAAATACTTCATTAGGTTTGGAGAACAAAAAAAGTACTTGGATTAGTTGAGGAAAAGAGCTTGGTTTCGGTTAAAATAACTATGTACGGGATGTAAGCGAAGTAATCTTAGGTACCTTGCATAGTTACACAATGTACTTTGTGTAGTATGTCAAGTACCTACGTAAAGTACTTTGTGTAGTTGCTTCAAGTCTGTAAAATCACATGGATGTTGACTTTTGGTTTCCAACAGGACACTAACGCTGGTCTCCTGGTTGAAAGTCCATGTGTATTTGACCCATTCACTGCCCAGCCCACCCACTCTACATGGACTTTCTTGCTCTGTATATATAATAGCCCTTTTCACACAGAGATCGCACTATAGGGCCTGCTACGAAGTTCTTTATGCCTCTGTTGTATTTTTAGACAGAACCAAATGACCAGAGCATCTTTGCACCCTAGTGTGTGATAACACACTGCATCACGGCTTTGGGGAATAAAAAGAGGTGTGACGGGCGTGACATGTAATACAACAGCTTTGTCCTTTAGTGTGACATATTACATAGCACTTTCTAAACAACAACATCAGTGGCATCAACGTCTCTCAATAACAATCATTTACCGTCCCTGTTCTGCGGTGGCTGATCTCGTTCACTGCTCGGAGGGTAAAGAGCTCCCCAATCTCATTGTTTGCCTAATTTGCAGACATTTATGGCCACTGTTCCTATTCTTTAAGTTAGCTGCTAATTGCTAACAGCTACTCTTCAGATCTTGTTCACACGCATAACATGTCAAAATGTCACACCTTTGCCCCCCATGATCCGGTCCCACAGACTGTCCTGTTCATATAGAGACTGTTTCTGCACTGTCACTACCTCCAGTAGCAGATGAAAGGTGAGACCACTCTGGTATGTTATATATGCACTGCGAGGCGGCATAATGGCATGATATTACGACCTTTAACAGGCAGTGTAAAAGGGACTAATTTGTGTGTCCACCATGACAAAACATCCTCGTTGACTTTGGTTCAGCAATGTTTTCATTTCGTCAGCACAAAATTTGAACACATTTTATTCCCACCACCATGTAATCCCTTGTTAACAGTTTGTGTCCATTTCATGTATTGCTGTGAGACCAGACTGATATTATACACCACAGTGCATATGTGGTTAGAAAACACAAGAGTCTCTAATTGACCACACGTACTATATATCTCCCATTATTAGTGCAGTCATCATTTTAATGCATATACATGAAGCACGGACTTGCATTTATCTGGCACTTTTCAGAATACTTACTAAGGCTTTACATGGTACAGAGTGTTTGGCACTTTTCAGACAAAGTATAAAACACTATTTACGTTGGCCTTGCCTGTCCAGTACATACTGTGAAAAGATGAGTATTCTCTCCTACAGTGGCCTTGGCATGGTATTCTCTGATTAGCCTCAAATTCTCTTTGCATTAGCATTATATTCTGATGTTTTTTCTATCCATCTGGAGATAATAATTTCATATTTATCTTAAAGTAATCATATCTGGCTTTATAAAGTTCAGCGTAACCATAGCTGTTTTCATTTTGATTATGTTACTGTTTCCATGTTTACTTTGCTTTCGGTATTAGATTAGACTGAAGGCCAGTTAATATTTGTTCTGTGATATAGTTAGGAAATGACTATCACCCATATCTCTGTTGTACAATTACTTTAGTGCCTATACGAGATATTTATTTTTAGATTAAAGCCTTGTGAAGAGTTAATTGCAAGGTTTTTATTGTGTTTTTATTGTGTGCTAGATGGTTTATCCTTCATAGTTTCTTTTCTGTCATTAATAAGGATTTTCTCTGTTAATGGTGTGTCCATGTGTCAACATCACAGAACAAATATGTGTTAATGTGTAGAGCATTGTGTGTGTTCCCACAGGGATTTGAATGTTCTTATGGCGATTGCACATAAGTGACCGTTATGTAAACTCATTGCAGATTCAGATTTATGCCATTACAGATTTCAGTTAGCTTAACCCGACCTGCAGTGTGTGGAAGGACAATAATGGAAGAAAGCAGATGCAGATCTGCAGACGTGTTGCCAAAGATGGAAAAAAAAAAACAAGGGCAACATGTCCTCGTCACAGGAGATCCAGAACAAGAAGGTCTGTTGGTCCGAATACC
Organism: Cephalopholis sonnerati; assembly: GCA_019142605.1. Classification (NCBI taxonomy): domain Eukaryota; kingdom Metazoa; phylum Chordata; class Actinopteri; order Perciformes; family Serranidae; genus Cephalopholis; species Cephalopholis sonnerati. The sequence goes on along the minus strand of JAGQAX010000003.1, from coordinate 29,235,489 downwards.
CACTGAGGTTAACTAGTGCCTATTCTGGCCACAAATAGCTTTTGAGGATTATTCCAAGCCTCGGTTCTTCTCCTCTTTTCACAAACTCGTGTTGCTTGGCTCTCTTAGATACAGCTTTTTTAATTCGTACACTATTTTGCTACTTATTTCTGCTCAACATTACTTATGTAACTTATTTGTAACACATACTTTTCCTCTGATCAAATCCATGATCCTGTGATGTTTTTCCACAAAATTAAGCCCATGTGTTTAGCATGGGATTTGTAACCAAAGCTTACTGGGTTTATTCAGTTAATGGGGAGAAAGGGATTCTGTCAAAAGTTGGTGAAGGGTGCCAGATCCCAGCTGTGAGTGTGACACCGCAGACAAGGCAGTGAAAGGAACAAAAACATTGATCTATTCACAAATAAAGAGAGCAAAGCAGACATCTTAACAGAGGATTGTTCTGTGTCCAAAAATCATCAGGAGAGAAAGCTAAGAGCCCCCATGCTGTTCTTTTCATCCCTCCTTGTCCATCCACCCCCATAAAGCAGAGCAGAGAAAGAGAATCTGTGTGGCTAAAGGAGTAATAGTTGCAGGGTTAGACGGCCAAAAAATAGTGTGCCAAATTAGAAGCCTCTTTTATGGAAATGTTACCCACTTGTTGGATCGAGTGGTGTGATGGGAATTCTGTGTGGACTTATGTTATTTTTACAGATTTTTGCCCATTTTATCAGAATGTAAAAATGGCCAGTTCCCTATGCACTGTGGTCCTTGTTATTGCAACTCAAATGTTGGTCTGAAGAGAGTGTAGTCAGCCATATAATGCCTTCACTATGTGTAGTTGCCTCAGTTTGTTCAGCTGGGTCAGCAGCTGAGATTGTATAAGTTGCCCAAATTAGTTTCTTTTGCAAGGTGTCTGAGCTTACCTGGAAGGACAGGGTGATGAGCTCAAACATCGGGCAACTGCTGGAGGAGAACCTCTGTTCCTTTACTTTAGAGATAGATGAGGTGGTTCTGCCTCCTGATTAGAAGTCCTCCAAAATGCCCATCACATATTACAGCTCCCTTAACAGCCAGGCCATGCCGCCTACCTCTACCTGTGCGTGACGCTTCCTTGCTGAACTGCTGTGGCTTACAGACGAGTGATATTCACACAGCGTTGCTGCTGCAGCGCTGCTACTGCCAGCCCTGTCTTTCTGCATTGAGTTTGCCTCATATAAAAGCCACAATAAGAGCATGTGTTAACAAGTAAAGGGATTCTAGAGGGCTTTTAATGTGAACTGGAAAGAGGAAGAGTGGAGTTTCAAATATTGTTTTATGTCTGTGACATATTCTTCTGATACAGACATTGAAACTGTAGTTTAATATGCAGTGTTGCTGGTATGATGTCAGTATGGCTATCAGCATATCATTTTCACTGTCTGTCTTTGCTGAAAACTGCACACTTCATGCAGAAAAAATAGGCAAGAATCCGAATCTCTAGGAGTTGCAGCCGAGCCGCACCTGGCTTTATGGCTGCTCTGACCTGCCAACATGGGCGCCAGAATAAAAAGAAAGACACACAGGCACTGCTCAAGCCGGTGATGTGGCGCGGGTGTTAATAGTGGAGGAGACACCAGGCAGACTCAGAGCTCGTCAGAGGGATTATATATTCCCTCTGGCCTGGGCACATCTTGGGATCCTCCAGGAAGAAAGATGTGAATAACAAGAACTTCTCCATAGCCTGCTGTCACTGAACCTAAAAACACCGGGGGGGAAATGGATGGATGAGCAAATGTGATTCATGTTTTGTGATCATATGCCTCATACTGTTTAAGGAGATTCTCACTAATGTATCTGGAAGTTAAATGTATTCACTCAGGATACACTAAAGACATTGTACATGTAAAACATCTTTTAACACAGGAGTTAGTTGATTGATAAATAAAAATGACTCAACAAGACGACAAAAAGGAAGTTCACATTATATTGCTACTGTTGTCTCCCTCACATAATTCTCTAGAGTTACTGTGAATAACCAGGTCACATACAGCCGAAATACTAGTTTACACTAGCTGGCAGTGGCCTGTTGGCCTGTTGAACTGGCGCGTGTGTGTATGTGTGTGTGCATGTGTGTAAAACACACAAAAAGACAAACAACTCCAACCTGTCCTATCAGGATTGCCTCAGTCACCCTTTAAAGGGCACCAGCCAGGGATAAAGGACAACTGCTATCACTACTATTAACCCTGTTTTATCTATGATGACAGAAGCTAACAGCACTGAGATTATACACTCATAGCATCAGGTAGAATGCCATGAGCTCGATAGCCATCAAAAATGTGCATGTTTTGCGTTCAAAGATTAAGTTTTAATATGCACCAATTGTCCTGTCTGCTGCTGTGCGGCTCCACTTTTATGTCTCTGGATGTCTTTCAAATCTTTCAGTCTTTTTAACCAAACAAGTCCCCAGTGTGAGTTTAGTCAGAGTTACGTAACAGAACACAGTTGGTCAGTTACTGCTATGTTGTTTGTGTCAATTTTTTGCAGATGTTGGCCACAGTTGTCTTTTTCCATGAGTGCTTGACCTTGGTTGTTTGGATAGACTGTTTCCAATCCACCAACGCAGAGTTCCGATCAAGAGTGAAAGAACCAAACACCAGAGAACAAGCAACAAAGTCGAAATTGTTGCGTTGCCCCTTCTCAGGAAATATCTCTAACTCCCCCTCTCTCCCTTTCAGATTTGTGCGGTGTGCTTGGAGGAGTTCAAACAGAAAGACGAGCTGGGGATTTGTCCGTGCAAACATGCCTTTCATAGAAAGTAAGTACGAGGTTTTGTTGACATTCACGGACACACACGCACATAGTCAAGGACATGTGGATCAGCTCAGATTTCCTTAACAAAATAATGCATTTTCATGCATCTTTACCTGCTCTTAGGCACATTAACCGTGACACAGTGAGTACATGTAAAAAACATAAGAAAACCCCAGAATTTTCAGACATTAGAGTGAATTTATTGTCAAGTCACTGCATGGATTGAGTTCATGTAGGTGACGACAGAAACAAAGAGTTAAAACATATATATTTTTGTACATGAAACTTAAGCCGAGTGTGTATAAAGTGCAGAACTACACAGGACATGATGGATTGCCTGAGCCAAGTTTATCCCACACACCTCCCCCCCCGTGCCCTGAGCATTTCAACTGAGTTGTTTATATCAGCACGACACCTCCCTTGGCCTAGTTTTTTCCCCCAGTTGCAGCAAGAGTGGTCACCACTCACTGGATCCACTGTATAAACACCCCTTTTAGTGTGTGTGCGACTAATTCCATGCTGTTTCACAGAGAAAACACATTCCAAGCAGATCATTAAAAAACATTCAGTGGTGAAGAGCATACTGTCTTCTCATTATTGATTAATCTCCCTAGTATTTTTTTAATTACTGGATCAATCATTTACTCTACAAATATCAGAAAATGGTGAAAAAGACACCCATTAACATTTCCCAGAGGCCATGGTGATCTTCAGATAGCTTTTTTTGTGGTCAACAGTTCAAACCCTAAAGTTAATAACAGCTTCTTTCGGCTTCACATGTAAGTTACTTCTAGATCAGAGAGCTGTCAGGCGCAACTGCAATATGGAGTAGCACACTAGATGATTTAAAGAAATGCACTGTGCTTGCCTCTGTCTCAGTGATTAAAGAAGTATTTCACTGCTGAAAAGATGGTCTTTTCCCAGAAATGGGCTGTCTATCCAGTAGAAAGATGCAAATACTTCTGAAATTGGTGATACATGATCAGAGAAATAGATAAAAGGGGCTGTGGCAACTTTTGCTCAAGAGGTAGAGAGCATACAACGACCAGAATGCACTGCACCGCACTGGAACAATGCGATTTGAGTTTGGTCTTTTTTTCCCCACACGGCCTCCTGGTAACAAACAACCTTGATTTACGGTTAAACGCTAAGTGCAAATATGTTTCTCAAAACATTTTAGGTGAGAAATAAGTAAAGCAGTAACAGAACTTTGGTTTATATTTTATCAGCACTGTTTGGTTTTAGCGTTTGATGTCAGTAGTTTCAGCCCACTTTCTGTTCACAAATTCTCGTTTTACAGCTAAACAGTGCACTAACATATGCGTCTTAAAACAATTTAGGTTAGAAATCTGCAATACAGTAACAGAGTCTTGGTTTATATTTAACTAGCACTGTCTAGTTTTACAGTTTGATCTGAGTTTGAGAGAGAGAGGCAGTTCTTTCTCTTGATCTGCTGCTACACTCTTTGTGTCCGTGGTGGTGGGGATACGGTTGAAAATCCGCTGGTTCAAAAGCAGCAAAGTATCCCTCTAACAGTGCTTGCGCCACAGCTGGGGAGCAAAACAATGTCATTATAATGATGGTGTGTGTGTGACCTAACGTTTGACCTCATGCACTTAATGAGTGTAGCTGTAGAGCTTGATTGTCGCACTTGTTCAAAATAAAAGTTTATAAGTTGAACATTTAGCTGCCGTATGTGCATGGCCACAACACACTGACCCTGAATGGCTGCCTCTTCCTCACCCTGTGATTCATTTCTCTCGTGGGTAAAGAGTAAAAGCTGCGTTGTTGAAATGCCCCTGAGCCACTGAGGACTAAAGGGTGAATGACTGCCAGCTCACTACCACTGACCATCCACCAAAAATTCTAATCTCCGATTGTAACACTCTCTTTTAGAGTGGAAAGGTGGCTGTGTAAGTTTGTAGTTTGCTTCTTCATTGTGAATGGAGACTGTGGTCAGTTTGGCATTTGCTATGGATTCCTGTAATAAATTTTCTCTGTATTAGAGACAGACAGAATGCTTAGATACTGCCCAACTCGCATTCAGCTGTTTAATACAGATATTTGACTATTAATTTCTTTTTCCATACAGTGTTTGAGAGTTTGAACAAGTTTTGCGGGTCATTCAGGATGACAGGGACGTTACCGTAATACAGTAAATAAGCCAAGTTAGCCCTCCAAGCTAATGCATGCTAACTTTGTTCAGCCGACACTAGATATCAAACAAAAGCCAGAGACTGTATCATATTAAGTTTCTGTGAGCTGTAAATTCACCACTTCAAAGCAGAAGGCAGAAGATAACGTTATCTCTGAGCCTGACCAGGCAAAGCCTCTCTTTCTCCAGACAGCTGCCTCCGTCTCACTCAGACTCATTCTGGGTCTGCAGTTTCCTGCACTGGAGAGCAGTTTGAAAGCCAGGAGCGCTCACTCTGCAGCTAAATCTGGGGACCAAAATGTCCCCAGTACATTTCACACTCACTGAAAAAAAGGACGACAGCTTGACTTGACTTTGGCTTTCAGTGGGCAGCCTTGGTAAACACCAACATCAATACTGGAGAGTTTGAATCTGATATACAATAATGATATATGTCAATTTTTAAACATAAAACAGCCACTTATGAAAGGTTCTCTTCAATTCCTTTTTAAAAAACACGAGTGTGTCAAAGAAATGTACCGCGTGTGGGACTTTTTACATTTAAGATAAAATTATCAGTGCCCTCTGGTGGACAAACTATGTAATGGCTACACGGTTTCTTTATTATTGCAGACATGTACATGCCATTTATTCGCTGCAAATTCTTGTTATTTATTGATAGACATGTGTGCCACTACGACATGTTTATGATAGGCTAAATTCATTCTGGATAACAGATACAAATAAAATACAAAGCTGTTAGGGTACTGTCACGCATGACCAAAACGTAACAGCGGTGAATATTCGCCACCCATTCACTTCCATTAAAGCGAGCAAAGGAGCAAGTAAAACATTTGCTTTGCTGGCAAAGCCAGTTTGCATCTTGTGTTTGATTTTGGTGAACTTTGACCAGCCTCAACTAGTAGCAAATGAGTATTTGTGGAGGAGACACTGATTGTTGCCTTGTTAACCAGCCAACATATGTGCCATGAAAAATACAAACTGCCCCACGTGAGAGATGCTGCCTGGCTGGCGCTGAGTTGGGAGACAGGTATGAAACTAAGAAAATGAAAAATGTACCAAGAACATCGTATTTCGCGGCCTGTTTTATTAACTAACACCAGCTAGCAAGGTAGCTTTACATGTGCGTCACCCCCAGCACTGCCCACACTGAGCACAAATATTACCCAAGCAGCTGGTGGTCACCTGCCTGCACTCACTTATGGGACTTTACCCTTTATATATTATATTATTTCGTATTATCCCTAATTTAAAGGCCAGAGCAGTGACTTTGAATAGCCTTTGTGAATCAAGCTAACCCAAGTTTACTTCCTTTCTTCCAGGTGCCTCATTAAGTGGTTGGAGGTGAGGAAGGTGTGCCCGCTGTGCAACATGCCCGTCTTGCAGCTCGCTCAGCAGGCCGGCAGCACGGATCCACCTGTGCCAATACAGCAGCCTCTACCCGGCATCGAGAACCTGGTGTAGCAGACTCAGACCCTCTCCTATAGTACACTACAGACACACACAAACACACATCCCATCACTCGTACTCATCACCTGTACAGGTACACCTTCGGTATGAGTCTGTGGACACAGCGGAGAAACTGGAGTTCATGCGCAGATACTCGCAAAAAGCGTGACTCTGCAGCCATCGTCACCTCTCGTATCCTTGCATTGGTTCACAAAAGGATTTCCTGATATCAGTCCTGACTGATAATCAACTGCTTTCATGTTTTTCTTTTCACGGACTATGAAGAAGAGTTGATCTAGAAGTTTGCTTCTTGGCCAAGACGTGGTCGGTCGATAACTTTTTCTCAACCAAAGCACTTTTCTGGGGACACCAGCTAAAGACCAGGAGGAAATAAAATAACAACACAAAAGCCAAGAACTACAATACACTAAAATATAAATTGTTAAAAAAAAACTTAACAAGCACTTTACGAGAAGGCAAACCTTAATTGCTTGTGATGCTAGTAGCAAGGTTATGTTTTATATTTTATCATTAACTATTATTTCTGTGTACAGTACAAAGCCACATGGGCTTTCATTTTTAATTAGTAAACTTTGATTTTAAACAAAAAAATATATCTCAAAGGGACAACAATACCTGTCGGTAGATAGATGTCAGGTAATTGCACACACACACACACACACACAGACACACACAAGAAATGAAGCTCAAAGCATCCTTGAGACTTAATGTCTGACTAAATGTGAAAGGTTTGAATGTGTTGAAACCCTGAATTTTTCACACTAAGCCTACAGAGTTTGTTCCCTCATCGCCTGTTTGTCATTCATTACAATGTGACTGTTGTTATTATCCTTTTTATCCTTATTATTCTGTCAAAACAGGAAGGTGATACAGTGAACAAAAAAAACAAAACAACAAAATTCTTATGAAAGGAATTTACCGGGTAACACCCTCCATATAGGAGCGCTGTCAGGCAAGCGCTGGCTATACGCTGTCACCCCAGGCATTACTCAGAAAAACAATTCAGGACTTCTCCAACAGAAAAGTTTCAAAGTAACTACTGTGACTATCTAAACCAGTATTAGTGTTTAAAACATGGCGCTTTATCTATGAAACAGTTTTACAGAACAAACACATTAATAAGAAGCAATATTCAACAAAGATCTAAAACATGTAACATAAATGTTCCAGTTTTTGTTTTTGTTTTGCTCTGCTGCTGCTGCATCTTTTTTTTTTTTAAGCTGAGCTGTGTGAATGTAAAAGTGGCTTGCTCCAGATGAAGGCTGTGACACTTCACAAAGCAACAAATGTCAAACAGCCGAGTTATCTCAAACTAGAAAGACATATCCTGTTAGAAAACAATCTTAAAGGTCCAGTGTGTAAGATTCAGGGCGATATATTGGCAGAAATGGAAGAGAATATAATAAGTATGTTTTCTTTAGTGTATAATCACCTAAAAGTAAGAACTGTCACGTTTTTGTTTACTTAGAAGGAGACGTTCATATCTACATAGGGAGCGGGTCCTTGTCTGCAGAGATCGCCATGTTTCTACAGTAGACAAACAAAACACTGTCTCTACATCAGGCCATTCATGTTTTTACGTTTCTGCATCGTCCATCATTCGCAGCCCCTCGCGATTAGAGCGTCAGAAAAACAGATTTTATTTATTTTTTTTTTTACATGAAACTGCTTTAGTGTTTTTATCGGTTTAAATCACTGGGTCTGTTTGTTTTTGAGAGGAACAATTAGACTCATGATAACAACCTCCTTAACATGTGGATTAGTGAAAGTTGAGCAAGCACTAGCAGCTGTTTAGCTAGCGGCCTGTCTGCGACGAGCTAAACAGCGTCAGCGAAACACTGATTTGTGACAGGAAACTGCTTTATTCAGCATTTTTACCGGTTTTAAACACCTAGTCAGTTTGTTTTGAAGAGAAAGAGTCCTCTACGGATAATTCAGCTCCCAGTAAAAATCTCCTGAACAGTGAACACTTAAGGTTTTCTAACCTGGAGAAGTTTCCAATGGTTGCAGTCAGCCATCCTCACCGCTAGATGCCACTAAATCCCTCTAAATCTTACACACTGTTCCTTTAAATGTAGAAAGAGACCAGGATTACAAAGGCTTTTGCCTTCTTTGCTGTTTAGCTCCGACTCAAAATGTGCCACATACACAGTTGCAGTTAGTTTTGCTTCTATCGCAATAGATTATTTATTTTTTAATTTATTATAATTTCTTGGTACAGCTGCATAGAGTGAACAAGTTAGCGGATTGACACCTGCATCAGAATCACTGCCCTCAGCAGATCATCAGCATATCCTTTGGTCAAATTACACACTACTTTGTAAAACACAGGGGGCTCGAGCTGCCCCCTCCCCACACACACACACACACACACACACACACATACACAGACACCGCCTGGGCTGCCAGAGAGTCAGTGGTCAGCAGGTTGTAATGAAGCAGCATTTTCATTCATGCACACACACACACACACACACATAAAGGGTAGTTCTGCTTTTTGGCTGCAGTATTCTGGTGCTTTCGCCTCTCTCCCTCTTTCTGTACGGTACAGAGTGCTTTTTGTTTTGTGCCACACATAGAGTAACTCTAAGCCCTGCCAGCTTTTGTGGTTATGTTTTTTTTGTCCTCATCCCTTGTGAGCTGCATTTGGTAAAAGGGTTGTGGGTAAATGTGCTGATCTAAAAGAGCGGCTAAAAAAAAAAAAAAAAACGGCTGTGTGTCAGAGTGATGGACCCAAAATATGTTGGAGATTGTCTTGTTACCTGTGATATGTATGGTCAAATGACAATCATACATTCTTGTTATAGGCACAATCCCTGATCCAAATGTAAAAGAGTAGTCCCACTATAAAAAATAACACATTAGACAACATTTAAATCTAATATTGCAATGTGTCCTGGTGCTATAAAAGGTTTGTACATATGTTGTTTAATGTTTACAGACATTACTGATGGGAAAAGTAACATCTAAACAGGCTTATTTTATCAATTCTGATGAAATCCAATTCCATCTAACTCAAAATATTTTAGCAAGTATGCTAAAAATACAAGAAAATATATATTGATTGTGCCTTTAACAACTCAAAATATCCAATCAGACTTTATTCTCTAACACCAAACACTGTCACGGACAGATTTGCACAGGTTACCAACACATAGATGGCTTTGAAAAGCGACAGTGTTTCACCTTCTGTGGCAGGAAACCATCGTTACTCCGCCCTCTGTGGTTTGAATGTTTCATCTCTGCTCGCACCCCGCGGTGACGACCTTTGTGGTCGGGTCAGAGCACGCAGCAAGGTGAAAATGTTGTCAGGTGAAAGCAAAAACAGAATTTCTCTGTCCCTTATGAAGCATATTAGCCAGCTGCTCCATGCCCATATCAAGGTCCAACATTAGTGAAGCACTATTTTTTTTTTTTTTTTTTTAAATGGAACTCAAATTCGAAGAAACACGTCGTCCACATCAGCCTTACCTGAACAAAAACTGCCACAATTACAAAATAAAAGACCAGGGCTGTGTTTATGTGGTTAATATCACAACCTCTTTACTTTTTGTGATCAGCGAGTCATTTTTATTTCCTGTTAGTGAAGAGGTCGTGGCTTTGTGTCGAAGAAATAAGCAACAGAAGCTTCAGTGCGGTGTGTGATGTGTAGTATTTGGTACCTTTTTTCCTTGGTTATGAAGACTGTTTCATTGAACTTGTATCTCACTGCAAATTTTCCAGTATGAGAGCCAACATTCTCCTTCATGCCATTACCCCCACAACGTCACTGAGTAAACTTACATCACTGAGTAGTTCTGCCCCCTGAAAGACGCAGCGCGAATAACACAAGTCTTAAAGCTTCGTTCCTGCTAACAGTTATGTCTTGGAATGTAAGGATCACGAGAGAAAGACAAGGATATGAGAAGATTTAATGTGAAAGCATGCTACTTTGCATAGTCAAGTTGCCACTGATATCACCATTGTTAAATGTGTGTAGACAGTAGTATCAGTAGTAGTGTATTTATACATGAGGTGCACAAAGAATGCTCCTTCATATAAACTAAATGGCAGCTGAATACTTCTGCCATTTGGCCATCTTAAGTGTTGTGTTTGATTGTAAACACTTTTAGCCTTTCCACCTGAACTTCCCCCCCGTTTCCTTCCTGTGTGCCGTCCTAATCCCACTGAAAACAAAGTGCCAACCCAAGACGAACGGTTATAAATCAAAGTCCCAGCCGATGAGAGAGGAGACAGGCGAGAGTCTCATTCAGTCACAGTTTGGCCAGGACAGAATGGAAACTGAGCCAGTCATGAATATAGTAATAAATGGCTTCCAGCGTCTGAAATTACCTTTGACGTCAGAGCTGCTTCCGAGTTAACTCCATTATAAATAGGCAAGACACAATCAGATGAAATACGACAGGCAGGAACACCGCTTTGCATCAAAAAATGAGAGTAGGAAGCGTCTGAATGATGGCAACAGAAAGCCTTTTATGTGATTGTTCCTTCCGGGCATGATGTTTGATGGTAGGCTGTGTTTTTGGGAGAAAATGACAAAACAATACTGTTTTATTTAAAAAAGAAAATAGATAAATGTGGTCCCCACATCCTCTGTAGATGAAGGGTCTCCTTATATTTCCATGGTTGGTTTTAACGACCAGACCATCTAAGGATTTTTAATCTCTATCACTGCCTCCCTAAAGTGAACTTTCCTCTTGTTTTTATGGTGTGTTATTTATTCCTCTGTAGCTCTCGTAATGCCCCTCCAACTCACAAATGACTTCCCTCCTCTTTGTCCAAACAAACCCTCCCACCTTTACCAGCGTACCCTCACCCCCCCCTCCCTACTCCCCTTTTTTGTTAACACTGATTATGTTTGTGGACTCTCACAGACATTGTTTGTAAAACTAAGAATTCTGCAGCAGAATATTTTTGGAGACAATTGCTGTACAGTATTTGTAAGCTCTATTTTTGTATATTGCTATTTTGGAGAAAATAATATGCATTTTTTTTTCTTTTTGTTTTTGCTAATTTCATGTTTATTCATTTAAAGAAAAAATGTTGCATGTGACTGACTTGAACTGTAAATAAAAATTTCCAAGTTTTGGAAAGATTTGAGTGTTTTTCTTCTCACACACACTGAGAATATCTTTCATTAACCCTTTGAAACCTGAGCAAATTGGCTTGATTTCTTTTAAAGACATGGAAAGAGGGCAATGACCCAAAAAATTACCCCCCAAAATTAGTAAAAAGAGAAAATTAGAAACAAGACAATTAGTAAAAATAAATGCATAAGTTAAATAGAAAAAAAATTGAAGGAATTTACCTGGAAAGAGTGCCTAAAAATTATGATTTTGTAACATAACTTTAAAACGTAATACTAATAAGAAGTATCAATAGTTTTTCCGTAGCTTTTCTTTTTCCTTGTTTTTTTTAAAATAATTTTCTAAATTATTTATTTTATTTTTCATTTTATTTTATTATTTGATTTTATTTTATGCAATTTGTGGGACACTTCGTACCAAGTTGTCCAATGCCTTTTTACCCCATGTATTTTAAAAGACATTGCACCAATTTACTCAAGGCTCAAAGGTTTAAATACAAGAAAAGTGATGTCACTTAAAAACCAAGGCTGATCTGAGGTTATATATCAGTTCAGCTACTCAGTTTACAGAGAAAATATCCAGTTAGCAGCAGTTCTCTGGGTGAAAATGCCTTGTTGATGCCAGAGGTCAGAGGTCAGAGGAGAATGGCCAGACTGGTTCAAGATAATAGACAGCCAACAGTAACTCAAATAACCACTGGTTACAACCAAGGTCTGCAGAAGACCATCTCTGAACCAGCAACACGTCCAACCTTGAAGCAGGTGGGCTACAGCAGCAGAAGACCACACCAGGTGCCACTCCTGTCAGCTAACAACAGGAAACTGAGGCTACAGTTCACACAGGGCTCACCAAAACTGGACAATAGAAGATTGGAAAACGTTGCCTGGTCTGATGAGTCTGGATTTATGCTGCCACATTTAGATAGGGTTAGGATTTGGTGTAAACAACATGAGAGCATGGATCCATCCTGCCTTGTATCAACGGTTCAGGCTGGTGGTGGTGGTGTAATGGTGTGGGACAGCCTACCTGAGTATTGTTGCTGACCGTGTCCATCCCTTTATGACCACAGTGTACCCATCTTCTGATGGCTACTTCCTGCAGGATAACGCACCATGTCACAAAGCTCAAGTCACCTCAAACTGGTTTCTTGAACATGACAGTGAGTTCACTGTACTCCAGTGGCCTCCACAGTCACCAGATCTCAGTCCAATAGAGCACCTTTGGGATGTGGTGGAACAGGAGATCATACACATGTCAATATGGGCCAAAATCTCTGAGGAATGTTTCCAGCACCAAAAGTTAAGGCAGGTCTGAAAGCAAAAGAGGTCCAACCTGGTACTAGCAAGGTGTACCTAATAAAGTGACCAGTGATTGTACAATAATTTAGTTAAACTTGAGTGAATAGCTGAAGTTCAACTGAGAATATGTAGATATATTCATTGTCACACTCTGCAGATAATCTGTCCAACATCTTTAGACAAGATTAAACACTGAAATTGTTGAATCTCAACTAATAAGCTGCTGTAATGTTACAGATTCTCTATAAACCATCAGCAGGCGAGTATTAAAAACAAATGTTATCCAAAATGGTTTTATATTTCTCTCTTGTAGGCTACAAGTTAGACAAATGATTTGTTCAGACGTTTAATGCATACCTTTGACCTTATTTCAAACTGGTGGCCTGAGAGCTGTGAAGTGAACCAGAAACATCTTTAAATATTGTGCAATACTGCCACCTTGTGGTTAAAACAGGGTCAGACCAAGTTTCCTGCATAATTGGTAGACACAATGATCAAATTCACATCTTCCGGTTTTCACTACTTTAGATGAGATGTTTAATGCTCTTTATGGATTAGAATATCACGACGGTTTTTTAAAGGCTGAAATTGGACTGGTGATGTATCATTCAATAAAACAGTATTGGCACAACAGAGACATCTAGTGGAGAATGTTAGTTGGTTTACTGTATAAAATAAATATACAGTATGCTCTGCAGAGAGGACTCACAAAGTGCACTGTTACAGCAGACTTTACAGGGTAATAGCTTTAACTTTTACTACTAACATTGAGAAATTTATCAATGTCAATCTGAAGAAATTTAGACTGTTATGCATTTGAACTGTATAACCTAAATACACAATACCACAAACAAAGCACATCAAACAATTAAACTTTACTCATGCTATTGCGAATCCATTTTTTCCCTGATTGAATAGTGACAGAAAATATGTTTCCAGACTATTTTTGTGAGACATGATGGAGCTGAACCATGTGAGGGAGGCCCCAGAAACGAGATTCAACTTGGCCCTCAGAGAGGCAGGTTACAGAATAAACAGTGCTGTTTGTTTCCTCAGGGCTGTGGCTCTTTTTTCAAGATTGCAGCATAATTGAGGATGTATTGTGTTTGTGTAACCAGCCAAAAATAGCTTATGTTACCTTGAGGCAACACAGAGCTATGAATGGTTACGTTATACATTATATCCCATGTTTTTGTTTCGCTGCTCAACCAATTTAATTGCCCTTTAGGGACAAATAAAAGGCTTAATTAGCATTCACTCTGGCTATTAATTAATTATAGAGAGGTCACTGGATATGTTGAGTCAAAGTTGGGTCTGGCTGCACAAGTCACGTGCATCAATGAATGTAAACCACATGTAAACCTGTTCAGCCATTTAGTAAAGTCTTACAAACTGAACATATCCCCCCCAAAAAAAGGCCTTAAAGGTCTTTTGTGGGCGTGTCTTGCAGAGACGCTCTGTATGAAAACCTAGGGGCCATTATTCACCCACACTAACTGTTCTAACGCAGTACATATTCCAACATAAATGTGTGCTTAATTAAATTGCCACATACTTATTGATACACAGCAAACATTAGAACAGGTAATATTTAGCACAGGAGTACTGATTGATTTTGGGGACTCTGGTTAGAATATAATTCAGCTTTACTTGTGTTATTTTATTCAATTTGCCTGTACTTTTTTTTCTTATTTTGTACTTACATTTTTAACTTTAAAGCACTTTCAGTAACGTTAGTGTATGATAATGTAACACCCTACTTTCATATATCTACAGGTGAACTTCAATAAGGAAGCCAATAGTCAGTGCGGGTCAAAAGGCCATAACATGCTTTTATGAAATTCAGGATCCCTAACAGCATTATCACAAATATATAAAATAAAAATTAGAAGAGTCTTGCTGCAGGGGTTGTGGCGCATTGATCTTGAATAACCAAAACTACACACAAAATAAATCCCTTGCTCCAACAGAAAAACACCTAAACTACAACCAGGACCACATCAAACGTTAAATTATACCACCATTACTCAACAGGTGACCTCACACTGCCCCAGACACTCCTGTGACCCGAGGTCAACACCAGCTGCAGCATTAAAAGATAAAACCATACATTGATCAGTTCAATCCACTAAAATGCAAATAACACAATTTACAATGACTAACGTAATATGTGATATAAAATGAACGTCAGTCAGCACTTTGTCTTTCCTCTGTCGCTACTCCTGGACTGTTAGGACCCAGACAAGCATGTGCACAGGAGTGATCACAGACACAACTGTGCTCCATGAGCCTCTTAACAGCTCAGGTGCTCTCACCTTGACTGGCCAAATTTTGCCTGGGTCCTAGTGTCCCTCTTCTACAATCAGATGCTATATAAAAATAGATTATAAATAAAATAGTGAATGAATAAGAATAAACCTGCCTTGCCTTTAGTTAAAGGCCCACAGCAGATTTTAATCTGAAAGTTATCCAGGACCTGTCCCTGATCAGTACTCACTTTTCCACATATATAGACAAGGTGCTTGTTTTTTTTGTTGTGTTTGTGTGTGTTTGTGTTTGTGTTTGTGTGTGTGTGTGTGTGTGTGTGTGTGTGTGTGTGTGTGTGTGTGTGTGTGTGTGTGTGTGTGTGTGTGTGTGTGTGTGTCCGAGGAAACATTTTCATTCTCTCCATTCTTTCACAGAGGGTGAGGCCTGTTTATTTTTGACATAGTGTCACTTAAACAAATAGCCCAGTCTCAACAAGTGATTTTGATGTATGGTGACCTTCACAGCAGACATTTAAGATCATTAATCAGGAGCAGACGTCACTGCAGAGATCCACACATGGGCTTGTGAGACACCACAAACAGAACAAAAATAAGAGCAGTAACATAATCAGTGAAATAACAAAAAAAACCTTAATCATACAGCGTGGACACAGAACATACTGAACATGCTCCTGCTCCTTAGACATTACTGCTATAAACATTTAGAATTGATTTTAAGCACCTCCTTGTATACAAAGCTCTAAATGGGCTGGGACCAAGCAACATTACCAACTCCCTTGTTAACTATTTGTCTCCAAGAACACTGCGATCATCTGCTGCTGGAGGTTCCCAGCAAAAGCCAGTAGGTTCAAGGATGCAGCCTTTGTCATTTACACCCCAAAGCTATGGAACACACTACCTATAGATATCAAGGGAGCTGCTCGCTAAATATTCTTAAAAGAAAGCTAAAAACATGTCTGTTCACTTTAGCCTTTAACTAGCTCTGACTTCCTGATACAGGTCTGACACTCCTTATGCTTCACGCTGCTGCAGCTCTTAATCTTACTTGATTTTATGATTTATATTTTCGCAACTCTGATTTTATGAATCAGTTAATCCGTGTTTTAAACTGTTTTAAATGTCCTTTTATATTGAATTGCTTTGTCTGTTTTCTGTCCATTTTCATGTGAAGCACTCTGCTTATACTGCTCTCATTGTAAAGCACTTTGTGCTGCATTTCTTGTATGAAAGGTTCTATATAAATAAAGTTTATTACTGTTATAATTGTGACCGAAGTCAGGTTCATTAATTCAGACCGTTTAAGACTCAAACATGAGGACTGTTATACCAAAAATATGTAGGATTTATTTTTAATGCAAAGCATAAAATATATTTTGATTCAACTGAGGAGCGACAGAAGTTTAAACATGAATTCAAATTAAACCATATTAAACTAACAGCAATAATGTAATTAAATATTGATTAATCAATTAAACAGATAAGAAAACCAAACAATGGAAGGACCATGTTGCACCATGAGGGAGGCTGGGGTAAAGCTATGCAATGAACAATGACAAATAAGTAAATCACAGATCATGTAGGCAAACTATGGATTAAACACAACACACAAATTAGTCAATATAGATCAAATTAATCCACAAAACTCCACAAAAATGTACCTTCCTATAGAAAATCAATTTAAACCACACAAAGCACAAAAAGGTTTGCTGCCCTAGCAACCAGTCTCCCCCTTTAATGTGGCATGGCCTCGCACAACAGAACAAAATAAATGGCCCACTAAATTGATATTTTAAAGGAGCAACAAAATAAACTACAGTGGTTGGCTACACTATTTAGGTGTTGGCTTTAACTAAAATAAACAAAAGCAAATTAATAAAAAAAAAACAAAATACTTAAAAACATTTTAATATAAAATGTTCAAACAAATGATTTTACCTTGTAAAACAAGAAAGTCATCCCTCTCAGTCAGAGGCTTGCAGGTGACTGGATTCTAAATTTACAAGGAACTGAGTTAACTTTTGAATAAAATCAAATCCATTTTATTAAAAATTGTTTTGTTTGGCATGCCTTACTTCTTGGCCGGCATGCTTCGGCAACCTCTCCAAGGTTTTACTCCAAACATATGGACCCTTGTCAAACATTTTGACCCATTATTTTAAAAGACTTCTTAAAAGGATCTTTATCTCTATGAACTATCAACTATTTTCTCTCTTAACAGTCATGGTTTTAAAATGTGTTTTAGCAAATAAAAGGCCTACCAAATTAAGCAGCAAACAATTGCAGGCCTCAGCTCTCCTCTCAGGTGTGTCTCTCAGTGCAGGCAGAAACGCCCAGGTGAGGTCCCCGCCCGTTTTTATAGACTCTGCCCACCTGCCTAGGTCCTAGTGCTGGAACTATTGCACTGACCTGCTACATTATAAAATGTAACGTAGGCTCATCTGAGGCAAAGACTGTGCCTTGAACACATCGAACATCTATCTGTCCATCTATCTATCTTGATCACTCCATCTTTAAATGATCAGCAGTTACTCCCCCTGACACAAGTTTAGCTTGGTTAAAGCTTGTGAAAATGGTAACCTTATTTTAACACAATTTTAACATAATATTTAAGTAAGAGAACAGAAATCCTGCACACTGTCCTGTTGCTTGCAATACATTTTATTTAAATACACAACATTTCAGTCCTGAGGCCTTCACCAGGTAAAGTAAAGGCAGAAAGAACTTCACAAAACACTCACACAAGTCAATCAGAGACCATGAGCTGTCATAGATTATGGATATTATGGGCCAAACTAGTTGCATGAGTCTTGATTCTAACATAACTTTTAAGAAAGAGAAACAAATCTGTAAACCAGGCAGGACATGCTTTGAAAAATCAACATTAGAAGTGATGACACAAACCCAGATATTCTGACTTTTACCAAACCTTTATTAATATTATTAACATTTGGACACACTGGATCATCTAGATTTTCTAAACCTATCAACACACGTGCCTCATCACATGATTATTAGGTTACATATTTTGACATTTTACATTTCTCGACGGGCAACAATGACTGTTTCCTCTTTTGTAAAAACAGATAAATCAATTCAGTTAGGTTACAGTGTAAAGATGAACCTGTAGAAAACAACAGTGAAGTGACACACAACCAGACTGGCCATGAACATGATCCCAGGATGTGCAGCAGTAGCAGCAGCAGTGTTGGTGGTGTTTGTCGAGTTTGTCGTTAACGCTGCACCAGTGGTGGCTGCGGCTGTCGAGGCTGCTGCAGTCACGGCAGCTTTGGTGGTAGCTGCTTTGGTGGTAACTGCTTTGGTGGTTACTGCTTTGGTGGTAGCTGCTTTGGTGGTTACTGCTTTGGTGGTAGCTGCTTTGGTGGTAGCTGCTTTGGTGGAAGCTGGGGTCTGAGCATTCGCTGATCCTACTAATCAGTAAATAAAACATAAATATAAGAAAGGGCCGAAAAATTGCGGTGCAATGTAACAAGAGAAGCATGTTTTACTCACCGATGAGCAGGAGCGGTATCAGAATTGTCAGAAGCATTTTAAATCTGTGCTGCATCTAAAATAAAAATGGAAAGAATGTTTTCTTACATGATCAAACAAAAGGTAAAAAATGATGTAAATACTACAAAATAAATCTGAATCTTCAGTTTTCTACACACTAAAAGACAAAAAAAAAAAGACTACTTACAAAGCTTCTCTGGATTTGACCCATGTAGCTGCCTTGAGCTGTGATGCTGCTTCCTCTCGTCTCACTCTCGAGTCACTTCACCGTCAGATGTGCACCTCTATCTAAACCTGTGAGTTTGTCACTGCCTTTATATGCTGAATGACAGCAGCAGTGCACACACCTAGCTTTAAACGCGTTTGAAGGATGACCATTCCTTCCACATCGCTCTCCTCCGTTTATCCGTGCTTTTGAAAGGATGTACCATAATTGTACCTGCAACTGTGAGGATTTACAAAGCAAACAGGTCACTGATGAACTGAAGGAGTTGTCTGTCTGTGTGGCACAAAGACAGTACTGTGTGCCTTATTAATGAATGTCATGGTAAGTCCTTGGAATGAGAATAAAGGTGAGGGAAAAAGCATGTGACCTGCTCTTCAAATTTACTCTGCTAATGTTGGTGAACACACCACAATGTTTCTCACTGACACCAGTGTCTTGTGATGGATTCATTTATGTAGATGTTGTGTTATAAAGCTATGTGTCAACATCTGTATGCACATTCATGTTGTTGTGTGATAATCTCAGTCAACCTTATTTGTTTCTAAGGAACGCTGAGCATCTCAGGTGGTTGATAACCACCAGTGGAAGTTGTTGGGTCTTTTCTTTTCGTGCCAATTTATACTTCATCTTCACATTTAAGAGGGAAATACTGTACTTTTTACTTCACTACCATTATCTGACAGCTTTAGTTATTTTGTAAATTAAGTTTTTTTGCGCTCAGAACATATGAAGAGCTTACAAAACATCCATCCATTCATTTTCTAACTGCTTATCCTCTTTAGGGTCGCGGAGGGGCTGGAGCCTATCCCAGTTGACATTGGGCGAGAGGCAGGGTACACCCAGTACAGTTTAGAGTCACCAGTAAACCTAACCTGTATGTCTTTGGGGGGAATCTGGAGCCCCCGGAGAAAACCCATACTCACATGCAAACCCTGCACAGAAGGGCTCCTTCACCCGAGGTTCGAACTAGGAACTCTCTTGCTGTGAGGCGGCAATGCTAACCACTGCACCACTGTACCACTGTGAGTAATTAATTAGTCAGTTTGAATTTAATTTGAATAATTTTGAGGTTTGGATAATGGGTTGGACATAACAAGCATTGTGAATGTCACATTGGGTAACTTCATAATCTTTACAGAACAAACTATCAATAAAAATTGATTAATCAAAAAAAAATCAGCAGATTTATTAGTAGTAAAAATAATCATTAGCTGCAGTCCTGTAGAAAATAGTTTTTAAAATAGCTCCAATACAACAAACTGCAACATTAAAATCTTGCTTTTACATGAATGTGTGACTAAAAATAATGTGGGGCAGCACGGTGATGCAGTGGTCAGCATTGTTGCGTCACAGCAAGAGGGTTCTGGGTTGAACCTGCAGTTGGGGGCTCGAAACCCAGGATGGGTAGACACAAGCAGAGCTGGACAGGGCCATAGGAGGGCATCCACCCAGCAGCAGGACCGGTATCTGCTCCTTTATGTGAGGAGGAACAGGAGGAGCACTGCCGGAGCTCTACAAAATGACCTGCAGGCTACTGGTGTGCATGTTTCTGACCACACTGTCAGAGCCTAAACACCATGAATGACTTACTGCCTAGTGTCAGCACTGTAAACACTGTGAACCAGTTGCCCAAGCAGTCACCTGATCCCATGTCAGCAGTGTGTTGCTTGATGCATTGTAAAATAAACAGCGACATTTGACACACTGTCCCACCCAAACCTCTCACACACTGCACTTCTTGGGTGGAGCCAGAAAATTTGAGACATAACCAATTATTTTCCCAACCAATGTATAAACTGTTCTGTCTATAACCTGTGCCTAAATTTAGGAGAAATGACAATTATAACTTCCCAAAGCTCAAGGTGACATTGTAGATTTGTCCAACCTCCAGTCAAAAAGTTTATTATGCAAAAGAAAGCAAAGCAACAAAACCTGGTACATTTGAGAAGCTGGTACCAGTATTTGTCAGATCCGGATATCTGAACACTCGAACACCCCCCTCCCATCAATGCTCCTTCAGAAGCTTCGGTGATGTCTCTCGTTTACTATCATGCTGTAGCTCATGGACTGAAAACAAAGAAGGGCTGGCTGGAGTGTAGCTCATAAGCCCCACCCCGTCCATGTCGGCAGAATGGACATGGGATAAACTAAAAACTCAAAGCACCCGTTAAATAAATTTTTCCTGAAGATGGTTTCTGTCATTATAAGTAGTTCTTTTCCCACATGGTTTATCTTCAAGTTTTTTTTCCTGTTTGGTTTTATTTGATGCCATAAAAAGGGGGCTTTGTGTCATGGTTGACAGCTGTGTGTGCCAGTCAGCGTGCTTGCAATCAATGGTGCTGCATGTGATTGGTCAGAGGGGTGTATGGCCAGGAACTTGATACCGCAGAGATCTCTACTTCGCAGACTCTGGCTCCAAATGACGTCACCAGCCCAAGATGGCAGTGGCTGTATCCGTGGTATTTTGACTTCACTTTTGTGCAGTGGGAGAAGTGAAGACATGTTGTCCATCTTTTTATACAGTTGATGGTGTAGCTCCATGCCACGTGGGCAAGGACGTGGAAGAAGATGATTTGCTGGCATAGCGTAAAGTGGCTCGGTGCTCTTTGTTAACACCAGATTGTTCATCTCAGCGTACACACAGAACGTACAGCTAGCGAACCATGAGGAGATATTTATGACTTTGACACAGTTTGTTTGATTTTAATAGCATTCTCCACCTCAAAATTACACTGCACATATTCCAGCTATTGCTGTGCTAATGGTACATACTCAAAAATCAGCATGTTGTCATTGGACGTTTTTGTAGCTGTGTGCAGATCATCAATCAGTGTGACAACTTTGAGAACAGCAAGAATTTAAAATTTATTTAATATAAAATCCTGTAAGTGATACAAAGTTGGTCATACGTGATGTTCTACAGACACACAGGCTCTTAACAAAGTTAAATCTTAGTTGGCCAGCAGCAACACATCTAATGTGCAGCATTTTTTTAAACTTACTAACACTTTTCTATTTAAAGAACTCTTGGTACATACGTTGTCTCATAGAAATGTGTTTGTTGTACTTCAGGCATGTGAATATAAGACACGTGGGCAAAGTCCTGATGCATGTTTATTATCTCACAGTCTTTAGGTCAAATCTCGGTCAATCTTGTGACTTTTTTTGACCTTTGGCTTTTACACTCTGCTTCTGTGACTTCTGCAGCAGAGCCAGAGTGTCTCGCTTCTCGATCTTCCTAAGTTGCTTCTTTTTCATCCTCTTGATCTTTGCTGTGTTCTTGATCTGTGATAATACAGAGACAGGGGCATAAAAACAAAAGGTCAAATCACTGACAGAAAAACTGTGTGTGCTCACAATAGGATCTGATTTTACTGCACAAATCAAACTCTTTTAAACTTTAATACGACTCAAATGTATTGGGAAACATCTTTAACTTAGACGCCTCTAGAGCTTTTGGGGGAAAAACAGCTGACGTACCACTTGCACAATTTCTGCTTTGCGTTCGTTCTCTGCACGACGTTTCAAGTTGTCTTCTCTCCTTTTCCTCTTTTCCTGTAAAACCAGAAAATATCAAATACATCACAACGGTGCCAGTACTTAAACATTACAAGAATTTTATCACTGCACAGTTTAAGCTGACCTCTTTTTGTCTGTCTTTCTCCTCTTTAAGCTGCAAAGAGTACTGTTTCACCAGCTGCTTCTCACGCTTGGCCGCCATCTTCTTCTCCCACGATGAGCACAGCTGTTTATCGCGAACCACTGCAGAGAACCTAAGAGACAAGATCACGTATAGCAGGTTTATGGACAATACAAGATGCACTGTAACAGTGAAGCATTTTTTTTTCAATCCAAATACTTCCCTCACTGCCATCATATTTATGTGAGGTATCATGAGGTCAGGAGCTGCTGTAGCACTAAAAACTGAGTCAGTGACACTGAATTTCAAAATGATGCAAACAAAAAACAGTATTTAATGTGGAGTAGTCACGTCTTGGACGATATGCAATCTAGTGAATCAAGGTTAGCTGAGTATTGTTATCAAAACTTGTTCTAAAATTCCCTCCTGTACATTGTTATTTTCTTACTGTAAACGCACAGTTTGAGGCAAAATGGCAGGTCAGATTATGTCCGAGCCCTCTTTTAGATTTAGAGTCTCACAGACTTGATTGAATAGGTTGTAGGACCCTTTCGTTCCTCAGTCTGTCAACCAGTTACATCAGAGGATGGCTTCCATGTAGCCTCAGTGTACGCAGAGTGTTATAGGGAATCATTCATTTGCTGCACTGCACCCACATTTAATAATGTCTGACGTCATAATGTGGTTTTGTTGGTTGGTTAAATGTTGTTGTTTTTTTGTGCAGATGTATTCGCTCTCCACCACAAGCACTACAAAGTTCATCATAGATTTGTCAGTATTAAATTATGCAATGTACTGACATGTTACTCAGCTTAATATCTTACACTTACTACTTCTTTCCCCAGCTGTTTGCGGTTACTTTTCACGACAGTCAACATCATATTTTTATAGATGCATTTTGTTGAACAGTTGACATCCTGGGATTTTCAGATTTATTTATTTTTGCTAATAATAAGATGAATGTTTATACTGCATCAACTTTGCCTCAAGTTTTAGTGCTGAACCACACATTTGATGATCTTTACAATCTTGGAGCTAAAAAATCAATCAAATAATTTCTTATTGATGTGTTCAAAGACGTCTTTTAAACTGTATGCCATGTTTTATACTTTTGTGACTGTGCTTTGCTGCATTTTAGGTAGCCTTGTGTAACATTTTGGCCACGCAACTACAGATGAAAAATAGCCTTTTGGCTATTCCTGGCATTTTTATACCATGTGTACTTATAAATGTGCACTGGTCCCTTCTTAACTAAACTAAAATAAATCAAACAAATCAAAATACACTTTCATTCTGTGAAATACCCAACCTTTATCTGTTGCAGGTTACTATGACACAAATTGATGTGCAATAACTAAACCTAAATAAAATATTGACAAAATTGACTCAAATTATAGATTTTAAAAAGTAAACTTTTCATATATATTTCAAATTTAATAATTGCTGCTAAAGACACAATGAGGTCAGTACTCAAAGTACTCAGATTCAATACTGCAGCATTACTTATAATTCAACAACAATATGACTTTCTTATCTTGCTACAGCTCTCCGTTTGAAAATTACATTTCCTGTCAGGGATCTTTCCAATACACATGCAAACACTTCTCAGTCAGGATAAACATCCTTGGCATGGGATTTCTCCAAACACCCGTAATTCCTAATTAACCAAAGTTTGGTGTCATGTTGCCATGTCCAAAATCTGATTATTGCCTGAACTCAGGAAGGCTCAGAGTAATATGCCTATATACAAACATAACATGAAAACCTGCGTCATGGTTAAATGGTTACATACTGTCAGCAGTGACAGTAGTCAAATAATATGCTTATGTAAAAGTAGCAGTATGATACTGTAAAATTATTTCCTAAGTAAAAGTCATGCACTCAGGTACCTAAGAAAAGGTAAAGAAGTATAAGCAATAAATGTGCTTAAGTAAGAAATAGAAAAAAGTAAAAGTACTATTACTGCAGAATGACCTCTGTCAGTGTTATACTGTCATGTTACTGTATCATTATTATTATTGTATTAATATGTAAATGGCACTTTGATTTCCAAATGGAAAAAATATAGTTGAGTAAATGTGTACTGTGCCTCCCTCTGTAGGAGGACATGATGGCAAATTATCTGACCACTGTGACAGATCAGAAACTGACAAAGACACAGGCACACCTGGCTGTCTGGAGACAGGTGGGTACAGAGCAGCATTTCCTGCTACAGTGTAGCGCATATACAGACATCAGAACTAAGCTATTTACAAAAATTAAATGTGCACTCCAGGATTTTGATTCAGTCTCTGATCAGACTAAAATGCAGCATCTGCTTGGAGAAAAGTGTCAGCGCCATAGCTGCAGTAAAATATGTCAGTGCATGTCACAGCCTAAGAGACAACCAACACAACATGTAGTTCATCTCATCACAGCTCACACTGCTCTTTAATGACTCCTTCACTATTGTTTTTGTCCTTTAAAATGTATGTCGGTGTGTTTGTAATAATACAATGTTAACTGTTTTGGAGTTTTCACTGTCTCAATTTGTGATTGTGCTTTGGCAACACATGCATGTCATGCCAGTACATCTTATTAAACTGAACTGAAATTAGTTTTTAATTACAGTAACGGCCCTGGAGATGTACTTAGTAACTTGACTGCACACAGACACAGTGGTGTCCTCACCTCTGCTTGTTGCGGTCCTTCCATGTCCTCCCAGATTTGGGTTTTCCCAGCGGAATGACCGGATTTTGTTTTCCACCTGAAGCCGGACGAGGCTTCTTCTTTGGGGGGGCCTCGGTACTCGCTGGTGCCGTTTCTGCAGGAGCAGGCCCGGACAGCTGCGCGTCTCCGTCACCGTTAACGTCGGCTCTGTCTGTATCAGCTGCAGCCTCCGTCTGCGGCTCCGACACGGTACACGCCTCCGGTTCTGCAGACATACCGAGCTTCTCCTCTGTCTGACTCTCCAGTTTCCGCCCTGAATCCTCCGTGTTTTTCTCCTCCGCAGCGGGCAGCTCCTGGAGGACAGACCTCCTGGTCCTCCGGCTCGGAGTCCTCACCGAGGCTTCTGAGTCCAGCAACGCGGCAGGAGTGCGCACCTTGCGGCCGCTGCGGGTCCGTCTGGTCTCCGGCGGCGGATCCTGGACCTCCTCCTCTGCGAGTCCCGCCTCAGAGCCGGTGTTTTCTTCGGACACGGCTGTCTTTCTCTTCGACATGTTTTCTAACTAAGTTAACTACTCCACATTACTTTATTAAACGTCTGTACCCACGTGTGCTCACCGCCAGCGTTGTGTACGTTGCTTTACTTCCGCTTCCGTAGCGGAAGGTAAACAACATGAGGGCGCGTTACCGCCGCCTACTGGACTGGAGTGTGAACTGCAAACGCTTTCTTCTTCTTAGTTTTTTGACTCTAAATGGCAGCAGCTTCCAAATGCATTACCGCCACCTGCTGGACTGGAGTGTGGAGCAGTAGTTTGGCAGGAAACAAACCAAAATAAAGAAATAAAAAGAGACTAAATTCTGTCTGTAATTCCTGTTACTCTTAACTAATTAAGTAGAAGCTTATGCACATTCTTTGGTGTCTTTCCAAGTAGATCCCTAATGTAATACTGTGCTTTTCTCCAGTTAGTCCTGTTATTTACTCCCTTCTTTCTTCTTCTATTAGTAGGCGGAGAGTGGGTCACAATCTAACACATTTTAGTTTTGGTTAAATGGTATTAAAACCATTTGAGATGAATTACTTTTTTGTTTTATTCTAACAACATGCACATCTCTGTTGCAAATGAAAAGTTGTTGATTTTTCTTTACAGCTAATAGATAGATAGATAGATAGATAGATAGTACTTTATTGATCCCAAACTGGGAAATTCTTGTGTTACAGCAGCAAGTAATCAAACAGCATGTGGACATTAGAATATAGAAATATAAAACATTTACCAAAATGAGTAGTACTGAAATTTAAAATATATAGAATATATAGGCTACAGCAAAGTAAAGTGCGCTGGCCACAACAGACTGATTGAAGATCTCCAACATCTTGCTGCACACACTGAAAGATCTCAGCTTCCTCAGGAAATAGTCTGCTCTTCCCCTTCTTGTACACAGCATCACCATTGGCCTTCCAGTTCAGTCCGTTGTCTATCTGCACTATTGTCCACTGTGGTACTTTTTTTAGGTGTTTGTTTTATTTCAGTTGCAGACTTGTATCTACTGAGGGTATAATGCATCTCCACGGATGTATATCTGATAATGGAACAGTAGGGCTTACCTTTATATCACACAGGCCCACATTTTGTGCCTTGGCATTCCCTACCCAACCAAAACTGTAAAAGTCGGACTCACTACGCTCCAAACAATCTTGAAGAATGGCTTTTGTAGGGTGTGACCCCCTCTGCCCTTGCAGATTAACCCAATACAGCAACATAGGTTTTGATGATGCAGTTTCTGCCCACCCTCGCCCCAGCTCCTCCTCCTCTGACTCACCCCTCCCTCCCTCATCCAGCACCATCACCCCACCATCTCTCCTCAACGACCCCCCTCCAGTAAATGTAATGGAGTGAAAAGTACAGTATTGCAAAGGTAGAGCTGTTTAAAGCTCTGAATGGGCCGACTGGGTTCTGGACAGTGGCATAGTGGTGGTTGATAAGGTGTGTACTACGAGGTAGATTTTTGAGTGCCCCCTCCAGTAAATAATAACACTGACAATGAAAGATGCTGTAGGAAGGTAATGATGATAATAATGATCTCTCAGACACCTCATGTGTAGACTTAACCATCACTTTATTTTTGTGAAGAAACTCGGCCACAGTTTACAGTAGACTTTAGTGACAGCAGAAAGCATTGATCAAAAATCACCACCCAGAGAAACTATCAAATGGATTAATTCACACACACAGATTAACATTTCATGCTATAACATAACAAAATAAGAGCACATTTCTATAATATGAAGATGTGTAGAATATAGGGACAATCAATTAAGAACTTTCATTTTAATGTGGTAAATCAAATGTGTTTGGCGCTGTGTTTAATTCGAGCTTTGCTGTGATTATCCAATGACAAATCAGCCAAATTACTTTACATTAGTATGCACCATGTTTGTTTTCTCTTCTATAGCACATTACGGCAATGCAGACAAGTGCAAATTGTCACATTCTGTTTGTGGACGATGCATGTGTTTACACTGTAACTACTCAGTACAGCAGCTTCACATTTTGTGTTTAACTTCTGTAACAGAGGCAAATTGTTTTTATAAAAAGAGTATAACAAGGACAAGGACAGAAAGAAACACAGGACCATTGAAGCAATGACTCTCTCTCTGTGGTTACAGGAGCCTCCTGTCCTCTATGAAACTGAGCATACTTTGTTCTGTGTGATAAGTACCTGTTTTTCACACGAGATGAAAGAGACACAGTTCAGTTAAATGTTTTGTCTTCCTTTTAGTAGTCACCTATTTTTCTAACATACAGATACAGAGTAAATCTAGCAAAACAAAGGTACCTATATTTATTTATACTTCATTATGACAGTGAGTCATAAGGCACAGTTAACTTCTAAAGTGTTACAATCATAATGCAAAAGAATATATTTACACACAGTCAGGGGCGCCGAAAAGGGGAGAACAGGGAGAAGGATTCTAAGGGCCCATGATTGACAGGGGCCCAGAGAGGCCCCTAATACAATTATAATACTGACAAAATAATATGACACTCATTTATAAACTTACAATCACACATATATTTTATTTACAGTGTATTGGTAACACTAAGTTTATTTGTTTTGGAAACATTTCTCAACGCCACCCCCCCCCCAATATACATAAAATGGTTCAGTCCACCTGCTCCAACAGACAGCAGCAGAGCCTAACTTTTTACAGACAGCGAGTGAAGTCAGGGAGCCAAAAAAGAAAAGAAGAAAAGCTCAGACAGGAGAAAGAAGCGAAGGGTCGACAGTATGTCACCCAGATCTTTCACAGGCAAGGTGAGTCTGTTAGTGGTTCATGTGATGGAAAGTTCTGGAACATTAGCCTGTTGTCTATTTCTAACTTTGTCCATAGTTTATAAGCTAGCTCACTTTTCTCCCCATATTAGCTCATATTTCTGAAGAAAACTCTGGATTTATACATGTCACTGTTGTTTTAGTTAAATAATCAATGCAGGCAAACGTTTAGCTGCTCTGCTCAAAAAATGATGCATGTTCCGAACAGACACGTCAAGAGCAGCTGTAGCTGTCTGTCAGCCCCCCCTGCCCCACCTGAACAACCCCAAGTGCCCCCTGAGGAAGGAGGTGAGCAGCTGTGTGTTGAATTCATCAATTATTATGGAGAAAAAACATTAAAGAATAAAAAATCGTTCTGAAATAAAAAGCCTATAGTCTGTATTTATTTCAGAATGATTCTAATGGTTTAAAAAGCATCAGCTATCACTGAAATCTAATGTTTGATCAGTAGTTTGGGACTCTCATCCCTCTACTTTGCAGTAGGAACAGAGAACATTTCTAGTGCGTGCAGACTGGGTGACTGCTCTCAATCCAATCAGAGAAATGTTTACATTTTCTGGAAATCAGAAGATTAAATAGCAACAACCATATAGCCTCATATATGTATTTTCTCACCACAAATCTAATGCCATCACCTGTGAGTCTACAGTTTTGGAGATAAATTAGACCTGCATGTGGGGCTACAAGATGGAGACAGTGAGTGGTGGAGTATTGGTAGTAAAATCACATCTCCCTTTGTTATTTTTGGTCAAATAACTGAAAACACCTTTACCTAAAACAAAATGTATTCATTGTATTTTCAGTGCTTCCCCTACCAAGTAACTGTCGTGTTTTTCTTTTCACAAATATGGGAATGATACTCAAAAATATCATTAAAATGCATAGTTTCATGTAAAACAGTATCAAAATTTTCCGCCGGCCTAATGGCCGGCTATGGGGGGGCCCAGTAAGATTTCTTTTCATGGAGCCCAAAATCCCTGGCGGCACCCCTGCCCATAGTAATTAATTTTGATAACATACCCTGTATATTCACTGACGAACTAAGAAGATTTAAGATGTAGATTATGATTTTAAACCACATTTTCCCCACAGTTAAATCAATCAGGTTATATAAAAATCACAGATCAGCATAAAATGATCACATGCAGTAGTTTCCTTCCACCACAGTATCAGTTAAAAAGAGAGCATGCAGTTTTTCACTTTCTCACTTTTGTTAATATGAAGCTGAAGAGGTCACAGCTCCTGATATTCAAATGGCCACACTATTTTCGACATATTCTGGATCCATGTATGTGTATGGGATGTCCAGTTTGTTGTTTCTGATTTTGATGCGTGCACTCAACGCTTGAAGATCTCCTTGAAAGGCATTTATCAGCTTGCGGGGAATCTCCTCACTGTGGTAGTCCTCCAGGGACTCGCCAAGACCGACCTGATGAAATAAATGATAGATTAAAAATAAATTTTATCAATAACATTTAAATGTTTATCAAGCATGTACTATTGGCACTATAATGCACAGCTGTTGGAAGTGAGCAGGACTGTTTTTCTCAGTGGCTTAAAGAGGGTGTTTTGCTCTGATGATGTATAAACCTATGATACAAAACTTGCAAATAAATGTGATTTATATTATTTAAATTTCATGAAGTTTGGTTCACTTACAAAATCAGAGAATTGCTTGCTGAGTAACCATATGGTACTCAGTCCTTTAGCTGTTGTGCCCTTGTCAGGTAATGTCTGCAGCATCGTGGCCTCACTTGTTGTCCCCTTTTTGGTTGGTGGAGGAAGCTGCATGCTGCTGGGAGCATTGGGCATCCAGCCACCATAGTCAAACTGCAATAAATGAATGATTGAAATACGACTGATTAAGACTCACTCACTGTGAGTAGATATGCACATAAAAGTCCTTGGTGCTAAAAACCTACATTGGATTCATGAATGCTGAGGGAACCATGGATTTGACTGTAGGCAGGTGTGTCTGTTAATGAATGCCAATCAATAGTAAATTGACAACGTGCTCCTGCTAGTGAGCAATTATCCTATATCCTTGCCCATGAATAGCCAGTGACCATCATATAAGGAGGTGATAGTTACTATGGATAGGTGCATCCTGTCAGCCTGTAAACATGGGGCAAACAAAGAAAGAGAGAGAGAGAGAAAGAAGAACTTTTCCGACACTGAGAATGAAGTTATCTTAGGTGAAGTGGAGTTTAGAACTTTTTTGTTTCTGTTAGTATTGGTGTGACGGACAGGTAAATCAAAGGCCTGTAAGGAGGTAATGGATGCTGTTAGTTCCATGTGCTCTGTTGTAGGAAACCACCCAAGAACTTAAACTGACATGATTCAATAGGAAACTTGCAATGTGCTCATCTGCTGCAGATAAGCACATTGCTTGTATCATCAGAGAAACCTCCCTGTCAGGAGAGACAGTGAAATGCCTCCACTGGACCAGTCAACAGCAAACTCAGATTTTGTTAGCACCTATGGGAAGATTGTAGCTACTGACATATTGATGAATGCCAAAAACCACATAAATTTTCTTCTGCAAACAGTTTACACACAAATTTGTTCTGCTCATGTTTCATGAATGAGATCCATTGTGTTTTGTGCTAATTAGCAAATGTTTGCATGCTAACATGGTAAACTATGATTGTGATCTCGGTAAACATTAAACCTGCTAAAATCAGGATGTTAGTGTTCAATTCAGTATTCAGTATAGCACTATACCATACAGAGGCAGTTCATAGTGCTTTACATAAAAACAAAATGAATCAGCAAAACTGTACAAATAAACAGAGAAGCCCATGCATACACACACATATACAAAAATACATATGCATGCATACACACGGACAAACAAACAATGTTAAAGACAATGCTTGAGGGTCTTTGGTTTAAAAGAACAGTTTTGGAGCAGGGGTGAAAGTAGATTAAAGTTTTTGCAAGTGCTACGCTAGCCTTCATCACTTCATATTGTTCCCTTAATTACAACCAAATTCACTGACAACATTTGAACAGTTTACAAGTCTTTACAACTACCTATAAGTGGGTGGTTCTTGTATGTTCTATGAAATATAATGCTGCCAGCGCCACTGCCTATGTACAAACTCACAGATCTGCTAGCATGGCTGTATAGACTCTTGTTTATGTCATCCATCTCTCTCTGGTCCAGAAATAGCTGCAGACTTCATCAACCCATTCTACAATAATAGCAGTATTATAATTGATCATCCAGGTAAATTAAAAGGCTTCACCTGTCCACTGTTGACAGCCGAGTGTTGTGCTGAGCAAGTGAAGATCACCATGGTGACAAACTTGACCATCTCAGCCACGGTGTCAAAGCTCTGTGGAATTCCTGAGAATTAGAGGAAATAAACTGAATTACTAAAATTTGTCTAGATGATTAAATTAAAGTTTGACTTGTGTTTGCAATATGAACATGTAATCATTAAGATTGGGCTTTTCCTTTTAAGCCCACCTGTGCCTTCTTGGGAAAGGAATCCATGTTCAAAAATGTCCGAAATCCACTTCTGCAGTTCAGAGTCTTGCTGGACCTCAGCATCATTCTTGTAGTAGAAGCCGAGCACTCCCTGCACATATCTTTGAGAAATATGGATACGTAAAAATGTAAAATGCATTCCAGTAGAGGTTTTACAGTGAGTTAACATGCTCCAATCATTTCTTGGTAAACTGTGGTCAGGGGCAGTGACTTTCTGAAGTCTGAAAATTCTAGGCTTAAACAGATAATGTGATTATTATTGAACTTTAGAGGCGTTGCTAGGTGTACTTTTTCATGTTTAAGAAAATAGCCTCTTGGTTGTAGCTCTATACTTGACACACAGACATGAGAGTGGTGTTGATCTTCTCATCTAACTCTCGGCAAGAACGCAAATAAAGAAATGTATATTTCATATTCTCTTATTCGAGTACAGTCCCTCCTATCATAATACAAATGATCCTATTTGGATATCACCAGTCAGAGCTACAGGAGTGTAAGTGTAGGTGTGTCCCTTTCATCTCACCAAGGTTCTGTATCAAATTGGTTCAGGCAGGAACATTTAGGAAATTTCATAGTTAAATGCCTGCCACTGTGTACAGTACATTGCTTTACTTGCATTTCCAGTACACTGGAAAAAAACAGCCTCAGTCAACTGTAAGTCACCTCCTGATCAGTTGTGGCAAAATCGAATTGTAAATTGAAACTGACTGTAATACCTGTTGATGATAGCCCAAAGCCTGAGTCCATCATCCCTGTAGTAGAAGTTCGGCACGTCCTCCAGCCCACGCTCAGCGATGTCGTCTGGTATGCAGAGGGAGCTGTAGGTCACTGAGGACAGTGATCTCTGCAAGAGTGTCACCATACCCTCTCCACCAGAGGCTGCAATCTAGCAGACAGACAGATATGTAAGGAGTATAGTTAGAGACAAATACTGTGCATGGTTCTGAAAAAAAGACTGTTTAGGTGAACACAGAGTGTGTTGGTCTTTGTACCTTTGTGAAAACTCCATTCTCAGAGATAAGCCTATCTCTAGCCAGTACGTTGATATGCAGAGTGTCGCGAGTGTGAGGTACGAGGACCTGAGAGAAAAAGAGAACTCTGTTAGTAACACTGTTTCAAGTTTATTAAGTAATTAATCTTGGTGCATCTATATTATTTGGCAGAAAGAAGTAGTTGGACACTAAAACATGATTTGTAAATTTGGATGAAACAAAAATCAGCTAGTGGGAAAAACTACAACATAAACTACAACTACAGTAAGTTCAGTATTCTCCCTTTAGTTACCTTGTACAGTGGATGCATCGAGGCCACGTTGCGCAGCAGTGACACTGAAAACACTTCAGCCAGCAGATGAGTGCGCAGCAGATGAACATTGAGTTGATGCTCGTTGAAATCTGCACTTCTCACAAAAGTCTTGGCCGTCAACCAGTCGTACTCAGAATCAGTAGGAAGGAAGATGGGGTTGTGATCTGCTGGAGTCTGCTTCAGCTGCAGGAGAAGGAGGGAGGTGTTGTTCATTCAATCCATTTGATCCAATACCAGTACCGGTCAATAATATTTAAGAATTTTCTGTAATTGAATTTTTGCCTATTTACTATGAGTTTCATCTGCTTTTCAGTCAGTCAGATATTCTGCTTATCCTTTAGGGGAAATTTATATTTTCATTAAATTCCAGGTCAGAGCACAGTGTCAACTTCAGAGGATAAGCCCTAAGTTCATCAGTCTTACATACATCAAGGCTTGTGTGCCTTGAAAAAAAAAAAAAAAACTTGTTTGCATCAGACTCAATTATCAGCTTGTCAGACTTGGATATGACAATGGGAGGAATGTTTTCTAGACATGACATGGCTCAGGCTTGTAGAAATGGATGGCATTTCCCTGTAGAGAAAATTCATAGCTGCATACTAGCCATGGCAGCTGCTACTTGCTTAAGAACACTTTCAGTGAGGTGGATGGTTCCTATTTTATGGGAAGTCTCACCTGAATAGCAATTGGCATCAGCTTATCATCAGGTGTTTTGTGGAGCAGGACGAGGGGAGCCATCAGGTACTGCTGCTTCTCATGGATGGTGTTTGCTTTCACTCCCTCCAAACGCTTGTAGTCACACAGGAATATGTTGCCTTTCTGTTTTAGTGAGGAAATGATTTGACTCACATGCATACAGTGATGATGTTACATACACTAAGTGAACATGTAGTGCAACATGGAATTCCAAATTTAATGCGTCATGATTATTGTTATTATTTTTTTCTATTATTATTATTATTAGTATTAGTATTAGTATTAGCATTATTATTATTATTATTATTTGTAGTAGTATGAGTATTATTATTATTATTATTATGATTAGTATTAGTATTAGCATTATTATTATTATGATTATTATTAGTATTAGTAGTATTAGTATTAGTATTAGCATTATTATTATTATTATTATGGAGCAAAACATGATTCCTTCTAACACTAAAATTAAACAACGTCATGACAATCACCTCCATTTCATCTTCCAAGCTGAACTGACCACGGGGGAAGACCATGTCATCAGTGACAGGAAAGTTATCAGGCAGTGCTGAACAACGTTGGATCAACATGGGGTTGATACCATTCAGAAACTGGTAGCCAAAAAACTCGTCCTCCTTCCAGTGCTTCTGGACATAGGCTGGAAAAAGAACACAGTTGAACTTCCTTGATCTGTTATCAGTTTAACTGTACCTGTACACTACATGTGAAAGTTAAAGTGAGTCAGACATGATCTTGATTATATTCAATTCAATACAATTACTCATCAATAAAAACTAAAACATTTATTATACAACACATAAGGTGTGGATGCTCCTAGTTGCCTCTTTGTGGGCTCCACTAAAACTGTGTCAAATTTGTGCTAAATTTAGGCTCTTTTTCCACTTTGCAAGTCTTGATGGTGCTTTTTGTGATTGGCTTTGGATGGTGGCAGCATGGTGGCAACTCCTGCTAGTCAGCTGCTAGCTAGCCAGGTCAAGGTTTAGAAAAGTGAACATCGGTAAACATTGAGGAGTCAGTCAGTCAGTCATCAATGCCATTTAATTGTTACCATGCTTTTTGGTAAATAGTATGTGCAAGCTGATGTCCCAGTCCTGCTGTTTGGGTGGAGCAACCACATCATACTTCTGATTTTATCAGAAGTAAACAATCAATTTTTGACCCAGTGCTTTCCTATGGTTTCCATGAGGAAGTTTTGAATTTGGTTAATGTTGCAGTTTCCAATCACAGGACAGTGCTCTTCCAGGTTCCACTCATCTCCTCCTGACCCCAAACCCAACACACTGGCTTTGGTCAGCCCCTAAATTCACTCAGTGTTCCTCATTTCTGTCACACTTTTACATACAGGAGAAATAGCATAGTGGAGGTTGTTAGAGTTAAGAATATTTTACTGTTTGTTCCCTCCAAACTGTTTGTTTACTTCTTCTTCTTCCTCTTCTTAATATTATTATTATTGTAAGGTTTACAAGCTAAGTGTGTTTCAGTAAACTGCTAAAAATACATTTACAGTATTTCTGTAGTCAAGTATTTGCACATTTATCTTTCCAATTATTATTGTTATTATCATTATTATTAGCATCATACATACATTATCAAGTGTTCCATTAAATTGCCATGGTAGCACAGTACCTGATATGTCAGTTGGTGTGTGCCAGAACACCCCCTTGATATCATCAATATCAGTCCAGTTCTCCCTGGAATCATCCAGTCCTTTCAGTTTCAGCTTACCCTGTCTAGAAAATAAAAGAAAAACGTACCTTTATTTCTATGACTTCAGTTTGTTTGACAGGACATACATAGTCACATAGATAAATAGATATATGCCATAACTTGTGGACCTTACCCAACAATTGCAGTGAAGAAAAACTCTCCTAACTTTATGATGGAGAACCAGACCTCTAAAGGCAGATCATATTGGCCGTCTGCCTCTATGCAGTGCGGTATTCCCTCTTCATGCACAAACCAACTGGAAAAAATTAAGAGGAGCAGAGTGGTGAGGAACAATGGACAGTCGAGATACCTGTGTATATTCAGTTTTGTAATTTATTAGAGTGTAATGGATTTTAATATACCCTGGCAGATGCACGTTAGTTTTAGGATGCTTAAAGTTAAAATGTGAATAAGCTCTAAGCTCTTACCAATAGTCTTCCTCTTGGTCTCTGATCCAGCTTAAAAAAGGCAAGGCTTCAGAGAGTGCTGGAGCAAGAAAGAACCACAACAAGGTTTAAAATTCTTTATACAGTATGTCGGACTTAATTTGCTCCAGCCTCCTTACAGTCCAGCTGGCAGAGCTTGTCTTTCTGTTATGTCTCCTATTGTCAGTGAACACTGTACAGACAAGTAAATTTCCACAAACCTTCTGACTCTGCCATATAGAGCTCCTCAGTCTCAGTGCTCAGAAAACTGGTTTTTACTTTGCCTAGCTCAAACACAAAAAGAAGCAGAAAACAATCATAAGAAATATGAAAATAAATTAAGAGGTGTTATGAGCTCAAATAAGAAGAGGCATTATCACAAACCATTGGAGCAATATAGATGTAACACTCAAGGAACATGAAGAGTGTTTAACAGCATAATTAAAAAGGGCACTGAGACAATTGATATTATTTTGTTAAGGTCTCAATGCAATTATAAATACAGCGAAATAAATTGTCTGTAAATGTATTGATTATTTTGTAAACATTAGATACACCTTAGCAAAAAAAGATTGCGGCAGTAAGAAATAAAAATGGTGTAGTAAGTTATTGCTCATAAAAACTTCTACATCTTCATTCTTTATGTAGATATAAAGGAAATACCTGAATTTGTTAAAAAACATTTAAGAAAAAAAAAGTCCACTGATCGGTAGTAAAAAATATATAACTTAAGGAATGACTGTGACAGGGAATTCAGAATATGTACTTAACTTTCATTTATTATTGTGTGTGAAATGTTTGGAAATTTGTGTTTATTTACTAGTGGCCAGTGTTGCTTTTTTTTAACACAGTATGTAAAAAGGTTAAGTTTAATTAGCTGAGGCTTCACTCTACACCATTTCTGTCAATATTTTTTTGTTTTTCTTTTAATTTTATTACCTTAACCTGATTTTTTTTAACATGCATTCTTTTTGGAAAATTTTTAAGGGGACTTCAATAAATTACCATCACTACAAAAAGACAATGTTGTGTTAAAAAGACTCCCAGAGCTTACAGAAAGAACCTTAACACATTTTAAAATAGGCTGAAATTAATTTTCTCCAGCCTGAGCTTTCAACAACTTGTCTTTCTTTTATGTCTTCTGTGGTAAGTAAACAGCGTACAGGGTGTCAGACAAGCAAATTTCCACAAACCTCTTTTTGGAACTACTTTGGCATGGGGCACCTCGCTGTCAGGGTTGCGGCAATAGATGAAAAAGTTGTAGGTGTCTCCTGCAGGGGAGGAGAAATCAATGTCTGGAATTCGGAAGGGTTGTTTGTCTGACTCTATCAGGAACACATTTTTAAAACAAGAGGCAGAAAGCATATATAAGATATCTAACAATAAATTCATAAGTATAATGAGATCTAATAAGAGGGAGCATTACCACAAATTATTGGAGCAGTGTAAGAGTAACACTCATGGAACATGGGGAGTGCCTAAACTAACACTAACACAATTTTTGTGGCACAGAAGAATTGGCATGGCAGCACAGATCTACACATTCAGCACAGTTTCAAGGTGGCACCCAAGATAAGTGTCAGCAATTCAGTATCCAATCAAATATCTTCCCTTTTGTTATTGAGTTATGGCATTGAATGCTAGTCAGAAAAGTGTTTTTGCAAAACATTATGATGCCACAGCGAAGCTTACCTTTGACCTTTTGGATATAAAATGTCATCACTTCATCATTTTATTAGTGCTGTGCACATACATTTTGCAGAGCAGGTGCTCAAGTGGAAAAAAGGGCATCCCTTCTACATTTTTTAATGCACACACTACTGTATGTGCTGGTGCAAAAAATAAATACAAAAAACTGCCAGCACCAGATGGTTTCTTGAGCTTAGGACCTGAGTACATAGCTCCAGACAGTGCAGACTCCAGACTCCAGACTCCTCCTCATCTCCTCTGTGCTCTTTGCACATCGCAGCCCCAAACTACATGTCTTTTTTTTTTTTCAATTAATTATAGACACAACGTGGGATTCATAAACTTTAATTCAAATTGAGTTTTGGTTTTAAAAGACGTGGGAGTGGGAAAGCAATACAGTGTCTGTCTCCGCTCACACTGGGCAGTTGGTAAACCTAAATCTGCCAGAGTTGAAAGGAGACTTTATGGTTTTATGCCAGGCTAGCTTACTTATTGTTAATGTCATTGGTGGGTTATTGTCTAAGGTCGTCTTGTGTAGTGGAATGTTGTAATAGTGATTTAATTTCACAACAGTGACAAACAACGTAGAGGCTTAGGGCAAACGCTAATGTTACCTGACTGTCCGTGATTGCTCTGCAGGACGCTTGATTTGTGTGTAGCTGCCAGTTGAAGAGGGAGGGGCAGGGGCTCCACTCAAATCCAGTTGTCGGGCATACGACACACTTTTAATTGAATCTTGATGCCATAGGCCAAATTCAAAACCAAAATAAAATATAACTAAATATAAAATATAACTAAAATATGAAATATTTAAAAAGACATAGAAAAAAAACATGTCTTTCAAAAAGGACATTTAGACAGAAGGCAAAAGGCCAGGTGCCTGAGCACCCCCTGGGGTTTATCGGTGCACGTGCCTGCATTTTATCATATTGGACATTTATATGAATTTTGTTTTTATTATTGCCAAAAACCTTGTCATTTGACTTTTGACCACAGAGTTCTAATCAGTTCATTCTTAAGTCCAAGTGGACATTTGTGCCAAATGTGAGGAAATTCCCTGATGGCCTTCTTGAAATATCACATTTACAAGAATGAGATGGACGGAAAGTCATAGTGACCATGGCTTTTGACCACCAAATTCTAATCACTTCATTGATGAGTTCAAGTGAACATTTGTGCCAAATTTGAAGAAGTTCCCTCGAGGTGTATCGTGTTCACAAGAATAACACAAAGTCACAGTGACCTTGACCTTTGACCTATGACCACCAAAATCTAATGAATTTATCACTGAATCCAAGTAAACATTGGTGCCAAATTTGAAGAAATTCTCTCAAAGCATTTTTCAGATGTTGCGTTCACGAGAATAGGATGGACTGATGGACGGACAACCCAAAAACATAATGCCTCCAGCCATGGCTGTTGCCGGCATGGAGGCATAAAAAGACTCAGTATAATAAACTTCAGCCCACACCTTTCCAGCCAGTGTTTTTTGTTGTCCCTGTAATTATAATGTCTCATTCTTATTTATTCTTTTGTGCATTCATTATGTAAAATTGTTGATGATAATTGTTGATAAGACTGAAATCAATTACTGCCTACTACTACAAAGATAATGCTGCATTTTAAAGACTCCCAAAGCTTGATCAAAGAACCCCAACAAGATTAAAATACACTGGAATTGATTTACTCCAGCCTCCTCATGATCCATCTTGCAGAACTTGTCTTTCCTCTGTGGTCAGTGAACAGCGTACAAGATGTCAGACAAGCAAATTTGCACAAACCTGTTCCCTCTTTGACACGGGGCACCTTGCTGTCAGTGTTGCGGCAATAGAAATTGTAGGTGTCTCCTGCAGGAGAGGAGAACCCAATGTCTGGCTTTCTGGAGGGCTGTTTGTCTGGCTCTGTTGGAAACAGATATTCAAAACAGAAAAAAAAAGAAGTAGTTGACAAATATGAGATATAAAAATAAATTAAGTATTGTGAGGTCTAATAAGAAGCAGCATTATCACAAACTGCTGGAACATTATAACAGTAACTTTTAAGGAACATGGAATGTGCTTAACAGCATAATTAAAAAAGGCACGTGCAAAAGCACGT
The DNA here is from genome assembly GCA_019142605.1 of Cephalopholis sonnerati. NCBI lineage: Eukaryota > Metazoa > Chordata > Actinopteri > Perciformes > Serranidae > Cephalopholis > Cephalopholis sonnerati. The sequence goes on along the minus strand of JAGQAX010000003.1, from coordinate 29,195,639 downwards.
TGGAATTAATTTACTCTAACCTCCTTATAGTCCATCTCGCAGAACCTGTCTTTCTTTTATGTCTTCTGTGGTCAGTGAACAGTGTACAGGATGTCAGACAAGCAAATTTGCACAAACCTGTTCCCTCATTGAAGCGAGGCACTTTTCTGCCAGTTTTCCTGCGATTGCTGGAGGTGTCTCCCTCAGGGGGAGGGAGCCCTGTGTCCAGTTTTTGGAAGGGCTGCTTGCCTGTTTTTTTTAGGGAACAATTATCAAAAGAAATAACAGCAGAGGCAGAAAACAAATATAAAATATATGAAAAGAAATTAATAAGTATTATGAGATCTGATGAGAAGGAGCATTATCACAAACTACTGGAGCAGTGTGGGAGGAGCACTCGAGGTACACCGACAGTGCTCAACAGCATCATTAAAAAAGGTACTGAAAAAGCAGACAATTCAAATTACTTTGTTAAGATAACAATATGAAATAAATAAATCAAAAGAAATTTCCAATAAATGTATTAATTATTTTCTACATGTTAAATACAATGAGATTGCATAGCTAAGAAATAAGGACGGTGTAGCTGAAGACACTGCTCATGAAGACTCCTGTTATATCTTCATTAGGGGTGTTGATTAAAAAGGATATACATTACATTATTAAACAATTTAGCATCAAAAAGTCTACTGACTGGTCTGAAATTAATATGTTGTTACTAACATATATTCATTCATTCATTTTCCGTAACCGCTTATCCTCTTGAGGGTTGCAGGGGGGCTGGAGCCTATCCCAGCTGACACTGGGTGAGAGGCAGGGTACACCCTGGACAGGTCACCAGACTATCACAGGGCTGAGACATAGAGACAGACAACCATTCACACTCACATTCACACCTGCGACCAATTTAGAGTCAGCAATTAACCTGCATGTCTTTGGACTGTGGGAGGAAGCTGGAGTACCCAGAGAAAACCCACGCTGACACGGGAAGAACATGCAAACTCCACACAGAGGGGCTCCCGCACCCTGTGTTCCAATCAGGAACCCTCTTGCTGTGAGGCAACAGTTCTAACCACTGCACCACCATGTGCCCACTAAAATCTATACATATATATATATAAGCATCATAAAAGGGTAAGTACAATAAGCTTAAGCTTCAGCCTACATCATTTTTGTTGATATGTTATGTTTTCCTTTTTAAATAAATGCCTTATTATTGTTTTTTTTTGTGTGTGCATTCTTTCTGGAAAACTGTTATTATAGAGTTTGAAATGAAATACTACCACTACTAAAAAGACAATGCTGTGTTTGAGAGATCTAAAGGAAAACATGCTGGAATTAATTTACTCCAGCCTGTTGATAGTGCTTCTTTCAGAACTTGTCTTTTTTATGTCTTCTGTGGTCAGTGAACAGCATATAGGGTGTCAGACAAGCAGATTTTCTACAAACCTGTTCTCCCTCTGTAGCGAGGCACCTTGAGGTCAATGTTCTGGGCATAGATGGAAAATCTGGAGATGTCTCTCTCAAGGACAGAGGACCTTATGTCTGGTTTTTGGAAGGGATGCTCATCTGGTTCTTTAAGGAACAATGTTTAAAACATAGAACAACAGAGGCAGAAAAAAAATATAGATATAGATAGATAAAAATGAATTAATACATTTTATGAGATCTGATAAGAAGGAGCATTATCACATAATAAAATGGTGCTAAAAAACAGGCAACCAAAATTATGCTTCAAAAGATGACAATTCAGTGACTATTTTATAAAGGTTGAATACAATTTAGAAAATGAGATTGTGAAGCAAAGAAATAAGGATGGTGTACATGAAGAAATTGTTCATAAAACTACTCCATCTGAAAAGAACATACCTGACATTATTTAAAAAAAAAAAAAAATTAACAACAAAAGTCCACTGATTGGACTGAAGTTGATATTTAGAATATATAGAAAGTAAAGTCAACCCATTGAGATACATTATATTAAATTAAAAAATCAATAAATTATAATGACACAGAGAATGGTTTATAAAAAATACCTTTCTTGGTGTAATTATTGATCATAAATTATGTTGAAAACCTCCAGATAATGTTTAAAATAATCTAAAACTATTGCAGTATTATATAAAGCAAAACATATCTTGAATCAGAGCTCACTATTCATACTGTCTTGTTCTCCCGTAGTTTCATTGTGTGGTATGGAAAAACACATACTAAACTAACACTGATCCAATTTTAGTGGTAAAGGAGAGAGGTATAAGGATTGTAAATCGATCGGATTATTACAAACCAACCAATGCACTATTTTTTTCACTTGTGATCAGTGGTGGTTTAAAATTAAAGAGAGCCAAAGAGGGGAATATGTATGTTAAAAAACAAAGGTATGCCCATATGAGTCTGAGTTGGCAAGAGTTTACATAGCCTTCTCTAAATTGACATTTACTATGCATATAATGTTGTAAAGGTAAAGATGAGGATGCGTGTTAGAGGACAAGCAAATTTCCACAAACCTCTTCCCTCTATGAAGCGGTGCACCTTGCTGTTGGTGATCCATCTGCAGATGAGAAACTTGAAGGTGTCTCCCTCAGGGGATTTCACCTCCACCTTAGTAGGGAACCACTTGCCTGGAGTTTGGTAGGGCTTTTTGTATAGCTCTATCATCTCCACCTTTCCAATGGAGACAGGGCAGGACATGGTAAAACTAGACACCTGGAGTAAGGACAGAAATAGTTTGAAAACATTTATATGAGAGATTAAGTTTATCTGGTAACCAAGAACTGAGCTGTAACATCCCAATACTTAGCATACAATTGTAGTGTAGAAGGGTGGACAAAGTACAAGACAAAATATGATTTGTCAAATATGCACACTATGTACACTGCATAAATGACACTTTTTTTCTTAGAAGTGATTATTGAGATTTTTTGTAGCTACAGAGCAGCACATATCTTGTCATGGCCCATATGAGTCTGAATTGGCAAAAGTTTACATAACTTTCCAGAAATTGATAATTACAGTGCTTATAATCTTGTATAGGTAAAGTTGAGGATACGTTTTACACATTTAAACACAGAGAGGGATATTTCAGACTTACTGCTCCTCTGTTGAAGGACGACTCTCCCTTGGAGTCTGCGAGCATCGTGTATTCACTCTCCCCATCTGTGCCCACCAGCTTAATGAAGACATGGTCACTAGTGCCAGCATTGTCAAGAAAGGAAGTGAACACGGTCACTTGATAATCAGCCATTTTCACTCTGGAAAATAGAAGAAACCTGGAGGGGCAAGAATAATAATAACCATTCTCAGCATTGATTGTGTTAACTGTCACTAGATGAAGCGGAAAAAAAAGTTAAAACACTGGTATCACAATGAAAATGGCATTGGCAGAGGGTAAACACCTAATGTCATATTTGTCTTTTCTCATCAGTCTATTATAATGCAGCGGCATACTGGAAAAAAATCATAAAGCATCTCTCACCTGTTAATGACGAAGAAGTTCCTTTGATGAACTGCTCGTTTGGTAAAATAATCGTAACTGATTCCTCTTTTTATATACACAGTTTTGTGGGAGTGTCTGGTCAATAATAGTAAACAGCTCTTCTGATGAAATTTGGACAAGTTTGAACAATAACTGCACCTGCAGAGTCACAGAATGATGATGCCTATATTAATAAACCAGTTCTCCCACCATTACATGTGAGAACACCACAGTCATTAAAAACACAAGTTCCCAATAAATGCTAAAACAACAGCAGAAAAAAAAATTCACACACACAATTAATTCAAATTTGTCTGATTGCATAAACACTGATTTTACCCCACATTTCACCTTGATGACTTTGAAGTTCAAGAAAAGACAGTATCTCATTTATATTATGTATCAACTTGTGTGAGTTCTACATTTAAGTTTAGATATAAGATGTCAACATGAAGTGAAATATTTAGGATTACAATCACAATATCAGGATCAGATATTCAAAGCAAATACTATCCTTCATGTGCATCATTTCAGACAAACTTGAACCAGCAGATGGTCTGTGGGTGCTGAGGGGCTGGAGGAGTACTGCAATATTTTTATAGTTAAAGCAGGCGTTGTACTGGACCACAGCAAGAGGTGTTTCTATTTTTTTTCCTCCCTATTTACAGACATGGGGGTAGGAAAATGTCAGAAGTAGCTCTGGATATGATGTAGCTGGGTAGAACACCATTACTTACGGTGGCCTAGCCACTGCTAAAACATATGGCATATATCACCTTTCTCACAGTGTCAAAAAAACAAAACAAAACAAAATAAAAACATTATAGATACCATAAAGTTAGATCCCATGACAGAACAGTTGTGTTGGATTGCATTAAATCATACAGGTGCACCTAAAAAAGTGGCCCAAGTGTATAACACAGTGCAATGGATCAGCTCGCTCAAAGAGACAAGCTAACATACATCAAGATGTTCATATTATTTATATATTACAGATATTTATATTTATAGCTTCATTTATCAGTGCAAAGCAACAACACAAAGCAACTGTGTCTGGAAAGAACAGATGACTTAGTCGTGCTTGTTTTGAAAACAGAAAATATTAAAAATGGCCTGTAGGGGAGACTGGGGTAAGTTGAGCCACCCCTTATTGCTAGGAAACAGTAACAAAAATTGACCATGTGACCAAGTAATTAGGGGAAAGGCATCATTTCATGGAGTCTGTGAAGGTAAGAACCACATGGGTAAAGTGGTTAGACATTTATGTCCAAAAAAACATTTTTCACTCAAGAAAGTGAATTTAGTCTATTATAAGTTTCATGTGGATTGTGTTTAGACCAAAATAGATAAGTTTGAATTAGTTTTTATACATCAATGTTGGTATCTATGAGCAACAAAACCAGCTAGTAAACCTAGCATGAATGTGCACAATTTTAGCCGTGGGGGCTAATAAAGTCAATATGGTGGCTCTCAGGTAAGTTGAGCGATTTGGCCAGGGGTAAGTTGAGCCACCGGCTCCATGCCAAAATAGACAGAATGACACTGAAGAGGTACATTGACAAAAAAGAAAAGGTGCCTTTAAAGAAAAACAGGCTATGATGGAGTCGCCGAGGCAAAAAGGGTTTTCTCAGATGACATGGAGTTTGAGATTGCCAAACATATTAAAGATCTCGCAGATCAGTTTCATCGGGTTACTGGCCTAAAATGTAGAGAACTTGCCTACAAGTTCGCGAAGCAAAACAACATCCTGGTCCCAGACAGCTGGTGAAGAGAAGAACGAGCGGGTAAAAGATATTGAACATAGAGATCTATCTAAATATGATATTTGGAGGAAAAAAATCAAATATAATTGTTACAATAACTCTTCCCAGTTGGCATCTCGAAATGGGTCAGCATGACTGATGTCATTTAGGGCAAGTCACATACATTATACAATGTACGACCTTCTCATTCACTGTATTAAACAACTTAATTTTTCCAGGAGTGGATTGGCTTGAGTTGTTAAAAAAATGACACCATCTAAAATACGCATGGATTTGAAGAAGTGGCTTTTGTTTAATTCAGTACTACAGACATGCATAACTGGAATAGGAGGGAGGGAGAGAGGGGGAGGCGAGAAGGTGAGGTGGGAGGGACGGAGGGGGATGGCTCAACTTACCCCACTCCTATGCTCAACTTACCCCATACACGGGGTAAGTTGTGCCATGTAACCACTTTTTTTGGGCATGCTATGTTGTCAAAACAGTGATGTTTACACTCATTCTGATTGTTTGTAGGGATGCACAACATCCTGAAATATATGCAAATATGTAAGTAAGAAACAAAACTATAATTGCTTTGATCTAGTGATCCTGAATATGAAAAGTGGCTCAACTTACCCCGGTCTCCCCTAAGTATATTTGGTGATACAAAAAAAAGGGATCAAAAAAGCAAAATTCATCTTGGTGACATGAATGACTGTGTCAAAACTTCATGACATTTAGTAGTTGTTAGATATTTCAAACCGAAAATGTTGAATCAACCAACACAGCCATTTTTCATGCTGTGGCTAATGACCATGATGATAAGTCCTGTGCAGTTCTAAAGGATCCCTGTTGCAGGACATTGCACCGGCTCACCATCAGGGCTGAACACTGTGCTGAAGAGACTGTGGCTGCTAACGGAAAAATGGCCTCTACTGAAGCTGAAGGAAGCAGAGAGGTGAAGGAGCACAGCTTTGATCAGGTACGGCACTTGTCTGGGACCAAGGCCAAAGGAGGTGAACCTTGTTTTTTCATACAGTTACACCTCAGATTTCACAGTACATAGTGGTAAATAATGTCAAATCAGTTCAATGATAACCCAAAGTAGAGTGATAATCAGGCTTACGTCAAATACAAAAAGTATGTAAGACAAGCTTCAATATATCTGTATGGGGAAAAAAGTAGCGTTCTTAAAGGAGAAGTCCAGAATTTTGCACTTTGAGCAACATTCCTGGGTTGATTTCTCCTTCTCTGAGAATTTGAGAGAATTTGGCTTTCCCCTGCCTGGCTTAACAATGCTGTCTATGGCCATGTGTAAATCTGTCCTAAAACCACCTTAAACGTTCGCTTTCAAAGCCATGAAACTCACCCAGTGGTCAGTGGTGTTCGTTGATGTTCCCACATAAAAATTGCAGCAAACTGTGGTTTCCATCCGTGTTTTCGCTATTCATTCACTTTCGCTGAGCTAAAAGACTACAATGACTACAACCTTGTCGTAAACAACTCCCTTTCCGTTTCTGGTGACGGATTACCACCAACGGACAACGCAGCTTCCTATAGAAAATCAATGGATTAGACAAAATGTAAATAATTAATCATCATGGAAACCACCATTCGCTACGATTTTTATGTCGGAACATCAACGATCACCACTGACCACTGGGTGAGTTTCATGGCTTTGAAAAAAACAAACGTTTAGGCAGGGGTGAAAGTAGTTTTAAATTCTTGCCAGTACTATTACCAAAACCCTCATCTCTCTCTCACTTCATGCATTTTAAAATAGCAAAGTCAAAACTCAAACAAATAAATACATTTCAATTAGTGGTGGGACGCGATTAAAAAAAAAGTCTAATTAATTAGAGGCTTTGTAATTAATTAATCGCGATTAGTCGCATTTTTATCAAATAGAAATATTTGACACAGTAAGCACTGTTTTTCAATTCAGATAAATTCAGACAATAAAAATGTTTATTTTTGAGTTTGATAATTTGTCAGACGTAGACTTACTTATTTTGACTCTGAACCTCGTCATCTGGTCTATTGTGGGCCAGAGTGTGGCTAACAAATCAGAAATGTTGCTCGGGTTCAGCCTACTCGACATGCTGCTGTGTTGTGCTATGGCCTATTCAAGTGCTGGAATTTATTATTTACATGACTACGCCTGAACGCAACACAGGCTCCGCTCCAATTGAGTGTGTGTGCTGTGCTGCACTGAATCTTTTAGTGGTACGCAGTACCGGACCGTACCGGCTTACTTTCACCCCTGCGTTTAGGGTGGTTTTAGGACAGATTTACATAAACAACCCAGGAATGAGGCTCAAAGTGCAAAATACTGGACTTATCCTTTAACTGAAAGAGGTGAAGAGAGGGAAGAAACGGAGATGTAGGAGATGTAATAAACGAGTCAGCAGAAGAAAAGAAAGGAAAAGTAAAAAAGGCCACTATACACTTAAAAAATGCCCATCAGGAGAAGCAAAATTAATTAATAAATAATTCTCTCATTAAAAAAAATAAGATATCAAATACAATGTAAAAGAGGAAGCTATGATGTAGCCAAAAGGCCAGAGGAATGAATTTTGCAGGGGCTCACAAGTTACTCTCCACTGCTTTATGCCCCAGTCTCTCAGACTGCAGGATGTGGTGGGGCAACCTGGGTGGACATGAAGGGCCTAACTGAATGTTGCAGAATCTGACAGCACAAAACTAAAGTAGATGATCCACCCTGAATCTGCCCCTACTTGCCTTTCATGGGAACCAAGTTATTTTGCACTCCCAGTGCAAAATAACTTTGATTTATTGACCACCTATAATTACCAGCACTACATGTGTCGTTATGTGAACACAAGTTCTACAGTTCCTGAGAAATGGTGAGCAACATTCATTAAAATTATAATGATAAGTGTTGACAGGTGAGGGCCTCATTAAAATTAATAGCTACACAGAAATGGCAAGGATCCTCCTCTATACTGTTGATAGTGAAAGCAATGAATGTGGGCTTGCTGGCTTTGGTCCTGCTGGGCCCAGCCAATGACAGCTCACAGAGGTTGATGAGGTCCTCGGCAGAGTTTCTTGGGCAGACTTCGGCTTTAAGGTCACACAGCGCTGGAGGCTTGTGAAATGACATGAAAGGAGGTCACAGGAGATCAGAAACTAAATCTTCTCTGTATTAATGAAATATTTGACAGCGTCCGTTTAAACAGTTTATCCCATTAGGGGCCCTCCGTGGTCAGGCACCTGCATACTTGGTAGATCTTGTGTCTTGTCACTGTCCTGTTAGGTCACTGCGTTCTGCTGACCACCTTCTACTTGCTGTCCCTCGTACAAAATTCAAAACTAAAGGTGACAGATCCTTTGAGTCCGTTGCTAAACGCATCTGTTTAGGCGTGTGTTCCATTAATATTCTATTGTATTGCCTCTGTATTTCGCTGCATTTTATTTTTTGTAATTAGTTTTGTGTTTTTGCTATGATTGCTATGTTGTTTTTTATTATACTATCAATCAATTAATTTGATTTATAAAGCCCAATATCACAAATCACAATTTGCCTCAGAGGGCTTTACAGCATATGACATCCCTCTTTCTTTTGGACCCTCACAGCAGATAAGGAAAAACTCCCCAAAAGAACCCTTTAAAGGGGAAAAAAATGGTAGAAACCTCAGGAAGAGCAACTGAAGGAGGGATCCCTCTTCCAGGACGGACAGACGTGCAATAGATGTCGTACAGAACAGATCAGCATAATAAATTTACAGTGTTCCATATGACACAATGAGACATAAAGAGAGACAGAGAGAGAAGTTGAGACAGATAGCAATGATAATAGCTTACAATGACATTAGTTTAGGTAACAATATTATAGTCATAATTATGGTAATTGTGGTACAATACGTTGTAGGTATATATTAATATATGATAGTATATGTATGTGACAATAATCATATGTGTATAATAACAGTACAAGTATGACTAATAGTAACAGCAGCAGTGGGAGGCATCAGGCAGGACCACGGCAGCAGCACAACCACGACACACCATCCAGGCACAGCTGTGATACGAGTTAACCTGCGAGACAGTGGAGCACAAAGGCTCCGGAGAACAAGCAGAGTTAATGACATGCAGTAGAGCACAGTTAGGGAGATGCAGTAACAGGACATGAATGTTAAAAAAAGGAGAGAGGGAGAGAGAGAGAGAGAAGAAGAGAAGGGGGCTCGGTGTATTATAGGAGGTCCCCCGGCAGACTAGGCCTATGTCAGCCTAACTAGGGGCTGGTCCAAGACCAGCCTGAGCCAGCCCTAACTATAAGCTTTATCAAAAGCAGGAATTGCGCAAATTTGCAGGAAAGCCCAATCCCTCTTCTTTCCGCATTGGCAGTATAAAAACAAAATCGGGGAGGGCGGCAAATTGCCGCCTGCCTTCTTGTGTTTATACAGAATGCGCCTTTTTCGGGGCAATGGAGGGCGTGAGCTAGTAACAGAATGTGCAGCTCAGCGTGTGACGTTAACAGTGACGTACCGAGGAAAGCCGCGGCTGGTCAGTCCTTCAGCAATTCTCTCGTACATTGGCCGGTCCTTCACGGTTCCCGTCATCTGACGGTTAATGGCCTTCTCATTACCGAGGGCAAGGAGGGCGCGCAATTCTTTATCTCTCCAGTTGCTCATCTTCTGGTTTGCGTCTCCTTAGTGCTGCTAGATACTCATTCCTGCTATCAGCTGTTTCCGGGTTTGAAGTCCACACCAGTGGGTCGAATGTTCGGCGTCTTCAACAGCCCCTCCCACAAGTCATCAACAGACCCTCCCGAGGCGGAAAGCCGCCTCGCTCTGTTCCTACTAAAACCGTTCCGCCGATATGACTACCCTACGAGGCGGAAAATTGGGCGCCTCAGATCAACTCGCCAATCCGGCTCTGTGTGTGTAAACGCTCGCAGCTGGCCGGCAAATCGGCCGAACATTCACGGAAAATCTGGCAGTGTAAAAGGGGCTAAAGAGGAATGTCTTAAGTCTTGTCTTAAATGTGTCTGCCTCCCGGACCGAAACAGGAAGATGATTCTACAGAAGAGGAGCCTGATAGCTGAAGGCTCTGGCTTCTGTTCTACTTTTGGAGACTTTAGGGACCACGAGTAACCCTGCATTCTCAGAGCGCAGTGTTCTGGTGGGATAATAGGGCACTATGAGCTCTCTGAGATATGATGGAGCCTGATTATTTAGAACTTTGTAAGATAGGAAATTCAATTCTGGATTTTTTTTAATTTTATATATACTCCCGCAAGGAGAAATTCAAGGTTTACACTCTGTTGTACATATACACACAGGTCCGAATACACACACATGCACAAACGGGACCTACACATGCATTAAATGGAGGGATGTCAGAGTGAGGGGGCTGCCTATGGACAGGTGCCCCGAGTTACTGGGGGGGTTCGGTGCCTTGCTCAAGGGCAACCTCGGCAGTGCCCATGAGGTGAACTGGCACCTCTCCAGCTACCAGTCCACGCTCCATATTTTTGGTCCAGGCTGGGACTTGAACCAGCAACCCTCCGGTTCCCAAGCCAAGTCCCTATGGACTGAGCTACTGCCGCCCTACTGAGCTACTGCCGCCCCGTGATTATATTTTTTGTATCTTAACCATGTGAAGCACTTTGTGAGTCCTCTCTGTGAGAAGTGCTATATAAATAAAAATTTACTTACTTCACTTACTTACTAGACTTATGCATTACCATAACAACAGTAACACAGCTCTGAGAGCACCACAGACGACCAGCAGCAGTGACCAGAACATGGTCCTTTGCCAGTTTCCACATGTACTGCTAAATGGGTTCATGAAAGCACCGAGCCCGAGGCATGGCTGCAGAGGACTGAACCCTGGTCTCTGGTTAGCAGTGTAATACCTCTATGTTTCCCAGATAGTCTGAAATATTTTTAAGCATAAAATGTGATGCAGAAGATGAGCAAAAATCTCAGGCTAATATCCACTGCTTTATGCCCTAGTCTCTCAGACTGCAGGATGTGGTGGGGCAGTCTGGGTGGACATGAAGCACCTAACTGAATGTTGCAGAATCTGACAGCTCATCTGGACTAACATGCCCTCCATGGGAACCAAGTTGTTTTCCACTCTGTACCCGTTGTTCAATTTAATTGACTATTCAACTTTAATTACCACTACTACATATGTCAGTGATGTGAACACAAGTTCCAGAGTTCCTGAGAAATGGTGAGCAACATTCATTAAAATTATAATGATAAGGGCTGATAATTGCAGGCCTCGTTAAAATCAATAACCAATGAGAGAGGGCAAGGATCCTCCTCCACACTGTTGATGGTGAAAGCAATGAATTTGAGCTTGCTGGCTTTGGCCCTTGTGGGCCCGGCCAATGACAGCTCACAGAGGTTGATGAAGTCCTTCTGCTTCAAGGTCACACAGTGCCAGACGCTCCCGAGATGACAAGAAGGGAAGTCACAGGAGATCAGATGAAGAGGGAGAAAACTGTAAAGCAGGCCTGATTGCCCTCTGCATCAACTAAATTTCCTCTGTATTAATGAAATATTTGACAGCATCCTTTTAAACACTTTGTCCCATTAGACGTACTAGACTTATGTACTACCATGAAAACAGTATAACAGTTCAGAGAGCACCACAGACGACCAGCAGCAGTGACCAGAACATAGTCCATTGCCAGTTTTAACGTGCACTGCTAAATAGGTTCATTAAAGCACTGAGCCAGAGATACATCTGCAGGGGACTGAACCCTGGTGTCTGCATTTAAATATTAAAATCAGTTTAAACACATAATAACTATAACTAATATTCTAGTGTCAGTTTGATTTATACTGTCAGTCTTACATCCTCTGACTGCAGGATTTTACTGAGGCCTAATTATGAGTATGTCAAATATCCATTATTTCCATGTAAAGTTTGACTGTAGGCTGTGACTGGAGTCATATAAAGCTCTTACATTTCCTCTTTCACATTTCCTCAGACAATTGGGATTTTTTTCTGCTTCAGGGCCTGATTATTTCAGTAAGTATCCGATTTCAACTGTGACTGTAGAAAAATCTGTCTTGATTCTCTAAAGGGCTTCTATGAATATCTCTGAAGGGTGCAGCTTCACTCTGCTGCATCTACACAGTGACAGAATAGGAAACAGGAAGAGATTTAAAGAGCACCATAGGCCTTAGCTGACAGAGGTCTCGACTTGAGCCTGAAAATAGTTCCCTGCCCATTCATTTAGTGCTGTTGTTGCACTATGTCACAACACTTTAGGAATGTGTTGTAGATGTGCAATAGGCCAGCCCAGTACACACTGGACACTAAAGGGAATCACACAAAAAGATTAGTTAAGTCATTTTTGCCCATCGCTACATTCAGGCAGAAGTGTACTTTGTTGCATTGTCACTCTCGTCATTTCTAGTCTGACCACACACACACACACGCACACACACGCACACACACACACACACACACACACACACACACACACACACACACACACACACACACACACACACACGAACATGTCTTTATGTTCTTGTGAGAACCGTGTGCTCTGAATCCTCTGTGTGGACCATCACTTCCACTGGAGTTGGAATGGTGCAAAACATTTTGCCATCACCAGGTGGGAGTAGAGAGTGAAACACACACAGTTTATTTTTTGAACTGTTGATGATTTATCTTCCATGCGTGACGTCTCAGTTAAAGCTTGGTGACATATTTATAGCGTGTGAAGTGCTACAAGAGTAACAGTGAAGATCAAGTTGTCAAGTTGTCATTTCTAATGTATTGTGTTTTACACATTTCCATCTGCATATTAAAAACATCATTGTGAAGCATTATCTTGTCAGACCATTTCATCTTCTTTTCTTGCAAATTTTTAAATCAGTTTTCTCTCTGGTCCATCTTTCCTGCTATATCTGTTTAAATTTATCAGATTTTGTTGTTATTTATTTTTTTATTTGTTACGTCTACAATTTCTGTCAAAGCTGATGCCCTGACACATCATCTCGCCTTAGCACCATGAATAAAATATACGACACTGCCACCTACTGAATAAAACACATTTGTACACCAAAAGAATATCACATGATTGAACTTCTGCAACTCTTGCTGCCACACTCATTCAAAATATCATGCTGTACATTCCAGTAGCAACACTGCCATATTATTTAGTGTGCCAGATAAGATTGTCACTGTGTTCTGAGTCTTATACTTTTTCCTTTTACTCTTACTGCAGCTGCCCTTACAAAGTACGTACGTAATTATAACTTTTAAGTTATAACTGCATACATTGCACATTCCAACATATTGTATGCACAACAGTAAAATAATGCATTTATTTGTCAGCTATTTTCATAGCTATGTCCTTTTGTTGGTGGTAATCTTTATGATCACTTTCTTCACTTAAACACTTGATAATTATAAGATGCTGTAGCAAGGTAATGATGATAATAATGATCTCTCAGACACCTCATGTGTAGACTTAACCAGCACTTTATTTTGATGAAAAAAATGTGGTCACAGTGTACAGTTGACCTTAGTGACATCCAATGACAAATCAGCCAAATTACTTTTACATTAGTATGCACCATGTTTGTTTTCTCCTCTATAGCACATTATGGTAATGCAGACAAGTGCAAATTATCACATTTTGTGGACGATGCATGTGTTTAATTTCTCAGTACAGCAGCTTCACATTTTGTATTTAACCTTTGTAACGAGGGAAATTCTTTTAATAAAAAGAGTAAAACAAGGACAAGGACAGAAAGAAACACAGGACCATTGAAGCAATGACTCTCTCTGTGGTTACAGGAGCCTCCTGTCCTATGAAACTGAGCATACTTTGCTCTGTGTGATAAGTACCTGTTTTTCACACAAGATGAAAGAAATACAGTTCACTTAAATGTTTTGTCTTCCTTTTAGTAGTCACCTATATTTCTTACATACAGATTAAATTAAGCAAAACAAAGGTACCTATATTTATTTATACTTCATTATGACAGTGAGTCATAAGGCACAGTTAACTTCTAAAGTGTTACAATCATAATGCAAAATAATATATTTACCCTACAGTAACTGATTTTGATAACATATCCTGTATATTCACTGACAAAGTAAGAAGATTTAAGATGTAGATTATGATTTCAAACCACATTTTTCCCACAGTTAAATCAATCAGATTATATAAAAATCACAGATCAGCATAAAATGATTACATGCAGTAGTTTCCTTCCACCAAAGTATCAGTTAAAACACTTTTGTTAATATGAATTAGGCCAACAGCTGAGGAGGTCACACCTCCTGATATTCAAATGGCAACACTATTTTCGACATATTCTGGATCCATGTATGTGTATGGGATGTCCAGACTCTTGTTTCTGATTTTGATGTGCGCACTTAACACTTGAAGCTTTCCTTGAAAAGCCTTTATCAGCTGGCAGGGAATCTCCTCAAAGAAAAGTTCCTGTGGGTACTGGCCAAGACAGACCTGATGAGATTAAAAATATATTTAAAAAGATGTTGTTTTTTTACCATTAACATTTAAATGTTTATCAGTTGTGGACTACAGGCAAATAATTATAGAGTTGTGAGCAGGATTTTTTTAGTGGGTCAAAGAGGGTATTTTTGCTGTAATGACATATTAACCTTCTTAACACAACTTGACCATAAATGTGTTTTATGTAATTACAAATTTTCAGAGGCTTTGGACACTTACAAAGTCAGAGGAGGGCTTGCTGAGTAACCACAAGATAGCCATTCCATTAGCTGTTGTGCCCTTGTCAGGTAACGTGTCCATCATAGTGGCCTCACTTGTTGACCCCTTTGAGGTTGGAGGAGGACGGTGCAGGCTGGTGGGAGCGTTGGGCATCCAGCCACCATAGTCAAACTGCAATAAATGATTGGCAAATGACTGATTCATACTCTTTGAAGCCATGTCATATCAGTCAGTTGGTCAGTCAATCCACCACTTTTGATCCACACTGAAAAATTTCAACAACTACTGGATGTATTCCCATGAAATTTGGACTGCAATTAAGATTTATACAGACATCAGTGGTCCCCAGAGGATGAATCCTATTAACTCTGGTGATCCCCAGACGTGTAACATTAACATTTTTGGTTTTCAGAGAAATATCTTGACAACTTTGTGCTGGCTCGCCATTAAATTTGGTTCAGACATTCATGTTGACCTCATGATGAATCTGCCTTCAAGCACAGCTATAGGACCTGATACATATTTAGATTGCTTCTCCCTGATTTCTCTTCAACAATTGACCTCAATGATTCCTTCATCCAAGTCATCAACGTGTCTCTTGGACCCCATCCCAACTAGGCTACTTAAGGAAGTCTTACCTTTAGTTAACACTTACATACTAGACATGATCAATATATCTTTATTAACAGGCTATGTACCACAGTCTTTTGAGGTAGCTGTAATTAAACCTCTGTTAAAAAAAAGCCCACTCTGGATCCAGAGGTGTTAGCCAACTACAGACCAATATCGAATCTTCTCTTTCTTTCAAAGATCCTTGAGAAAGTAGTCGCAGACCAGCTGTGTGACTTTCTCCATGATAATAATTTATTTGAGGAATTTCAGTCAGGATTTAGGGCCCATCATAGCACAGAGTCAGCACTAGTTAAAATTACAAATGATCTTCTGATTGCTTCAGACCAAGCACTTGTTTCTGTACTTGTTTTACTACATCTTAGTGCCGCATTTGACACAATTGACCATCAAATTCTGCTACAGAGATTGGAACATTCAATTGGCCTTAAAGGTTCTGCACTAAGCTGGTTTAAATCTTACTTATTCGATCATTTTCAGTTTGTTCACGTTCATAATGAATCATTTTCATGTACTAAAGTTTGTTTTAGAGTACCTCAAGTTCAGTGCTCAATCCAATTCTATTCACTCTATATATGCTTCCCTTAGGTAACGTCATTAGAAATCACTCTGTATACTTCCATTGTCATGCGGATGATACATAGTTGTATTTATCGATAAAGCCGGAAGAAACTGATCAATTAACTAAACTTCAGAAATGCCTTAAAGATATAAAAACCTGGATGAGCTCCAATTTCCTGATGTTAAATTCAGACAAAACTGAAGTTATTGTTCTTGGCCCCAAACAGCTTAGAAACTCTTTATCTGAAACTCTGGCAGAGGAGTACAAGTGCGCCAAAGTCAGACTGGAGATGATGCTACTGGATTCAAGCGATCCATTTGTAGCCCAAGCTGCCCTCATCCTGGCCACTGGGAGGAAGTGGACCCCACTGGCTGCAACTGAACAAGCAAAGGCAGCACTGAGGCACAAGGACATCGTGGGCCGAGTGCAGGAGGGGAGGAGTGGTCTCGGCCTTGGCACCAGTACACCGGTGTGGAGCAAGACCAATACATCTGAGAGACGCAAGCTGGTGGTCCAGGAGGTACGTCAGGAAGAGGAAGCAAGAAGGTGTGCCCAAGCTGTTGCGCAGGCAAAGCAAGGGCAGTGGATGGCATGGGAAGGAGTGGAGAAGAGAAAGATCACCTGGAAAGAGCTGTGGGAGATGGAGGCATTCAGGGCAAGCTTTACCATCAGAGCTGCATACGATGTCCTGCCTTCTCCCGCAAACCTGAACCAGTGGTATGCCAAAGACCCCAAGGGCCTGATGTGCCCAAGTCCAGCAACACTGAAGCACATCTTGGTGGGGTGCAGCCTCACTCAAGGCCGTTACACCTGGCGGCACAACCAGGCATTAAAGTGTCTTGCCGATGTGCTGGAAAGTCAACGGACGAGGGTGAATGCCCTTCCACCTCCAGCCTGCTGGCAGCCAAGACCGTTTGTTCGGGAGGGTGAGGGTCAAACCAGCCTCACCACCATTCGACCAGGCACCGGACAGCTGGGCAAAGCACGGGACTGGAAGCTGCTGGCAGACCTGGGCAAGAAGCTCTGCTTCCCAGCTGAGATTACAGCCACCAACCTGCGACCAGACCTTGTTCTCTGGTCAGCCTTGCTCAAGCTTGTCTACATCATCGAGCTCACCTGTGCCCTGGGAGGGTGCAGTGGAGGAGGTCTACGAGCGGAAGATGCTGAGGTATGCTGAACTTGCAGCCAATGTGCAACAGCAAGGCTGGAGTGCAAAGGTACGCCCAGTGGAAGTAGGCTGCAGAGGGTTCATAGCCACCTCAACATCCAGGCTACTCAGAGAGATGGGAGTGCAAGGGAAGGCCCACCAGCAGGCAGTCAAAGATCTCTCCAGGGCTGCTGAAAAGGGGAGCCAGTGGCTGTGGATCAAAGAAAGGACTCCACCTGGGCCTTCAAGTGAGTCGATGGCACCTAGGGAGTGAACCTGGGACGCTGGGATTCACTGCTGAACCCTCTGGAGGTGTCGTGGGCCTATCAGCGAAACACCCAAGAAGGAGGGCGCCCACTTGACAACCCAAAGGGTGCAATCACTCAACTGACCATCCCATAGAGTCTCATCGGTGCCGAAAGTGCACATGGATAGAAGGATATCAACATCCAGTCCTACATAACAGATCAGAGATATAGTTTCTCTGGATGGCATTGCTCTGGTATCTAGCACCACCGTAAGAAACATCGGTGTAATATTTGATCAAGATTTGTCTTTTAATTCCCATTTAAAACAAACGTCTTGGACTGCTTTTTTTCATCTGTGTAAAATTGCGAAAATTAGGACTATGCTGTCACTAAAAGATGCTGAAAAATTGGTCCACGCTTTTGTTACCTCGAGGCTGGACTACTGAATTTCTCTATTATCAGGTAGCTCTCATAAGTGCCTAAAGACTCTCCAGCTAATCCAGAACGCAGCGGCACGTGTACTGACAGGAACTAAGAAACAAGATCACACTTTCCTGTTTTAGCTTCTCTGCACTGGCTCCCTGTAAAATCCAGAACTGAATTTGAAATCCTTCTCCTAACTCACAAAGCTCTAAATGTTCAGGCTCCATCATATCTTAGAGAGCTCATAGTGCCCTATTATCCCACCAGAACAGGAGCCAGAGCCTTCAGCTATCAGGATCCCCTTTTGTGGAATCACCCTCCCATTTCAGTCCGGGAGGCAGACACCGACTCCACTTTTAAGACTAGACTTAAGACTTTCCTTTCTGATAAAGCTTATAGTTAGGGCTGGCCCGGGCTTGTCTTGGACCAGCCCCTAGTTAGGCTGACATAGGTCTAGTCTGCCGGGGGACCTCCTATAATACACTGAGCCCCCCCTCTCCTTCTCTCTCTCTCTCTCTCTCCGTTGCTAACATTCATGTCCTGTTCCTGCATCTCCCTAACTCGGCTCTACTGCATGTCACTAACTCTGCTTGTTCTCCGGAGCCTTTGTGCTCCACTGTCTCGCAGGTTAACTCGTGCCTGATGCCTCCCACTGCTGCTGTAACTGTTAGTCATACTTGTACTGTTATTATACACATATGATTATTGTCGCATACATATATAATCATATTATTAATATAATATCTGTCTCTCTTTATGTCTCATTGTGTCATATGGATCACAGTAAATTTATTATGTTGATCTGTTCTTTACGACATCTATTGCATGTCTGTCCATCCTGGAAGAGGGATCCCTCCTTCAGTTGCTCTTCCTGAGGTTTCTACCATTTTTTTCTGCCCATTAAAGGGTTTTTTTGGGGGAGTTTTTCCTTATCCACTGTGAGGGTCCTAAGGACAGAGGGATGTTGTATGCTGTAAAGCCCTCTGAGGCAAATTGTGATTTGTGATATTGGGCTTTATAAATAAAATTGATTGATTGATTGATTGATTGAATACTTGATCCCCTGACTGTTCGTCCAGCACAATCATCAGATTGAAATTTTCTCTGTCCAATACTGTGGTATATGACCAAATACCTGCAACACTAATTACGTGCCCATTAGCCTCAGCTGTACTTTGTGTTTTGTACGAATTAGCAAATGTTCACATGCTAAAATGATAAGCTGAGATTGTGATCTTAGTAAACATTACACCTGTTAAAATCTGCATGTTAGCATTGTCATTGTTAATATGTAAGTGTTTGTTACATGTAGTTCAAAGCATCACTGTGCCTAAGTACAGTTCAACAAACCTGTTAGCATGACTGCAGACTTGTTTATGTAATCAATCTCTATCCAGTTCAGAAAGAAGACTCCAAAGCTTCATCAGCCCAACCCACAAAAGTAGCAACATTATAATTGATCACCCTGGTGAATTAAAAGGCTTCACCTGTCCACTGTTCACAGCAGAGTGCTGTGCTGAGCAAGTGAAGATCACCATGGTGACAAACTTGACCAACTCAGCCACGGTGTCAAAGCTCTGTGGAATTCCTGAATAACAGGAAATAAACTGCATTAATTAAAGACGCCTGGGTGATTAAATTAAAGTTTGACCCATGTTTGTATGATCATTTAATATAAAATATATATATGCACATCTCTCATCATCATTGGGATCGATCTTTCCTTTGAAGCCCACCTGTGCCTTCTTGGGAAAGGAATCCATGTTCAAAAATGTCTTGAATCCACTTCTGCAGTTCAGAGTCTTTCTTGACCTCATCGTCATTCTTGTAGTAGAAGCCGAGCACTCCCTGCACATATCTTTGAGAAATATGAAAAAGTTCTGTAAAACACATTCCTAGTTGATATTTTTCATACATACTGCAGTAGTAAAACATAATAAGAGTTAGATGGCAAGATCGGTACAATAATGCTTTGATTATGGAGCTACAGCCAAAAGGTAGCTTAGCTTAGCTTAGCTTAGCATAAAGACAGGAAGCAGGGGGAACAGCCAGGCTTTAAAGATTAAATATATGCCCACCAGCACCTCCACATTTTACTAATGTACACATTGTATCTCTTTTGTTTAAGCAATACACAAACAGAAATGTAAAAATGACAAGGGCTTGTTTTAATGGAGTTACAATTTCTTTGTATACAGTGGCCATGATTAAAGAAATCTGTTTTGAGGAAACCAATTGTGTTACATAAGAGAACAAAAGCTAGCCAGTAGTGAAGGCAAGATTTGGGCTCTTATTTTCTGGTATCAGGATAATCCTACTACCTGTTGATGATTTTCCAAAGTTTGAGTCCATCATCCCTGTAGTAGAAGTTCGGCACGTCCTCCAGCCCACGCTCAGTGATGTCGTCTGGTATGCAGAGGGAGCTGTAGGTCACTGAGGACAGTGATCTCTGCAGGATTGTCATCATACCCTCTCCACCAGAGGCTGCAACCTAACAAACAGTCAGATATGTAAGGAGTATAGTCAGAGACAAGTACTGTACATGATATTGGAAAAAACAACAACAACAAGATTGTTTCGGTAATGGTCTACTGAGCGTGTTGATCTGTTTGTACCTTTGCAAAAACTCCAGTTTCAGATATGAGACGAACTCGAGCTAAGAAGTTGATTTCAAGAGTGTCACGAGTGTGGAGTACGAGGAGCTGAGAGACAGAGGGAACTTTGTTAGTAACAATATTACATGTTAACCAAGTCAGTAATCTTGATGCTACTTTACTATTTAGTAGTGTGAAATACTTAAAAATATATATGCACACTAAAACATTATGATTTGTCAACTTTGGAAGATACAAAATCAACAACATAACAAATTACAACTACAGTAAGTTCAGTATTCTCCCTTCAGTTACCTTGTACAGTGGATGCACCATGGACAGGTTGCGCAGCAGTGACACTGCAAACACTTCAGCCAGGAGATGAGTGCGCAGCAGGTGAGAGCTGAGTTGATGCTCGTTGAAATCTGCACTTCTCACAAAAATCTTGGCCGTCAACCAGTCGTACTCAGAATCAGTAGGAAGGAAGATGGGGTTGTGATCTGCTGGAGTCTGCTTCAGCTGCAGGAGAAGGAGGGAGGTGCTGTTCATTCAATCCATTTGATCCAATACCAGTACTGGTCAATAATATTTAAGAATTTTCTGTGATTGTATATTAAGCTATTTACCATGAGTTTCATCTGTTTTTCAGTTTAATACTTTTTTGGCCCCTTAAGGGAAAATTCATATTTTTATTGATGCCCAGGTCAGAGCACAGGGTCAACATGAGAACATCAGCTCTACTTTTATCAGTCGTTTATACATTAATACTTGTGTGTCATGTAAATAACATTGACTTGACTTTTGGTTGCGTCAGACTCAACTGTCAGCCTTGGATGTAACTATTGGAGGAACTTTTTTAGTGACCCCGGCCCAAGGCCGAGGTTGGTGGTGGTTGACCCTTAAATGGGATCAAGCACAACAATTTAGTTAACGACTTATATCACTGACAATACAGGTTATTGGTGTTTACATGATAAATAAATGCATTGCTATCATTAAAACACATTTAAATGTACCGTCTGATACTCCCACCCTCGCAGGTATTGTGAAAAGGTGTGGTGAACGCACAAAACACACAAACGCTGCTAATGTAAATCCCACTAAATTGTGTCCGCCTGCCCATATTTCCTACTTGCTGGCCTGGTCAAGATATAGTGACAGTTTCAGAAAATATGAAAATTATTTTGTTTTTTTGTTTTTTACAAAAGTTACATATAAAACTACATCTTTAATCAACACTCTTACATCTTGGCTTTTCGCCATATTTGAGTGTTAATCTCACCTGAATAGCAATTGGCATCAGCTTATCATCAGGTGTTTTGTGGAGCAGGACGAGGGGAGCCATCAAGTACTGCTGCTTGTTATTGATAGTGTTTGCTGTTACTCCATCCAAGTGCTTGTAGTCACACAGGAATATGTTGCCTTTCTGTTTTAGTGAGGATGAGAAATGATTTGACTCACATGCGTACAGTGTGAATAGTACATAAACTAAGTGATTTAGTTTAACAGACCATCGGGCAAAACATCAGACATCAGAACAACAGACTACGATCAATCAAGGACAAAACAATCACCTTCATCTCATCTGCCAAGTGAAACTGACCACTGGGGAAGACCATGTCGTCAGTGACAGGAAAGTTAGTAGGCAGAGCTGAACAACGTTTGATCAGCATGGGGTTGACACCATTTAGAAACTGATAGCCAAAAAAGGCATCCTCCTTCCAGTGTTCCTGGACGTAGTCTGGAAAAGAGTGGAACTTTCAGTGAGTTTCAAACTTTGGGCTAGAAAATCTTGCTCAACCTGCGTTATCAGCTTAACAGTACACTTCATGTGAGACTGGACCATGGTGAACAATGTGCTACTCAGAATTTTTATCTAATCCCCTTTTCTTTTTCTTTGATGGCATGGTAATTATTTTATCTTGTTTCATATCGTGGATCTTCTTTGGATTTTTTATTAACTTTATTACTTGTTTTGTAACGAAGCACTTTGTAGCTTTGATTAGAAAGGTTTCAGTTCAGTTTCAGATTCAATTTATTATCCCTCTGTAGATTAACAGGGCCAAAGGTTCAGTGAAATGTATTTGGACAAGAGAACAGGTCAGTTCAGCAATAAAAGCACTAGTTGCAATAAAGATCAAATAAGATAAAGTGACCATAAGATGTAAAATAATAAAAAATATATCAGGGCAGCCTAAGCTGCCAGGACCCTATTGTTATCCTGCATGTTCTTCTTTCTTCTTCTTCTTACGAGGAAATCCTACTTCCCATGCGCAAAAAATCACCAAACTTTGCACAAAGGTCCAGTCCCATGCCAGATTGCCTCAGCTGCAAAAACAGGCCAATAGTCCTGATGGTGGCGCTACAGCAAGCATCTAAAGTTCAAAATTTACAGATGTGCAACTTTCACCAAAATGTAGCCCCAATACTGAAGGAACTTTTGTACATTTAAACCTATTGTAAATAATGAAGTCCATCACTCAATTTTTGCTCAATTGACACCAAACTTGCTACAGAGCATCTTCAGACTGTCCTACACAAACGATCCACACAGATCTATCAAAAATTGAGCCTACAGTGCATCAAAATGTTTGACTGTAAATGGTATTACAAACATATACTTGCAAATTCTTGCTAAATACATTTTCAATGTTCATTTAAAAAAAAAGACAAAATTTTGGAGTCATGGTAGATGATGTTTGGACATTATCAAAAAAATTTTTTACAGCATTTTGAATTTCGCTCTTATGCGAACAATTGACCTACGACTAAGCCCCGCCCCCTCCACTCACTCGGACAAACTGTCAACATTCTGTGACAGGCACTATGGCAAGTGTCACAGTAGGAGACATTTCACAGGAGACAATTGATGAATTTTGGAGACAGAAAGATTATATATCATCTCAAAGTCACCAAAAGGGCATTAACTATGCATTGGAGGGTTATCTATCTATAAAGCAAGAAATCTCTGTCTGTGTGTCTGTGGCTCGCATATCTCTCTGACTATTTGTCAGATCAACCTGAGCTTTCGGATATGGCTTGCGCATGGCACGATGGTGTGCATCCTTCATTTTGAAGTTTTTTGGATTAATATTCACAACATTATCATTAAAAGTTAAAATCCCATAGACCTCCGTGTAACCAGTCAGCCTAGTGCACTCTTGCTCGCAGCTGTAGCCACGCCTCACGGAATAAAAGATCAAAGTATCCTACTGCTATACCACTCTGCGTCACCCAAAACTTTGCACAGGTTTACCCCGGATGTCCACTGGATCCGTCACGTGTGCGATTCACCAGAAGTGGCTTGGCGCTCCACTCTGCTCCGCTAAAAATACGCGCCGGGTCTATTTTTTTGACGGAAGCCGCGCGACGAAGCGTCAATTTCCACAGACCAAATGAGTCAAACAGGAAGTCAGGCGCAAAATAAAAACACCCATGAACACTCCGGAGCGTATTTCACATCGCTGCAACAGCATGATGTCAAAGTTCGTGGACCCCGGCAGGTAGAGACATCTTTTCTTTGTTTGTTGATGTTTTTATACCTCCAGTGTTTCCGCAAATTATCGCGTGACATCATGATCTCGCGATCCGTCAATTCCAGCCGCTCGCGTGCGCGCTGCTATAGATACGCTTCCAGTGGACATTGACGCCCGGCACAGGACGGAGGAGTCCGTGCCACGGCCGGACCACGCACGTGACGGATCCAGTGTACACCCGGGGTTATGGCATTCCCTTTCGTCCCTCCAAGGAATAGATGAAGTGGTGCAGTTTGCATTAACATGACATGTTTCAGTAATCTCATGGTAAGTAGTATTTCTTAAGTTTCACCACGCTGTTCTCATCTGCTCATGGTGTTTGCTGACATGGCTACAACATGGTTAGATTGACTAAAACATTGCCTAAACTTCCCATACCAAAGTATGGCTAGGTCGGAAATGTTTGTTTTTCCTTTCAGGCGTGCAGGGTTACGTGCTTGCTAGCTACCATTTCAAGATTGTTCGCCTATGGAAAGCTAGGAAACCTAATGATGTTGCGTGTCTCTCCATATCTCAATGTACGTTCATGTCTTACCCAATGTACAGTTTCTCTATTAACACTATGTAACAGTATGTGCACCTCTTTGTACATCCAACCATCGAACACAGCCTCATTTGGCCATACATGAAAAATCTACTTAAGCTTCCACTTTTCTATAGAAATACATACTGCACTGCACTAATATTAATAATTTTATTGTTGAGAAGGTCGCTGAAAAGCTTCAGCTCCAGGCAAAAATTTACAGGTCACAGTGTAAACGTGATAAACCGCATCTCGTTGCCAGACAACAAGATAGAGGATCAGCATTGTTCATGCACTGCAGGGTAAGAAATGTGATTTACCTTCAATTAATTAACCTAACTTGACGTGACTTGTCCACTATGTGGACCTGCTGCGGGGGAGAGATCAGCTGTCTTGTACAAGTCAGGCTCAGCAGTGGCATCGGCCAAGAGGCAAGCGGATCACAAGCGGCCAACCTATCACGTCTGTCATTGTTGCCAAAGCAAAGGCTAACGGAAAAAGAAGCCGGTCATCTGCTCCTACAACCCAGTAAACTCCCAGTAAACAAAGTGACATGATGTACAATGCAGCCAAGAGCTAACGTTAGAGATGTTAAAGATAACTTTAAATTTCTTTCCAGCAGAGTGACAATATGTTGCCTCAAATACTATGTTGACTTACCTTAAAACAGATGTAGACATCCTTATTAATTTTATACACGTTTAGTTGGAGTTGTGGTCGACCACATTACTTTATCCAAAGCAGACACTTATCTCGGTTGAGATGTGGCTTGGGAAAGGGTAACAAATACACCCCGTCGCCCAGCCTCTCAGGATACCTAGTGTCAGAGTTGCATGTATCCCATGCACACCGTTTGACCATTTTAAACTTAAAATGTCAGAAAAAACACCTAAAAACGAACGAAAACTGACAAACTGCAATACATTTCAATGGACGTGCAAGCAGAGAATGTCCGAGTGTATTGGGTTGGCTATGTGCACTGTGATTGGCTCATCGCGTTTCAGGGCGGGGCTTAGCCATAGGTCAATTGGAGTCAATGCAAAAATGGCATTTCAACTCAACTATTCCATCAGACTATCATGATGGTACCTGATATTACAGTCCGTTTGTCTGGCAACACCCGACTGATAGCAGCAATATCAGGCCATTTCTCCCTGGAGTCAGCCAGTCCCTGTAGTTTCAGCTGAAGCAGCCTAGAAAATAGAAAGCAAAGAGTAATTTTATTATGTTTCATTTTGATAGATAGGTGCATAGTTACATAGATAAATAGATATCTAACAGAATTCGAGGACTTTACCCTGCCAATAGAGTGTACACAAACTCTATGTCCTTGGTGAAGGTGAAGCGGATATCAGGAGGCAGATCAGAATAGCTCTCTGCCTTCATGCAGTGGGGTATTCCCTTCGCGTACACATGCCAGCTGGGTAAAAACAGAGATGAGGGGGTGATGAACTTTGGATAGTCTACCAGTGTATATGCAGTTTTAGTTTAGAGTACAAAAGCATAATATACTAGTCACATATTCAATATTGAAATTTTGCAAAATGTGTTATAGTATAATCTATTGTAATAAACTCAGGTGTAACAATGTCACATGGTAGTTAATTTATCATTATATATCGGGATATATTCAATTAAAGGTGGGTTTGGATGCATGTTATTTTTGGGCTCCATGAAGTTAAAATGTGAATAAACCCTGAGCTCTCACCGATACTCTTTGTCTCGCTGCTCCAGCTCCTGTTGCCGAAACTCCCTGCCATGATGATGCTTGTCGTCAAAGCCTGTCAGAGCTTGAAGGAAAGAACCAAAACAAGTTTTTTTTTAATATATACAGTATGTTTTAATAAATTTACTCCAGCCTCCTTACTGTCCCCCTTGCAGAACTTGTCCTTCTTCTATGTCTTATATAATCAGTGAAGAAAGGATGTCAAATAAGTAAATTTCCACAAACCTGTTCCCTCTCTGAAACAGTGCACCTTGGTGTCAGTGATCCAGCTGTAGATGGGAAAGTTGTAGGTGTCTCCCTCAGGGGATTTCACTTCCACCTTGGCCGGGAACCAGTTGTCTTCAAATAAGAAGTGCTGTTTGTCTAGCTCTATCAGTTCCACCTTTCCAATGGAGGCAGGGCAGGACACAGTAAAAGTAGACACCTGGAGTGATGACAGAGATGGTTCAAGAACATTTCAAGAGATAAAGAAAAAGTGTATTTGATAACCAAGAACAAATGATTAACAACAACTAGCAAATATTAGTGAGTGTAGACGTGTGGACAAAATACAACTTGAGCAATGTGTGCACTGTATAAACTACAATTTTTTTGAAAGCTCATTTTGGTGATCTTCTGTTTTTTTTTTCACCTTTGTGGCAGCAGGTTGAAGATGTGCAGAGCAGCACATATCCTGTTACTGCCCACCTGAGCTAAAGTGCCTATAGTCTTATGCAGGTAAAGTTAAGGAAACATGGTACATATTTAAATATAGAAAGGAACATTTCTGACTTACTGATCCTCCGATGAAGGCAAACGGCCCTTTGAGGCTTATGAGCCACGAGCGTTTGCTCTTCTTATCTGTGCCCACCAGCTTAATATGGACCCAGTTTTCGGTGCCAGCACTGGCGAGATTGCCAGTGTGTACAGTTACTTCATAATCCACCATTTTACTCTGGTAAACAGGAGAAACCTGGTGGGGAGAGAATAATAATAACCTTTCCCAACACTTATCAGGTTAACTGTCAAGAGCCTGAACCCTCAGGTTTATGAAGTTTGCCAGTATGCACTGTCACATCATAGTCCGCCATTTCACTCTAGAAAACAAAAGAAACCTGGTGGGGAGAGAATCATGATAAGCCTTCTCAACACTGGGTTAACTCTAACTAGATGAACCTTAGTGTAAAAATGCTTGTAAATACTGGTATTACAATACAATGATATTAGCAAATGGTATTATAATAACTAAATGTTAAATTTGTTTTTAAGCATCTCTCACCTGTTAATGAGACCAAGAAGTTCCTCTGATTAACTGCTCATTTCATGAAAGTTTGCCCTCTGACTCCTCTTTTTATACACACAGTTTTGTGGGAGTGTCTAGCAGTAATAGTAAACAGATCGCTCTGCTGGTGACATGTTGGACATGTATGGACAATAACTACACCTGTAAAATGACAGGAAGATAATTCAAATAATATTAAAATAGTTTTTTCACCATGAAATCTGAGATCATCAACGTCAACTAAAAATGTGAAATCTGATTAAATGCTAAGGCAGTCTATCTGGATTTATTAAAATCAAAGTCAGAGTCAACAACTGTAACATGATCGCAACTAACTTCTATAACATGGAAAATACACACAGTAGAATATACAGCACTGGCCATCCTGCTGCTCCCAGTCAGAGGCTTTTGGTTTGCCAGTCCTCTTGCACCCAGTTTTAAGCCATTGATAAGAAAAAGAAAAAACCCTTGTTTTCAGCTTTTTGACAAAATCAGCTCATCCAATGGGTTTTTAAATTGTGCATTTAGCTTAAAAAGCAAGAGAATCATCTTAAATTCTTTAGTTTTCACTTTGTTTGAAAAATGGCCACTTCTGAAATATGTGGCTTTCTTTGAACAGCAAACACACACACATACTGTGCACCCAGTTGTTGTCAGCTGTGACAAAGACACTTTTGTAACTTAACAAAAGATGCTCTTTTGTAACAACAGCTTTAATTTTAAAAAAGACAGTAATTGTGCCATGAAAATCTCATACCATTGCAACCTCAGTTGGACACAATCCAAGGCACTTCAAACAAGTTCCAGAGTTCCTGAGAAATGCTGCAAAATAGTCCTTCAAATAGGGATTACTGTAAAGAGGTGAGGACCTGACAGGTTAATTTACTGACTACACAGAAATGGTAAGGATACTCCTCTACACTGTGGGTGTCAACAGCATTAATTTTGGTCTTGTGGTCTAAATGCTAGCTCACAGAGGTCAAGAGAGTCCTTGGCCGAGATCCCCAGGGTTACCTCAGCTACCTCACCATAACAGAAACTGCTAGTTCCTGTTGTTCAATCAAGGTTATCTTGACTTGGACACCCAATTGTTAATTGTCAGTTGAACGCACTGTAGATATCAGATAATGGATGCACTCTTTGTAACTTGGGAACATTCACTTCTCTTCTTTGTTCACATGTACACAGATTCGGTTGAGGTCAGGTCAGGTCATTTGCATTACATAGTCCCTTCTCTGGGGGTCATCCGACCCATGTTCAATCAGTTAAACAATCAGTTAATCAAACACTTAAACAATCAATCAGTGCAAGTGCTGGCAACAACCCAACAATCTTTCACCCTCAGCAGCAGTGACCAGAACATGGTCCTTTGCCAGTTCCCATGTGAGTTGCCATGTTTCCAAAACTTGTTTTCAAAAGTAGGCCATGGAAATTATGGCAATGCTGAAACCTCATCATCTCAGCTGTGCATTTGTCATGTATTTCTACAATGGAAACATTTCAGTATCTCTGATGAGGTTTATTGCAGACATTTCACACTTAGATGTGAGCAATCAGTTGCATGGTGTTGTGTTTTTTTTGGTTTGTTTGTTTGTTTGTTTCGTTTGTTTGTTTTTTGGCTTCCCAGCCACACAGGAAAGGAGTCCTTCACCTGCAAAATACCTCATATATCAATTACTCCTCACATGTTACCTTGAGTTTGTGAAGAAAACATTCCCATATACCTCCACAGTAAAAAGAGAATTTCTAGAAAACAAACATTCTTCAGGAATTGATTTGTCACGTTTAACAATAGCAAAACTAAATCAAAACATCCGTTTACAAACTCTCACACAACTTGTGCAGTATAATGCAAGAATCATTTATCGAGAGAGACCTACGAGTCATACACTTTTAACAGCTCATATTTTGGACTGTTTTGACTAGACAGTGTGAATTACAGTATGTTGCATTCATTTTGGCTGAAATAAACAGGGAAAACTGTCTATCTGGAAAAGCAACATTAATTTCTTAATGTATTTTAATTTTGTGCAGCACCACAAAAAATGACACTGAATGTGGTAAGCAGTAGAAATTTTTATTTTTAGTTAAGGGAACAAAAGAACACTGAATCTTTCAGACTGTCTGAAAAATTCAACATGACCAACTCTGGGAATACATAGTTTCCTCAGGACAGCAAACACAAACACATACTGTTCATCAATAACCATTTTAAATATTCCGATTATCTGTTTATACATTTTGTGTGTGTGTCTCTCTCTCTCTCTCTCTCTCTGTCTGTGTGTGTGTGTGTGTGTGTGTGTGTGTGTGTGTGTGTGTATGTGTGGACACTGTGGAGGTGGCTAAAACTGCACTGCAATCATGTATTGTTGGAGGACAAAAATAAATCCTTCAATTCATCTGTTGCAAATAAACTCTTGTCTTGATATACCCAGGTAGCATATTGTTTAGCTTAGATAGAGGCTTTTCTTTGTAGCCTAGGTAAATGAGAACATCGACATTTTTTTATTGTGTGTGATGGTCATGATATCACCTCACTGTTAAAAAGAAGAGAAGTCCAGGAGATGAGTGACTTTCAATGCAACAAAGCAAGTTGTTGGTCACGGCAGTAAGACATATGTAGATCCTAGCTCTGCTTGTGCTCTGTCATTTTGCCTCGAACAGCTTCAAGCTCTCTGTTGATAACTCAAGAGAGCAGACCAAAAGGAAACAATTCACAACTCTGTTCCCGTGTCCTGTTTTGTCACTGTGTAGATGCAGCAGAGTGAAGCTGCATGCTTCAGAGATATCATACAAATGATCCTACTAGAGAATTGAGACAGATTTTACTACAATAACAGCTGAAATGAGATTACTATTAGAATAACCAAGCCCTGAAGCAGGGACAAAAAAACTATTTGAAGAAATATGAAAGAGGACATGTAACAGCTTTATATGACTCCAGTCACAGCCTACAGTCAAGCTTTACAAGAAAATAAGGGATTCTGGACATACTCATAATTAGGCCTCAGTAAAATCCTGCAGTCAGAGTAAGTAACTACCACCAGTATTATATTACTTGTTTTCTGCAGTTCCCTGCAGCTGTGTCTCTGGCTCAGTGCTTGATGAAACCATTTAGCAGTGCATGTGGAAAATGGCAAAGGACTATGTTCTGGTCACTGCTGCTGGTCGTCTGTGGTGCTCTCTGAATGGTAATACTGTTTTCATGGTAGTACATAAGTCTAGTAAGTCTAATGAGACAAAGTGTTTAAAAGGATGCTGTCAAATATTTCATTAATACAGAGGATATTTAGTTGATGCAGAAGGCAATCAGGCCTGCTTTACAGTTTCTCCCTCTTCATCTGATCTCCTGTGACCTCCTCTCTTGTCATCTCGGGAGCGTCTGGCACTGTGTGACCTTGAAGCAGAAGGACTTCATCAACCTGTGTGAGCTGCCATTGTCCGGGCCCACAAGGGCCAAAGCCAGCAAGCTCAAATTCATTGCTTTCACCATCAACAGTGTGGAGGAGGATCCTTGCCCTTCCTGGTTGGTTATTAATTTTAACGAGGCCTGCAATTATCAACTCTTATCATTATAGTTTTAATGACTGTTGCCCACCATTTCTCAGGAACTCTGGAACTTGTGTTCACATAACTGAGATAAGTAGAGCTGTATTACTGTTTTTATGGTAATACATGATGTAACTCTATTCTTGAGTAAGTTGGACAAACTGTTAAAAAGGACGGTGTCAAATATTTTATTTGTACAGAGGAGATCTAGTTGACGCAGAAGGCAATCAGGCCTGCTTTACAGTTTTCTCCCTCTTCATCTGATCTCCTGTGACTTCCTTTCTTGTCATCTTGGGACCGTCTGGCACTGTGTGACCTTGAAGCAGAAGGACTTCATCAACCTGTGTGAGCTGCCATTGTCCGGGCCCACAAGGGCCAAAGCTCATATTCATTGCTTTCACCATCAACAGTATAGAGGAGGATCCTTGCCCTTTCTGGTTGGTTATTAATTTTTTTAACGAGGCCTGCAATTGTCAACTCTTATCAGCACAGTTCCTGAGAAATGGTGAGCAACATTCATTAAAATTATAAAGATAAGAGTTGACAAGTGAGGGCCTCATTAAAATTCATAGCTACACAGAAATGGCAAGGATCCTCCTCCACACTATTGATAGCGGAGGCAATGAATTTGGGCTTGCTGGCTTTGGCCTTTGTCGATTCTTTGAAGGAATCATTTTTATGAATATCTCTGAAGTGTGCAGCTTCACTCTGCTGCATCTACACAGTGACAAAACAGGAAACATGAAGAGATTTAAGGAGTGGTACATTGTTTTCAACAAACAGCTTCGGTCTGCTCTCTGGTGTTATCAACAGAGATAGCTCTGACACTATTCTGGTCCAAGTGTGATTTAATCAATCCTTGCTATTTATTCACTGCTGTTGTTGAGCTATGTTACAACACAAGTCTACTCTACACTATTGATGGTTAAAGCAATGAATTTGGGGTTGCTGGTTGTGATCCTGGTGGGCCCAGCTCACAGAGGTTGATGAAATCCTCGGCCATGATCCTTGAGAAGACTTCTCCTTTAAGATCACACAGCACCGGAGTCTCCTGAGATGACAAGTAAGAAAGTCAGAGGAGATCAGATAAAGAGAGAGAAAATTTTAGTGCAGGCCTGATTGCCTTCTATGTTAACTAAATCTCCTCTGTATTAATGAAATATGTGACAGTGTCCTTTATAACAGTTTGTCACACTAACTCAGGAATACACTCATGTATTACCATAAAAACAGTATAACAGTTCAGAGAGCACCACAGACGACCAGCAGCAGTGACCAGAACATGTTCCATTGCCAGTTTTAACGTGCACTGCTAAATAGGTTCATTAAAGCACTGAGCCAGAGATACATCTGCAGGGAACTGAACTCTGGTCTCTGCATTTAAATCTTAAAGTCAGTTTAAACACATAATAACTATAACTAATATTCTGGTGTCAGTTTGATTTATACTGTCAGTCTTATATCCTCTGACTGCAGGATTTTACTGAGGCCTAATTATGAGTATGTCAAATATCCATTATTTGCACATAAACTTTGACTGTAGGCTGTGACTGGAGTCATATAAAGCTGTTACATTTCCTATTTCACATTTCCTCAGACATTTGGGGTTTTTTTCTGCTTCAAGGCCTGATTTCAGTAAGTATCTGATTTTAGCTGTGATTGTAGAAAAAACTGTCTCAATTCTCTAAAGGAATCATTTTTATAATATCTCTGAAGGGTGCAGCTTCACTCTGCTGCATCTACACAGTGACAGAATAGGAAATGATTTAAAGAGCACCATAGGCCTTAGCTGACAGAGGTCTCGACTCGAGTCCGATTTAATAGCTCCCCGCCCATTCATTTGGTGCTGTTGTTGCATTAGGGATGTGTTGTAGATGTGCAATAGGCCGGCCCAGTACACACTGGACACTAAAGAGAATCAAACAAAAAGATTTGTTCAGTCATTTTTGCCCATAGCTACATTCAGGCAGAAGTGTACTTTGTTGCATTGTCAATTGTTGACTCTCATCATCTCTAGTCTGACCACAAACACACACACACACACACACACACACACACACACACACACACACACACACACACACACACACATGAACATGTCTTTATGTTCTTGTGAGAACCGTGTGCTCTGAATCCTCTGTGTGGACCATCACTTCCATGGGGCTGGAATGGTGCAAAACATTTTGCCATCACCAGGTGGGAGTAGAGAGTGAAAATATCACACACACACACACACACACACACACACACACACACACACACACACACACACACACACAAAATGTATAAACAGATAATCGGAATATTTAAAATGGTTGTTGATGAACAGTATGTGCTTGTGTTTGCTGTTCTGAGGAAACTATGTATCTCCAGAGTTGATCATTTTGAATTTTTCAGACAGTCTGAAAGATTCAGTGTTCTTTTGTTCCCTCAACTAAAAATGAAAATTTCTACTGCTTACCACATTCAGTGTTGGTTTTTTGTGGTGCTGCACAAAATCAAAATACATAAAGAAATTAATGTTGCTTTGTTGCAGATAGACAGTTTTCCCTGTGTTATTTCAGCCAAAATGAATGCAACATACTGTAATTCACACTGTCTAGTCAAAACAGTCCAAAATATGAGCTGTTAAAAGTGTATGACTCGTAGGTCTTCAGAGACAAAGTCACAGAACAGATACACTATTTGGCAATACTGATTTTGTATGTGCCAGGGTTATATTCCCCTGTTATTGCGGCAAAACTGAATGTTAGATATAGTACACATTTAATGAAAATGCATGTGTTTGGGAAGCACAGAGCATACGACTAGATAAATGATTCTTGCATTATACTGCACAAGTTGTGTGAGAGTTTGTAAACGGATGTTTTGACTTAGTTTTGCTATTGTTAAACGTGACAAATCAATTCCTGAAGAATGTTTGCTTTCTAGAAATTCTCTTTTTACTGTGGAGGTATATGGGAATGTTTTCTTCACAAACTCAAGGTAACGTGATGAGTAATTTATATATGAGACATTTTGCAGGTGAAGGACTCCTTTACTGTGTGGCTGGGAAGCCAAAAAACAAACAAACGAAAAAAACACAACACCATGCAACTGATTGCTCACATCTAAGTGTGAAATGTCTGCAATAAACCTCATCAGAGATACTGAAATGTTTCCATTGTAGAAATACATGACAAATGCACAGCTGAGATGATGAGGTTTCAGCATTGCCATAATTTCCATGGCCTACTTTTGAAAACAAGTTTTGGAAACATGGCAACGTACATGGGAACTGGCAAAGGACCATTTTTCTGGTCACTGCTGCTGGTCATCTGTGGTTAACTAATGAGGGTGAAAGATTGTTGGGTTGTTGGCAGCACTTGCACTAATTGATTGTTTAATTGATTGAACATGGGTCGGATGACCCCCAGAGAAGGGACTATGTAGTGCAAATGACCTGACCTGACCTCAACCGAATCTGTGTACATGTGAACAAAGAAGAGAAGTGAATGTTCCCAAGTTACAAAGAGCACATCCATTATCTGATATCTACAGTGCGTTCAACTGACAATTAACAATTGGGTGTCCAAGTCAAGATAACCTTGATTAAACAACAGGAACTAGCAGTTTCTGTTATGGTGAGGTAGCCGAGGTAACCCTGAGGATCTCGGCCAAGGACTCTCTTGACTTCTGTGAGCTAGCATTTAGACCACAAGACCAAAATTAATGCTGTTGACACCCACAGTGTAGAGGAGTATCCTTACCATTTCTGTGTAGTCAGTAAATTAACCTGTCAGGCCCTCACCTCTTTACAGTAATCCTTATTTGAAGGACTATTTTGCAGCATTTCTCAGGAACTCTGGAACTTGTTTGAAGTGCCTTGGATTGTGTCCAACTGAGGTTGCAATGGTATGAGATTTTTATGGCATGATCACAGTCTCTTTTTTTAGTTAAAGCTGTTGTTACAAAAGAGCATCTTTTGTTAAGTTACAAAAGTGTCTTTGTCACAGCTGACAACAACTGGGTGCACAGTATGTGTGTGTGTTTGCTGTTCAAAGAAAGCCACATATTTCAGAAGTGGCCATTTTTCAAACAAAGTGAAAACTAAAGAATTTAAGATGATTCTCTTGCTTTTTAAGCTAAATGCACAATTTAAAAACCCATTGGATGAGCTGATTTTGTCAAAAAGCTGAAAACAAGGGGTTTTTCTTTTTCTTATCAATGGCTTAAAACTGGGTGCAAGAGGACTGGCAAACCAAAAGCCTCTGGCTGGGAGCAGCAAGATGGCCAGTGCTGTATATTCTACTGTGTGTATTTTCCATGTTATAGAAGTTAGTTGCTATCATGTTACAGTTGTTGACTCTTTAACAAATCCAGATAGACTGTCTTAGCATTTAATCAGATTTCACATTTTTAGTTGACGTTGATGATCTCAGATTTCATGGTGAAAAAACTGTTTTATCATTATTTGAATTATCTTCCTGTCATTTTACAGGTGTAGTTATTGTCCATACATGTCCAACATGTCAC
The DNA here is from genome assembly GCA_019142605.1 of Cephalopholis sonnerati. NCBI lineage: Eukaryota > Metazoa > Chordata > Actinopteri > Perciformes > Serranidae > Cephalopholis > Cephalopholis sonnerati. Next base: position 29,160,029 of record JAGQAX010000003.1, on the reverse strand, counting down.
CAGCAGAGCTGTCTGTTTACTATTACTGCTAGACACTCCCACAAAACTGTGTGTATAAAAAGAGGAGTCAGAGGGGAAAACTTTCATCAGATGAGCAGTTAATCAGAGGAACGTCTTGGTCTCATTAACAGGTGAGAGATGCTTAAAAACAAATTTAACATTTAGTTATTATAATACCATTTGCTAATGTCATTGTATTGTAATACCAGTATTTACAAGCTTTTTTACACTAAGGTTCATCTAGTTACAGTTAACCCAGTGTTGAGAATGGTTATTATAATTCTCTCCCCACCAGGTTTCTCCTGTTTACCAGAGTAAAATGGTGGATTATGAAGTAACTGTACACACTGGCAATCTCGCCAATGCTGGCACCGAAAACTGGGTCCATATTAAGCTGGTGGGCACAGATGAGAAGAGCAAACGCTCGTGGCTCATAAGCCTCAAAGAGCCGTTTGCCTTCATCGGAGGATCAGTAAGTCAGAAATGTCCCTTTCTATATTTAAATATGTAACATGTTTCCTTAACTTTACCTGCATAAGACTATAGGCACTTTAGGCTCAGGTGGGCAGTAACAGGATATGTGCTGCTCTGCACATCTTCAACTCTTCAACTAAAATTACTCTTTGCTTTCTTTTTTCTAGGCTGCTTCAGCTGAAACTAGAGGGACTGGCTGGCTCCAGGGAGAAATGGCCTGATATTGCTGCTATCAGTCGGGTGTTGCCAGACAGACGGACTATAATATCAGGTACTATCATGATAGTCTGATGGAATAGTTGATTCTGTATGCATAATAATAATGACAATTACAGCTGCTGTGCAGCAATGGTCTGGGGCCGGGCATTTTTAGGCAAAACAAGAAAGTAAGAATAACATTAACTGCTAGCAGTTATGAGCAAACTGGCCTGATCTAGCTTAAAGCTAAACATTATCCATGGTGACAAAGATGAAAACATTTTTTAAAATGTAAAAGTAGCTATTGGATCAACTCTGCAGATTGACTGAAAGCTAAGCCAAATAAACAGGGAAAAGAGACAAGGGATAACAGGGAAAAGTGTTGATAAAGAGTATTTGACTCTGCGCGAAACTGCCTGAATCATAATTATTTTAACCTTAGTAGTCTCTAATCCACATAGTATGATGCCTGAACATAGGACTTTCACATTAGAATGTCCGTTCTGCCTTAGCTGAGGCTTGTACTCACAATTTCTGAGACTGAGGTCCGTCTTCTATCTCACTGAGCTAATTGGCAAGTGACAGTTCATGTGTTTCTTCACAAATTGACTAACCCAAGCATCAGGGTGCCAGACAGTAGCCATCCATGCCACGGAAAAGCAAATTTTAAAGTGAAAGTTCCAAAGCTGTAGCACATATGGTTGATTTGTTATGAATTTTCAAAGTTTTGAAATTTAGAGGCTTGCTGTAGCGCCACCATCAGGACTATTGTCTTGTGTTTCCAGTCGAGGACACCTGGCATGGGACTGGACCTTTGTGAAAAGTTTGGGTAGATTTCTCATATGGAAATGTTGCACGAGCTGAGGCTTGAACTCACCATCTTCAACACCCAGTAACATCCTCTACCTCACTGAGCTAATTGGCAAATGGAAATGTCACATGTAGCTTCACAAATTGACTAAGCCAGTCATCTGTGTGCAAGACAGCAGCTGTTAGTGTGTAAAGGCAGATTCAAACGGCTGTCAAAAATTGACTCCAAAATTTTGTCTTTTTTTTTAATGAACATTGAAAATGTATTTAGCAAGAATTTGCAAGTATATGTTTGCAATACTGTTTACAGTCAAACATTTTGATGCACTGTAGGCTCAATTTTCGATAAATCTATGTGGATCGTTTGTATAGGACAGTCTGAAGATGCTCTGTAGCAAGTTTGGTGTCAAGTGAGCAAAAATTGTGGGAGGAGATAGATTTAATAAGTTTTACAGTTTTTGAAAAAAAAAAAAAAAAAAAAAACAGAGTGATGGACTTCATAATTTACAATAAGTTTAAATGTACAAAAGTTTCTTCAGTATTGGGGCTACAATTTGGTGAAAGTTGCAAATCTGTAGCACATTTGGTTGATTTGTTGTGAATTTTCAAAATGTTGAACTTTAGAGGCTTGCTGTAGCGCCACCATCAGGACTATTGGCCTCTGTTTGCAGCTGAGGCAATCTGGCATAGGACTGGACCTTTGTGCAAAGTTTGGTGATTTTTTGCGCATGGGAAGTAGGATTTCCTTCTAAGAAGAAGAAGAAAGAGGAACATGCAGGATAACAATAGGGTCCTGGCAGCTTAGGCTGCCCGGCCCCTGATAATATTTTTTATTTACAACACCTTATTTTACATCTTATTGTCACTTTATCTCATTTATCTTTATTGCAACTAGTGCTTTTATTGCTGAACTGACCTGTTCTCTTGTCCAAATACATTTCACTGAACCTTCGGCCCTGTTAATCTACAGAGGGATAATAAATTGAATCTGAAACTGAACTGAAACCTTTCCAATCAAAGCTACAAAGTGCTTTGTTACCAAAACAAGTAATAAAAGTAAAAAAAAAAATCCAAAGAAGATCCACGATATGAAACAAGATAAAATAATTACCATGCCATCAAAGAAAAAGAAAAGGGGATTAGATAAAAATGAGAATTCTGAGTAGCACATTGTTCACCATGGTCCAGTCTCACATGAAGTGTACTGTTAAGCTGATAACACAGGTTGAGCAAGATTTTCCGGCCCAAAGTTTGAAACTCACTGAAAGTTCCACTCTTTTCAAGACTATGTCCAGGAACACTGGAAGGAGGACGCTTTTTTTGGCTACCAGTTTCTAAATGGTGTCAACCCCATGCTGATCAAGCGCTGTTCAGCTCTGCCTACTAACTTTCCTGTCACTGACGACATGGTCCTCCCCAGTGGTCAGTTTCACTTGGCAGATGAGATGAAGGTGATTGTTTTGTCCTTGCTTGATCGTAGTCTTGATGTTTTGCCCGATGGTCTGTTAAACTAAATCACTTAGTTTATGTACTATTCACACTGTACGCATGTGAGTCAAATCATTTCTCATCCTCACTAAAACAGAAAGGCAACATATTCCTGTGTGACTACAAGCACTTGGATGGAGTAACAGCAAACACCATCAATGACAAGCAGCAGTACTTGACGGCTCCCCTCGTCCTGCTCCACAAAACACCTGATGATAAGATGATGCCAATTGCGATTCAGGTGAGATTAACACTCAAATATGGCTAAAAGCCAAGATGTAAGAGTGTTGATTAAAGATGTAGTTTTATATGTAACTTTTGTAAAAAAACAAAAAACAAAATAGGTTTTCATATTTTCTGAAACTGTCACTATATCTTGACCAGGCCAGCAAGTAGGAAATATGGGCAGGGGGACACAATTTAGTGGGATTTACATTAGCAGCGTTTGTGTGTTTTGTGCGTTCACCGCACCTTTTCACAATACCTGCGAGGGTGGGAGTATTCGACGGCACATTTAAATGTGTTTTAATGATAGCAATGCATTTATTTATCATGTAAACACCAATAACCTGTATTGTCAGTGATATAAATCATTTTGATCAGTTTGATCCCATTTAAGGGTCAACCACCACCACTCTTGGCCTTACGCCGGGGTCACTAAAAAAGTTCCTCCAATAGTTACATCCAAGGCTGACAGTTGAGTCTGACGCAACCAAAAGTCAAGTCAATGTTATTTACATGACACACAAGTATTAATGTATGTAAGACTGAGCTGATGTGCTCTGACCTGGGCATCAATAATAATAATTTTCCCTTAAGGGGTCAGCAAAGTATTAAACTGAAAAGCAAAACTGAAAAGCAGATGAAACTCATGGTAAATAGGTTAATATACAATTACAGAAAATTCTTAAACATTATTGACCAGTACTGGGTACTGATGAAGAAGAGATGGACAGCAGAGATGGGGATTATGATGAGGATTAGCTTCATTGTCATGTTTCTTATCCTACAATGGAATGCTAGGAGTCTAACAGCAAACGGTCAGGAATTTAAGAAAGGTTTAGAGGAATTCAAGGAAAAGCCAGAAATCATCTGTATCCAAGAAACATGGTTAAAACCAAACTTGGATTTTAAAATCAATGGATATAAATGTGAAAGGAAAGATAGAGAAAAATAATGTGGCTTGTTTGTGGCCCAGCGTACAATAATCCAATCCACAATTTTGGCAATACATAGCAGCATGCTCCTCTGTGTTCCCGCTTGTCTGGCACACAGCATATGTCTGGCAGTGTTGTCTTTCCGGTTCAAAGGACAGACCAGTTCTTTCGTCCAATCAGCGACGATTCATGTCGCCCGAGGGTACCTACCTTTTCCAGTTTGGTTAATGTCTTTGTGTTTTCTCTTTTTGTGTTGTGTTTTCTCTTTTTGTGTTGTGTTTTCTCTTTTGCTGTTGTGATTTGTACCTCAGGGCCACCGTAGACATTATAAACAAAAAGAAGGACATGTGGTGTTAACCTTATGATCTGTAAAGCTTTCTAGATATCAATGTTGTTTGACATCTCCTTCTTCAGATGCACCCCTCTATTTTAACAAAAGAATCCAGTCTGGAGCGCACAGCCTTGTCGTCCACTGAGTTTGGGTGTCCTCTCTGTCCTAAATTCATGACTAAAACTGACAGTTGTGATCCAGAGGCACCTTAGAAACCACTCAGCAAATGCAGTGCATTTCCAGGGTATGTTGATGAGAAGTATCTGTCTGAGATCATATCATTTTACATTTAACAGTAATGTTGAATGATAATGTGTTTTTGCATGTATAAGCTTGCCATAATTTAACCAGTGTTATATTGAGTTGCACTGCTTTGAGGTCTGTGGATAAGCTTGGCAAAGAAAGCAAGTAATTTTCAATAGATCCCCACTTGTAGCATTTTGTCGAGTTGTTAAACTGTTTCAACTAAGGAAAAATACAGTTGTATATTCTTTATAGGATGTTAAGAAAAAGGAAATTTTTCCTTTGGAAAACATAAAAACAAAACAGTGCACTCTTTAGAGCGCCACAAGGTATGATTGGATCTATTAACTGTTTTTCAGATGTTGATCAAAATCCTGGAGGAAGGCGTTACCTGACTGCAGGCAGAGATCATAATGGCCAGTGGGAGCCTATTTTAAGTCTGACTTCCCAGAGATCATGATGGCCAGTGGAAGCCTATTTTAAGTCTGAGCCCCCAGAGATCATGATGGCCAGTGGAAGCCTATTTTAAGTCTGAGCCCCCAGAGATCATAATGGCCAGTGGAAGCCTATTTTAAGTCTGACTTCCCAGAGATCATGATGGCCAGTGGAAGCCTATTTTAAGTCTGAGCCCCCAGAGATCATGATGGCCAGTGGGAGCCTGATTTAACCCCCCCATACTATAAAAAGTCGTGAAAAGACTTAGAGTCAATTAACTATTAAATTATGGAGCAGCAAATGGCGAATAATATACACGAAAGAAGACCAACTTCCGGTTGAGACTTCCGGCAAGGATTGGATATATGGCGGCACCCTTGTCCGCCATCTTGACTGCAGGAAGGTACTTTTAGATAATTCGCCCATCTCCCCCAGAAAGCAGGTAAAGTGGAGAGGGAACCCAGATTAAAAAAAAAAAAAAACCTCTCTGTTATTTAGTATGCTTTGTTATTGTGCCCTGTAATATTTCAAAAATAACAGTAATAATAGTATTAGTAAAAAAAAAAAGAGTAAAAGATAAACATTTATATATTTCTGTCTTCCCTTATGACGCCCCCTATGGACGACGGCGCTCCAAGTATTCGCCTGCCTATACCACGGGCCTCCACTGCATCATGGCTGAATCTAAATGTCCGCACTTCACCGTACTTGCAGACTCGCAGACTTTGCGGGCGTGTTCCCAGGGCTGTCCAAAGCTACAATTCAACTAGTCCACAAAGGAGCCTCAGGCGGACTTTTAGCAGACTTCCAGAGAGTCCGCCTGGGGCGCAGACTTCAGCAGACTTTACTGATACAATTGCCCACAATTCATCACAATATAGTTATTGACAGGCCTGGTAAAATGCTTCTTGAATTGATTCTAGGGGCCCATGATTGACAGGGGCCCAGAGACTGACAAAATAATATGACACTCAGTAATAAACTTACAATCACACATATATTTTTATTTACAGTGTATTGGTAACACTAAATTTATTTGTTTTGGAAACATTTCCAACGCCACCCCCCCTCTCTATATACATAAAATGGTTCAGTCCACCTGCTCCAACAGACAGTGGCAGAGCTTAACTTTTTCCAGTCGAGGCAGAGACGGCAGGATCCCTCAGAAGTCAGGGAGCAAGAAAAGAAAAGAAGAAAAGCTCAGACAGGAGAAAGAAGCAAAGGGTCGACAGTTTGGCACCCAGTTATTTCACAGGCAAGGTGAGTCTGTTAGTGGTTCATGTGATGGAAAGTTCTGGAACATTAGCCTGTTGTCTATTTCTAACTTTGTCCATAGCTTATAAGCTATCTCACTTTTCTCCCCATATTAGCTCATATTTCTGAAGAAAACTCTGGATTTATACATGTCACTGTTGTTTTAGTTAAATAATCAATGCAGGCAAACGTTTAGCTACTGTGCTCAAAAAATGATGCATGTTCCGAACAGACACGTCAAGAGCAGCTGTAGCTGTCTGTCAGTCCCCCCGCCCCACCTGAACAACCCCAAGTGCCCCCTGAGGAAGGAGGTGAGCAGCTGTGTGTTGAATTCATCAATTATTATGGAGAAAAAACATTAAAGACTAAAAAATCATTCAGAAATAAAAAAGCCTATAGGGTGATTCTCACAAAATTGCATTTTGTCATGTCTGTAAGGATTTGATAGACTAAACTACTAAAACAATCTTACTTTTGTATTATATATCAAACTATGGTATGTACTAATTGTAGGACTACTGTTGTCTTTGCATTTAATGGACTACCCTATATTTTATGACAACATTTCAACCTAAAAGTTCATTACCGTAACATGTCCGGACTTTTATTTTTTACCTTAAACCCAAAATTATCACAATACATCCTCATAATTTAATATGCATATAAATACAAAAAATGGTTGGGGTTATACCCTTTAACTAGCAGTGTTACGTGTTGTGAATAATTATTTTTTGGGCCAAATACACGTGTCCAGAGCATGAACAGTTCATTTCTGTAACAGAGATATTTGGCTCCATTAAAATCCCTGTGTTCCAATAAATAAAGTTTTTTTGTCCCATGATGCATTGTGTGGAAGAGAAGTTGTAAAATGGCTACCAGGTAAGATCATCTTTCAAGTTCTTCCAGTAGATATGTTAAAGATTGTAATTATATACACCCCTTAGTTCGCTACTATTGTTCATTACCATAACAGGGTATATTTAAAATAGTTTTGAAGATAATTATTTTATATTCTGTGGAAAAGTAACTTTTATAGAGCCAAACTGTTAGTGAAAATATTTCTGCTGAGTAATGCTAGCTATGCTAATTATTGCTAGCAACATGGGACTGCCAATCATTACCGTAACGCTCTGCATTCATTACTGTAACATATACAAGGCTGTTACGGTAATGAAATGAAGTGCTACGGTAATTTATTATATATGCATAATCAGGGCCCAGGGGTCCTTGAGAGGGTTCAAGAGGGTCCCCAACTTTTTCTCAAAATTTTACCTTTTTTTTTTCTTTTTCTAGAATTTTTTAAAACCTTTGTTCTAACATTTTTTACGAGTTTTCTCCAAAATTATATGATTTTTTCCCAGAAATATTAAAAACTTTTCCATAAATTTCTATTTTTTCTATTTTAGCTAGTAATTTATTTTTCATTTTTTCATTAAAAAAATCATTAAAAATTACAAGAATGGGTTACAGACTTACTTTTTTCAACATGCTCAGGAAATTATGCTCAACACCACATTAATGTTCATTTTGCTGAAACGAGTTGAAAAATCACTATTTCTGAGCATGTCGTTCATTCCTGTAATTTTTTAAATGAATTTTTAAAGAAAAAAAAAAACAAAATTAGCTAGTAGGTGACGAATACGAAGTAGACACCATGAAGTCCGCAGGTGGGAATCGGTTCTACACCCCCTCTACCAGGATCCCAGGGGACAAAGTGTGGTACTTCAGGGAAAATATCCTGGACCTGATCCCTGAGCCTATGCCAGCTACATCGTCGGCCAGGCACTTCAGTGTTGCTGCAGAGATCTGGGCAAAACATAAATGAGGGAGGGTTGAAAGGGGGAAGAGGGTTGGAAAGTTACTGATTGTTATTGGTATTGTATTGATTGTTATTACATTGTATTGATAGTGGTGGGCTTAAACATTCTGTTATCAATACATTGTGTTATGAATTGCTCTTAATTAATTGAAAATATTATTGTATATATTGTATTGATTGTGGTTGCATTAAACCTTATGTTATTGTGTTATGAATTGCTCTTGATTCATTGTTTTTTTTTGTAAAGTCATGCTTAGTTTGTCATTGCCCAAGACAATCTAATCATTCAGAAATTCTAATGTAGCTTTACATGATAAACAGTGAAAAAGATTGGGCAATATAGCCTAATTTGTGAATACTAAAAACATGGCTTCTATGATGTATGAATGCCATGTGAGGTCATTACCGTACACTGCAAAAAATGATACTTTGGATCAACTTAAAAAAAATTACTGTAATTTGTTACACCTAAATTTATTAGTTTTTCTCAAATTAAATTTATGATGTGGTTAAAACCATAAATTTTGATTTATTGGAAAAACGTTTTTGACCTTAAAACAAAGAAAAAACTGTATTTATACAAAGTAAAAATATAATTCATAACAAAGACAGTAAACTATTTTTATCCTTTGTTACAACTTAATTTTTCATTTTGGAAAAAAACTAATTTTTACTGTTACATATAAGTATAGATTTTACTTTGGAATAAACTAATTGAATTGCTGTAATTTTGTTACATGCATTTTTTAAAATTTTTCTCAAGTTAAGTTTCTGATTCAGTACAAAGTATAATTTTAATTATACCTTAATCAATATATTATATTTAGTCCCAAGCCAAAGTGTTACTTAATGTAGGTCAATATAATGATGTTTTTTTTTTTTTTTGCCTTTTTACAACTTAAAATTTCACCACAAACAAAAGCTAAATTCCCTATAATATAACACTTAAGAGGAAAAACTTACATGTAAAATTAAATAAAATGTGGTCTTTTCATCATGTTTTTTTTTTACACATAATGAAACTGTAAACACATCAACTTACACATCTTCACATGTAAAACTGGTCTGTACACCTCTTCTTTAAAACTTCAGAGATCCAAAGTAACAGCATTATAAAACAGTAACAGTAATAAAACAGTGTTAACTCTTTGCTATCAATTGACAAAATGATTAAAATGTATGAATATCATTATTTTTTAACCATTACAAATGCAGGGGACCCCAAAAAATAAAGCAAGGAAAAACACAGCTGCTGTGGGTGCAACTATGAATAAAGGCAATTCAAGGAAAAAACATAACCACTAGTGCTCTTACATTGCTTACTGAATTTAGCATTATTCACATTTCAGTGTTGATATACATGACACAATGTTTATACAATGGAAAGAATTCTGTTAACACAGAAAATCAGAAATTAAATCGTGTTTTGAATTAAAGCTAGTTTCTCTCTTATGTAACAATGACCCCTTACATTATGCTGGAATGTATTTGAATACAAGCAATAAAACAGAACAACATGTTGCATCCAAATGTCTTTCTTTGAGCAACCCCATATTTAGAGCTTGACACTCAGACTGCACACTCTGCATGTCATTCTCTTTGGCTCTATCTCCATGAATATTTTCTGCAGCGCATCGAAAGTGTGTTTGAGCTCACCTGGATAGCTCATGTTAGAGCATAGATGAGGCCAAATAAGAGGGCACATCCATGTGCAATTGATGGCAGCTCATTAAGCACCTCCACACCTTCAATAATGATGCCTATGTCACATGGTGGCTTTAACGGATCCTCTTCCTCCCTGATGACAAACACTGCCATTGTGCACTGCTGAAGCTCTCTTTCGGCGTCATCCTTCTCAACAACCTGACAAAAGACAAGACATTTATTGTACTCTCAAGTGTCAAGTGAATCAAGAAAAGTAAGTACCATCTCTGTTACACTTATATTGTGTTTATTGTGTCGCATCTCGTTAAATTCCATACTTGTATTTCTTCACTGATAGATAAGAGATATTTGTTACCATAGCATCGTTTTATGATTACGATTGAGTTGCTTGTGTGTTTGGTAAGTATGAATAGTCAGTAACTCAGGTGTTAATGGCTCCATGGGGAGCAGACATGTGCGCTGTGACAGCCCTGGTTATATGCTGTGTTTGACCAGATGGTGGTACTGGACCATGTAACTCAGCTTTTTGATATAATATGTGTGGATATTGGGTTGTTAACCTGGTTACTATTGCTGTATTTGCACATATGAGAATTGTGTATATTTTTCCGTTATTTGATTATGTTGTCAGGATTGTAGTGTTGAATAATGTGCTTATTATTGAATCTGGAACAAGGGTGTCAGTCTCAATCATCTTGGGCCACATCAGCGTTAGGTTTGCCCTCAAAGGACCAGTTGTAAATGTAAGACAATACAATTGTATCTATATCACATAATTGCCTCTGCATTTGATTAATATTGATTTTTATAACAATTATAATAAGCTCTAACAGCAAAAATCTAGGGGAAAAAATGGCAAGTAGACATTCAATTGTGCAACATTTACGTACTAAAAAATGAAACAGACAAAGTTGTGTCTGTGAACAAACTTTAAAACTGTTAAAAATATCTGTGGCTCTGTTTCATATGAAGAGTTCTGTGGTTCTGATTACTGTAGAAGAACAGTGATGCTCTGCTATCAGACACATTTTACATAAATGATTTGCAGCAGTGTCTCATCTTTCCTAAAAAAGTCTGAACTTATTCTACACTTGCGCGTTAAGAAAGTTTGGTGGTGCGACGCGGTACAATGCCACCTCTGTCATTGTTTTCATCGTGGTCTGCTCTGATGAAATGACGAGGAGACACAGGAGAGGGAGGAGGGAGCGCTTGTTTTGTGTGAGGGCAGCAGCAGGCGTCCAGTAAGAGCGGTGCGGACACAGACAGGAGGAGAGAGAAAACGGAGGAAATTTACAGTGGCAGCTCCTTGGTGCCAAAAATGAAACATATGCACGTCCTAATGAGATGTATCGATACGCTAGTGCTGCATTGATTTGTTTCCTATTCATGCTTTTTACCGACACAGGCCTTCTGAGCTGATGCACTCATATCTTACACAGTACTTACACCCCTAATGATGCATCTAGCCACTAAATGACTTCAGTATGTGTGTGAAAGGGATGCATTCTCAGACATGTAGTTATTGGACACCATACTTCTGTAATGCAGTTTAGGCTTGTATGATGCAAATTATATTTTTTGCAACTTCTAGAACCTCAAACATTCAGCTTTATGGCAAGTAAAATATTGGTCCAAGTATTTATAACAGCTATCCTCTAAAAAGTTCTAACATCTGCTGTGACATAAAAATATTAAATAGTACAGTAGCAGGGATACATACTTCAATTAAGATTCACTATAATATTATTTGAAATGTGTTTTCTTCTTGTTTCTAACATTGCATGTTTGAGCTTCACTGTGTAGAATGATGTGTGTGCAAAGTTTGCTATAGTTATAGAGTTCAGGGCAGACTCGGATTCCTCCAGAGCTCCTCAGAGTCCAGTAAGTGTCTGGAAGTGAGCAGCAGCTCCGGGTCCCTGCTCCGTCTAGTCCTCATTGTGAGATTGCTCGCAGTATATCTGGACCAGTGTTCATGCTCCATCTGCTAGAGTTCACTTGGTCACTGTATGTTATGTATTGTATGTTGTGTGTGTATAGTGTAGACATTTTAAATGGCATCAGCAAACGTACATGAATTTATTATCATAAATCAGCCTGAGTAGTTTTATAGGACCTGAGATCATGTTAATGAGCTTTAAAGTTTAAATACCCAATGTCCTATCTTGTCTGAAGCTGAACTGATTAACTGCAAAATGTCTTACCAGAAACTCCTTGATCAGTTTTTGTACGTCTTCCCAAAGGTACAAGATGAGGCACTTCAGCAGACACTCTCTCTTTAGGCTCACATCCAGGCTCTAGGTGAGAGCGCAAAACGCAAACAACGCAAAATCATGCTGTCAAATTGTGCAACTTGACTGAAGATGCAAACACGAAAATGTATAAATGAGAATTTAGACCTACAGTAATTGCTGTATAACAAATTGTTTGGGCAAACCAGTGAATAGCCTGTCAGACTCAGAGGACAAACTTTGTACTTCATCCAACATGTAATCTAACTCCACAATCAAATGTGCTAACAATATGACACATGAACATGATTGCTTTTCTTTACAATGTTACTATTTATCTGATACAAGGCAAGTTCTGCAGTTTTGAGCAAGTACATACCTGATCCAGAACTTTCAGCACATCCCGTGTCTTCTCTTTGACAGCTCCTCCCTTGTTCCTGATGATCTCAATCAGCTTGCTGTGGTGCTGGTCCAAAGAAGCCAGGAATCGCGGTTGAAGTGGAACAGTAGTAATCCTCATAAATTCAGCATTAATCTATATAAAACAAAATATCACAAGCAAATGTTATTAAAACTTAAAACTATTAAAACTGTGTGGTGTGTGAGATCTTTTTGTGACATTTTTTGTGACAGGACCTAAACATGCATTCTGAATTGCTTTGGCTCAATCAGTATCATTTGATTTACAGGCCAACACTGACCTATTGCCACTGAAAAAGTTACTTACCTCATCCACTGTAAACAATGCAGGCCATATCTCTTTCACCTCTTCCACTCCTGATTCCTTTGCCACAATTTCTTGTCTTCGCAGAAATAATCTTCCAAATCATCTGGAGTCTCTCCAGTTGGAATGTCAGGAATGTGGTTGGCTTCTCCTCTCCTAGGTCTCCTTACTTTCTTTGCTGGCAATGCATCCTCCGGAGCTTTGGACTTCAGCGAATTTGCAACTAATTCAGCACATCCGATGCCCTTTAGCTGAGTTCGGTAGTTGCCCATTTTTGTCTTCAGCCGGCCTTTCCATCCGTAGCAACCGTTGTACGAACCAGGTTCAGAGAGGCATGGATGCTTCTTGATTAGTGCTTCGGCTACGTCACTGAAGTCAGCATCTGTTGGGTAGGGTTTGTACTTGTAAATCTCTTCAGCTACCTTTTTCAGAATATCTGATATTGTTTTAGGACTCAGTGTCAGTGGTCTCTTGTTTGACCTATACACTGCATTTCCCTTTTCCTAACTGCAGTTCAGTGTCGTAGGAGAATGTTGGTATCGGAAACTCTCTTGGCCACATCTGGGTTCTTGTAGAGACAGAGCTGGAGGGTGAGGACAGGAGCTCTGTGTCATCAGTTTGAGTAGACTCTACATCATCACAGACAGGGATGGCTTGGCTATTATCAGTTACTGGGATGACCTTGATAGTTGCCAAATTTTCAAGTTCGGAAGTAGATGTCAAGTTCACTAGTGCATCTCCAAAGTCTCTGTCTTGGTACTGCAGTCTAAAATTGTCATTTAACCCACACATCTTCCTGACTTCATTGATAAGCTCTTCCACTGTCTCTGGAATTCCACCAGGCAGAATTAGCTTCCTGGTGTCATCAGGATTTAAAATCACTCGCAACTTAGCTGGCCTTTTCTCTGCCATGTCAGCCCATCCAAAAGGATCTAGTAAAGACAAGAATAAAAATACAGTATTAGTTGTGGTACAAAATTGGCCATAACTTAGAGCCAATTCATAGTCACAGTTCTGGTGAAAATATAAGACATTTCACAGTAAATATGAACTGAATATGAATGAATGAATGAATGAATGAATGAGAAAGGAAATGACCAATATTTGTGAAAATCAAACTGCTAAGGCCTAATGTTACCTTCAAAAAAATATGTCTATTTCATTAGAATTAGGTCAGGAGCTATTAGAGGAAAAGGGGACATTCTTGGCAAACTGGGTGCATTTTTTTCTGACAATTAAATAGACTAAAAACAAAAGCAAGTGAAAAAATGAGGAAATTAATTGAGAAAACCTACACCCATTCATATACAACCTTATACATGTATGTATCTCTTCAGAGAGATGATGCACCGTCCGCCAACCATGTAGTGAGCCAGAGGGTAGGGATCTGTCAGTTCTTGCACCCCAACAAGCCGTAGTTCTTTAGTAGCAGATACGACTAAGTCGTAGGCTTGATAATGCTCCAGGTACCAGGCATCCAGTTTTTTGACAATAAAAAATAGTGTCTCTTGTAGCACAATCATCTGAACTATTTCACAAAATTCTGGAAGTCCAGCCAGCGACCCATGAGCTACCACCATTCCATTCCTGTAGTTATAACCATTGTAGGATACATTTTTTGCAAGGTTCACAGTGTCCATATGTGGGTGTTTCTCTTTGACTGCCAGTACAATATCCTCATTCAGAGCATCAAGGGCAAGTGTTGAAAGATCAGTAGCCTCCAAAGATGGCTTAGAAAATCCAGACATGTGCAGATTATATGCAGTCTGAAATTGGTGCCTCTGTGCTAATGAATACAATACATTTTTGTAACAGTTTGTATGACGGATTACTCTTTTAAAGAAGCTATGTTTTGCTTCAAATCTCATAGTCCACAGTGCAACAAGGGGGCCAAACTGATGGATCAACAGGGGATAATGCTCCAAATAGTGATGTTTGGGCCGAATTCTTTCATGGGGGAAAACCTCTTGGAATACTGCCCTGTGTTCGGATATCTTGAAGTCTAGATAAGAAATAGAGTCCTCAGTATGAAGAGGTGCAACAACAAGTTCTACTATGTTTTTTAATTCACACAGGACCTGCCACGCTGGTTTGCTTGAAGGAACTCTGGCTCCAATCAAGAGAGGAAGAAATCTCAACAGGCTCCAATTCTCGTGTGCATTTCCTCCAATTGTTCTTTTTGTAGTGTAGGTGAGGGGCACAAGATGGGGGCGGTTTGTCTTTTCAGTCCACTTAAATGGAAATGTTGTTATTGCTTCATTCAAACTGGCTAATGTAAAATATTTTTTAGAAATCAGCACAGTAAGACAAAGAGCAATCTCAACAGGGATCATTCCTTCAAACAGATCATGAGCTATATCTGAGGGAAAACTCTGTGTCACACTAAAATATGACAAATTTTCTGACAGCACACACTTTGTTTTTACACCAAAATGACAATTCAATGAATTTTCTTTGATAGCTCTCAGATGAGAAGTATGAATTTCCTTGGTTCTTAAACAGAATGCTCCAGACTTGACTTCTTTTGTTTGAATGTCTACATTTTCTGCTGTACAAAATCTGCAAAAATATTTACCGGAAAAACTTTCCACGAAACCTGCGAGATTGTCTGCTACTACACAAAGAACAAAGCCTTTCACAGTTTTCCCCAACTTGGCAATAAACAGTCTTTGCTGTTGTAATGTGATAAGATCATCTATTAAGGGCTTCAGTACACTGTCAAAACCATAACACTTGACATCCTCACTACGAATAAGCGCAGCTAAGTATATATTAGATAGTGATGAGTGACAACTAGCAGGTAAGTTTCCCAATGCCCAATGTACACCACAGATTTTGTGTTTTTTTCTGGAGGTACCAAGGGGATTGCACATTTCAAAATCATCCATGTACAAAATAAGTGAAATCACACACTCTTTTGACAACAGCAAATTTTCTTTATAATTACTACCATAATAAAAACATCTATACTGAATTCTATCAGATTGAATTTGATGGGGAGATTTCAAATTATTGATAGATCTAGAAAGGTTTGACAACTTAGAATCTGCTGAAACGATTTTAGTATAGAGATGTATTGAAGTGATTTTTTGTTTTGGGGGTCGAGCACAAATTCTGTAGGTTCTACTGTTTTAAAATGTTTTTTGTAGTATGCCTTTCACTTCCAGGCAGTGGAAAGTGGGCCACGACCACTAAATGATGCTGTGATAGGATTTGACTTGCAAATAGTAGATGCTAACTCTTGCAGAACAGTTTCATCTACTTGACAGTTGCCATTCCGTAAGTGGTGAGATATGGTTTGATGGATAAGAAGGACAGCAGCAGTGCTAATTAAATAGTCAACCTCTTGCAAAAGTTCATCAACAGCAACACTAGAAACAAGATAAATATGTTCTAGCTTCAGTAAGAGAGAGGCAACTTTGAGGTCAACATTATGTGTCAAGTCACTTAAATCAAAACTTGAATCATCCAAGTCCTCTGCATTAAATCTGGGGGCTCAATACCAACACTATGACCCCTGTTTCTCTACTATTTCAGGCTTTAAGTCATTTACTGAGCAATTCTTATGATTTCTGCTTCTGTGAGCTCGAAATGAACCATAAATATTTGTTCTGCATGAACACCCCTGAAACACACAATCAGTGGTTTCACTATTTTTCAGATGCTGAGCTATATGTTGAAAATAGTCTGTTAAAGTTGAACGTTCATCGCAGTTGCATAAGAGACATTTAAAGTTAGTTCAGTTTGTGAGGATGGCTGATGAGACCTTGACAAGTGGGTCAAAAGTGCCTTCTACGTTTTGCAGGTACATGGACAGTTTAAATGGATGCATGGATAGGAATGGTGGCGTCCATAATGTCTGTGTTCAAGCTTATAATGTTTAAGAAGCTCAGATCTTCGTTACACAGAGGCACCACAGTCTTTGCATTTCAACATTCATTGGAAGACTGGGAAAGAAAAAGAAGACCCACCTTACCCAGTTACCACTTAATACAATTTACAAAATGCAGCATGGTAGATGGTACATTTGCATTTAATCCAATGAAACAGTTGTTATCAAGTTATTTCTTCACCAGGAAAGCAACACACTTAAAAGCTGGTAGATACTAATTTCTTATTATATTAATTCAGAGTATTTAAAAGTTGTATTAAAATGTAAATCTTTTGAATTGATCACACTATCCTGAAAATGTGCAGATACTCTGCAATGATTTAAAAGCTGGAGTAAGAGGTCATTTTGTATGAGACACAAAAATCAGTGATTTATTTTTTGGCATAATAACTGCAATCACACTCTAACATTTTAAATCAATTTTTAACTCATTTAAAACTCAATGAAATTATTTAAATTTTTACTGTTATTGGCTGGTAAAATAAAGGTTATTTTTGTTTGCAATTGTTAAAAATAATAAATAAAAATGTAAAAAACTAATGTCACTTAAACATACATAAAAATAATTTCCACAATTGTTCATTTTGGGACTTACCAATTGTGATCTTTTCAGGAGCAAACCCGTAAACAGAAATTAAAGAATTCACATTTACTTTTTGTTGGAACACTTAGCATTATCCTTAATTGTCACTACAGACAATACCAGGACATACTAGGCATACTGGTATACTGGTACTGTACTCACAGAAAAGAGAATGGAATACAAATGCTTTTTTTCTGTGGAACCTTATAACCAAGGGATAAGGGATTGCTCGCTGGCAGGTTTTCTTTAAGAAACCCTGAGTTCACACTGTCTCCTCCCTCCTGCCGAGCCTGAAGCAAGCTGTTATGGGTTGTCCATATGTAGGAAATCGGAAGACCCCGTTTAGATGTGCTGTCATTCCCCAATGAATATCGACGCTACGCTACCGTTTTTTATTAGAGTCAATCATTGACTTCAACAACATTCTCCGGCCACACATATCAAATCTGACACACCATGGACGTGCGCTCTCATCAGAGCAAATGTTGTGCATCAAGCTACGTTTTTTTTTTTTACGAACGGTAGCTTTTCATGTGATATTGGTGATACAGAACATAATATACAGTACAGGCCAAAAGTTTGGACACACCTTCTCACTCAATGCGTTTTCTTTATTTTCATGACTATTTACATTGTAGATTCTCACTGAAGGCATCAAAACTATGAATGAACACATGTGGAGTTATGTACTTAACAAAAAAAGGTGAAATAACTGAAAACATGTTTTATATTCTAGTTTCTTCAAAATAGCCACCCTTTGCTCTGATTACTGCTTTGCACACTCTTGGCATTCTCTCCATGAGCTTCAAGAGGTAGTCACCTGAAATGGTTTTCACTTCACAGGTGTGCCTTATCAGGGTTAATTAGTGGAATTTATTGCTTTATCAATGGGGTTGGGACCATCAGTTAACTGAGACCCTGCTTGCTACTAATGAGAGAAAAAATGAGCAAAATTGACCTAAAATTGTTTTTGCAAAAGTCAGGACAGTTTCGTGGGAATCACCCTATAGTCTGTATTTATTTCAGAACGATTTTAATGGTTTAAAAAAGCATCACCTATCACTGAAATATAATGTTTGGTCAGTAGTTTGGGACTCTCATCCCCCTGCTTTGCAGTAGGAACAGAGAACATTTCTAGTGCGTGCAGACTGGGTGACTGCTCTCAATCCAATCAGAGAAATGTTTACATTTTCTGGAAATCAGAAGATTAAATAGTAACAACCATATAGCCTCATATATGTATTTTTTCACCACAAATCTAATGCCATCACCTGTGAGTCTACAGTTTTGGAGATAAATTAGACCTGCATGTGGGGCTACAAGATGGAGACAGTGAGTGGTGGAGTATTGGTAGTAAAATCACATTTCCCTTTGTTATTTTTGGTCAAATAACTGAAAACACCTTTACCTAAAACAAAATGTATTCATTGTATTTTCAGTGCTTCCCCTACCAAGTAACTGTCGTGTTTTTCTTTTCACAAATATGGGAATGATAGTCAAAAATATCATTAAAATGCATAGTTTTATGTAAAACAGTATCAAAATTTTCCGCCGGCTTAATGGCCGGCTATGGGGGGGCCCAGTAAAATTTCTTTTCATGGGGCCCAAAATCCCTGGCGGCACCCCTGAGCAATTGATACATAATGTAAATGAGATACTGTCTGAGAGTGTATTTTTCTTGAACTTCAGAGTCACAAAGGTGAAATGTGGAGTAAAATCAGTGTTAATGCTGTTAAAAGATGTGAATGGAAAATGGCTGAAAGCTGGATGCCAGTCGGCTGGCAAACAAAGAGCTTCTGACTGGAAGCAACAATTTTAGATGGCTGCTACTGTAGATTCTACTGTATGGGTTTTACACATCATAGAAATTGTTTACTTTCATGTTACAGTTGTAAACAATCACATAAATCTGGATTTATTGTATGGTTAGCATTTTTTCTGCTGTTGTTTTAACATTTACCTGGAACTAATATTTTTAGTGATGGTGATGTTCTCATGTAACGGTGGGAGAACTGGTTTATTATCATAGGCATCATCATTCTGTGACTCTACAGGTGCAGTTATTGTTCAAACATGTCCAAATTTCATCAGAAGAGCTGTTTACTATTATTGACCAGACACTCCCACAAAACTGTGTATATAAATACATTTTTGCCGATGCTTTTTTCATTGTGATACCAGTACTTTACTTTTTTTTCCACTTCATCTAGTGACAGTTAACACTACCAATGCTGAGAATGGTTATTATTATTCTTGCCTTTCAGGTTTCTTCTATTTTCTAGAGTGAAAATGATTGATTATCAAGTGACCGTGTCCACTTCCTATCTCGATGATGCCGGCACTTGTGACCATGTCTTCATTAAGCTGGTGGGAGATAAGGAGAGCGAACGCACAAGGCTCATGGGCTCCGAGGGAGAGTCGTCCTTCATCAGAGGAGCAGTAAGTCTGAAATATCCCTCTCTGTGTTTAAATGTATAAAACGCAACCTCAACTTTACCTATACGAGATTATAAGCACTGTAAGTAGAAAAGATGAGGTAAACTCTCGCCAACTTGCTTCTATGGGCCGTGACAAGACATGTTCTGCTCCATAACTCTTCAACTCACAGCCACAAAGATGACCCAAGATTAAAAAAAAAAAATCCTAAAAAAGTGTAATTCATGCAGTGTACATAATGTGCATGCTGCACAAGTTGTACTTTGTCCACCCTTCTACACTACAATTGTATGCTAAGTATTGGGATGTTACAGCTCAGTTCTTGGTTACCAGATAAACTTAGTCTCTCATATAAATGTTTTCAAACTATTTCTGTCCTTACTCCAGGTGTCTAGTTTTACCGTGTCCTGCCCTGTCTCCATTGGAAAGCTGAAGATGATAGAGCTAGACAAACAGCCCTCCCAAACTCCAGCCAAGTGGTTCCCTACCAAGGTGGAGGTGAAATCCCCTGAGGGAGACACCTTCAAGTTTCCCATCTGCAGCTGGATCACTGACAGCGAGGTGCACCGCTTCATAGAGGGAAGAGGTTTGTGGAAATGTATTTGTCTGACATCCTGTGTGTTGTTCACAGACCACAAAAGACATTAAAGAAAGACAAGTCCTGCAAGCTGCACTATAAGGAGGCTGGAGTAAATTAATTCCAGCATACTGTAAACAATTTTAAACCTTGTTGTAGTTCTTTCTCCCAGCTCTGGGAGCAATATTACAATTCTTAAATGAGCCTACCGCCAAATCATGTGTCTCGGCTTCATCTCGCCTAGACTAGCCAAAAGCACATGTTAAAAAAAAAAAAAGCAAATGCATTTGTGCAGCTGTGGCTCAGGAGGTAGAGCATGTCAGCCACCAATCAGAAGATCAGTGGTTCAATCCCTAGCTCTTCCAGTTTGCTGGGTGTTTCTCAAAGTCAAGAGGCAAGGCAAGAGTTCTTCCTATCATCCAGTGAACACACATTGGAACAGGCTAACAAGTGTCCCTAGGTGTATGTCATTCACCCTCAGCAGACTGAGGGGGTTTCAGGATACTGTGATCATTTTGGCACTCTTTAATGTTGTTACACAATTTTAAACAAACTTAGCAGTATTTTCAGTGTCACTTGACTTTTAGGGAGAATATATTTTGGGATCATACTTCAGAGTAAGTGGAGTAATGAAGTAAAGACAACAGCTGAAAAAACTTCTTAATTATTATTTACAGACTCACACACTGACACACACTGTGATTCCAAAGTGTTCCATATTTTATGTGTGTATCACAACACATTCTGCTACAGTAATATGAACTGCGGATCTAAACTGATGAGCCGCGCTGTTTTGAAAAAGCTGACTGTGCCGATTGTACACGATACTGCCGTGTAATCCTCTGAAATAACTTCACTCAAAACAAATGAGTGATGCTTTGACCTGCAGGATATTCTAATGTGTTTACTGTGGCTATTCTCACCATGATTCCCCCGAAAAATGCACCAATTGAAACTAACAAAATGAGAGCAATTATCATGTCGTTGTCATGTGAATAGTGGGAATCATTTACACCTCCACTGTAAATGATTAATTTAAAAACTTAAAAACTTAAAACTTACTTTTTATTTAAATAATGTTTTTTTAATCATTATTCAACAGTGGACACATTGGGAAGTGTAAATTATGAGGTTTCAGTCAGTCATTTTTTATGCTCGTACATTAAAAACTCCTGGAGACATTAATTCAAATAAATGGCATATTTATCTAAATCCTATCGAGCTCCACTGTCACAGATGTCATTGAAGAGGCCCCGCCCTCAGTTCCAGCAAATCGTGTGGGAATTTTATACCTGCTGAGGATACACACATGCATTCTTGGGATTTCTCTGAAAATCTCTGACTTAGTCCTTGGTGAAATCCAGAAGCCTCCTTGACATTGGAACAGTCCTTCGGTGGGGGTAGATGACATAGTATCCCTGAAATTTGGCCGTTTGAGGATCCTTCCTTGACTTTAAGAAACACCCACTGAACAACATACCTATTCCCCTAAAATCATACTGGCTCTCAGTAATTTCAGACCATCACTGAAAACAGTTTGTTTTTTAACATTATTTGGTGATTTCCAGCATAATTTATGAACAGTTATTACACCATAAAGTCTTCCATATGTCAACATTATTTATTTATTTTTAAATTTTTGGACAGTATGTGTCAGTGGTTTCACTTTATATTCTGTATATTCTACACATCAATTTCTGTCCAATCAGTGGACTTTCATTATTATTTTTTTACCAGTGTCATGTATATCCTTTTTAATCAACACCCCTAATGAAGATATACTAGGAGTCTTTATGAACAACGTCTTCAGCTACACCGTCCTTATTTCTTAGCTATACAATCTCATTTGCTTAATTGTATTCAACATTTAGAAAATAATCACTACATTTATAAGCAATTTCTTTGATTTATTTATATTTATATTATCTTAACAAAGTAATTTGAATTGTCTGCTTTTTCAGTACCTTTTTTAATAATGCTGTTGAGCACTGTCGGTGTACCTCGAGTGCTCCTCCCACACTGCTCCAGTAGTTTGTGATAATGCTCCTTCTCATCAGATCTCATAATACTTATTAATTTCTTTTCATATATCTTATATTTGTTTTTCCTCTGCTGTTCTTTCTTTTAAAAAATGTTCCCAAAAGAGCCAGGCAAGCAGCCTCCGCCTGAGGGAGACACCTCCAACTTTCCCAGCAGTCACCAGCAAACTGACAACGAAGTGCCTCACTTCAATGAGGGAACAGGTTTGTACAAATCTGCTTGTCTGACATCCTGCATGCTGTTCACTGACCACAGGAAACATAAAAGAAATACAAGTTCTGCAAGCTGCACCATCAGCAGGCTGAAGTAAGTTAATTTCTTTTTAGTAGTAGTGGTAATTTATTTCAAACTGTAGTAACAGTTTTCCAAAAAAAGCCACTCCTCGACATGTATGAAGAATCACTTATTAGTGGAACACTTCCAGATTCACTAAGGCTAGCCTGAGTAACTCTAATACTAAAACCAAATAAATCCCCAACTGAATGTTCATCATATAGACCGATCAGTTTGATGGGATGTGATGCAAAGATCCTCCGTAAGGTACTTTCTAGAAGATTAAATAAATATCTCCCACAATTAATAATCAACGATCAGCAAGGCTTTATACAAAAGAGACAGGGATATCATAACATTAGAAGAGTTTTAAACATAATCCACAAAAAACACAATGCTAAAGATACTGCAATACTATCGGTGGATGCAGGTCAAGCTTTTGACAGAATTGAATGGGGTTACCTCCTGGAGGTACTTTCAAGATTTGGAATCAGTGGGGCTTTTCTTAAATGGATTCAGTTACTGTATACTAACCCAACTGTTGAAATCCTGACAAATAACAACATCTCGAAACCCTTCAACTTACAGAGAGCTACTCAACAAGGCTGTCCCCTATCTCCACTGCTGTTCATATTAGCAATTGAGCCCCTCGCCATGGCAGTGAGAGCACACCAGAATCTATCAGGTATCAAAATCGCAGGGATAGAACATCGGATTTCCCTGTTTGCTGATGATATTTCATTTTTCTTGACTAATCTAATTACTAGCATCCCTAACCTTCGTCACATTAATTGAAAAATTCAGAACATTTTCTGGCTACAAAGTTAACAACTCTAAATCTGTGTTAACACTTCTTAATAAAGATGAGAGATACACTCCTGTAGTAAATAGCCCATTCATGGTATCAGTGGAGGGTTTCAAATATCTAGGTATTAAGATCACCCCTGACCTTAGGAGATAATATCAGCAAATTATGATCCCCTGATAGATGAGGTTAATGAAGCACTCAACCGATGGACAAACTTACCTATATCCATGATCGGACGAATAAATATATTCAAAATGTCCATTCTACCCAAATTTTTGTACTATTTCCAGGCAATTTCCCTGCCACTACCAAATTCATTCTATGAAAGGCTTGATAAAATAATTGGTCAATTCATTTGGCAAAATAGGAAAGCCAGAATTCGCCTTAGCCTTTTATACTTGCCCTATGAGAGAGGAGGACTTCAACTCCCCAACCTAAGATGGTACTTTTTGGCTGCTCAACTAACCAGTGTATCATATTATTTTTGCAAAACACCCCCGTCTTGGGTAACCATAGAACAAGAATCCGTTCCTGACCTGCCAATAAATCTCTACTTATACGCTTCAAACGTTAAGACACTGGAAAAACACACAAAAAATCCATTCCTTAAAAGTACAATCAGAGTATGGTATGCTGCATATAAACATATGTGCAGCATAAACACTTGACACACATTGGAACAGGCTAACAAGTGTCTGAAGGTGTATGTCATTCACCCTCAGCAGACGGAGGGGGTTTCAGGATACTGTGATCATTTTGGCACTCTTTAATGTTGTTATACAATTTTAAACAAACGTAGCAGTATTTTCAGTGTCACTTGACTTTTAGGGAGAATATATTTCTGGATCATATTTAAGAGTAAGTGGACCAGTTGAAACTGACAAAATGAGAGCAATTATCATGTAGTTGTCATGTGAATAGTGGGAATCATTTACACCTCTGCTGTAAATGATTAATTTAAAAACTTAAAACTTACTTTTTATTTAAATAACGTTTTTTTTTGTGTTTTTTTTTAATCATTATTCGACAGTGGACATATTGGGAAGTGTAAATTATGAGGTTTCTGTCAGTCATTTTTTATGCTCGTACATTAAAAACTCCTGGAGACATTAATTCAAATAAATGGCATATTTATCTAAATCCTATCAAGCTCCACTGTCGCAGATGTCATTGAAGAGGCCCCGCCCTCAGTTCCAGCAAATCGTGTGGGAATTTTATACCTGCTGAGGATACACACATGCATTCTTGGGATTTCTCTGAAAGAAGGACTTAGTCCTTGGTGAAATCCAGAAGCCTCCTTGACATTGGAACAGTCCTTCGGTGGGGGTAGATGACATAGTATCCCTGAAATTTGGCCGTTTGAGGATCCTTCCTTGACTTTAAGAAACACCCACTGAACAACATACCTATTCCCCTAAAATCATACTGGCTCTCAGTAATTTCAGACCATCACTGAAAAGAGTTTGTTTTTTAACATTATTTGGTGATTTCCAGCATAATTTATGAACAGTTATTACACCATAAAGTCTTCCATATGTCAACATTATTTATTTATTTTTAAATTTTTGGACAGTATGTGTCAGTGGTTTCACTTTATATTCTGTATATTCTACACATCAATTTCTGTCCAATCAGTGGACTTTCATTATTATTTTTTAACAGTGTCATGTATATCCTTTTTAATCAACACCCCTAATGAAGATATACTAGGAGTCTTTATGAACAACGTCTTCAGCTACACCGTCCTTATGTCTTAGCTATACAATCTCATTTGCTTAATTGTATTCAACATTTTGAAAATAATCACTACATTTATAAGCAATTTTCTTTGATTTATTTATATTTATATTGTTATCTTAACAAAGTAATTTGAATTGTCTGCTTTTTCAATACCTTTTTTAATAATGCTATTGAGCACTGTTGGTGTACCTCGAGTGCTCCTCCCACACTGCTCCAGTAGTTTGTGATAATGCTCCTTCTTACCAGATCTTATAATCCTTATTGATTTCTTTTCATATATCTTATATTTGTTTTTCCTCTGCTGTTCTTTCTTTTAAAAAATGTTCCTAAAAGAGCCAGGCAAGCAGCCTGGTCGAAAACCAGACATGGGGAGCCCTTCCTCTGAGGGAGACACCTTCGACTCTTTCAGCAGTCACCAGCAAACTGACAACGAAGTGCCTCACGTCAATGAGGGAACAGGTTTGTACAAATTTGCTTGTCTGACATCCTGCATGCTGTTCACTGACCACAGGAAACATAAAAGAAATACAAGTTCTGCAAGCTGCACCATCAGCAGGCTGAAGTAAATTAATTTCTTTTTAGTAGTAGTGGTAATTTATTTCAAACTGTAGTAACAGTTTTCCAAAAAAAGCCACTCCTCGACATGTATGAAGAATCACTTATTAGTGGAACACTTCCAGATTCACTAAGGCTAGCCTGAATAACTCTAATACTAAAACCAAATAAATCCCCAACTGAATGTTCACCATATAGATCAGTTTGATGGGATGTGATACAAAGATCCTCTGTAAGGTACTTTCTAGAAGATTAAATAAATATCTCCCACAATTAATAATCGACGATCAGCAAGGCTTTATACAAAAGAGACAGGGATATCATAACATTAGAAGAGTTTTAAACATAATCCACAAAAAACACAATGCTAAAGATACTGCAATACTATCGGTGGATGCAGGTCAAGCTTTTGACAGAATTGAATGGGGTTACCTCCTGGAGGTACTTTCAAGATTTGGAATCAGTGGGGCTTTTCTTAAATGGATTCAGTTACTGTATACTAACCCAACTGTTGAAATCCTGACAAATAACAACATCTCGAAACCCTTCAACTTACAGAGAGCTACTCAACAAGGCTGTCCCCTATCTCCACTGCTGTTCATATTAGCAATTGAGCCCCTCGCCATGGCAGTGAGAGCACACCAGAATCTATCAGGTATCAAAATCGCAGGGATAGAACATCGGATTTCCCTGTTTGCTGATGATATTTCATTTTTCTTGACTAATCTAATTACTAGCATCCCTAACCTCGTCACATTAATTGAAAAATTCAGAACATTTTCTGGCTACAAAGTTAACAACTCTAAATCTGTGTTAACACTTCTTAATAAAGATGAGAGATACACTCCTGTAGTAAATAGCCCATTCATGGTATCAGTGGAGGGTTTCAAATATCTAGGTATTAAGATCACCCCTGACCTTAGGGAGATAATATCAGCAAATTATGATCCCCTGATAGATGAGGTTAGTGAAGCACTCAACTGATGGACAAACTTACCTATATCCATGATCGGACGAATAAATATATTCAAAATGTCCATTCTACCTAAATTTTTGTACTATTTCCAGGCAATTTCCCTGCCACTACCAAATTCATTCTATGAAAGGCTTGATAAAATAATTGGTCAATTCATTTGGCAAAATAGGAAAGCCAGAATTCGCCTTAGCCTTTTATACTTGCCCTATGAGAGAGGGGGACTTCAACTCCCCAACCTAAGATGGTACTATTTGGCTGCTCAACTAACCAGTGTATCATATTATTTTTGCAAAACACCCCCGTCTTGGGTAACCATAGAACAAGAATCCGTTCCTGACCTGCCAATAAATCTCTATTTATACACTTCAAACGTTAAGACACTGGAAAAACACACAAAAAATCCATTATTTAAAAACAGAATCAGAGTATGGTATGCTGCACATAAACATTTAGACGATACACCTGCAATATCTCAGTATACTCCTATCTGGGGGAATGAGCAATTCACCCCTGGGAAAAAAGATGGTGGATTCAGGCTGTGGAACACAAAGGGCATTCAAAAAATAAGGGATATGTATGTTGACGGAGTATTGCTCTCTTTTGACCAGTTGTGTTCAAAGTATCAAATTCCAAAAAAGTATTTTTTCAGTATCTACAACTGAAAAGCTTCATGTCCTCAAGATACAAACAAATCATGTATTTACCACCACTATCAAAATTAGAGGAAATAACATTAGCAACTTTAGAAGATAAGGGACTTATATCTAAATATTACAATATGCTGGCTAACGGCAGTAACTTATCAACAGTGGAAAAATTGAATGCTTGGATAATAGACATTCAAGAGGACATTGATGAGACAGATTGGAACAAAGCCTGTTTGAAAGCTCAAAAACAAATGATAAACACAAGGTTTAAAATTCTTCAATGTAAGTGGTTGATGAGGACGTTTATCACTCTGAAAAACTCCATCACATGTCAGCTAACATCCCAGATATATGTACAAAGTGTTTAAATGAGAAAGAAACTCTGATTTGTTGCTTATGGGAATGTAATAAGATCCAAAGCTTCTGGAAAGATGTTACTAAGTGTCTGTCAGAGATGTTCAATGTCAGTGTACCATGCAATGCCAAAATCTGTGTGTTGGGAATATACCCACAGGACTTTGCACATGCATTTAAAAAGACCAAACTTCTGGACTTTGGACTTGTTCAAGCCCGGAGGGTTATAGCCCTGTGTTGGAGAAGTACAGAAGCACCCTCACTGCAAATGTGGGTTCGAGAACTGGCAAGCTGTATTGGTTTGGAAAGGTTAACATACATTGCTAAAGGCAGGCGAAAGGACTTTCTTCATCTTTGGGAACCATATATGAGCATTATGGAGAAGTAGGAAACTCAAACTTTATTTGAATGGAAACAAGAACCAAGATTATGAAGGCTGTATTTAATTTGCTTTTACATGGATATGTACCTATTGGTACAGCTCTACAATTATATATTTTAATTTAAATTGATGCAAAGTGAATGTGAATGTGTGGGTATGAATGAGTTAGTCTGTGTCTATTGTTCTATTGTGTATGTAAATAAAAAATACCAACAAAAACACTGGGAAAAAAAAAACAGTTTTCCAAAAAGAATGCACATAAAAAAAAAAAAAAATAAGGCATTTAATTAAAAAGAAAACATAACATATTAACAAAAAAGGTGTAGGCTAAAGCTTATTGTACTTACTCTTTTGAAATACTGTAAAACTTTTCTTAAAAGTTTAATCCCAATTAAATGCCCAGTCCCTTTTACTAGCCCCATGTGGCCCCATTAGACGCCTGGTCTGGTTTCCAAGCAGTTAAATTTTATAGAAGTTCTCTGGATGTATGAAAGCAGGTTGTTGACTGCCCACTTGAGCCAACGTGAGTTAGCTGCTTAGATCGCACATACAAATATAAATATTTAAATGTTAGCTCGGTATGTTTCATTTTAATGAAACCATGAGCACAAGAGAAGTCTGTTTTTCATTGAGATTTACCAGCATGATAAAAAAAGGTGACTCCTTTCCTCTGAAGCTGTCATAAAGTCAGAATATGTGTCCATTCCTGGGTTACTCGGTGAGTCATTTATATCTCTCTCACAAAAGTGCTTTTCATAAAAATGAATCTATTGTTTTAACAGGATAAAGTGTGTCTAATGCCGGGTGCTGTAACCATCAAGTGCCTTGAAACCAGTGTCATAACATAACACATAACTGATATGTTATTCAAAGCCAAATTTTTTATACAAGTAATATTCATACTGGTTCAAATAAACAATTTGATCGTATTGTGCGTATTTGATCGCAACATTTTTGTGTAAAAGGAATTAAAGGCCTGTTCCATATAGACGCCTGTCCCAGATACAAGCCTTTTGATTTCAGTGATTTAACCAGATAATAGCCTGGGTTACCAACTGAAGTTTTATGGTAGTACATGCTAATAAACAACCTTTTCAGTACTAGGATTAGACAATGCCAAAACAAAATAAAAGCAAAGATCAAAGCATTTCATACAAAATAATAATGATAATATTAACTCAGTTTTATATATGCTTAACACCTTATTTTAAATCTTTTTTCATCTCAAAGTTTGCAAAGTGAAGTCCATATCCTTAATTTATTGCCACATCTATTCCACCAATGAAGCCCTTCTACAGATATACATCTATTGTTTTTATATCTGCCTTTACTCTTGACTCTTTATATTCATACTAGCGAGTCCTGATACAAGATATCTTTTGTTTTACATAATATCACAATAGTTTTAGACTTTTTACATCATTAATATGTGGTTTCCAACATTATTACTGTTATTGTTATTACTATTTTTTTTACTGACAACATATTAATTATGATCCAGTCAATGGACTTTTTGATGCTAAATTGTTTACTAATGTAATGTATGTCCTTATTAATCAACGTCCCTAGTCTTTATGAACAATGTCTTCAGCTACACCATCTGTATTTCTCAGCTTCATGATCTCATTGTATTTAACATTTACAAAATAATCATTACATTTATTAGCAATTTCTTTTGCTTTATTATTTTTATATTGTTATCTTTACAAAGTCATGTGACCTGTCTGCTGTTCTAGTACCTTTCTTAATTATGCACTCTAGGTGTTCCTTCAGTGTTACACTGCTCCAATAGTTTGTGAAAATGCTCCTTCTTACCAGATCTCATGATACTTGTTAATTTATTAGATTTGTTTTCTGCCTCTGTTGTTCTTAAAAGAGCCAGGCAAGCAGCCCTTCCAAAAACTGGACACGGGGTCCCCTCCCCCTGAGGGAGACACCTCCAGCGATCGCAGGAAAACCAGCAGAAAAGTGCCTCGCTTCAATGAGGGAAAAGGTTTGTGCAAATTTGCTTGTCTGACATCCTGTACGCTGTTCACTGACCACAGAGGAAAGACGATATCTGCAAGAAGGACTATGAGGACGCTGGAGTAAATCAATTCCCATTCCAGTTCTCTAATTTCAGACCGTCTTTGAATACAGTTAGGAAGCAAATGATTTTGTGTTTGTACAATATCCGTCAAGTTTAAGATTAAGTAAACCACAAAATTGTAAAGCATTTAACAACCCCAATTCCAAAAAAGTTGGGACACTGTAAGACGTAAATGAAAGCAGAATGCAGTGATTTGAAAATATTTTTTTAATATATATATTTATTTGAATACAGTACAGAGACAAGATATTTAATGTGTAAACTGATAAACTTTTTAGTTTTCCGTAAAAACACACTCATTCTGAATTTGATGCCTGAAACACGTTACTTTAGAGTGAGACCGGGTTGGTGTTCCTTGAGTGTTACTCTTGTACTGCTTCAGCAGTTTGTGATAATGCTGCCTCTTATAAGATCTCATATTTGTTAAGTGTCTCTTTGTTCTATGTTTTGAATATCTGTTCCTGATAGAGCCAGACAGACAGCACTCCAGAAAGCCAAACTTTGTGTTCTCCTCTCCTGCAGGAGACACCTACAACTTTTCCATCTATTGCCGCAACACTGACAGCGTCAGTGAGGGAACAGGTTTGTAGGAATTTGCTTGTCTGACATCCTGTAGGCTGTCCACTGACCACAGAGGAAAGATGATCTCTGCAAGAAGGCATATGAGGACGCTGGAGTAAATCAATTCCCATTCCAGTTCTCTAATTTCAGACCGTCTTTGAATACAGTTAGGAAGCAAATGATTTTGTGTTTGTACAATATCCGTCAAGTTTAAGATTAAGTAAACCACGAAATTGTAAAGCATTTAACAACCCCAATTCCAAAAAAGTTGGGACACTGTAAGACGTAAATGAAAGCAGAATGCAGTGATTTGAAAATATTTTTTTAATATATATATTTATTTGAATACAGTACAAAGACAAGATATTTAATATGTAAACTGATAAACTTCTTAGTTTTTCGTAAATACACACTCATTCTGAATTTGATGCCTGAAACACGTTACTTCAGAGTGAGACCGGGTTGGTGTTCCTTGAGTGTTACTCTTGTACTGCTTCAGTAGTTTGTGATAATGCTGCCTCTTATAAGATCTCATATTTGTTAAGTGCCTCTTTGTTCTATGTTTTGAATATCTGTTCCTGATAGAGCCAGACAGGCAGCCTTCCAGAAAACCAAACTTTGGGTCCTCCTCTTCTGCAGGAGACACCTACAACTTTTCCATCTATTGCCGCAACACTGACAGCGTCAGTGAGGGAAAAGGTTTGTAGAAATTTGCTTGTCTGAAATCCTGTAGGCTGTCCACTGACCACAGAGGAAAGACAACATCTGCAAGATGGACCATGAGGAGGCTGGAGTAAATTAATTCCAATGTATTTTAAACTTGTTGGCGTTTGTCAAGCTTCAAAGCATTGTCTTTGTAGTTGTAGTAGGCAGTCACTGCTTTCAGTCTTATCAACAATTATTACAAACAGTTTACCAAAATAAATGCGCAAGAGAATTAATAACATAAAGGCATTAAAATTACAGGGAAAACAAAAAATACTGGCTGAAAAGGTGTAGGCTGAAGCTTATAATACTGAGTGTCTTTATGTTTCCATGCCGGCAACAGCCATGGCTGGAGGCATTATGTTTTTGGGTTGGTCATCCATCCATCCCCATCTCGTGAACGCAATATCTGAACGCTTTGAAAGAATTTCTTCAATTTGGCACCAACGTTCACTTGGATTCAGCGATGAAATATTTAGATTTTGGTGGTCATAGGTCAAAGGTCAAGGTCAAGGTCACTGTGACTTTGTCTTGGCTATTCTTGTGAACATGATATCTCAAAAACCTCGAGGGAACGTCTTCAAATTTGGCAAGTACGTCCACTTGGACTCAGAGATGAACTGATTGGAATTTCGTGGTCAAAGGTCAAGGTCACTGACTTTCCATCTGTCCCATTCTCGTAAATGCAGCACTCTGAGACGAGCGCTGCGGGGGCTAGCATGGAAATACCTAAAAATGTCCCCTTAGGAGTCCCGATAGGGGTTGGAAGAGCCCCATGAACATTACAATGATTTAAAATTTTGGATAAAATCCAAGGGTACTGGGCCACGGCACATGGTGCAACACAGACCCTATTATTAAGGATGCTCCCGTCACCCAGGGTCTCTGGAGGATTAACCTGGAGACTGAGATTTATGAGATAAGTAAATAGATAACTAGGTCCATGAATACATCAATAAATAAATAAATGAATAAATAAATCAATCATTAAGTATGTTTAATTTCAAATCGGCTGAACCATGGTTAAAGATCTTATCATAAATGTCAAATTAAAGAAACTGATTTGATGATGCATGTGTGGGGTTAAAATAGCATAAAAACAGAGGGCAAGTGTTTAAAAATATACGTAACAGAAACATACAATGTAAGTGTTTTATAACTCTTATAGTTCTCCTCTGTATCATGGAAATTGGATTAGTGTTGGTTTAAGCACTCTCCATAGTGTTACTCTTATGCTGGTCCAATAGACGGTTATAATGCTTCATCTTATTAGATCTCATAATACTTATTAATTTTTATATATCTCATGTTTGCTTTCTGCCTCTTTTGTTTTTCAATTTAAAATCTGTTCCTGATAGAGCCAGACAAACAGCCCTTCTGAAATCCAGACACTGGTTTCTCTTCCCCTGCAGGAGACACCTACAACTTTTCCATCTATTGCCGCAACACTGACAGGGACACTGACAGGGACACTGACAGTGAGGGAGCAGGTTTGTAGAAATTACTTGTCTGACATCCTATACACTGTTCACTGACCACAGATGACATCAAAGAGAAGTTCTGGGAGCTGGACTGTAAGAAGGCTGGAGTAAATTAATTCCAACATATTTTGAACTGTGGTAATGTTCTTTCTTTAAGGTTTGGGAGTCTCTCAAACACAGCATTGTCTTTTTAGTAGTGGTAGAAATTTATTTCAAACTTTCAAAAATAATGCACATAAAATGATGATAATAATAATAATAATAATAATAATAATACATCCATTTATATATTTACCATCGTATTCCCTGTCACATTCATTCCTTAAGTTAACCCTTTTGACAGATTTTAAATTTGTCCTTGCTTAACATACCTTTTCCCTTCAAACCACCACTGTACACAGTAAGGAAGCAATGGATTTTTGTTTTGTAAATTATTGGTGCAGTTTTAAGATTAACTAGTTCACAAATTATAAAGCATGTTGGTTAATTAATAGTGCATTTGTTGAATTGTAAAATAATTTGGTCGATTTACTATCCTCATCAGTCTCTTCTGTATCATTGAATTAGTGTTGGTTTTGTATGTGTTTCCCCATACAACCACACAGTAGGTATACATGAAACTATGAGAGAATAATAGATTAAATATAATGAGTTCTTATTCAAGACAGACATATACTGTGGTGGTTTTAGACATTTTTGTTTTTACATTATTTTTGTGTGGATTGCAACATATGTATGATCAATGATCATTCCCAGTAATTAATTTATTATTATTTTTAAGTCGATCAGTGGGCATTCTATTTTAATATAATTGATTGATTTTTAAATGTATGGAATTTATGTGTCAATGGTGTCAATACATTCATTTTTTTCTCTTTTACTACAGATCAAAATAATCTATACATTTACAGGCAGTTTCTTTTGCTTTATTTATAATTGCATTGTGATCTGAACAAAATAATTTGAACTGTCCCAGTGCTGGCTTTAATTATGATGTTAAACACTCTCCATGTTCCTTGAGTGTTACACCTATATTGCTCCAATAGTTTGTGATAATGCTCATATGTATGTGAGCACATAATACTTCTTAATTAATTTTTTATATATCTCATATTTGTTTTTTGCTTCTTTTTGTGTTTGAGCTAGACGAAATGATTGGCCAACAAAATGCGATCACTCATCGTTACGGCGAAATGGCACCAGGTTTGTAGAAACTTACTTGTCTGACAACCTGCACAGTGTTCACTAACCACAGATGACATAAAAGACAGACAGAAGTTCTGCAAGTTCGACTGCTTGGACTGGAGTAAATTAATTCCAACATACTGTATAAAGAATTTTAAACCTTGTTATGTTTTTTTTCTAGTTCCACTTCGACCATTTGCTGGGTTTCTGCCTTTTTCCAACTGGTTCAGAGGGGAGCCGGACAGGAATCAGAGAGAGAAAGACTATCGGTGAGAGCTCAAAGCTTATTCACGTTTTAACTTTATACAACCCAAAACTAACGTGCATCCAAACCTCCTCCGACTTTGGTTAATAATATGCATGACATATAATGATAAACTAACAACCATATAATGTTGTTGCACCTGCCGGGGTATATTCATATCTATTATACTATAAGTTGTGAAATTGCAGTGTTGATAAAATAAATATGTGTCAAGGACTGCTTGTATACTCTATTATTGTTCCTCACCACTCTGCTCCTCTTAATTTTTCCTAGCTGGCATGAGCATGCAGAGGGAGTACCCCACTGCATGAAGGCAGAAGACCTCTCTGATCTTCCTTCTGAGGTCCAGTTCTCCTTCTCCAAGAGCGCTGAGTTTACTTACACTGCAGCTGTTGGGTAAAGTCCTCAGATTCTGTCATATTTATCTATGTGATTATGTATGTCCTGTTAAACAAATTTAAGTCATCAAAATAAACTTACTTTTTTCTTTAATTTTCTAGGCTGGGTGAGCTGTACCTGAAGGGACTGGCTGATTCGAGGGAGAACTGGCTTGACATTGATGATATCGCGGGGGTGTTCTGTTTCAAACGGACTGACATATCAGGTACTGTGCTATCATGGAAATGTAATGGAATACTTGATCTGTGTGGTGGATATGGGGTCAAGGGGAGAGGAGTGGAACCTCAGTGATTATCACAGTAAATACTCTCTCATCACATCACTGATTTTATAGCGTGATAACAAGCTCTACAAAATGACAACTTTACTTTAGGAAATGCCTGGATGGTTGAAAGTGTCACAGCTCGAAAACATATCACCACAAATCTGCATCCAAAGGCCGATGGAGTATGATAGCAATATTTATAAAGTATCTCACCTCATACATGGTCACAGAGTTTAGTAATTAATGTTACACAACAGCATTTGCACTGCAATGTGTTTCAAGGATAAAACATGAGATGCTACTTTTGCAAAGAAAGATTAAAAAGATGAGTCCTGGTAACCAAACATCTCAGTTACAGAAAAGCAGAATGTTAAGTTACAACCTACCAGTCTGATGTGTGTAGAGGTCTGTATTGCAGCTGCCTGGTGTCGTTTTTATGGTTTTAAGTCGTAAAATCCATCTCTTTTTCTGCTGTTGTTCTGCTGGTGTGAAACATTAATTATGTGATCATGAATGAGGTGAGTTACATTACAATTATTGCTATCATACTCCATCTGTCTTTGGGTGTAGCTTTGTGTTGATGTGTGTTCAAGTCATCACACTCTGAATCATCCATACATTTCCTGAGGTAAAGTTTTCAGTGTGCAAAGCTCATTTTCGTGTTTAACAGTGGTACAACTGTTTCAAAACAATGAGATCAGTGATGTGACTGGCTGACAGAGTATTTAATATTTACCACACCTGCTGATCTAGGCTATTTTCACCTACAGTCATGGAAAAAATTATTAGACCACCCTTGTTTTCTTCAATTTCTTGTTCATTTTAATGCCTGGTACCACTAAAGGTATATTACCTGAAGAATACAAAGAACACGACAAAAAATGCAGCTGATTCCATAATACTTTATGTTCTATTTGACATGCTTAAGCTTAATTGTATTCCCAGGGTATATAAGAGGCCATTTCATGCCGTAGCACAACTCAGAAGTTGTCAGCTCTCACATAATGCCTAAAACAAAAGAATTATGTGAAGCCACAAAGGCAGCCATCTTGGCACTGCTGGAAATTGGCATGAGTGAGAGACAGGCAGCCAAAAAACTGAAGATCTCCAAGACAGCCGTTCATTACACCAAGAAAAAGCAAGCTGAACATGGTACTACCAAATTGCTAGCTGGTCAAGGCAGGAAACGTCTTTCTACCCCACGAGAGGACCGTGCGCTCATCCGTTCCTGTGTCAAGAATCGTCGTCAGACCTCCAGGGACCTTAAAAATGAGTGGGCACTGTCGAGAAATGTGACTTGTTCAGCAAGGACAGTTTGAAACTGACTTCTTGAAGCTGGTCTGAAGTCACACAGGGCACGGAAGAAGCCGTTCATCAACGAAAGGCAGGGCTTTGCTAGGGATCACAAGGATTGGACTATTGATGACTGGGCTAAGGTTCTCTTCAGTGATGAATCCAATTTTGAGTTGATGCCCACTCCAGCCAACCTACTGGTTAGGAGGAAGCCTGGAGAAGCCTACAAACCAGACTGTCTTGCCCTACAGTAAAACATGGGGGTGGATCGGTGATGATCTGGGGTTGTTTCAGTATGGTTGGAACAGGGCAAATGCAATTGTGTGAAGGGCGAATGAACCAGGTCACGTACAGGGCTACTCTTGAAAACAGTCTTCTTCCATAAACTAAATAAACTCTTTCCTGCCTCGAATGACTGGATTTTCCAACAAGACAATGTCCCTTGCCACACGGCAAGGTCAGTTAAAGCCTGGATGGAGAACCAGAACATTTGAACCATGCCTTGGCCTGCTCAATCACCAGATCTAAATCCAATTGAAAACCTGTGGGACATCATCAAACTCAAAATGGAGAACCAAACAAAGCAAATTTGTTTGAATTTTTGCAACAGGAATGGGCTGCTGTGACCGCAGAACAATGTCAGAAGCTGGTGGAGAGCATGCCAAGACGCATGGCTGCAGTCATCAAAAACAATGGTTATGCAATCAAGTACTAACTCCTGTGTGTATGATGTGACTAACAGACAGAAAAGAAAACATGAAATGCCTAAAAGCACTGTTTTTGGCAGTACAGTGCCATAGCTATTGATGTAAGAACTTAAGTGATTTTGGTTTTTATCAAGAAAACCATGGAAAATGGCTAGATATCAGCTCTTAAATTAAACTCTTATGAGCTATTTTTGTTGTTATCATTATATTTGTCCAAACAAATGTACCTTTAGTTGTACCAAGAAATTGAAGAAAACAAGGGTGGTCTAATAATTTTTTCCATGACTGTACACATAGCCCTTTGCAGATTGCACTGCTGTAACAGGTGCACATGGAGACTCAAAATATTCCTCAAGAGAATGCAAAAGTTTTGTGAGAGTATTTAGTTTCAAAGTTGCAAAGTGGAAAAAGAGCCTAAACAAATTTAGTGGTGCTAACAGAGAGGCAACTGGGAGTGTCCACACCTTATGTATTTTACAGTAATTTTTTAATGATGAGTAATTGTATTGAATTCGATATAATCAAGATCATGTCTGACTCACTTTAACTTTCACATGTAGTGTACAGGAAAAGTTTAGTCAGACAACTCACGTTTAAATGTTTATTTCAACAGCAGAACATTGTCAGAGTTTGGCGTCTAGACTCTGGCCTCATCACTTCCCGCAGATATGTTTACATGAGACATTGGGAAGTGATGATTAAATCTTTCCCCCCCTAGCCAGAGCCTGCAGGTAGATGCTGGGGTGGAGGTGGGACTAAAGGAAGGGGGCAACAGTACTGATGCAGGGCAGCAGCCGCATAGACAATGCAAAGGGGGAACTGGGAAGATTTCGCAGCTTAAATAACCCGCCAGATTTGGAGGGTGTGTTTGTAGATGACATATGGGGAGTGACGTATGACGTGTGTGTATGAATCAGTGCAGCTCGAGTTGACTGCCTGAACTAGCTCGCAGGCGTCGCTCCATTTAAGCTGAAAACAGTAAGATTTTCTAGCTTGAAATTGAATGAGACTCTGACCTTTTTCCAGAATATGTCCAGGAACACTGGAAGGAGGACGCTTTTTTTGCCTACCAGTTTCTAAATGGTGTCAACCCCATCATGATCCGACGTTGTTCATCACTGCCTGCTAACTTTCCTGTCACTGATAACATGGTCTTCCCCCGTGGTCACTTCAGCTTGAAAGATGAAATGGAGGTGATTGTCATGATGTTGATTGATCTTTGCAATAGAAAAGATCATGTTTTGCCCCATGATGCTTTTAATTTGGAATTTCATGTTGCACTACATGCTCAGTTAGTATATGTAACGTCCACATGTAAGCATGTGAGTCAAATCATTTCCTCACCACAACAGAAAGGCAACATATTCCTGTGTGACTACAAGCGTTTGGAGGGAGTGAAAACAAACACCATCCATGAGAAGCAGCAGTACCTGATGGCTCCCCTCGTCCTGCTCCACAAAACACCTGATAATGAGCTGATGCCAATTGCTATTCAGGTGAGACTTCCCATAAAATAGGAACCATCCACCTCACTGAAGGTGTTCTTAAGCAAGTCGATGGCAGCTATGAATTCTCTCTACATGGAAATGCCATCCATTTCTACAAACCTGAGCCTAAGTCATTTAAAAAAATTCCCCTATTGTCATATCCAAGTTTGACAGACTGATAATCGAGCCTGATGCCAACAAGTCAAATCAATTTTATTTTTACAGCACACAAGCCTTGATGTATGTAAGACTGAGGAACACACAGTAAAGCTTCTCTTCTGAAGTTGACCCTGTGCTCTTGCATGGAAATTTTCCCCAAAGGATCAACAGAATATCTGACTGAAAAGCAGATAAAACCTGTAGTAAATAGGCTAACATAAAATTACAGAAAATACTTAAACATTATTGACCAGTACTGGTATTGGATCAACTGGATTGAATGAACAACACCTCCCTCCTTCTCCTGTAGCTGAAGCAGACTCCAGGAGATAACAACCCCATCTTCCTTCCTACTGATTCTGAGTACGACTGGTTGACGGCCAAGATTTTTGTGAGAAGTGCAGATTTCAATGAGCATCAACTCAACACTCACCTGCTGCGCACTCATCTGCTGGCTGAAGTGTTTGCAGTGTCACTGCTGCGCAACCTGCCCAGGAAACATCCACTGTACAAGGTAACTGTAGGGGAGAATACTGAACTTACTGTAGTTGTAGTTTATGCTGTAGTTTTTCCCACTAGCTGATTTTTGTTTCATCCAAAGTTGATGAATCATACAGTTTTGGTGTTTATACGTTCAACTATTTCTCACTGCTAAATAGTAAAGAAGCATCAAGATTACTGACTTGGTTAACATGTAATAGTGTTACTAACAGAGTTCCCTCTGTCTCTTAGGTCCTCGTACCTCACACCCGCTACACTCTGCATATCAACTTCTTGGCGAGAGATCGTTTGATATCCGAGACTGGCGTCTTTACAAAGGTTCAAAAAGACCAACACACTCAGTGGACTATGACTTCAACAATGTTTGTTTTCAGTATCATGTACAGTTTTTGTCTCTAACTATACTCCTTACATATCTGACTGTTCACTAGTTTGCAGCCGCTGGTGGAGAGGGTATGGTGACACTCCTGCAGAGATCACTGTCCTCAGTGACCTACAGCTCCCTCTGCATACCAGACGACATCACTGAGCGTGGACTGGAGGACATGCCGAACTTCTACTACAGGGATGATGGACTCAAGCTTTGGGAAATCATCCACAGGTATTATATTAATAAATGTATAATATTGGTACAAAATCATGGACGTATTAGTGACGTGTAGCTGCCATGCTAAACACTACAAAAAACCTACACCATATCAGGGTCGGTTAGAATGCATTTAGAGGCCCTGAAATACACCAAAGTAAAAAAAAAAATGCTTCACACAGTGTGTGGCTCAGATTAGAGTTAGGGTTAGATTTCAGTACAGGATTTGCTTTGCAGGGAAAAATTTGTTAAACATAACTAATGTAGTTGTTTGCTAGAAACCAAGCAAACAACTGAATCACATACAACTAATGATGCTAATGAGGACAGGACAGATCAGCTGGCCAGCACAGAGGCCACAGATCTTTGTGAATGAGGTTGCTCCAGCAGAGAGCAGCAGTCCTTTACCAGGAAAGCACACTGAGAATACAAATATTGGATTAAAGAATTCACTTTATTCCACTCCCCAAATTGTGCTTTACGCTCTTGTAAATAATTCCTGGCTGGTCCATCCTATAGAGAGAGCCTAGAGTGATTTTGCCACAACTGATCAGGAGGTGACTTACAGTTGACTGAGGCTGTTTTTTCCAGTGTACTGGAAATGCAAGTAAACCAATTTACTGTATAGAGCGGCAGTCAGTATTAGGGATACAATACATATCATTTATGCAAGACAATTTGCTGTTTAAACAAGTGATCATGCAAAACACGGTTTCCTGATATAGGAAAAGAGCCCTATTCCTCCCTAGAGCCGTATTAGCTCGGTTTTATTCTCATAATTAGTCAATTGTATGGGTGTAGGCATATATTTGAACTCTGAAGCCAGACAGGCTAATCACTTCCCTCCACTTTCAGTCTTTATGCTAAGCTAAGCTAAGCTAATTGCCACCCATCTTTAACTTTATATTTAATGCACAAATAATGAGAGGTGTGTCAATCTTCTTATTTAACTCTTAACAAACTGTGTTGGATATTGCATCAAGTTCTTAAAAAGAACAGAACTGATCATTTTTGAAGAGATGGACATTAAATTGCCTTACAAAAGAGTTATGTTTTACTACTGCAGTACAGTATGTATGAAAAATATCAACTAGGAATGTGTTTTACAGAACTTTTTCATATTTCTCAAAGATATGTGCAGGGAGTGCTCGGCTTCTACTACAAGAATGACAGTGATGTCCAGGAAGACTCTGAACTGCAGAGGTGGATTCAGGACATTTTTGAACATGGATTCCTTTCCCAAGAAGGCACAGGTGGGTTTAAAATGAAAGATCGATCCCAATGATGATGAGAGATGTGCATATTTATATTTTATATTACATGTTCATATTGCAAAGATAAATCAAACTTCAATCATCTAGATGAATTTAATTAATGCAGTCTATTTCCTGTTATTCAGGAATTCCACAGAGCTTTGACACCGTGGAAGAGTTGGTCAAGTTTGTCACCATGGTGATCTTCACTTGCTCAGCACAACACTCTGCTGTGAACAATGGACAGGTGAAGCCTTTTAATTTACCGGGATGATCAATTATAATGTTGCTATGATTGTAGAATGAGTTCATGACAGCTGCAGTTTTTTTTCTGGACTGGAGAGAGATGGTTCACATAAACAAGAGTCCATACAGCCATACAGCCAGCCATCATGGTCAGTATAATTAAATCATAATTGTAGTTGCTTTCAGCTAAACAAATATATCTAAATAAGCCACTGAAGGCTGAATGGGTGTACTTCTTTTCAGCTAAAAGTAAACTCATGTCCGGAGTGCTGGAAACTTCTGTGATTAATTTATTGACAGTTCTGCATACACATGCTCACTGTAATGTTTCACTATGAGTTAGAGACAAAAGTTCTCACATTGACTGGTATATTAAACCACTTAAAGCAGTGCAGAGAAAACTTACAGATGTGTCGCAATAGAAAACAGCGCTCTCACTCAACAACAACAGAGATTACAGCAGGCCAGACCTGTCTCCCCTTCCTCTGTTGCCCTCCTAAAAAAAAAAAAAAAAATGTACGCATGGGGCGTACAGGATTACAGTTGCATGGTTACATTCTCACAATGATAATATAGCACTGCCAGTAAATAACATTAAAACAACAATCTAGTGGTGGGCAGTTCTGTCCATACATATAATCCACACTGTAACACCCGAGATTGACCAATTAAAAAAAACAAAAAAAAAACAAAACATACTTCCCCGTGGGTCTGTATCTGTACTCCCACCTGCTATTCCTATCATGACTTGATAAACTCATCATTGTCACTTAATCATACCACCTCATACCCCAGGCCCAACTCACATGCTCCTAATTTTGCTTTATTGAAAGTCTGTGATGTCTTGATACAAATATTTGGCTGTAATTATGAGTCCAATATGAAGTGATGAAGGTTGGGGTAGTACTGGCAATAACTTCAGTCCACTTTCACACCTGCTTAGACATGCGTCAACCTGCCCTTTTAAAACCAAGCTAAAGACCTCCCTTTTGACTCAAGCATTTTCTTAAACAAACATATTTGTACTTTGTTTGTTTGTATTTCCGAGTCACCAAAGTCACTGGGATTCATCCTTTGGGGACAATAGTAGTGTACAAATTTTGGTTCCAATCCAAATTTCATGACAACACATCCAGTAGTTATACTTCAGTGTGAACCAACATGGTGGACAGACTGATGTGACTCTTGCAATGGAGCCACGCCACTAGCATGGTTAAAACATACAGCTTTTGAACAATAATTGTATCACCATGATAATAGGGCTATGCTGTGAGTGAGTCTTAATCAGTCATCTTTCAATCATTCATCCATTGCAGTTTGACTATGGTGGCTGGATGCCCAACACTCCCACCAGCATGCAGCTTCCTCCACCAACCAAAAAGGGGACAACAAGCAAGGCCACGATGCTGCAGACATTACCTAACATGGGCACAACAGCCAATGCAATGGCTACCGTATGGTTACTCAGCAAATCATTTTCTGACTTTGTAAGTGAACAAAACCTCATGAAATTTAAATAATATAAATCACATTTATTTTAAAATTTTGGATTGTAGGTTAATACATCATCAGAGCAAAACACCCTCTTTAAGCCACTGAAAAAACAGTCCTGCTCACTTCCTACAGCTGTGCATTATAGTTCCAATAGTATATGCTTGATAAACATTTAAATGTTATTGATAAAATTTATTTTTAATCTATCATTTATTTCTTCAGGTCGGTCTTGGCAAGTCCCTGGAGGACCACCACAGTCATAAGATTCCCTCTGGCCATGTAACAGCTTTTCAAGCAGATCTTCAAGCGTTGAGTGCACGCATCAAAATCAGAAACAACAATTTGGACATCCCATACACATACATGGATCCAGCTGTGATAGAAAATAGTGTTGCCATTTGAATATCAGGGGCTGTGACCTCTTCAGCTGTTGGCCTAATTCAGCTTCATATTAACAAAAGTGAGAAAGGGAAAAACTGCATGCTCTCTTTCTAACTGATACTGTGGTGGAAGGAAGCTACTGCATGTGATCATTTTATGCTGATCTGTGATCATTATATAACCTGATTGATTTAACTGTGGGAAAAATGTGGTTTTAAATCATAATCTACATCTTAAATCTTCTTAGTTTGTTGGTGAATATACAG
Source organism: Cephalopholis sonnerati (assembly GCA_019142605.1). NCBI lineage: Eukaryota > Metazoa > Chordata > Actinopteri > Perciformes > Serranidae > Cephalopholis > Cephalopholis sonnerati. Next base: position 29,116,617 of record JAGQAX010000003.1, on the reverse strand, counting down.
GGTATCTTAAATCAAAATCAAAAATTAGTTACTGTGGGGAAATATATTTATTTTGCATTATGATTGTAACACTTTAGAAGTTAACTATGCCATAGGACACACATGACTAATGAAGTATAAATTTATATAGGTACCTTTGTTTTGCTAGATTTACTCTGTATCTGTATGTTAGAAAAATAGGTGACTACTAAAAGGAAGACAAAACATTTAAGTGAACTGTATTTCTTTCATCTCGTGTGAAAAACAGGAACTCATCACACAGAACAAAGTATGCTCAGTTTCATAGAGGACAGGAGGCTCCTGTAACCACAGAGAGAGTCATTGCTTCAATGGTCCTGTGTTTCTTTCTGTCCTTGTCCTTGTTTTACTCTTTTTAGAAAAAGTTACAGAAGTTAAACACAAAATGTGAAGCTGCTGTACTGAGAAATTAAACACATGCATCGTCCACAAACAGAATGTGACAATTTGCACTTGTCTGCATTGCGATAATATGCTATAGAAGAGAAAACGAACATGGTGCATGTTAATGTAAAAGTAATTTGGCTGATTTGTCATTGGATAATCACAGCAAAGCTCGAATTAAACACAGCGCCAAACGCATTTGATTTACCACATTCAGATGAAAGTTCTTAATTGATTGTCCCTATTCTACACATCTTCATATTATAGAAATGTGCTCTTATTTTGTTATGTTATAGCATGAAATGTTAATCTGTGTGTGTGAATTAATCCATTTGATAGTTTCTCTGGGTGGTGATTTTTGATCAATGCTTTCTGCTGTCACTAAGGTCTACTGTAAACTGTGGCCGAGTTTCTTCACAAAAATAAAGTGCTGGTTAAGTCTACACATGAGGTGTCTGAGAGATCATTATTATCATCATTACCTTGCTACAGCATCTTATTATTATCAAGTGTTTAAGTGAACAAAATGATCATAAAGATTACCACCAACAAAAGGACATAGCTATGAAAATAGCTGACAAATAAATGCATATATAATTTTACTGTTGTGCATACAATATGTTGGAATGTGTGCAAATGTATGCAGTTATAACTTAAAACTTATAATTACATACGTACTTTGTAAGGGCAGCTGCAGTAAGAGTAAAAAGAAAAAGTATAAGACTCAGAACACAGTGACAATCTTATCTGGCACACTAAATAATATGGCAGTATTGCTACTGAAATGTACAGCATGATATTTTGAATGAGTGTGGCAGCAAGAGTTGCAGAAGTTCAATCATGTGATACTTATTCTTTTGGTGTACAAACGTGTTTTATTCAGTAGGTGGCAGTGGCGTATATTTTATTCATGGTGCTAAGGCTAGATGATGTGTCAGGGCATCAGCTTTGACAGAAATTGTAGACGTAACAAATAAGATAAAAAAAACAACAAAACAAAACAAAAAAAAAAAACGGATCTGATAAATTTAAATAAACAGATATAACAGGAAAGATGGACCAGAGAGAGAACTGATTTAAAAATTTGCAAGAAAAGAAGATGAAATGGTCTGACAAGATAATGCTTCACAATGATGTTTTTAATATGCAGATGAAAATGTGTAAAACACAATACATTAGAAATGACAACTTGACAACTTGATCTTCACTGTTACTCTTGTAGCACTTCACACGCTATAAAAATGTCACCAAGCTTTAACTGAGAACTCACGCATGGAAGATAAATCATCGACAGTTCAAAAAATAAACTGTGTGACGACATAATGTGCAAATCAATTGTCTGTATTTGTGTGTGTGTGTGTGTGTGTGTGTGTGTGTGTGTGTGTGTGTGTGTATGTGTGGATACTGTGGAGGTGGCTAAAACTGCACTGCAATCATGTATTGTTGGAGGACAAAAATAAATCCTTCAATTCATCTGTTGCAAAGAAACTCTTGTCTTGATATACCCAGGTAGCATATTGTTTAGCTTAGATAGAGGCTTTTCTTTGTAGCCTAGGTAAATGAGAACATCGACATTCTTTTATTGTGTGTGTTGGTCATGATATCACCTCACTGTTAAAAAGAAAGAGAAGTCCAGGAGATGAGTGACTTTCAATGCAACAAAGCAAGTTGTTGGTCACGGCAGTAAGACATCATGAATATGTAGATCCTAGCTCTGCTTGTGCTCTGTCATTTTGCCTCGAACAGCATCAAGCTCTCTGTTGATAACTCAAGAGAGCAGACCGAAAGTGTCTGTTGGAAACAATTCACAACTCTGTTCCCGTGTCCTGTTTTGTCACTGTGTAGATGCAGCAGAGTGAAGCTGCATGCTTCAGAGATATCATACAAATGATCCTACTAGAGAATTGAGACAGATTTTACTACAATAACAGCTGAAATTAGATTACTATTAGAATGACCAAGCCCTGAAGCAGGGACAAAAAAACTATTTGAAGAAATATGAAAGAGGGCATGTAACAGCTTTATATGACTCCAGTCACAGCCTACAGTCAAGTCAAAATAAGGGATTCTGGACATACTCATAATTAGGCCTCAGTAAAATCCTGCAGTCAGAGGATGTAAGACTGACAGTGTAAGTCAAACTACCACCAGTATTATATTACTTGTTTTCTGCAGTCCCTGCAGCTGTGTCTCTGGCTCAGTGCTTTGATGAACCCATTTAGCAGTGTATGTGGAAAATGGCAAAGGACTATGTTCTGGTCACTGCTGCTGGTCGTCTGTGGTGCTCTCTGAACTGTTATACTGTTTTTATGGTAGCACATAAGTCTAGTACGTCTAATGAGACAAAGTGTTTAAAAGGATGCTGTCAAATATTTCATTAATACAGAGGAGATTTAGTTGACACAGAAGGCAATCAGGCCTGCTTTACAGTTTTCTCCCTCTTCATCTGATCTCCTGTGACTTCCTCTCTTGTCATCTTGGGAGCGTCTGGCACTGTGTGACCTTGAAGCAGAAGGACTTCATCCACCTGTGTGAGCTGCCATTGTCCGGGTCCACAAGGGCCAAAGCTCAAATTCATTGCTTTCACCATCAACAGTATAGAGGAGGATCCTTGCCCTCTCTCATTGGTTATTAATTTTTTGAACAAGACCTGCAATTATCAACTCTTATCTGCACAGTTCCTGAGAAATGGTGAGCAACATTCATTAAAATTATAAAGATAAGAGTTGACAGGTGAGGGCCTCATTAAAATTCATAGCTTCATAGAAATGGCAAGGATCCTCCTCCACACTATTGATGGCGGAGGCAATGAATTTGGCTTGCTGGCTTTGGCCTTTGTCGATTCTTTGAAGGAATCATTTTTATGAATATCTCTGAAGTGTGCAGCTTCACTCTGCTGCATCTACACAGTGACAAAACAGGAAACATGAAGAGATTTAAGGAGTGGTGCATTGTTTTCAACAAATAGCTTCGGTCTGCTCTCTGGTGTTATCAACAGAGATAGCTCTGGCACTATTCTGGTCCAAGTGTGATTTAATCAATCCTTGCTATTTATTCACTGCTGTTGTTGAGCTATGTTACAGCACAAGTCTACACTACACTGTTGATGATTAAAGCAATGAATTTGGGGTTGCTGGTTGTGATCCTGGTGGGCCCAGCTCACAGAGGTTGATGAAATCTTCGGCCTTGGGAAGACTTCTCCTTTAAGGTCACACAGCACCGGAGGCTCCTGAGATGACAAGTAAGGAAGTCACAGGAGATCAGATAAAGAGAGAGAAAATTTTAGTGCAGGCCGGATTGCCTTCTATGTTAACTAAATCTCCTCTGTATTAATGAAATATGTGACAGTGTCCTTTATAACAGTTTGTCACACTAACTCAGGAATACACTTATGTATTACCATAAAAACAGTATAACAGTTCAGAGAGCACCACAGACGACCAGCAGCAGTGACCAGAACATGTTCCATTGCCAGTTTTAACGTACGCTGCTAAATAGGTTCAGTAAAGCACCGAGCCAGAAACACATCTGCAGGGAACTGAACTCTGGTCTCTGCATTTAAATCTTCAAAAATAACTAAACATACAGAATTCAGGTGTCAGTTTGACTTATACTGCCAGTCTTACATCCTCTGACTGCAGGATTTTACTGAGGCCTAAAAAAATAAAAAGATTTGTTCAGTCATTTTTGCCCATCTCTCACACACACACACACACACACACACACACACACACACACACACACACAAACATGTCTTTATGTTCTTGTGAGAACCATGTGCTCTGAATCCTCTGTGTGGATCATCACTTCCACTGGAGCTGGAATGGTGCAAAACGTTTTGCCATCACCAGGTGGGAGTAGAGAGTGAAAATCCCCAGCCCACACACACACATACACACACACATACACACACACATACAGACACAAACGTTTGACTTGAAAATGTATCTTTACACATCTAGAAATTGCTTTGCACATTATGTCGTCACACAGTTTATTTTTTGAACTGTTGCTGATTTATCTTCCATGCGTGACTTTCTCAGTTAAAGCTTGGTGACATTTTTATAGCGTGTGAAGTGCTACAAGAGTAACAGTGAAGATCAAGTTGTCAAGTTGTCATTTCTAATGTATTGTGTTTTACACGTTTCCATTTGCATGTTAAAAAACATCATTGTGAGGCCAATGAGATATAATTATCATGTCAGACCATTTCATCTTCTTTTCCTGGAATATTTAAATCAGTTCTCTCTCTGGTCCATCTTCCTGGTCCATTCCTGCTATATTTGTTTATTTAAATTTGTTAGATCAGATTTTTTTTTTTAAAGTTGTTATTTTAACATTCTGTGTTTCAAAGTATGTTTTGTGGGTTCACCTGTTCCTTCAGTGACTACAGTTTCTGCCAAAGCTGATGCCCTGACACATCATCTCGCCTTAAGCACCATGAATAAAATATATAACACTGAAACACATAGAAAATGAAGCAATGTTGATTCTGTCCTTATTGATTAATTTTTTTCTCTTGAAACCCCCAACAGAACCATTAAGAGTACCGTTAAAGTACCGCATCAATAAGCAGTACCAGTAAGAGTGGTAGTATCAAATCTTAACCATACCCATTCCTAGACACAGTTCACTTAAAAATTTTGTCTTCCTTTTAGTAGTCACCTATTTTTCTAACATACAGATACAGAGTAAATCTAGCAAAACATAGGTACCTACAGTTATTTATACTTCATTATGACAATGAGTCTTAAGGCACAGTTAACTTCTAAAGTGTTACAATCATAATGCAAAATAATATATTTACCCACAGTAACTAATTTTGATAAGATACCCTGTATATGGGCGGCACGGTGGTGTGGTGGTTAGCACTGTTGCCTCACAGCAAGAGGGTTCCTGGTTCGATCCCAGGTGCGGGAGCCTTTCTGTGCGGAGTTTGCATGTTCTCTCCGTGTCAGCGTGGGTTCTCTCCGGGTACTCCAGCTACCTCCCACAGTCCAAAGACATGCAGGTTAATTGGTGACTCTAAATTGTGTGAGTGTGAATGGTTGTCTGTCTCTATATGTCAGCACTGTGATAGTCTGGTGTACCCTGCCTCTCGCCCAATGTCAGCTGGCTCCAGCCCCCCGCGACCCTCAAGAGGATAAGCGGTCAGAAAATGGATGGATGGATGGATGGACCCTGTATATTCACCAACAAACTAAGAAGATTTAAGATGTAGATTATGATTTAAACCACATCTTCCCCACAGTTAAATCAATCAGATTATATAAAAATCACAGATCAGCATACAATGATCACATGCAGTAGCTTCCTTCCACCACAGTATCAGTTAAAACAGAGCATGCTTTAGTGCTTCACATCACTTTAGTTAATATGAAGCTGAATTTGGCCAACAGCTGAGGAAGTCACAGCTCCTGATATTCAAATGGCCACACTATTTTCTATCACAGCTGGATCCAGGTAAGTGTATGGGATCTCCAGTTTGTTGTTTCTGATTTTGATGCGTGCACTTAACGCCTGAAGCTTTCCTTGAAGAGCCTTTATCAGCTGGCAGGGAATCTCCTCAAAGAAAAGTTCCTGTGGGTACTGGCCAAGACGGACCTGATGAGATTAAAAATACATTTAAAAAGTTGTTGTTTTGGGGTTTTTTTTACCATTAACATTTAAACATTTATCAGTTGTGGACTACAGGCAAATACTTATAGATTTGTGAGCAGGATTTTTTTAGTGGGTCAAAGAGGGTATTTTTGCTGTAATGACATATTGAACCTTCTTAACACAACTTGACCATAAATGTGTTTTATGTAATTACATTTTTCAGAGGTTTTGGACACTTACAAAGTCAGAGGAGGGCTTGCTGAGTAACCACAAGATAGCCATTCCATTAGCTGTCGTGCCCTTGTCAGGTAACGTGTCCATCATAGTGGCCTCACTTGTTGACCCCTTTGAGGTTGGAGGAGGACTGTGCAGGCTGGTGGGAGCGTTGGGCATCCAGCCGCCATAGTCAAACTGCAATGAATGAATGAATGATTGGCAGATGACTGATTCACACTCTTTGAAGCCATGCCATATCAGTCAGTTGGTCAGTCAATCCACCATTTTTGATCCACACTGAAAAATTTCAACAACTACTGGATGTCTTCCCATGAAATCTGGACTGCAATTAAGATTTATACAGACATCAGTGGTCCCCAGAGGATGAATCCTATTAACTCTGGTGATCCCCAGACGTGTAACATTAACATTTTTGGTTTTCAGAGAAATATCTTGTGCTGGCTCACCATTAAATTTGGTTCAGACATTCATGTTGACCTCATGACGAACTGTGAATACTTGATTCCCTGACTGTTCGTCCAGTGCCATCATCAGATTGAAATTTTATCTGTCCAATACTGTGGTATATGACCAAATACCTGCAAAACTAATTACTTGCCCATTAGCCTCAGCTGTACTTTGTGTTTTGTACAAATTAGCAAATGTTCACATGCTAAAATGATAAGCTGAGATTGTGATCTTAGTAAACATTACACCTGTTAAAATATAATAGCACAAAAATAGCAACTTTATAATTGATCATCCCGGTAAATTAAAAGGCTTCACCTGTCCATTGTTCACAGCAGAGTGCTGTGCTGAGCAAGTGAAGATCACCATGGTGACAAACTTGACCAACTCAGCCACGGTGGTAAAGCTCTGTGGAATTCCTGAATTACAGGAAATAAAATGCATTAATTAAAGACGCCTGGGTGATTAAATTAAAGTTTGACCCATGTTTGTATGATCATTTAATATAAAATATAAATGTGCATATTTCTAATCACTGAGATTGATCTTTCCTTTTAAGCCCACCTGTGCCTTCTTGGGAAAGGAATCCATGTTCAAAAATGTCCTGAATCCACTTCTGCAGTTCAGAGTCTTTCTTGACCGCAGCATCATTTTTGTAGTAGAAGCCGAGCACTCTCTGCACAAACCTTTGAGAAATATGAAAAACTTCTGTAAAACACATTCCTAGTTGATATTTTTCATACATACTGCAGTAGTAAAACATAATAAGAGTTAGATGGCAAGATCGGTACAATAATGCTTTAATTATGGAGCTACAGTCAGAAGGTTATTAGCTTAGCTTAGCTTAGCTTAGCATAAAGACAGGAAGCAGGGGGAACAGCCAGGCTTTAAACTTTAAATATATGCCCACCAGCACCTCCACATTTTACTAATGTACACACTGTATCTCTTTTGTTTCAGCAATACACAAACAGAAATGTAAAAATGACAAGGGCTTGTTTTAATGGATTTACTATTTCTTGGTATACAGTGGCCATGATTAAAGAAATCTGTTTTGAGGAAACCAATTGTGTTACATAAAAGAACAAAAGCTAGCCAGTAGTGAAGGCAAGATTTGGGCTCTTATTTTCTGGTATCAGGACAATTTTACTACCTGTTGATGATTTTCCAAAGCTTGAGTCCATCATCCCTGTAGTAGAAGTTCGGCACGTCCTTCAGCCCACGCTCAGTGATGTCGTCTGGTATGCAGAGGGAGCTGTAGGTCACTGAGGACATTGATCTCTGCAGGAGTGTCACCATACCCTCTCCACCAGCGGCTGCAACCTAACAAACAGTCAGATATGTAAGGAGTATAGTTAGAGACAAGTACTGTACATGATATTGGAAACAACAACAACAACAACAACATTGTTTCGGTAATGGTCTACTGAGTGTGTTGATCTGTTTGTACCTTTGCAAAAACTCCAGTTTCAGATATGAGACGAACTCGAGCTAAGAAGTTGATTTCAAGAGTGTCACGAGTGTGGAGTACGAGGAGCTGAGAGACAGAGGGAACTTTGTTAGTAACAATATTACATGTTAACCAAGTCAGTAATCTTGATGCTACTTTACTATTTAGTAGTGTGAAATACTTAAAAATATATATGCACACTAAAACATTATGATTTGTCAACTTTGGAAGATACAAAATCAACAACATAACAAATTACAACTACAGTAAGTTCAGTATTCTCCCTTCAGTTACCTTGTACAGTGGATGCACCATGGGCAGGTTGCGCAGCAGTGACACTGCAAACACTTCAGCCAGCAGATGAGTGCGCAGCAGGTGAGAGCAGTGGCGTATCCAGGACTTTTTTACCGGGGTGGCCTTGATGGGACACAAAGCTAGTGTGGGGTGGCCATGGCATAGCAGAGTTTAATGCCATGTACGCAGCCGACCACAGTTCAAATCCCAGTACTTTGCTGCATGTAACATCCCCTCTCTCTCCCATGATTTCCTGTCTCATAAGTGTTAAATAAAGGTGTCTATTCTGGTTTATTTTTAAATTCCATTTCCCATTATCACAGTCCTCAAGTATATCTGGTTATTTTAACTACTCTAAATCAGTAAAATATGTTCAGGATATGGTACAAATTTTCTAAGAGCCATTTCCTTGTAGTGGATTAAAGTCCTCATCTCTTCACAAATTAGATTAGATTAGCAAAATTCAACTGCTCTCAACTCATCCTGTAGAATAACATTATCAGTCATCAGCTCATCAACTGTGTCACCTGTATTGTTACCTGCTTGCTTTACTAACTGAAGCGCCATCTTGTGGTTACATTAAAATACAGCAATCCAGGCAACAGAACAAACCAAAACTTTTTTGATTTGTTCTTTGCCAGATTTGTTTTTGATTAATCACAAGATGGCACTTAAATTAGTAAAGCAAACATGGTGGTAACTGAATAATGTCATTCTAAAGGATGCCTTTTGATGTTTGAAAATGTGCAAAAAGTGGTTTTCAACCCAGACAGTATTCATGTTCCTGATGAAGATATACATTGAAATGTTGGCTTTGATTCAGCATAAATGTTTTAATTTAAATCAAACAATACTTTTTCATAAAGTAACTTATAAAAAATGTGCATAAACAATTGAAACATAAACCAAATAAATATTAACTCAAACAAAGTGATGTTAACAAAACTCTCATGAACAGGATTCTAATAACATGCAGCTGTAACAAATCTTAATGTAAACAAACCTTAAGAACAAAAACACAAGACCATTAATCAATCAATCAATCAATCAGTCAGTCAGTCAGTCAGTCAAATCACTTTTAAGTAATAGCAAACGTCAAGCAGGATCATAATCAATTTGGGTTGGAATCAGTGTTCGTGGGGCTCTGGAACCCGCGAGTACTAAGGTAAACAACAGATAACTATCTCATGGTTTCTGCTACGTGTAGTGTACTTGATCGCGGCACCGACACGGCAAAATAAAAGCATCAATAAGGAAGCAGGTTATTATAGCCCGTACGTTTAATACCACATGTCCGTTTCTGTTTATAATCTCTACGGGGGGACACTGGCGATATCAGGAAAAAAAAAAGAAAACTAACGTTAAATTCTTAACTTGGTTTGAGGCTGCTAAACTTAATCTAGCTAGTGCAGCCACTGCAGTGTAGTTCGTCTTACTCTTTTAGCTGCTGCTTAGTGCTAGATGAAGTTTTTCTACACATTCAGAGGGAACTACGATATAAACAAACATTACATTACCATACCTCTGACAGATTTCACCGGTTTATCCTTATTCAGCAGTTGAAGCTCCTTTCACCATCCTCACGGACCAGTCCAGCAGCTGCAGCAGGTGCAACGTAAGACGCAATGTGCGTCTCATGGGTCACCCGACTCTCCACCTGTATGGCCATTGGCCAGACATACGCTGAACAGAGATCAGCTGTCACAGCCTCGGTACGACCATTACTGTGATAGTTCAAAATGTAAAACTAGCTCTAAATCAGTTGATCGGCTGTCATCATTGATTGACAGAATTTCTCTTGTTTCTCGTGTTGACGAACTTGACCAACTACCTATCAGATCTGGGGTGGCCGCAGGGGTGGCCAATGAGATTTCAGGGGTGGCCCCGGCCACCCCAGGCCACCCCCTAAAATCGCCATTGTGTACAAGCGTGAGAGAAATGGGAATTTGCTTGGATAGTTGTGCCAAAGTCTGACTGCTTTATCTCTGACTGGGATATAAGGGAAGATAAGGGAAATTTGATTGGACAGCTGTGCCAGGGGAAATGATCCAGGACGTCCCACCTGTGTGTTTTGATCTTAGGGATTGGTTACAAGAAAGAGGGGAAGAAACTCTCAGCGTTCCCACCCAGCATATAAAACCTAGCGCAGAAAGATAGAATTTTAGTCTAACTCCCGGGGTTAAACTCAGAGTTTTGCTGTGTTATGTCTTATGGCACAATAAGCTCTTTTACATCTGATCCAAGCGTCTCCAGTGACTGTTTGAGTGCTGCTGATTGACTCCTAACCATTGATACAGAAGAACAAGATTTTTGAAGATGTTTTTGAAGTATTTTGACACTTCAGTAACTGGCGTCATCTTCTATGCTGTAGTGTGCTAGGGCAGCAGGGTGAAGGCAGCTGATGCTAATAGGCCATAGCACTGTATAACTCCTCCCCCTCCTGCAGGCAGGAGAGCTGAAACAAAGGACACGGACAGCAATAATCACCTACATTAGGTGCACTATTATTTAATATGATGCACATTACTAGTTTTCACAACATCATGTGCAGTATTGCTCTTCAATATCATGTTCACTTGTCAGTGCAGTGCAATATCATTTTCTCTGTCATGTGCAATACTACTTCTCACTGTTATATCATATTCAATATAACATTGATTATCAGGGGCAGTCTGTTTTTTCTCCACCATTTTAGTTCATTTTAGTACCTCTTGAACTTATCCTACTCCTACTGAATCTCTATTAGGCACTGGTTTTTGCTTCTGCTCCTTGAAAACACTTATATCTTGTATATGTGTATGTTTTGCCCGGTATTTAATATAAATAATTAATAATATAAATAATAACACTGACAATGAAAGATGCTGTAGCAAGGTAATGATATTAATAATGATCTCTCAGACACCTCGTGTGTAGACTTAACCAGCACTTTATTTTTGTGAAGAAACTCGGCCACAGTTTACAGTAGACTTTAGTGACAGCAGAAAGCATTGATCAAAAATCACCACCCAGAGAAACTATCAAATGGATTAATTCACACACACAGATTAACATTTCATGCTATAACATAACAAAATAAGAGCACATTTCTATAATATGAAGATGTGTAGAATATAGGGACAATCAATTAAGAACTTTCATCTGAATGTGGTAAATCAAATGTGTTTGGCGCTGTGTTTAATTTGCTGTGATTATCCAATGACAAATCAGCCAAATGACTTTACATTAGTATGCACCATGTTTGTTTTCTCTTCTATAGCACATTACGGTAATGCAGACAAGTGCAAATTGTCACATGCTGTTTGTGGATGATGCATGTGTTTAATTTCTCAGTACAGCAGCTTCACATTTTGTGTTTAATTTCTGTAACTTTTTCTAAAAAGAGTAAAACAAGGACAAGGACAGAAAGAAACACAGGACCATTGAAGCAATGACTCTCTCTGTGGTTACAGGAGCCTCCTGTCCTATGAAACTGAGCATACTTTGTTCTGTGTGATAAGTACCTGTTTTTCACATGAGATGAAAGAAATACAGTTCACTTAAATGTTTTGTCTTCCTTTTAGTAGTCACCTATTTTTCTAACATACAGATACAGAGTAAATCTAGCAAAACAAAGGTACCTATATTTATTTATACTTCATTATGACAGTGAGTCATAAGGCACAGTTAACTTCTAAAGTGTTACAATCATAATGCAAAATAATATATTTCCCCACAGTAACTGATTTTGATTTAAGATACCCTGTATATTCACCAACAAACTAAGAAGATTTAAGATGTAGATTATGATTTAAACCACATTTTTCCCACAGTTAAATCAATCAGGTTATATAATGATCACAGATCAGCATAAAATGATCACATGCAGTAGCTTCCTTCCACCATAGTATCAGTTAAAACAGAGCATGCAGTTTTCCCCTTTCTCACTTTTGTTAATATGGATTTGGCCAACAGCTGAGGAGGTCACACCTCCTGATATTCAAATGGCCACACTATTCTCTATCTTCTCTGGATCCAGGTAAGTGTATGGGATCTCCAGACTCATGTTTCTGATCTCGATGCGTGCACTCAACGCTTGAAGCTCTCCTTGAAAAGCCTTTATCAGCTCACGGGGCGTCTTCTCACTGAAATGGTCCTCTGGGTACTGGCCAAGACGGGACCTGATGAGATTAAAAATACATTTAAATAATTTTTTTTCACCCACTAACATTTAAATGTTTATCAATTGTGGACTACAGGCAAATTTTTGCAGAGTTGTAGAAAGTGAGCAGGATTTTTTTTTAGTGGGTCAAAGAGGGTATTTTTGCTGTATTGACATATTGACCTTCTTAACACAACTTGACCATAAATGTGTTTTATGTAGATAAATTTTCTCGAGGCTTTGGACACTTACAAAGTCAGACGACTGCTTGCTGAGTAACCACAAGGTTGCCATTGCATTAGCTGTTGTGCCCTTGTCAGGTAATGTATCCATCAAAGTGGCCTCACTTGTTGTCCCCTTTGAGGTTGGAGGAGGACGGTGCAGGCTGGTGGGAGTGTTGGGCATCCAGCCTCATAGTCATACTGCAATAAATGAATGATTGACAGATAACTGAGTATTAGACTTTGAAGCCATGCTATCACTCTGTTGGTCAGTCAATGCACCACTTTTGATCCACACTGAGATATTTCAACAACTATTGGATGTATTCCCATGAAATTTGGATTGCAATTTAAACTTGTACAGACACTCATGGTCCCCAGAGGATGAATCCTAATGACATTAGTGATCCCCTGACTTTTCCTCTAGCATCACCATGAGGTTAACTTTTTTTGTTTTTCAGAGAAATGTCTTGACAACTTTCTGTTGGATTGTCACTAACCTTGGTTCAGACATTCATGTTGACCTCAGGATGTACTTTGGTGACAATCTGACTGGTAGTTCAGCACCATCATCAGATCAAATTTGTATTGTCCAATACTGTGGTATATGACCAAATAACTTCAAATATAATGATATGCCCATTAGCCTCAGCTGTACTTTGTGTTTTGTACTAAACAGCAGATGTTCACATGCTGAAATGTTAAACCAAGAATGTGATCTTAGCAAACATTACACCTGTTAAAATCTGCATGTTAGCATTGTCATTGTTAATATGTAAGTGTTTGGTACAGGTAGTTTGAAGCATCACTGTGTCCAGTACAGTCCAACAGATCTGTTAGCATGACTGTAGACTCCTGTTTATGTGATCTATCTCTCCAAAAATTAATCGACCCATCCCACAAAATAGCAACATTATAATTGATCACCCCGGTAAATTTAAAGGCTTCACCTGTCCACTGTTGACAGCAGAGTGCTGTGCTGAGCAAGTGAAGATCACCATGGTGACAAACTTGACCAACTCTTCCACGGTGTCAAAGCTCTGTGGAATCTCTGAGAATTAGAGGAAATAAACTGCATTAATTACAGACACCTGGGTGATTAAAAAGTTTGACATATATTTGCATTGTGATCATTTATTATAAAATATAAATGTGCATATTTCTAATCACTGAGATTGAGCTTTTCTTTAAGCCCACCTGAGCTTGCTTTGGAAAGGAATCCATGTTCAAAAATGTCCTGAATCCACTTCTGCAGTTCAGAGTCTTTCTTGACATCATCATCATTCTTGTAGTAGAAGCCGAGCACTTCCTGCACAAACCTTTGAGAAATATGAATAAGTTCTGTAAAACACACTCCTAGTTGATATTTTCCATACATACTGCAGTAGTAAAACATAACTCTTTTATAAAGCAATTTAATGTCCATCTCTTTAAAATGATCAGTTCTGTTCTTTTTAAGACTTTGATACAATATTTGACAACTTTAAAGGGATAGTTTGAAATCTTATGAAATTTGCCAGTTCACTTTCTTGTTAAGACTTAAATGGCAAGGTCAGTACAAAAATGCATTAAGTATGGAGCTACAGCTAGATGGTAATTAGCTTAGCTTAGCATAAAGATAGAAAGCAGGGGGAAACAGTTGGAGCCGGGCTTTAAGGTTTAAATATATGCCTACCAGCACCTCTAAACTTTACTGACAGACACATTGTATCTCTTTTGTTTAAGCAATACACAAACAGAAATGTAAAAATGACAAGGGGCTTGTTTTGATGGTGAGTTATATGCTGCAACTATTTCCTGCTATACAGCAGCCATCATTTCAGACATCCCTGAGAAAACCAATTGAGTTACACAAGAGAACAAAAGCTAGCTAGTAGTGAAGAAAGGATATTGGCTCTTATTTTCTGGTATCTGGACACCTGTTCTACCTGTGTATGACATCCCAAAGCTTGAGTCCATCATCCCTGTAGTAGAAGTTCGGCACGTCCTTCAGCCCACGCTCAGTGATGTCATCTGGTATGCAGAGGGAGCTGTAGGTCACTGAGGACATTGATCTCTGCAGGAGTGTCACCAAACCCTCTCCACCAGCGGCTGCAAACTAGTGAACAGTCAGATATGTAAGCAGTATAGTTAGAGACAAGTACTGTGCATGATATTGATAAAAAAGCATTGTTTAGGTCATGGCCTAGTGAGAGTATTGATCTTTTGAACCTTTGTAAAGACTCCATTGTCAGATATCAGATGATTTCGAGCTAAGTAGTTGATTTCAAGAGTGTCTTGAGTGTGGGGTACGAGGAGCTGAGGGACAGAGGAAAATATGTTAGTAACAATATTACATGTTAACCAAGTCAGTAATCTGGATGCTACTTTACTATTTAGTAGTGTGAAATACTTAAAAATATATATGCACACTAAAACATTATGATTTGACAACTTTGGAAGACACAAAATCAACAACATAACAAATTACAACTACAGTAAGTTCAGTATTCTCCCTACAGTTACCTTGTACAGTGGATGCACCATGGGCAGGTTGCGCAGCAGTGACACTGCAAACACTTCAGCCAGCAGATGAGTGCGCAGCAGATGAGTGTTGAGTTCATGCTCGTTGAAACCTGCACTTCTCACAAAAGTCTTGGCCGTCAACCAGTCATACTCAGAATCAGTAGGAAGGAAGATGGGGTTGTGATCTCCTGGAGTCTGCTTCAGCTGCAGGAGAAGGAGGGAGGTGTTGTTCATTCAATCCATTTGATCCAATACCAGTACTGGTCAATAATGTTTGTGAATGTAGGTGAATATTCGCTATAAGTACTATGAGTTTCATCTGTTTTTCAGTTTAATACTTTGTTGGCCCCTTAAGGGAAAATTCATATTTTTATTGATGCCCAGGTCAGAGCACAGGGTCAACATGAGAACATCAGCTCTACTTTTATCAGTCTTACGTGTCATGTAAATAACATTGACTTGACTTTTGTTAGTGTCAGACTCAACTGTCAGCCTTGGATGTGGCTATTAGAGGAACTTTTTTACATGGCACATGCTCAGGCAGGAAGAAATGAACTGCCACTCCTGCCATCTAGATATCTGCTTCTTGCAATGAACACAGCATCTTGGTTAAAGAACACTTTAATAAAGGTGGACTCCTCCTCTCTCAGGGGAACCGTCATGTTATAGTTTGAATAATTGCCTTAAAGCTGTAGTTAGTAAAAGAAAGACAAAAAAAGAAAGTTATTTTTTTCTTTTAAGAAATAACTTTTTTTCATATTTGCTGAAACTGTCACTATATTCTGACAGAGGAAAATGAAACAGATAATCTGTGAAAAATCAGTTTTGATTTGATTTTATGAAATGGTGGGGTCCATCTGACAGTGGTCAGATGCGCAAAACACACAAACGCTGCTAATGTAAATCCCACTAAATTGTGTCCCCCTGCCCATATTTCCTAATGGCTGGCCTGGTTAAGATATAGTGACAGTTTCAGCAAATATGAAAACTTATTTTACAAAAGTTACATATAAAACTGCAGCTTTAATCAACACTCTTACATCTTGGCTATTAGCCATATTTGAGTGTTAATCTCACCTGAATAGCAATTGGCATCAGCTTATCATCAGGTGTTTTGTGGAGCAGGACGAGGGGAGCCGTCAAGTACTGCCTCTTCACAGTGTTGGTGTTTGTTTTCAGTCCATCCAAATCCTTGTAGTCACACAGGAAAATGTTGCCTGTCTGTTTTAGTGAGGATGAGAAATAATTTGACTTACATGCGTACAGTGTGGATAGTACATAAAGTGAATAACCAGCTGTGTGACTTTCTCCATGATAACAATTTATTTGAGGAATTTCAGTCAGGATTTAGAGTCCATCATAGCACAGAGTTAGCACTAGTAAAAATTACAAATGATCTTCTGATTGCTTCAGACTAAGGACTCGTCTCTGTACTTGTTTTATTAGATCTTAGTGCCGTATTTGACACAATTGACCATCAAATTCTGCTGCAGAGACTGGAACATTCAATTGGCCTTAAAGGTTCTGCACTAAGCTGGTTTAAATCTTATTTATCCAATCAATTTCAGTTCGCTCACGTTCACAATAAATCATCTTTACATACTAAAATTTGTTCAGAGGTTCACAAGGTTCTGTGCTCGGACCAGTTTTATTCACGCTATATATGCTTCCCTTAGGTAACATCATTAGAAATCACTCTATAAATTTCCATTGCTATGCGGATGATACACAGTTGTATTTATCAATGAAGCCAGAAGAAATGGATCAATTAACTAAACTTCAGAAATGCCTTAAAGATATAAAAACCTGGATGAGCTCCAATTTCCTGATGTTAAATTCAGACAAAACTGAAGTTATTGTTCTTGGCCCCAAACACCTCAGAAACTCCTTATCTGATGATATAGTTTCTCTTGATGGCATTGC
This sequence comes from Cephalopholis sonnerati, assembly GCA_019142605.1. NCBI lineage: Eukaryota > Metazoa > Chordata > Actinopteri > Perciformes > Serranidae > Cephalopholis > Cephalopholis sonnerati. Next base: position 29,099,396 of record JAGQAX010000003.1, on the reverse strand, counting down.
TCTGGCCTCTAGCACCACCGTAAGAAACCTCGGCGTAATATTTGATCAAGATTTGTCTTCTAATTCCCAAACCTCTCGGACTGCGTTTTTTCATCTGCGTAATATTGCGAAAATTAGGCCTATCCTGTCACTAAAAGATGCAGAAAAATTGGTCCACGCTTTTGTTACCTCGAGGCTGGATTACTGTAATTCTCTATTATCAGGTAGCTCTAATAAGTGCCTGAAAACTCTCCAGCTAATCCAGAACGCGGCAGCACGTGTACTGACAGGAACTAAGAAAAGAGATCATATTTCTCCTGTTTTAGCTTCTCTGCACTGGCTCCCTGTAAAATCCAGAATTGAAATTTAATTCCTCTCATCACTTACAAAGCTCTAAATGATCAGGTTCCATCATATCTTAGAGAGCTCATAGTGCCCTATTATCCCACCAGAACACTGTGCTCTCAGACTGAAAGGTTACTTGTGGTCCCTAAAGTCAGAGCCTTCAGCTATCAGGCTCCTCTTCTGTGGAACTATCTTCCTGTTTTGGTTTTGGAGGCAGACACCGCCTCCACATTTAAGACTAGACTAAAAACTTTCCGTTTTGATAAAGCTTATAGTTAGGGCTGGCTCAGGCTTGTCTTGGACCAGCCCCTAGTTAGGCTGACATAGGCCTAGTCTGCCGGGGGACCTCCTATAATACACTGAGCCCCTTCTCTCCTTCTCTCTCTCTCTCACCTCAGTTTCTGAAAAGTTGGTTATTCTTCATTTGCTAACATTCACGTCCTATTACTGCATATCGCTAACTCTGCTTCTTCTCCGGAGCCTTTGTGCTCCACTGTCTCGCAGGTTCCCTGTTATCGCAGCTACACGTGGATCGTGTGTCGTGGTTGTGCTGCTGCTGTGGTCCTGCCTGATGCCTCCTACTACTGCTGTTACTATTAGTCATACTTCTAATAATATTATACACATGTGATTATTATTGTCACGTACATTTACTATCATATATTAATATATACTTATTATTATTATTATTATTATATTATTACTAAAATTAATGTTGTTGTAGCTATTGTCATTACTGTCTGCCCTGCATCTCTCTCTCTGCCTCTGTCTCAGTTTCTCTTTATGTATCATTTTGTTATATGGATAACGGCAAATCTATTATTTTAATCTGTTCTGTACAACATCTATAGCACATCTGTCTGTCCTGGAAGAGGGATCCCTTCTCATTTAAGTTTTTTGGGTGGAGTTTGTCCTTATCCACTGTGAGGGTCCGTAAAACGTGTCGTATGGTGTAAAGCCCTCTGAGGCAAATTGTGATTTGTGATATTGGCCTTTATAAATAAAATTGTACTGAACTGAAATTGAATTGAATAAATAAAATTGAAATTGAAAATTGAATGTAAGTACAACATGCAGTTCCAAATGTATCATGTTTACATACTAAGATCAATCAAGGACAAAACAATCACCTTCATCTCATCTGCCAGGTGAAACTGACCACTGGGGAAGACCATGTCGTCAGTGACAGGAAAGTTATCAGGCAGGGCTGAGCAACGTTTGATCAGCATGGGGTTGACGCCATTTAGATACTGGTAGCCAAAAAAAGCATCATCCTTCCAGTGCTGCTGGACATAGTCTGGAAAAAGATACTCATCATACTCAACCTGTGTTATCAGCTTAACAGTACACTTCATGTGAAACTGGACCATGGTGAACAATGTGCTACTCAGAATTCTCTTTTTTTTTCTAATGGCTTTTTCTTTTTCTTTGATGGCATGGTAATTATATCATCTTGTTTTATATCTTGTGTTTGGATTTTTTTTTTTCATTTTATTTTATTACTTGTTTTGGTAACTTGTTTTGGTAGCACTAGTTGCAATAAAGATAAGAAACCATGACAATCTATTGAAAATAAGGTGTGGTAAATAAAAAAAAAAAACATTATCATTATTAGTGTGAATGTAGAACTAACTATTCCATCAATCCACCATGATAGTACCTGATATGTCAGTCCATCTTCCTGGCAACACCCGACTGATAGCAGCAATATCAGGCCATTTCTCCCTGGAGCCAGCCAGTCCCTCTAATTCCAGCTCAACCAGGCTAGAAAATAAAAGCAAAGAGTAACTTTATCATGATTTCTTAAATCTTTTTGATAGACAGGTACATAGTTACATAGATAAATAGATATCTAACAGAATTCGAGGACTTTACCCTGCCGATAGCAGTGAACACAAAATCTATGTCCTTGGTGAAGGAAGAGCGGGTATCAGGAGGCAGATCAGAAAGGCTCTTTGCCTCCAGGCAGTCGGGTATTCCCTTCGCATACACATGCCAGCTGAGTAAAAACAGAGATGAGGGGGTGATGAACTGTATATGCAGTTTTAATTTAGGGTACACTAGTATAATATAAGTGTCACATATTCAATATTGCAATTTTGCAAAATGTGTTATAATATCATCTATTGTAATAAACCCTGTCAGATGTAACACTGTCATATAGCAGTTAATTTATCATTATATATCAGGGATATATTCAATTAAAGGTGGGAGTGGTTTGGATGCATGTTATTTTTGGGCTCCGTGAAGTTAAAATGTGAATAAACCCTGAGCTCTCACCGATACTCTTTGTCTCGCTGCTCCAGCTCCTGTTGCCGAAACTTCCTGCCATGCTTGTCATCAACGACTGTCAGAGCTTGAAGGAAAGAACCAAAACAAGTTTTTTTTAATATATACAGTATGTTTTCATAAATTTACTCCAGCCTCCTTACTGTCCCCCTTGCAGAACTTGTCCTTCTTCTATGTCTTATATGATCGGTGAAGAAAGTACAGGATGTCAAACAAGTAAATTTCCACAAACCTGTTCCCTCTCTGAAGCGATGCACCTCGTTGTCAGTGATCCAGCTGTAGATGGGAAAGTTGTAGATGTGTCCCTCAGGGGATTTCACTTCCACCTTGGCCGGTAACCAATTATCCTCAAGTACGAGGGCACGGTTTTTCCAGCTCAATCAGAATCAGCTTTCCAATGGAGGCAGGGCAGGACACAGTAAAAGAAGACACCTGGAGTGATGACAGAGATGGTTCAAGAACATTTCAAGAGTTGAAGAGAAAGTGTATTTGATAACCACAAATTAACAATAACAAGCAATAATAATTAGCAAATATTACTAAATGTAGAAGAGTCGACAAAATACAACTTGAGCAATATGTGCACTGTATGAAAGACAATTTTTTTAAAAGCTCATTTTGGTGATCTTCTGTTGTTTTAGTCACCTTTGTGGCAGCAAGTTCAAGATTTGCAGAGCGACACATATCCTGTTACTGCCCACCTGAGCCTGAGTTATCTATATTGATATCTAAAGTGCCTATAATCTTATTGAGGTAAAGTTAAGGAAGCATGTTACATATGTAAACTTAGAAAGGGGAATTTCTGACTTACTGATTCTCTGAGAAAGGCAAACGGCCCTTTGAGGTTTAGTAGCCACTTGAGTTCGCTCTCCCCATCTGTCGCCCACCAGCTTAATGTAGACCCTGTTTTCAGTGCCAGCATAGGCCATACTGCCAGTATGTACGGTCACCTTGTAGTCCACCATTTCACTCTAGTTAACAGAAGAAACCTGGTGGGGAGAGAATCATGATAAGCCTTCTAACCCAACACTGGGTTAACTGTAACTTGATGAACCTGAGTGCAAAAAAAAGCTTGAAAATACTGATATTACAATACAATGACACTAGCAAATAGTATTATAATAACTAAATGTTAAATTTGTTTTTAAGCATCTCTCACCTGTTAATGAGACCAAGAAGTTCCTCTGATTAACTGCTCATCTGATGAAAGTTTTCCCATCTGACTCCTCTTTTTATACACACAGTTTTGTAGGAGTGTCTAGCAGTAATAGTAAACAGACAGCTCTGCTGGTGACATGTTGGACATGTATGGACAATAACTACACCTGTAAAATGACAGGAAGATAATTCAAGTAATGTTAAAACAGTTTTTTCACCATGAAATCTGAGACCATCAACGTCAACTAAAAATGTGAAATCTGATTAAATGCTAAGGCAGTCTATCTGGATTTATTAAAGAGTCAACAACTGTAACATGATAGCAACTAACTTCTATAACATGGAAAATACACACAGTAGAATATACAGCACTGGCCATCCTGCTGCTCCCAGCCAGAGGCTTTTGGTTTGCCAGTCCTCTTGCACCCAGTTTTAAGCCATTGATAAGAAAAAGGAAAAACCCCTTGTTTTCAGCTTTTTGACAAAACCAGCTCATCCAATGGGTTTTTAAATTATAACTTAGCTTAAAAAGCAAGAGAATCATCTTAAATTCTTTATTTTTCAGTTTGTTTGAAAAATGGCCACTTCTGAAATATGTGGCTTTCTTTGAACAGCAAACACACACACATACTGTGCACCCAGTTGTTGTCAGCTGTGGCAAAGACACTTTTGTAACTTAACAAAAGATGCTCTTTTGTAACAACAGCTTTAATAAAAAAAAAAAAAAAAAAAAAGACAGTGATTGCGCCATGAAAATCTCACACGATTGCATCCTCAGTTGGACACAATCCAAGGCACTTCAAACAAGTTCCAGAGTTCCTGAGAAATGCTGCAAATAGTCCCTTTAAATAATAGGGATTACTGTAAAGAGGTGAGGGCCTGACAGGTTAATTTACTACCTACACAGAAATGGTAAGGATACTCCTCAACAGCATTAATTTTTGTCTTGCGGTCTAAATGCCAACTCACAGAGGTCAATAAAGTCCTCAGCTGAGATCCTCAGGGTTACCTTGGCTTGCAGGTCCCACAACACCAGAGGACCACAAGACCACAAGAAAGTAAGTCACAGGAGATAAGATGAAGAGGGAGAAAGTTGTAGTGCAGGCTTTCAGAGAATCTCTGAATATAATTTGTTATATTGTTATAATTTCTAAGCTAAATAAATCTCCCCCTGGGGGGTGTAGTGGAGGGTATACGCAGGTACACAAAGTATACCCACCTTTTTCTGGTCGTTTACAGTATACCCACCTATCAGCCTAAAAGCAATTGGAATATACAGGAGAGTATACCCACTTCCTCCTCTGTAATCCATCTCATCAACTATCACTACACCACTGACACTGTCGTTTTAAACAGTCTGTCACACTAACTCAAGAACAGACCTATGTTTTACCCTATGAACACCATTACAGCTCAGACAGAGTTGTGGAATAAATTAGAATAAACAAGACTCAGAACTCATGATTGCACATTTGAGGGTTTATTCATGGGAAAGCCAGGAGCTGATACTACATCTTAACTTTAAATCAAATTTATTTATTTTATTTATATGGCACTTTTCATACATAGCAGTAACACAAAGTGCCTCACAGAGGCTAAAAACAACAAAGAAAACCCAGAAGACCAAAGACCCACCCCTCCCACCCTCACATGAATACACAAAACACACACATATATATGTATACACACCCACTCACACAAGCACACACAGACACGGGCACATGCACACACACACACACACATCCCTACAGACACTGACTAACACTAGAGAGACATGGCTGGGCACCGAGACATAAGGTGAGGAAAAAGCCACAGGTGGGGGCCATCCACACCGAGAGGGACCACGGCCCGTGACCACCGGGAGCACCGCCGCAGAGACCACTCCGGCCTGGGCAGACGGGAGGCCCCACACCAAGGTGCGGAGCTCACCAGCCACCCAGGCCAGAGCCCTCCATGGAACAGCACCCCCACCGGTAGGCCAGACATCGCTCCCGGTGTGGTAGGCCCCCATGAGGAAACACTGGAGCTAAAACTGAAGAAAAAACATAAAAACAAGAATGTGGTAAAATAACGTAAGAAGTATACAAAATCAGTAAAATTAATAAGACATTCCAAAGGTAACCTTTAATAATCAAAAAATAAATAAATGAGTAAAAGAGATTAATTAAAAGCTTGCTAAAGTAAAAAAAAAAAAAGATAAACTAAGATAGCAGAATTTCAGTTAAAAGCCAGATTAAAAAGGTGAGTCTTGAGCCTCTTCTTAAAAACTTCAACAGTCTCTGCTGCCCTGAGGTTCTGCGGTAGGCTGTTCCACAGTCGGGGACCATAATAACTAAAAGCCGCCTCCCCGTGTGTTCTAGATCTAACTTGTGGAATGGTTAAAAGGCCAGTGCCGGAGGACCTCAGGGTCCGTGAGGGTTGATATAATAAAAGTAGGTCAGATAAATAAGAAGGCCCACGGTGGTGTAGGTCTTGTTTTTACTGTTTTTGTTAAAAGTGGAGCCACTGAGTCCAGTGTAGACTTCAGTTTGTTGTAAAAATCATCAACGATAAAATCACACGGTGCTGGTAAAATCTCTGCAGGAGTGCTCTGTAAAATCTGGATAAAATTTGCAGCCACTTCAGAAGTTAGGTAGCGTTTCCCCACCGTTCTCACAGGGGCCTCCCGCTGGTTAAAACTGGTGATGTTAAAAAACACACAAAAGTGGTCAGACACAGCCAGATCCACAACAGAGGACACACCCACGGACAGGCCATAGGTTATGATCAAGTCCAGGATGCGCCCTCTGCTGTGGGTCGGCTGCGCGACATGTTGTTTAAAATCCAAACAGTGAAGGTGGTTTAAAAATTCTCTGGACACTGGGTCCGAGGTGTTGCTGATGTGTAGATTAAAATCACCAGTTATTAAAATCCTGTTGTATGTGGTGTGAATGATTGATAAAAGTTCAGAAAATTGGCTGATAAAGTACTGGGGTGGTCTGTAAACTGTTATGCATAGAATAGGAGGGCTGCTAAAAACAAAGGCATGATGCTCAAATGATGAATACTTATTAAAAGAAACTTCATTTGATGACATTGTGGTCCTTGTGATCGAAGCAGTTCCACCTCCTTTCCTGCCCCCCCTTGTAGAAAATAAAAAGTTAAAATCTGGTGGGCAAGTCTCTGTGAGAACAACACGTGCATCAGCGCCAAGCAATGTCTCAGTAAGGAGAATACTATCTAGTTTTCTATCTAAAATTAAATCATTTACTATAAAAGATTTGTTAAAAAGAGAGCGCACGCTCAGCACGGTCATTTTTATGTCCGTGCTGAGCGTGCGCTCCTCAAGTCTTTTCAACGGGACATTAAAAGCACTGTTGTGTCTAGAAGCAGTCCTGGGTTTCTGTCTGTGTGAGATGATGGTTTCAATGGAGTGAATGTCCTGTCATTCAGTTGGCAGATATGGGGGTAGTGATGGATATGGATATGGTGCAGCGTGTGGGGGGTGAGTGTAGGTGTGAGTGTGAGTGTGAGTGAGGGGCAAAGTGTCCATGTGCATGTGCTTTAACTGTGAGTCAGGAGGTGGATGTGGTGCAGGAACGGACAGTCAGGTCAATGTTAACAGATAAAAGCCGGGACCCCTCCTGGTTTGGGTGGAGGCAGTTAAAAGAATCACTTTAAAAACAGCAGTGTTTCCAACGTGTGTCAGTAAAAAGTGTCTTAAAACTGGATTAAAAGGTGGTTTCCTCATCCACTGTACTCAGCTTTAGCGTGTATGGGGATATCCAATTTTAACGTTCTTATGTGTTCAGTGTCATCTCGTAAAATGTAACTTTTGCTGAGAGACTCGAATAAATACAGCTGTTTAAAGGAGAAATTTGTTGAGGTTTTCACAGCACTTTAAAATTGATTTTAGATAGGGGATTATGATGTATCATATAGCCTATATTAAAGATGTTTTTCATGTTAAAGAAAGTTCTGTTAAAGGTTGGTTTATAAATGTGTATTATTGTATTTGTGCTCATTCAAAGGTAGTGTAATGAAGGACTGAAAGACTTTCAACTGTTTATTCATATATTTATTTATTTCCATAGTGTAGATTTCTGTCGTTCCCTGGCACAAAAGAAAAATAAATATCAAAAAATGAATAAAAATACACCAATTAAAAAACATTGATATCGGCTATCTGTGATTTTTTTTCATATATAATTACTTTTATTAGGTTCTAGCCACAGTTTCATATACCCCCATTAATGAATATTCACAGAACCACTTTTTTCTCAATTTGTACCACCTTGAACGGAACACAAAAACAGCAGGAGTAACAACCTTATTATCACAATCAATAAAAGAAAATAAAAAAAAAAAAAAAAAAACAATAGAGATACACACCCAGCAGCCAAAACAATCACATTCAAAATACTAGCATATGCTGTAGGGCTGTAGTCAGTTCAGTGTAGTCAGTGTAAGTCCAGTCCAGAGGGGTCCACTGTGTCCACGACGGGTTGCCTGACATTGTTATTCTAAACAGAGGTATCAGTATCAGCTAAAATCAGTGCATCTGTTATAAAAAGTGTCATTGAGACTTAAAGTCTCTTTTTCGACAGTGACCTGGCCGAGAGGGCAGCATAAACACTGTTACATCAATAAACACAAGCAGAGGAGCTGAACAGTCACACACCACAAGAGCAAGCACAATGCAAGAGATGTAAGACAAGCTTCAAGACAGCTGTTAGGAAAAATGTTGCTGTCTTAACTGAAAAGAGTGAAGAAAGGGAAGAATAACAGATATAGGAGATGTATCTTCCTGAGGTTGTGGCTCAGAAGGTGCAGCAGGTCATCCACTACTTGGGAGATCAGCGGTTCAATCCCTGGCTCCTTCCATCTGCATGGCGAAGTATCCTCGACAAGATACTGAACCCCAAATTGTGAGTGCGTGTGAATGTCTAAAATCATGAGCAGGTGGCACTTTGTATGGTCACCTCGGCCACCAGTGTGCAAATGTGTGGGTGAGTGTGACTCGTAGTGTAAAAAGTGCTTTGAGTGCTCAAAAGATTAGAAAGGTGCTATACAAGGAAGGTCCTTTACCATTCAATAAAGGAGTCAGCAGGAGAAAAGAAATGAAAAGCAAAAAGGCCACTATACTCATAGTAACAAATAAAAAATGCCCATCTGGAAAAGCAAAATTATTTTCTTTATGTACTGTGATTTTGTGCAGTGCTGCAAAATAGTTCTACTGAATGTGACTAGCAGTAGAACATTTCATTTTTAATCTAGGATATTAGTTTGTATGGGACACCTACACTGATATATGTGTAACAACCCAGCAGGAGAATAAACAGGATAAACAAAATCCTTGAATTCAGCTGTTGCAAAGAAACTTTTCTCTTGATATACTCAGGTATCGTATTGTTTAATTCAACAAAAGAGTTTCCTTTGCAACCTACGCAAATAAGAACATCGACATTCTTTTATTGTCTTCAATTCTAAAAAGTAAGATATTAAATACAGTGTAAAAGAGAAAGCTGTGATGTTGCCAAGAGGCCAGAGGAATGCATCTTGCTCTGATTCCCAAGTTACTCTTCAATAACTTATGTCCCTGTCAATCAGACTGCAGGATGTGGTGACTCAGTCTGAGTGGATATGAAAGGCCTAACAGACTTTTGCAGAATCTGGTGGCACATAATTGCAGTAAATTTTCCACTCTGAATCTGTTCCATCTTGCCTTTCATGGGAAAGTTATTTGACACTTCCTGCCAGTTGTTCATTTGATTTAGTAACCAACTGCAGTTGGCAATATTACATATCTGAAGTTATGTAGCACAAGTTCCAGAGTTCCTGAGAAACATTGAGCAATAGTCATTATCATTATGAGGAACCGTTGAAAGGTGACTGTTAAAATTTGAAGTTACATGGTGTGTATTTATTTTGTTGTGTTTTTCCTCCTGCTTCGTTATACTATTCATTCTACACATAATTTCCAATGTATTATCATTATTATTATTATTATTGTTATTATTATCATTATTATTATTATTGTTATTATTATTATTATTATTATTATTATGTTTTTTTGTTATTTGCTGAAATTAAAAATGTGAAATGAACTAATAATATCAAACAAAAAAGGGGGGGAGTGTGGGTGATGGTCATTTCCTGCCCCGCCCTGGTCATGTCCCGCCGGGGCATCCCATTGTGTTGATGGGGGTCACGGGGTGGGTGGTGGCCTCCCGTTTGCCTCTCCTTTGCGCCAGTCCTGCCTCGCTCCTCATAAGAGCAAAGTTTCTCACAATCGTGATCATTATCATTATTATATTGTGCTGTTTTTAATGATGACTATATATTTTTATCATAGCATTTTATTACTTCATTAATATATTATGACTTAAAGTATATTACTACATCAGTTATATTAAATGTCACTATACTATCAACTCTACCTCCTTTCACTCTTCCTCTGCCACACATCCAATAGCCTGTTCCTTACTCAACAAACAAACACATGCCTTACATACAAACATCAGAACATGCACATACTCACGTCACCCACACATACCCTACCTGATATAATCTAATCTCTACTACTGGACTGCGATCGTATCACTACACAGGCCTTCACCATCATAACTGCTCTATGTTATTTTCCGTATGTCTGTCAATTGCAGCTGTCCTGTTCACCTTCTGTGCTAATGTACCACTTTTTGTCACATTATTTTACCAAAAAAAGAAAGAAAAAATAGCTACACAGAAATAGTAGAGACAGTCCTCTACACTATGGGTGTTGACAGCAATGATTTTGGGCTTGCAGTTATTTGGTTCCTTTGGTGGGCCCGGCCGCTGACAGCTCACAGAGGTCGATAAAGTCCTCTTCTGAGATCCTCGAGGATACTTCTGCTTTTAGGTCACACAACACCAGAGGCTACAAGACAGGAAGTCAGAGAGGATCAGATGAAGAGGGAGAAAAGTGTAGTGCAGGCTTTTAGAAAATTCCCGAATATAATTTAAATAATTTAAGCAATTTAATAATAATTAATTAATTATTTAATTAATAGGTAATCATTTTAAATCTACATGAGAGGCAGAAAACAACAGTGTCAGGTTGGATGTTATTGTTTCTTAAAGGTCAAGAAACCAGGGATCAGGCCTGAATGCCTTCTATGTAAAGCTCATTACAGTACTTAACTTTTTTGGGAGTATCTGTACTTTGAGTTTTTATATTTATGTCAACTTTTACTCTACAACATTTCCTAAATAAAAGTATACTTTTACTCCTATACATTTCCACTACGGATCTCAGTTACTATATATAAAATATGGAAGAAAGGAGGAAGGAAGGGACAGATCGATAAATGAAGACCTTGTTTCTCTTAAAGTGTAATTGATGCTCCATTTTTAAGGTGGTGTACATGTTAAGAAGAAATAAACATAATCATAATAATCTCAAAATTCTCAGCATTTACCTTTACTTTAGGTTTCAATACTTCAGTACATTTAATATTATAAAATTAATTTTTCATAGTCAGAGTCAGAATCAGAATGCCTTTTATTGTCATTGTCATTTATTGTATCATTAAAAAAAAAAAATCAGTGAAATTAGGAGTGCTACTCCTGTAAAGTGATGACAGTGACAACCGCGTCCTCAATACATTCAACCATCCAATCCTAATAAATAATAGACAATCAATAGTAATACTTGTACTCAAGTAATATAGTCATATATAGTCATGTTACCTATTATATAACTATAGTAATGTAATAGGTGACTTTAACTTCTACAACAGTCATTTTCTCGCAAGGTATCTGTACTTTCACTCAGTGTGATTTTCAGGCACTTCATCCTTCACTGTAAATGAGTTCATTTGAGCACTGAGCCAGAGGCATGGCTAGAGGAGACTGAACCTCTGTGTTTCCCAGATGACCTGAAATCTTTTTAAGCATCAAATGTGAATAAGATGATAAACAAAAACCTCAGGCTAACCTCCACTGCTTTGTGCTCCCATCTCTTAGACTGCAGGATGTGGGGGTGAAGCCTGGTACACAACTGAAGTAGGTTATTCCCCTTGAATCTGCCCTTAGGCCAACTTGCCTTTCGTGGGAACTAACTGCAAATCTCAGTTGTGTAAGCACAAAATTAACGGTGCATTTGTGTGTCTTTTTTGTTTCCTTGTTGGACACAATCCATGTTTATCCAAACAAATGCCAGAGTTCCTGAGAAATACTGCAAAATAGTTAAACATATAAAGGTGAGGGCTTGGCAGGTGAATGACCTAACTACACAGAAAAGGTAAGGATACTCAGCAGCAATAATTTGGGGCTTGCAGGCCATGGTCCTTTTGGTGGGCCTGGCCAATGACAGCTCACAGAGGTCAATTAAGTCCTCAGCTGAGATCCTCAAGGTTACCTCGGCTTGTAGGTCCCACAGCACCAGATGCTCTTGAGACCACAAGAGAGTAAGTCACAGGAGATAAGATGAAGAGGGAGTTGTAGTGCAGGCTTTCAGAGAATCTCTGAATATAATTTGTTATATTGTTATAATTTCTAAGCTAAATAAATCTCCTCCGGGGGGTGTAGTGGAGGGTATACGCAGGTACACAAAGTATACCCACCTTTTTCTGGTCGTTTACAGTATACCCACCTATCAGCCTAAAAGCAATTGGAATATACAGGAGAGTATACCCACCTCCTCCTCTGTAATCCATCTCATCAACTATCACTACACCACTGACACTGTCGTTTTAAACAGTCTGTCACACTAATTCAAGAACAGACCTATGTTTTACCCTATGAACACCATTACAGCTCAGACAGAGCTGTGGAATAAATTAGAATAAACAAGACTCAGAACACATGATTGCACATTTGAGGGTTTATTCATGGGAAGGCCAGGAGCTGATACTACATCTTAACTTTAAAGTGTCTGACAAACATTTACAAATATGTGACACACCTACAAGCCTTCCCAAACACACACTTTTTAATTGCATGCTCACACACTTTGAGATAAAATAGATTGCCAGCTTGCTCATTTTGGGCTGTTTTGATTGGACAGTGTGAATTAACTCTACTTATAATTTCTATACATGTAACATCCACCTGGTCTGAGAAAAGAGGGAATGCAGTTCTGGGCAGTTAATAAAGTACACCACTGCTGAATAATGCATACACATTGTAGCTTAATTTCTGAAGACTAATGTGGTTATCAGCACATTTTTTGGTTCATTTTTGGCTTAAAGGTAAACTATGTAGGATGATAAGTTACTGTTTGTAAAGCAAAAATGAAAGTAAAAGCCAACCCTATAGTCACACTGTACACTCAAAACATACAGTGGCATGAAAAAGTTTGGGCACCCCTGGTCAAAATTTAGTTTACTGCTTTTTGTAGCCAGTTAAGACTCCTTTTGAGGTCTATCCACAGATTTTTAATGTTAGGTGGAGTGTACCAGGTGAATCTTTCATCGCAGAAACGACAGCTGAAGCGTTTCTCTCCCGTGTGGACGGACATATAAGCCGGTGACACATCTGCGAACAGAGTCCGACCTGAGGGATCTTGCTGGAGTTTAGAATTAATTGAGTTATATAAGAGCGAGGGAGCGCTGTTGGACAGTACCGGTCGGCTAGCGCTAGCTTCGTAGCTAACGGTGCTAATGTGTTAGCCTGTTTGTTTTTAGCACTAGTGCTACTAGCGGCATACCTTTACTTTTATAAGTTGGCTGCCTTGTGGACTTATCCCTGCTGTAATGGCTGTGTGTGTGAACTGCAACCACGACTACTCACAGTTAAAGGACGATATCCAGCGGCTGGAGAGTGAAATCCGAAAAAAGGACCGGATACTCGACAGCTTCATCACTATGGCCGCTACCCAGTCCAAACATATAACATACCTCCGGTCCTTCAGCCATCTCGCCCCGTCACAGGTGGTCTCGGACTCCGCAGCTACGCTTCCCTGGCTGCCGTCGCAGAACGCGGACTTCGCGCCGACCGGCCGGAACGACGCAGCGGCGGAGCTGAGCTGCTCTTCTTCTTCTTCTAATAGGGTTTCGGCAGGCTGTACGCGTTGAAGCGTAATGCTGCCCTCCACAGGCAGAATTATTTCATTGTTTTATATTTTCACATAAAGTCCAGTTGAATGGAGGAACTTTAAAACTGCTTTTATAATGCCTTCAGTGTTCTGCTCAGCTCCAAACATGGATTCAAGAGAAAATACAATTAGTCCCAATTCAGAAAGTTCTTTGTACAGCTCTTGCCTTTCTCTCTTATATTTTCTGCATGACAGCATAACATGACGCACTGTTTCTGGGTTGCCACACTCACACATCCCATCTGGATGCTTCCCAACTAATTTCAAACATCCTGCGAGACCACAATGTCCCAGTCTTAATCTGGTTAAAACCACTCCATCTCTCCGCCTGGATCTCACCCTCCACCTCTTACTGAGAACAGAAGGCTGAAAAGAGAAAAAGTGTCTACCCCTCTGGTCCACAGCCCACTCTTCCTGCCACTGGAACTCCAGTTTTTTCTTGCTTAAGCTATCGCATTCACTCTTCCCCAGAAGGAAGGTGAGCAGCTCCTCCGCTAGCCAGCTGGTTGTAGGAGCTCCGGATACCTCCATCACCGCTGCCGCAGGGGACGGAGAGTCGCCGCAGGAGTTACCACCTGAGCCAGTGGCTGGTTCTGGAACTGGGATCCTCCCGGTCCATACCTCCACCCCAAGGCCGTCCGGGTCACCCTGGACTGAGGTGCGCCGCGGCCCAATGGGAGATCCGGATGCGGGGGGAGCTATTCCACCTGTCGGGCTCTCAAACCACTTCGCCATCCTGATGGACGAGGCCTCGGTTCACCCCGGCGATCCCCTCGCAGCCCCGGCTCCCACGGCTCACCCCGCCGCCGCCACTTCATCTCCACCTGCGGCTGGCGGCAGCGCTCCTACAACCACCGCTGTGTCCTCTCCACCTCCTCCTGCCCCTGCTCCATCTCCTCCATCTGCGTCCAGTACCGGTCGGTCACTTCGTTGCTCCACCACGGGGAACAGACGCCGAAGGATGCTGCGGGAGGCTGTCACCAGACGGTCGGGGGGACTCCCCCGGCCCGGGCCACCACCATCCAGCCAGGTATCGCCGTCATCCAAGGAGGCGGCGGGAGCTGAACGTCCGGAGACCACTCTTCGCCCTCTTTTCCCCCCTACCACATTGGTGGTGGGCGACTCAATAACCCGGGGTCTTCGCTTTTTTAACGCAATCACTCACTGCTTGCCAGGTGCTACAGTCCCGGTCATCCTGGAGAAACTCCCCGGTCTGCTCAGCTCACTGCCATGCTCCATAAACCGCGTGTTGGTGCATGTTGGCTGCAACGACACGGTTCGGCGGCCGTCCAAGCTGCTTAAGCAGGACTTCAGTGACCTGATGAGCTTTTTAAATAACTGTGGGAAGTCTGTTTTTATCAGCGGTCCTCTCCCCACACTACCCCATCACGGAGCATGGCGGTTCAGTAGGCTCCTCAGCCTGAACACCTGGCTGCAATCCGCCTGCAGGGTTTTTAACCTTGGTTTTATTGATAATTTTAACTGGTTTTGGAACGGCCCCAACTTTTATGCAGCTGATGGACTTCACCCCAACAGGCATGGCAGCCGAATGCTAAAACTAAACATCCAACACGCTATCCAGAACCATCCACCACGAGACTGACTGTTTACCTGCCACACCTCCTGTCCGGACTCCTCTTCTCCATCAACAACACCAGCTGCCCACAACACTACTCCCCCCACTAGCTCCCCCTACAGGCCCCAGCGCTCACTACCACCTCCACCGGACAATTTCTCAATTCAAACCATCACAGGCAGACGTTTTCCCCATACACACAGACAAAGTGGTTTTAACAGTCATAATCTTTTATATGTTAACACTACCCTTCCCTGTGGTCATGAGCGCACGTTCAGCACGAACATTAACCTGGCCGTGCTGAACGTGCGCTCTCTTTTAAACAAAACCTTTATCATAAATGACCTGATTTTAGAGCACAACCTAGAAGGGATTCTTTTAACAGAGACATGGCTTGGCACAGACGCTCCAGTTGTTCTCACCGAGGCCTGCCCACCTAATTTTAACTTTTTATTTTCTACCAGGGAAGGTAAGAGAGGAGGCGGAACTGCTTCAATTTTTAAAAATACATTAATTTTAAAGGAAGTCACTTTTAACAGTTATTTATCATTTGAACACCATGCCTTTGTTTTTAGCAGTCCTCCTATTCTCTGTGTCACTGTTTACAGACCTCCCCATCACTCCACTTCCTTTATCAGTGAATTTTCAGAGTTTTTATCAATTTTACATACCACTTATAACAGGATCTTAATAACTGGCGATTTTAATGTGCACACTGACGACATCTCGGACCCATTGTCCAGAGAATTTTTAAACCTTTTAAACTGCTTGGATTTTAAACAGCATGTCACACAGCCAACTCACAACAGAGGACACACCCTGGACCTGGTCATAACCTATGGCCTGTCCACTGGTGTGTCCTCTGTTGTTGACCTGGCTGTGTCTGACCACTACTGCGTGTATTTTAACATCACCTGTTTTAATCATCAGCAGGCCCTGGTGAGAACGGTGAGGAAACGCTACCTAACTTCTGAAGTGGCTGCAAATTTTATCGAGATTTTAAAGAGCACTCCAGCCGAGATTTTACCTGCTCCATGTGATTTTCTTGTTGATGATTTTAACAGTAAGCTAACATCTACACTGGACTCAGTCGCTCCACTTTTAACTAAAACTATAAAAATAAAAACTTTACCCCCGTGGAGAAACGATGAAATTAAAAAATCAAAAAGAAAATGCAGGAGTGCAGAGAGAAGGTGGAGGAAAAGTAAACTTACAGTTCATTACCAAATACTGTCTGAACAACTCAAATCTTACAATAAAACAGTCAAACAGGCAAGAACATCATATTTCTCAAATCTCATCACAGTCAACAGAAACAACCCTAGATTTCTTTTCTCCACCTTCGATCTTTTAACCAATTCCAATTTTAAAAAATCCCCAGAGACACCCACAGTCGCCCTCTGCGAGGACTTTGCAGACCACTTCAGAAAGAAAATCGATGACATCAGATCCAGTCTTTTAACTCAAAATGTAAGTTTTAATACACCTGGACAGTCATTTTTATCCGAGGAAACACTGGAGAGTTTTGCACTGGTTGATGCAAGGACACTCGGTCGAGTTTTCTCCCAGGTAAACCCAACAACCTGCCTTTTAGATCCAATTCCCACATCACTTTTAAAGACATTTTATGGATTCTTCGAGGAACAGATTTTAAATATAGTAAATTGCTCTCTTCAGACAGGGGTCTTCCCCACCGCCTTTAAAACGGTGGTGGTGAGGCCCCTTCTGAAGAAGAGCAATCTGGACCCCAGCATTTTTAATAATTACCAACCTGTATCCAACTTACCGTTTTTAAGTAAGATTTTAGAAAAACTGGTTTTTAACCAATTAAATTATTTTTTAAATACCAACAATATTTTAGAGAAATATCAATCTGATTTTAGGATGAACCACAGTACCGAGACAGCCCTCTTAAAGATTTTAAACGACATCAGGTGCAAGGCAGATTCGAAAAACCTCATAGTCATGGTGCTACTGGATCTAAGCGCTGCTTTTGATACAGTAGATCACCACATTTTATTACATAGACTCAAAAACCTGGTGGGCCTCTCTGGTACTGTTTTTAACTGGTTTTATTCCTATCTCACAGACCGAAATTTCTTTTAAGTATGGATACCTGTTCCTCCAGAACCCATGGAATTAAGTGTGGGGTTCCCCAAGGTTCAATTCTAGGCCCAATACTTTTTAATCTTTATATGCTTCCCCTTGGGGATGTCATCAGGAGACACGGCATCAGCTTCCATAGTTATGCTGATGACACACAGCTGTACATCGCCGTGTCTCCTGATGACACAGGGCCTATTGATACCCTTTTAAACTGCATTTTAGATATTAAGTCATGGATGGCAGAGAACTTCCTAAAGCTCAACCAGGACAAAACTGAGGTTTTAGTTATTGGTTCTGAAGGCAAGAGAGAGAAACTTTTAACAATACTACAAGATTTTAAACCCTCACAATTTGTGAAGAACCTGGGCATAATTTTTGACTCTGAGCTTAGTTTTATTCCTCATATTAAAAATGTAACAAAGATAGGCTTTTATCACCTAAAGAATATAGCCAGAGTCCGCCCGTTTCTCTCTCAGGCAAACACGGAGGTGCTGATGCATGCTTTTATCTCCTCTCATCTAGACTACTGTAATGCCCTGCTCTCTGGTCTTCCCAAAAAGACTACTCATAATCTACAACTGCTTCAGAACTCAGCCGCACGTGTGCTGACGAGGACCAGAGGGCGGGAGCACATTACACCAGTTTTAAAATCGCTGCATTGGCTCCCCGTGTGTTTCAGGATCGATTTTTAAGGTGCTTTTATTAGTTTTCAAATGTTTAAACGGTCTTGGGCCATCTTATTTATCTGACCTGCTTTTATCATATCAACCCTTGCGGATCCTGAGGTCCTCTGGCACCGGCCTTTTAATCATTCCAAGGGCCAGAACAAAAACCTACGGTGAGGCTGCTTTCAGCCACTATGGTCCAAAGCTATGGAATAGCCTGCCAGAGGGCATCAGGACCGCAGAGACTGTAGATGTTTTTAAAAGGAGGCTCAAGACGCATCTTTTTAGTTTGGCTTTTAACTGATTCTTAATCTTTTAATTTAGGCCTGTTTTTATCTAATCTTACTGTCTTTTAGTTTTTAACTCTTTTTACTCTATTGTCCTTTAGTTTTTAGCTCTTTTTATTCCACTGTCTTTTAGCGTTTAGCTCTTTTTTATCCAATTGTCTTTTGGCTTTTAGCTCTTTTATTCTGTTGTCTTTCAGCTATTTTATTCTATTGTCTTTTAGCTTTTAGCTCTTTTATTCTGTTGCCTTTTAGCTTTTAGCTCCAGTGTTTCCTCATAGGGGGGCCTCCATGCCGGGAGGTGATGCTGGTCTGCCCACGGGGGGGTCGCCCCAGGGGACCCCACGGGCCCAGAGGACTGGGTGGCTCTCCATGTGCGGAGTCTACCCCGGTCTTTCTGGGCCTGGGGTCTCTGCGGTGGCGGTGCTCCCTGTGGCCCACGGGCTGTGATCCCTCTCAGTGTGGATGAGCCCCCCTTTGGTGCTTTTTCCTCATATGGTTGCTCTGTGCCCTGCCATGCCACTTCACTAATTTATTTTTGTGTGTGTGTGTGTGAGTATGTGTGTGTGTGTGCGTGTGCGTGTGCGTGTACGTGTGTTGATGTACTTGTGGGGCCCTGGGTCTATGTGTGTGTTAGGGGGGAGGGGGTTGGTTCTCTTTTTAATATGTTTATCTCTGTATGTTTTTATTTTGTTAAGCACTTTGAGTTGCATTCTCTGTCTGAAAAGTGCTATATAAATAAAGTTTGATTGATTGATTGATAGGTGGGGGCCATGTCAAAACCTTCCTGTTGTAGAAGCCATCCTCTCTTCACCTTCAGCTTTTTTTTCTCACAGATGCAGTGATGTTTGCTTACAGAATTTGCTGGAATTGTATTGAATCCTTTCTTCCCTCTACCCGTGAAATGTTCCCTGTGCCACTGGCTGCAACACAAGCCCAAAGCATGATCAATCCACCCCCTTGTTTAACAGATGGACATGTGTTCTTATCACAAAAGTCTCCACCCTTTTTTCTCCAAACATACCTTTGCTCATTGCATCCAAAAAGTTCTATTTTAACTTCATCAGTCCACAGGACTTGTTTCCAAAAAGCATCAGGCTTGTTGAGATGTTCTCAAGAACACGCCCACAAAGTCAGTGAGTCTGCAAGTGCAGTGAAGTGCAAACATTTGGGCTAAATCCAAATGTCCGCACTTCACCACACTTGCAGACTCACTGACTTTGCAGGCGCGTTCACAGAAAGTCTAGGAGTGCTGAGGGCTGTCCAAATCCACAATTAAACCAGTCCACAAGGGGCTCCAAGTGGACTTCCTACAGACTTCCAGAGAGTCCGCTTGGTGTGCACTCTTCAGCAGACTTCACTGACTTAATAACCCACAATTCATTGCAATATGGTTGTGACGTTGTGTGTTTTTAAACTGTTTTCGACTGTTTTACTTGTGCCATGGAGACGCCCAACTATCGCTGCTGCCATATTCACATACATGTCATATAAGTTGATGAACAGTGCCTACTCATCTCTTCCTGCAGATAACAAGATATACACCCCATGTGTAGCCTTTATTGTGACTGAACAAAAACGTATGAATATGTCTATATAACAGGCTAAATGCATTCAAAAACAGAAATATTTGTAAATAAGGGCAGAACCATAACTCCTTCCTTACATTAGAAACCTTCACTTGTCAGCCACTGCACAGCCTGATAAGCTGCACTAATAAAATGCATTTTCAGTCCCTCTACAGCCTAGACTTATGATATATCTGTATCATGATGTGGGTGAATATTATTTCTGGCCTACGCAATTCAAGAAGCATTTTACCAGGCCTGTCAATAACTATATTGTGATGAATTGTGGGCAATTATATCAGTAAAGTCTGCTGAAGTCTGCGCCCCAGGCGGACTCTCTGGAAGTCTGCTAAAAGTCCGCCTGAGGCCCCTTTGTGGACTAGTTGAATTGTAGCTTTGGACAGCCCTAAGCACTCACAGACGTCCTGGGAACACGCCCGCAAAGTCTGCGAGTCTGCAAGTACGGTGAAGTGCAGACATTTAGGCCATGTCCACACGAAGACGCGTCTTTTTGAAACCGCCAAAGAAAATGATCGGATTGCAATAGTGTTCCGTAAACACGGAGCCGGCTTCGAAAATGCAGGCGTAAAGATGAAGCCGGTTCAAGCCACTGAAACCGCATAAAAAGGCCGCAGTATATATGCCAGCCAGGAGATGGCACGCCATTAAAAACCGCAGCATAAAGCTCTGAACCAGAGAAGAAGACGCAGAGCATGCAAAGAAGCCTGCGCGGTGTATACAAACAGAAGAAGAAGAAGCACAAGCACAAGAAGAAGATGGCCAAAACAAATTCCAACACACGAGAGAAAACGGAGACTTTGGTTTGGACTGAAGACGAAGTCGAGCTGCTGCTTCGAGTCACGCTGGATTACAAAGCCAGTAAACTTTAACAACACGTTGATTGGGAGCCGTGTCAGTCGAAGTAGGCCGATATAATGGACTCGTTTCAGGCACAGTATGCAAAACCGCCAGAGAAAGATTTCCCGCACGACGTTACCGGCATATCAAAATCTCAGATCACCGCCAAATTAAAAAAATATCCACGCGAAGTACAGACAAGCAGTGGACACCGGGCGCCGGAGTGGCCAGGGACGAGTGGTCACTTATCTGTCCTACGGGCAATCATTGTGATTAGTTTGCACATTTCCAGTAATTATAATAATAATAATAAAATACTGCTTGAGAAGTTGTTGTCATTGTCATGTTTATTTTCACTACTTTCAAACTAGCAGCATACTGTACAGGTCACATCTGGAGAATGCACAAAGCTTTAAGACCAGCTGGTGTTTTGGTCAGTCATGTTGGTCTTTAGTTAAGGGTCAACATACTCTGTAAGCACTCTCCTCACTCGCTACATTAGAAAATAAACTCAGCAACACACTGTGAAATATGTATTTAGTCAGGGCTGGGAGTGTGTCACTGATTTACCCTACTTCCTTTATATCATATAAACACGTGAATGCCAAACGTTATTTCTTTTCCTCCTACTTTATATTACTATAACTAAAGTCTGCTGCTAAATTCAGCTTCATGTTTCACTCAGAACAGTTTTTAATAAATCACAAGTTATAAAAACGTGTAAACTGCGTGGTTAACGCAGACGAGCGGAGGATTAGCTGGGAAACATCCCATTCATTCACTTTACATGGAGCTACAGTTAATACTGAATGATGTGTTAGTGTCTCTTAATAAGTCATCAGAGATCATAAATCATCTTTAGAAGGAGCAGATGTTTACCTTAAGCTAGCTCGGGACATGTTAACTATATTTTAACGGAGCAAGGCGAGCTAACAGTTAGCACGCTAGCGTGCTCGGTTGCTTTGAGACGGCTGTCAGAGATGACAGAGGTATGATCACATGATCCTGTTTGAGCTATAACAGGTGGTGTGTTGCACCTTTTATTTCCCAGCTGAAGAATAGAGAACTGTAAACAAACTGTAACGTAAATAGTTGTCTATTGCTGTCTGTAATCCGCCACTGTTGTTGTGATGGGACGGCTTCCTGCCGGGGTAAGGTCAGAGGTTAGAGAGGTGGGGCTATGACATCATCGCCGGCCAAAAGTTGCGTATTGGCCGTACACACGGAGACGCTAAGCCGGCGTCTTCAGATTTATCCACTCTGGAACCCGGTTTCAAAAAGATGCGGTTTCGCCCCCCTAAAACGCCGGCTTCGTGTGGATGAAAGGCTGAACCGCATAAATACTTTGGTGTTTTCACCCTGACACGGCTTCGTGTGGACGGGCCCTTAGATTCAGCCATGATGCAGTGGAGGCCCGTGGTATAGGCAGGCGAATACTTGGTGCGCCGTCGTCCATAGGGGGCGTCATAAGGGAAGACAGGAATATATAAATGTTTATCTTTTACTCTTTTTTTACCAATACTATCATTATTATTATTATTATTATTATTATTATTTGAATTATTACAGGGCACAGTAACACACATAGCAAAGACAGAGAGAGAGAGATTTTTTTTTTTTAATCTGGGTTCCCCCCCTCCACTTTACCTGTTTTCTGGGGGAGATGGGCGAATTATCCGACGTCACTCAACTACCTCTACACTATAGGGACAAGTTTATGTGGGGAGAAAGAAAACTTAAAAAAAAAAAAAAACATATCCGTGTTGAAATCAGGAGCAGAAGCCCGAGTTATCATCACCTCTGAGCAGCCAGTGGCTGCAATGAGCAGTGTACACAGGTTGCATTGAATTTACAATGTGAAGCGTTCAAGCTCTATTCAGTAAAAATTATGATTGGACGAAGGTGAATTTTAACGTTCTTATGATGTGTTCAATGTCATCTCGTAAAATGTAACTTTTGGTGAGAGACTTGAATAAAGGAGAAATTTGTTGAGGTTTTCACAGCACTTTAAAATTGATTTTAGATAGGGGATTATGATGTATCATATATATTAAAGATGTTTTTCATGTTAAAGAAAGTTATGTTAAAGGTTGGTTTATAAATGTGTATTATTGTATTTGTGCTCATTCAAAGGTAGTGTAATGAAGGACTGAAAGACTTTCAATTGTTTATTCATATATTTATTTATTTCCATAGTGTAGATTTCTGTCGTTCCCTGGCACAAAAGAAAAATAAATATCAAAAAATGAATAAAAATACACCAATTAAAAAACATTGATATCGGCTATCTGTGATTTTTTTTCATATATAATTACTTTTATTAGGTTCTAGCCACAGTTTCATATACCCCCATTAATGAATATTCACAGAACCACTTTTTTTCTCAATTTGTACCACCTTGAACGGAACACAAAAACAGCAGGAGTAACAACCTTATTATCACAATCAATAAAAGAAAACAAAAAAAAAACAATAGAGATGCACACATCCCCAGCAGCCAAAACAATCACATTCAAAATACTAGCATATGCTGTAGGGCTGTAGTCAGTTCGGTGTAGTCAGTGTAAGTCCAGTCCAGAGGGGTCCACTGTGTCCACGACGGGTTGCCTGACATTGTTATTCTAAACAGAGGTATCAGTATCAGCTAAAATCAGTGCATCTGTTATAAAAAGTGTCATTGAGACTTAAAGTCTCTTTTTCGACAGTGACCTGGCCGAGAGGGCAGCATAAACACTGTTACATCAATAAACACAAGCAGAGGAGCTGAACAGTCACACACCACAAGAGCAAGCACAATGCAAGAGACAACAACAAACAAACACATGCCTTACATACAAACATCAGAACATGC
Source organism: Cephalopholis sonnerati (assembly GCA_019142605.1). NCBI lineage: Eukaryota > Metazoa > Chordata > Actinopteri > Perciformes > Serranidae > Cephalopholis > Cephalopholis sonnerati. The sequence goes on along the minus strand of JAGQAX010000003.1, from coordinate 29,075,660 downwards.
ACATACTCACGTCACCCACACATACCCTACCTGATATAATCTAATCTCTACTACTGGACTGCGATCGTATCACTACACAGGCCTTCACCATCATAACTGCTCTATGTTATTTTCCGTATGTCTGTCAATTGCAGCTGTCCTGTTCACCTTCTGTGCTAATGTACCACTTTTTGTCACATTATTTTACCAAAAAAAGAAAGAAAAAATAGCTACACAGAAATAGTAGAGACAGTCCTCTACACTATGGGTGTTGACAGCAATGATTTTGGGCTTGCAGTTATTTGGTTCCTTTGGTGGGCCCGGCCGCTGACAGCTCACAGAGGTCGATAAAGTCCTCTTCTGAGATCCTCGAGGATACTTCTGCTTTTAGGTCACACAACGCCAGAGGCTACAAGACAGGAAGTCAGAGAGGATCAGATGAAGAGGGAGAAAAGTGTAGTGCAGGCTTTTAGAAAATTCCCGAATATAATTTAAATAATTTAAGCAATTTAATAATAATTAATTAATTATTTGATTAATAGGTAATCATTTTAAATCTACATGAGAGGCAGAAAACAACAGTGTCAGGTTGGATGTTATTGTTTCTTAAAGGTCAAGAAACCAGGGATCAGGCCTGAATGCCTTCTGTGTAAAGCTCATTACAGTACTTAACTTTTTTGGGAGTATCTGTACTTTGAGTTTTTATATTTATGTCAACTTTTACTCTACAACATTTCCTAAATAAAAGTATACTTTCACTCCTATACATTTCCACTACGGATCTCAGTTACTATATATAAAATATGGAAGAAAGGAGGAAGGAAGGGACAGATCGATAAATGAAGACCTTGTTTCTCTTAAAGTGCAATTGATGCTCCATTTTTAAGGTGGTGTACATGTTAAGAAGAAATAAACATAATCATAATAATCTCAAAATTCTCAGCATTTACCTTTACTTTAGGTTTCAATACTTAAGTACGTTTAATATTATAAAATTAATTTTTCATAGTCAGAGTCAGAATCAGAATGCCTTTTATTGTCATTGTCATTTATTGTATCATTAAAAAAAAAAAAAAATCAGCGAAATTAGGAGTGCTACTCCTGTAAGGTGATGACAGTGAAAACCGCGTCCTCAATACATTCAACCATCCAATCCTAATAAATAATAGACAATCAATAGTAATACTTGTACTCAAGTAATATAGTCATATATAGTCATGTTACCTATTATATAACTATAGTAATGTAATAGGTGACTTTAACTTCTACAACAGTCATTTTCTCGCAAGGTATCTGTACTTTCACTCAGTGTGATTTTCAGGCACTTCATCCTTCACTGTAAATGAGTTCATTAGAGCACTGAGCCAGAGGCATGGCTAGAGGAGACTGAACCTCTGTGTTTCCCAGATGGCCTGAAATCTTTTTAAGCATCAAATGTGAATAAGATGATAAACAAAAACCTCAGGCTAACCTCCACTGCTTTGTGCTCCCATCTCTTAGACTGCAGGATGTGGGGGTGAAGCCTGGTACACAACTGAAGTAGGTTATTCCCCTTGAATCTGCCCTTAGGCCAACTTGCCTTTCGTGGGAACTAACTGCAAATCTCAGTTGTGTAAGCACAAAATTAACGGTGCATTTGTGTGTCTTTTTTGTTTCCTTGTTGGACACAATCCATGTTTATCCAAACAAATTCCAGAGTTCCTGAGAAATACTGCAAAATAGTTAAACATATAAAGGTGAGGGCTTGGCAGGTGAATGACCTAACTACACAGAAAAGGTAAGGATACTCAGCAGCAATAATTTGGGGCTTGCAGGCCATGGTCCTTTTGGTGGGCCTGGCCAATGACAGCTCACAGAGGTCAATTAAGTCCTCAGCTGAGATCCTCAAGGTTACCTCGGCTTGTAGGTCCCACAGCACCAGATGCTCTTGAGACCACAAGAGAGTAAGTCACAGGAGATAAGATGAAGAGGGAGTTGTAGTGCAGGCTTTCAGAGAATCTCTGAATATAATTTGTTATATTGTTATAATTTCTAAGCTAAAGAAATCTCCTGGGTGTAGTGGAGGGTATACGCAGGTACACGAAGTATACCCACCTTTTTCTGGTCGTTTACAGTATACCCACCTATCAGCCTAAAAGCAATTGGAATATACAGGAGAGTATACCCACTTCCTCCTCTGTAATCCATCTCATCAACTACACCACTGACACTGTCGTTTTCAACAGTCTGTCACACTAATTCAAGAACAGACCTATGTTTTACCCTATGAACACCATTACAGCTCAGACAGAGTTGTGGAATAAATTAGAATAAACAAGACTCAGAACACATGATTGCACATTTGAGGGCTGATACTACATCTTAACTTTAAAGTGTCTGACAAACATTTACAAATATGTGACACACCTACAAGCCTTCCCAAACACACACCCTTCAAGGGGCTTTCCATTACGCAAACCGCTACTTCCTGGTTTTCAGCTAAGGTTATCTTGACTCAGAAACTCAACCCAGTTGCACTGACCAAAACACACCGTAGATATTAGATAGCAGATGTGCTCTTTGTAACCTGGGAACATTCACTTCTCTTCTGTTAACACGTACACAGATTTAGGCCCAATCCCATTTCTACCCCTTAAATCTTCCACTTGGTATTGAGTGCCCTCATTTGCGAGATAACGCTTGATGAGGGAAGTGAGAAATATTAAGGTAGAGATCTTTCCCTAAGAAATGAGACACCACTTCATGCAAATCTGTGTGGCCGACGGGCAGGCATATGTCACGCGTAGTAGCGACGCAAGATACCGGTAGTCATTCAGTTTTGAAAATGCCGGCTCCAGCGCTTGTGTTACTTGTGTGCTATGTTTATTCCTCTGCGTCTGATGACTCAACGGAGACGAAATGCTGAAAACATTGTAAGGCACCTACAATGTCTTCTAGTTCTGATCGTTTTTGTTCGGTAATGTCGATTTGTTTAAATATTTTGACGCTGTGTTCAACCGAGTTGCTAACCTCACAAGGTGTTCTGGGAAATTTAATCTTCCACTTCGTTTAAAGTGTGGGTTGGGGCTCCCTTGGAATCTAGGGCAGGTTTTAAGTGTTGGAAACCACTTCCACTACCTCAGTTCTGTTTTGGGACACCACTAGCGTAAATGTGAACACGCACATAACTGGATGTTACTGGCAGATCTGAATCAGCGGCTATGCTTACCATCTGAGATTGCCTCTACTAACATCAGACCAGACCTTGTGCTTTGGTCCGTCTCACTGCGCTTCATCTACATCATTGAGCTCACTGTACCCTGTGGAGGAGGAGGAGGCCTACGAAGCTTCGCGGGCAAGTCAATTACCAGGCTGCTTAAGAAAATGGGAATTCGAGGCCAAGTCAGAACATCAATGCCCTCTCTGGTGCAGCTGAACGTGCAAGCCGGTGGCTATGGATTAAGAGGAGAGACACCATTTGGGCCCCAAAATACTGCTAACAACAGCATGGTTTGAAGGAGTAAAAGCAGAGGGAGGGCGCACCTGGGACACCAGGTGTTTCCGATGAGCCCTCTGGAGATGTTGTGGGCCTATGATCGAAACACCATTACCCATCTGATGACCCCAATGAAGCTTTTACTCTCCCTGACACCCCCACCCTCAAGATGGCTCCAACCATCACTCATAATCATAACTATGAGCAACAGCAAGGAATTAAGTAAGTTAATCTACTGTTAGTTTCTTCTCTTTTCTCACCTCATCAGAATTAAGGGAGTACTGGGAGGTAGAGTGTACGGCCGAGGGGAGAGTCCAGTCGGCACAGATGTCTTACTCTTCTTTCGTCTTACTTTTCTGTCTACTTATGCTCTTTTCTACTTTTCTATCCACCTAACCTTAACCCTTTGACTCCCACCCGGAAACCCCCAAATGGCTCTATCAATCCCACGCATAGTCTCAAGTACGTGCATCAAGGGATTGTAACATCTAGTCCTAAACTGAACTAAGCAAAATGAGGGAGCACAAGCAGAGCTTAGTATGCATAGTCTACCTACATAAAAGTGGGATGCTGAATCAATGCATAAAATTGAATATTTCGTATATATAATAACTGGTAATGCATTGAAGTGAAGTTTTGTGGTGCAGGCTGCATGTGCTGCAACGCACTGTACTATAAAGGTGTGTCACAGAAGACTGACACGAGGCCTACATTTTGCCAAAATATCAAAGTTCATCAAGGTATCAGCTTCAAGGAACCTGTGAAGAAAATCAGCGTGCTCATCATGATTTCTGAGAAAGAGATGGTACAGATAGATACGGCCATGGATGAATGCCTCCACCCACCCAAAGGGTTCAGCAATCATGTGGGCACACAGCAGACAGGCGCCGACAGTGTTTGTGAGTTTCTTATTGATTTTAACTCCCATTTATTATCTTGATTTCTTTTTCGGCCTTCTTTATTTGATCTTTTTTTTGGTGACATTTTGTTTCACTGTCCTTGTGTTGTAAATGTGTTTAGTTTTATTGTACAATACTTTGTAACGGGGTTTTAAAGATGCTATGCAAATAAAGTTTATCATTATTATTATTATTATTATTATTATTATTCAGGTCCACGACACCAGGGATCATCACACCCGGTGCCCCGCCCCTGCCTTCCACCCACCGCACAATGTACCTAACCCTGAATCCTGCCTCTGCGGCTGCTGGGCCCACAGGGCGATGGCTCCATGTTATTTCTTCAGTCTGAGCCCATGGCCCAAGGCCCGGCCACCAGATGCTCGCTGGCCTATGTTCATGAGCTCTGTGTAGTGACCGAAAGAATGAGATTGTGGATAAAGTGGCTGAAATGAGTTTCCCTTGTGGACTGGCTGGGCTCAGCCTTAGTAGAGATAGGGCAAGGAGCTCGGACATCCAGAGGGAGCTCGGAGTAGAGCTGCCGCAAGGGGTCAGTTGAGTTGGTTTGAGCATCTCATCAGGATGCCTCCTGTGTGCTGCCGATAGAGGTGTTCTGGGCACTTCCAACTGGTAGGAGGCCCCGGGGCAGACCCAGAACACGCTGGAGGGACTACATAATTCATCTGGCCTGGGAACACCTCCCCCAGGAGGAGCTGGAAAGCGTTGCTGGGGAGAGGGACGTCTAGGGTGCTTTACTTGGCCTGCTGCCCCTGAGACCTGGCCCCGGATAAGTGGATGAAAATGAATGGATGAATGGAAGGATGGATGGATTATTTAGGTGTGACAGGCAAAGAGGCCTGCGACGCAAAAACTGAACAAAGAGAAAAAGCCTGTGTGAACGACAGCATCACATCAAATAATAGCCTATAGAGGGGCACTCTGAGAGTGCAGGTCTCGGTCAAGGCCAATGGTGCAGATGGTGCCTATTGCTGAAGCCTCATCATCTCAGCTGTGCATTTATTATGTACTGCTAAACTGGAAATATTACATTTTTCTTAATATCTCTTGTAGAGTTTACTGCAGACTGTAGTAAAGATTTCTATTTTTCTTTATTTTGACTTCCTTCCTCACTTATCTCACCTCCTTTACCTCACTTCCTTTCTCCCCTTTCTTTAGCACTGATTGGTTCCATTCACTCTTTGTTCACTCATTAACCTGACTGAGTTCACCTGTTCACCCCTATTTAAACCGTGAACACCATTTCACTCATTCTCTCTTCGTCGTCACATGGGGCAGCAATGATGATAAGCAGTTTCTTTCTCTTTGGTTTATCCTGTGTATGATTAGTTTAACTGAGCATTATTTACCCTTGTTAAGATGGACATTTGTTTAATTTGACTGAAGCTTTAATTGTGTATTTGCTTCTTTCAGATTCAAACCCCTGTATGTTTGCTTCCCACTTTATGTTTAATAGCAATTTGAGTTTGGAAATAAACCTTTTTGTGCAAAAGGAAGGTTTCAGAGGGTAATGCATTCTGACCGATGCCCATGATAGTAGACCTCTCTTCCTGAACCTCCTCCTCCTTAACACAGATAACTGACCAATCCAGTCCAAAAAATCCAAAAAAGGTGAGCATTCTTCATAAATTTAGGTATATGAGGATCGCATTTAACAATGGTGAATTAACTCTACTTATAATTTCTATACATGTAACATCCACCTAGTCTGAGAAAAGAGGGAATGCAGTTCTGGGCAGGTAATAAAGTACACCACTGCTGAATAATGCATACACATTGTGGCTTAATTTCTGAAGACTAATGTGGTTATCAGCACATTTTTTGGTTCATTTTTGGCTTAAAGGTAAACTATGTAGGATGATAAGTTACTGTTCGTAAAGCAAAAGTGAAAGTAAAGGCCAACCCTATAGTCACTCTGTACACTCAAAACATACAGTGGCATGAGAAAGTTTGGGCACCCCTGGTCAAAATTTAGTTTACTGCTTTTTGTAGCCAGTTAAGACTCCTTTTGAGGTCTATCCACAGATTTTTAATGTTTAGGTGGGGGCCATGGCAAAACCTTCCTGTTGTAGAAGCCATCCTCTCTTCACCTTCAGCTTTTTTTTTCTCACAGATGCAGTGATGTTTGCTTACAGAATTTGCTGGAATTGTATTGAATCCTTTCTTCCCTCTACCCGTGAAATGTTCCCTGTGCCACTGGCTGCAACACAAGCCCAAAGCATGATCAATCCACCCCCTTGTTTAACAGATGGACATGTGTTCTTATCACAAAAGTCTCCACCCTTTTTTCTCCAAACATACCTTTGCTCATTGCATCCAAAAAGTTCTGTTTTAACTTCATCAGTCCACAGGACTTGTTTCCAAAAACCATCAGCCTTGTTAAGATGTTCCTTTGCAAACCTCTGATGCTGAATTTTGTGGTGAGGATGCAGCAAAAGTTTTCGTCTGATGACCCCTCTATGAAGATCGTATTAGCACAGGTGGGACAAGGTTTTAGGAGTCAAATATCTATAAAGCTTTGAAATTTGCATCACGTGGCCTTTGCTAATCATGATTGTGAAAGAGCCAGAACACTGAGCTAATTAGGCCTGAGACCCTGATAAGTTGTCTTAGAGCTCAAATGTCTTGGTGTCCAAACTTTTGCATGGTGCTCCTTTCCTTTTTTCACTCTAAAATTGTAAAAAAAAAAATAATAATTTTTGGAGATCAGTTCATCTTCTACTTAACTATCCACAGTAAATGAAATTTTGGTGCCCAAACGTTTGCATGCCATTGTTAGTCCCTACAAAACATAGGTCCCTACAATTACTTAAACTTCATGACAGTGAGTCATAATGCACAATTTATCTCTAAAGTGTAACAATCATAATACAAAACACTATTTTTCCCTAGTAATTTATTATAACATGCCCTGCTTATTCGGTGACAAACTAAGAGGACCTCATTTGTGAATTATGATTTAAACCACATTTTCCCACAGTTAAATCAGTCAGGCTATATACAAGATCACAGATCAGCATAAAGTGATCACATGCAGTAGTTTCCTTCCACCACAGTATCAGTTAAAATAGAGCATGCAGTTTTTCCCTTTCTCACTTTGGTTAATATGAAGCTGAATTAGGCCAACAGCTGAGGAGGTCACAGCTCCTGATATTCAAATGGCAACACTATTCTCTATCACAGCTGGATCCATGTATGTGTATGGGATGTCCAGACTCATGTTTCTGTTTTTGATGTCTGCACTTAATGCTTGAAGCTCTCTTTGAAAATCTCAACCAGTTTGCAGGGAGTATCCTCACAGTGATGGTCCTCTGGGTACTGGCCAAGACGGACCTGATGAAGTCAATGATACATTATCAATATCATTTAAATGTTTATCAAACATACTATAGGCAATATAATGCCAGTTATATGAAGTGAGCAGGAATATTTCAGTGGCTTAAAGAAGGTGTTTTTCTCTGACATATTAACCTTCTTTACACAACTTGAACATAAATGTGATTTTGTGTAACTTTTCTTTAGGTTGCAGGCACTTACGTAGTCAGAGGACGGCTTGCTGAGTAACCACATGGCGGCCATTCCGTTAGCTGTCGTGCCCTTGTCAGGTAATGTCTGCAGCATCGTGGCCTCGCTAGTTTTCCCCTTTGTAATCGGTGGAGGAAGTTGCAGAGAGATGGGAGTGTTGGGCATCCAGCCACCATAGTCAAACTGCGATGAACGAATGATTGACAGACAACTGAGTATTAGTCTTTGAAGCCATGCCATATCACTCTGTTGGTCAGTCAATGCACCACTTTTGATCCACACTGAGATATTTCAACAACTACTGGATGTATTCCCATGAAATTTGTATTGGAAATGAAATTTGTGCAGACATTCATGGTCTCCAGAGGATGAATCCTAATGACTTTGTTGATCCCCTGACTTTTCCTCTGGTGCCACCACGAGGTTAACATTTTTCGTTTTCAGACAAATGTCTCGACAACTCTCTGCTGGATTGCCATAAAATTTGGTTCAGACATTCATGTTGACCTCATGATGAACTGTGATAACTTTGGTGATCCTCTGACTGTTCGTCTAGCGTCATCATCAGATCAAAATTTTATTTGTCTAATCGTTTGGTTTGTGACCAGATACCTGCAAAACTAATAACTGTAGCTGTACTTTGTGTTTTGTGCCAATTAGCAAGTGTTCACATGTAAAAATGTTAAACTAAGATTGTGATCTTAGCAAACATTACACCTGCTAAAAATCTGCGTGTTAGTGTTTGTTACATTTATTTCGAAGCATCACTGTGCCTAAGTGCAGCCTCACAGGCCTACTAGCATGGCTGTAGACTCTTGTTTACATTATCCATCTCTCATAAGTTCAGAAAGAAACTCAAAACCACATCAACCCATCCCACAAAAATGGCAACATTGATCACCCTGGTAAATTAAAAAGCTTCACCTGTCCAGAGTTCACAGCTGCATGTTGTCCTGAGCAAGTGAAGATCACCATGGTGACAAACTTGACCAACTCATCCACGGTGGTAAAGCTCTGTGGAATTCCTGAATTAGAGGAAATAAACTGCATCACTTAGACGCCTAGATGATTGAAGTTTAATTCAGGTTTGCATTATAACAATACATTGTACATAAATGTGCACATCTCTTATCATTAAGATTGAGATTTTCTTTAAAGCCCACCTGAGCCTGCTTGAGAAAGGAATCCATATTCAAAAATGTCCGAGATCCACCTCTGCAGTGCAGAGTCTTGCTGGACCTCAGCGTCATTCTTGTAGTTGATGCAGAGCATTCCCTTCACAAACCTTTGAGAAATGTGGATAAGTAAAAATTCCTAGTTCAATTATGTATTCAAGAAAAAATCATACTGGAAGATACTTGTTTGTAAAATAATTTTAAAGCCATCTCTTTAGTACAATCAGTTCTGTTCTTTAAGAATTTGGAGCAATATTCGACATGGTGCATCATACAGCTTTAAAGGTATTGTTTGACATTTATCATAAACGTGCCAATTTGTTTTCTTGCTGAGACTTATGAGAAGATTGACACACCTTTTATATTTGACATGTATGTCAACTGTAGTTTGGCCCATGTCCCATTCATGGCCTATACTGCTGCCAACCATCAGGGGGCGCTCAAGATGTTTTGGCTTCACCAGCTGTCATGCCATTCATTTTTATATACAGTCTGTGGTTTAACACAATATAGTTCAACAAAACCTCAAACTACTGCCTCCAAAATGATGACGAAGTCAAATCAGCACCTCTATAAAACAGTTTTCACTGAACATTATAACCTTTGTGACGTAAGGAATGTTTGCAGTTGTATTAGACCACATTAGTTTTAGTTGTTGTGGGTATACTTAATAAACTTGAGACTAAGTGTCTCAGGGACCCAATGACCTGTTGTAAGCAAAGCCTCAGGGGACAGTAAGGACACTGTTTAGAAACACTTTAGTAGCTGATACCTTCAGATTATGGACAGAAAACCCCTGCATGTGTTGTAGCTTTTTAGAAAGACTGATGAAAGAAATCATTTTTGAGAAAACTGAGTTACATAATAGAATAAAAGCTAGAAAATAGAGAGGGCTTCGCAGAGGTCTCTTACTTTACTGTACCTGGACATGTGTATGATCACATATTTAAACAGCAAATTGTCTTCGCAGAAACATGTATCCCCAACACAGCCTTTAAGTTAACTGTATGTCCTTTCAAAGCAGCCAAATATTACAGTCTAGCCAGGCATCATTAACCAGAGCATTGAGAACAATTTGGGGAAGAACTCAGTGGAATAAAATGTATTCTCTAGTCCTACATTTGAACTCTCAGTGTGCTTTCCTGAGAAGACTGCTGCTCCCTGCTGGAGCAACCTCATTACGTCAGAGTAGCTGCCATGCTACTCAGACTGCAGAATCGAAACTGACTATAATACCTGTGGATGATATCCCAAAGCCTGAGTCCATCATCCCTGTAGTAGAAGTTCGGCACGTCTTCCAGCCCACGCTCAGTGATGTCATCTGGTATGCAGAGGGAGCTGTAGGTCACTGAGGACATTGATCTCTGCAGGAGTGTCACCATACCCTCTCCACCAGAGGATGCAAACTAGTGAACAGTCAGATATGTAAGGAGTATAGTCAGAGACAAATACTGTGCATGATATTGATAAAAAAAAGCATTGTTTAGGTCATGGCCTAGTGAGAGTATTGATCTTTTGGTACCTTTGTGAAAAGTCCAGTCTCAGATATGAGACGAGCTCGAGCTAAGAAGTTGATCTGCAGAGTGTCGCGAGTGTGAGGTACAAGGAGCTGAGAGACAGAGGGAACTCTGTTAGTAACACTATTCAGTGTAATCTTGATGCTTCTATACCATTTAACAGTGAGAAATGATAGAACATATACACACTAAAGCATTATAATTTATAAGAGGCAAGCATAACAAAACTACAACTTCAGTATTCTCCCTTCAGTTACCCCGTGCAGTGGATGCATCGAGGCCACATTGCGCAGCAGTGACACTGCAAACACTTCAGCCAGCAGATGAGTGCGCAGCAGGTGAGAGTTGACTTGATGCTCATTGAAATCTGCACTTCTCACAAAAATCTTGGCCGTCAACCAGTCGTACTCAGAATCAGTAGGAAGGAAGATGGGGTTGTCGTCTGCTGGAGTCTGCTTCAGCTACAAGAGAAGGAAGGAGGTGTTGTTCATTCAGTCCATTTGATCCAATACCAGCACTGGTCAATGATTAGGAATTTTCTGTGATCATCATATGTTCGACTATTTATCATAGGTTTCATCTGCTTTTCAGTTAGATACCCTGTCGACCCCTTAAGGAGAAATTCATAGGTCGGAGCACAGCGTCATCTTGGAAACAGCAGCCCCACGATCCTCAGTCTTACATACATCAATGCTTGTATGTCATGTAAATAAACTTTACTTGACTTGTTTGTGTCAGACTCAGCTGCCAGCCTGTCAAATTTGGATATAGCTTTTGGAGGAACTTTTTTATATGGCTCGGACTCAGGTTGGAAGAAATGAACTGCCTTTCCTAGCAGAGGGACTTCACAGAACACTTTCAGCAAGGTGGATGCTTCCTGTTTCAGGGGAACCTACATCTTATGGTCTGAATGTTAGTTGCCTCACTCAGTACTCAAACCTAAAGCTTACATGTTGGCTTTTTGAGTGCTTATCTCACCTGAATAGCAATTGGCATCAGCTTATCATCAGGTGTTTTGTGGAGCAGGACGAGGGGAGCCGTCAAGTACTGCTGCTTCTCATTGATGATGTTTGCTTTCAGTCCATCCAAACGCTTGTAGTCACACAGGAATATGTTGCCTTTCTGTTTTAGTGAGGATAAGAAATGACTTGACTCACATGCATAGATTCATACAGGAGAGGAAGCCGAGTACCCGGAGAAAGCCCACATTGAGGAGATGGAGAGAAACATGCAAACTCTACACAGAAGGGCCCTAGGGAGGGCCACATGCCTACAGTTTGAATATTATACTTAAACATGCAACATGCAATTCCAAATTTGACATATTGTGGTAAAACGTGATTTTCCCAGGACTAAGATCAATCAGTGTCATAACAGTCACCTCCATTTCGTCTTCAAGCTGAACTGACCACTGGGGAAGACCATGTCGTCAGTGACAGGAAAGTTATCAGGCAGTGCTGAACAACGTTGGATCAAGATGGGGTTGACACCATTCAGAAACTGGTAGCCAAAAAAGGCGTCGTCCTTCCAGTGTTCCTGGACGTAGTCTAGAAAAAGAACAGAGTTTAACTTCCACTACATGTGAAACTGGAAAATGTAAACGTATGTATTACACAGAATTCAGAGTCACAGACATGATTGGACTCAGTTTTACAAGTGGTTGGGAGCACCCTTACCACGATAAGAAAAAAAATCTTATTTTTCACATTCCACAAGTTTTTTTCCAACACAAAGAAACATACGTTTTACATTTATATGGCCTGCGTTCTCACAATATTCTACAATTGTTGGTCCCCAAGGTTGAGCGGAACAAGGCAAATATGCTGTCCCTTCCCTTTATGGAAAAATAAATTAATAATAATAACAACCTGAGATCCTGATCATGACAAGATCTCCTTTAAGAAAACCTAAAAAGTTGCCACAAGAATGCTTCACAAGCACAACACACAGATAACAGAAACAACATTACCAGAGAAACATAATTTTTACACAGTTGGCTCTTTGGAGTATAAGCATGGAGCCCACACTGTAACTAACTGCACTCCCTGAAGAAATATTATCATATTTTTGGAGAAATGAAACAGTGATTCCAGAGAGAAGCAGACAGAGGGGTCTACATGAACTGATGAACTGAACATCAGTCGCATTTTTAAAAAATGCCAATCTTGGTCTCACTCTTAACACAGCACCGTGACTGCTATGGTCAAGATCTTTATTGACTTTATGTATTTATTATTATTATTATTACATCATGCATACAGTATCAACTATTCCATTAAATTACCATGATAGCACACAGTACCTGATATGTCAGTCCGTTTACGACTGAACACCCCGCTGATATCATCAACACTAGTCCAGTTCTCCTTGGAGTCAGCCAGTCCTTTCAGGTTCAGCTCAGCCAGTCTAGAAATAAAAGCAATAATGCCTAGGCAGGTACTTAGTTACATAGATACATAGATATATGACAGAATTTGAGGACTTTACCCAACAGCTGCAGTGAGGTAAAACTCGAAATTCTTGGAGAAGGAGAACTGGACCTCAGAAGGGCAGATCAGAGAGGTAATCTGCCTTCATGCAGTGTGGTATTCCCTCTGCATGCTCATGCCAGCTGTGAAAATAGGTGTGACAATGTTATGATGGTTAGCTATTCAATGTCAGGAATACATTCAACCAAAGGTGGAGGAGGTTTGGATGCACGTTAGTTTTGGGTTGTATAAAGTTAAAATGTGAATAAGCTTTGAACTCTCACCGATAGTCTTTCTCTCGCTGTTCCAGCTCGTGCAGCGAACCTTTTTCAGGTGGATCTTGAAGACAGAACCACAACAAGGTTTAAAGTTGTTTATATATACAGTATGTCTTTCTAGCTCTATCACCATTCTATTACCATCCTTATTATTTATTTGATTAGTATTTCATTATTTAATCATCTTTTTTGTGTTCATCAAACTTTTATTGTTTATTCTTGTGATTTATTTTTTTTCTTAACATAATTATTATCACTTGTAAAGCACTTTAAAATACATTGATTTGTTTGAAAGGTGCTCTATAATTAACGATTGACTGAATTTCAGCCTCCTCATTATCTAGCTTGCCGAATTAATGTCCTCTGTGGTCAGTGAACACCACACAGGATGTCAGACAAGCAATTTTCCACAAACCTTTTTCCTCACTGAAGCGGTGCACCTTGCTGTCAGTGATCCAGCTGTATATGGGAAAGTTGTAGGTGTCTCCTCAGGTGATTTCACTTCCACCTTATCCGGGAACCAATTGTCGTCAATAAGACGAGACTTTTTCTCCAGCTCTATCAGTTCCAGTTTTCCAATGGAGACAGGGCAGGACACAGTAAAAGTAGACACCTGGAGTAATGACAGAAATGGTGTGAAAACAGTTTTACGAGACGTGAACACAGGAGGAACGTAGGAGGGTGGACAAAATAAAACTTATTGTGCAATATGCACAATATGTGCACTGCATAAAATAAACATTTTCTGAGGCTCACTGTGGGGATTTTTTGTTGCTTTGGCTACCTTTGTGGCTGGAGGTTGAAGATTTGAAGAGTGGCTTATATTCTGTTTTTGCCAGTGGCACAACCACAAAGTTTTCACAGGGGTGGCCACTAATACCCTTTTTCCATTGTCACTCTTGGCCGCACCAAATAAAGCCATGCCGCACCGGTCTTTGTTTCTAATGTCAGTTTAGTGCCCATCGTGCCACGCCAAGCCACACCGGAGATGGACCTTCTCTGGAGTAGGGCCAAAAGCCGGGCTGCCTGCCCTCAAGCGGGTAGTAGTGACGTCTCACCAACCACAGCCAACCCCTCCCCCCAAACCAGCTTGTGTGTTGTGAGATTCTGTTCACCTCTGTCTGCAGGAGACCAGAGAGTCAAAAGTCTGTGTGGTCAGCTCTCAGTATATTTGTAGCTTCTGACTGAATCTCTGTGGTTTGGAGTTTAGTTTATCTCCTGCATCCTGTTTTTACTTTAGATCAAAAATTCAACATTTCCTTATTTTGGTGCTTCACACTAAAAGTTTATCCATAACAAAATAACGGGTGACTTTTATTGTGAAGAACCTTATTCCTGAGGGCACTACTGTAGAAATGATTTTGTGTGTGACTTCCAGTGAGATAGTGGAAGTAGCAGTAAGCTAGTTAGTCCCATAGACTGTCTGTGGTTAGTCCCAGTGGCTACTCTCAGGTGGCTAACAGCCAACGCTGGTTCTTTTCGAAAGTAATTTGCCTTCAGTTTAGTAAATAGTGATTTTTTTTTTTAACAAATATTTAATTAATGTTAACTTAGCATTTTCTAAAATGTCTTTGCGGAGCTCTGGTACCTGTTGCGCCTGTCTGTGTCTTAAACGACTAACAACCAGTTTTTAATAAGTTTAAAAAAAACACGTAAACTGTGTCGTTAACGCCGACGAGCGGAGGATTAGCTGGGAAAACACCACATTTGTTCACTTTACATGGAGCTACAGTTAATACTGAATTATGTTAAATGTTTGCTGAATGTGTTAGTATCTCTTAATAAGTCATCAGAAATCAGAAATCATCTTTAGAAGGAGCAGATGTTTACCTTAAGCTAGCTCGGGACATGTTAAAGTTAACAATATTTTAACAGAGCAAGGAAAGCTAACTGCTAGCGTGCTCGGTTGAAAAGGAAAAAAAAAACAATGCTTTGAGATGGCTGTCAGAGATGGCAGAGGTACGATCACATAATCCTGTTTGAGCTATAACAGGTGGTGTGTTCCACTTTTTATTTATTAAAGAAGAATAGAGCACTGTAAACAAACTGTTACCACTGGAAATCGCCAGTTTCGGTTCAGCGCTGGAAGTTGCACCCATAATTCACGCAAGGTATCATGAGGGCTAGGAACAAGGTGCATAGGAAATGTAATGTGTTGTTACTGAAATAGCTGAATTTTGTTAGCAGCTTTTCTTCAATAAAGGCAAGTCTAATGATACGACAGGGAGGAAATTGGAAGCAGAAACAGCCACAATGAGATGTTAGATGAAGAGCTGTAGACAGCAGGCTCTTACTGCACCTCTGCATCACTCAAGACAAGCCATCATCAGTTTAAGACACACATTCAAGAAGATAGCCCTGTTGTAATAGAAATGCAAATCCCTGCTGTGCTGGGCTGATGGCCCAAGCAAGCCAAGCCAAGCCAAGCCCATGACTGTTGAGAAGGGGCATAAAAACCTTGGGATGTCACACTCAAACATATCTAATAATCTCATACAGACAGGACTTGGGAAGCATGTTGTGTATTTAAACTCAGAGAGGGACATTTCAGACTTACGGCTCCATGGGCGAAGGATAAATCCCCTACTAAACTCGCCAGACGCTTGCGTTCACTTTCGCCATCTTTTCCGACCAGTTTAATGAAGACCATGTCAAGAGTGCCGGCAAAGCGGGGCTTGCCAGTGTGTACGGTCACTTCATAATCCGCCATTTTCACTCTGGAACAATAAGAGAATAATGATGAGAAAGAAAGCATTCACTTGTTAGGCCCAACAGGGAGAAATTCAGTTTTTTTTTTTTAACTACTGTTATTTTACACATTACGCCAAGGCGCAAAATACACACACATGCACAAACAGGACCTACACAGATTCATTCATGGAGAGATGTCAGAGCCAGGTTGGAAGTGAACTTGCACCTCTCCAGCTGAGCTACTGCAACCCTGACCATTCACTCCACTGAGTAGGTTGCAAAAAATAAATACTGGCATCAGCATGAAAATAGCATTAGCAGAAAGCAGCCTAATATCATATTTGTCTTCTCTCGTCAGTCTGTTACAGTCCAGTCATTGCTAGGTGAAAAAAAGAGAAAGCATTTCTCACTTGTTTATGAGACCAAGAAGTTCCTTTGATAAAGTTCATCACTGATTCCTCTATTTATACATACAGTTTTGTGGGAGTGTCTAATGACTTATAGTAAACAGTCAACATTGCTGATGAAATGTTGGACATGTATGACCACTTACTGCGCTTGCAGAACCACAGAATGATAAAGCAAATAATGATAAAACAGCTTTTCCACCGTTAAGTGTGAGACCATTACAGTTGACTAAAAATATAAATTCTGATGACATGTTTAAACAACCACAGAAAAAATGTTCACCTGCACAGTTTATCCAGATTGTTCAGATAGTTAACAACTGCATCATGGTAGTAAACAGTTTGTATAACATGGAAAATAATGACAGTAGGATATTGTTGGGCGGGCAGCACTGGCTGTCAAACATGCACGTACTATAACGGCGTGTCACAGAGAAACTGACTCCATATTTAGCAAAAAGGATCAAAACTCGAAAGGTTCAATAGAATTACACGTATCAGTTCAAAAGAAGCAAATACTATCAAAAAAATTAGTCCACCCATTGCAATTTCTGAGGAAGAGGTGTGGTGCAGATAGGCATAGCCATGAATGCCACCACCCAGCAATTTCTCATTCAGCTTTGGCTGAACAAGAAAGATTACAGCAATCATTTGGGCACACAGACATTGACTTTGTTTGTGAGCTTTCTAGACTCAAGTTATTCACATGTGAACGGCAAACAGGCCTGCACCACAAAAACTAAACAGACAGACTGTGTGGCGGACATCATTACATCACTAAAAGCCCCTTAAGTCCAACAGTCCAGTCTTCAGTGATATGCAAATCTGCAACCATAACCAAATATGTCTGGGTATTTTAGCATTATGTCAACATACGGTTGAGCCTAGCTGAAGTCGCATCATCTCAGCTGAGCCAACTGTATCACTGAGCAGAAGTGCATCTACTCATGAACAAGAGCCGCATGCTCATGACAGCACAAGATGTTAATAATAATGGTGTCCTCCTCGGCTGAGCCGTAACGTTATAAACAGATATCTGCATATGTACGCAGAATCTGTAGGCAACAGGCAAGATTTTGGAAGTGCTTTGGTTTCTGTTTATTCTACATTTGTAGCCTTCTGACCAATCTCATATGAGCGGCAGGTAAAAAGTCCATGTGGAGAGCATGGCAGAAATGCACTGGCTACTCTGATGACAATTTAGCTTTTTATTTGCTTTTTTTTTTTTTAAAGCTACATTCATATATAGATATCTATTTATAGAGATTAGCCAAAATCACAGAACACACAGAAGAGGAAGTCTCAGCCCGTGTATCCACTGACTACACTGAATCTCACAAAATTTTGGCCGTTGCCTTCAGAGGCTTATTGTCGTCAGAATGACTGATGGGTTCCAAGACTGCGTTAAAGCTAGCTCAGTGAAATTTTTGAAATTCTCTTCCCTTCAGTGGTGTGGAAAGAAATAGTTCACTACAGTTCAGCACTACAAGTAAGACCAACATACAAAAACAACACACAGCCTACATAAATAACTTGAATGTGGGTGTGTTTGCATGCTGACACTTCTTTCACTTTCAAGATTAACTTCCAGGGAACCACCACGAGTAGTCGCCGGGCTCCACTGATAACAGTGACATTTCAGAAAACTGCACTCCTGCCTGACTGTTTTCTGAGGAAGAGGTGGGGTGCAGATGGACGCAACCATGGATCAATGCCGCCGCCCACCATGCTGAAGCTGAATGAGAAAGATTGCACCAGTCATTTGGGCACACAGCAGATAGATGCTAACAGTGTTTGTGAGGTTTTGGACACGATGCATTCAGGAATAAAAGGCAAACAGGCCTGCGCCACAAAAACTACACAAAGTCAAAAAGCCTGTGTGAAAGACAGCATCACATTAATAACCGGCTACAAAAGAGCAATCAGAGAGCACAGACCCCCGCCAGGACCAGTAGTCCAGTCTTCTATGACACGCCAAACAGCAAGCGCAATATATGTCTGGATATGTTTTCAAAACTAGGCTGTTAGAATTATGTAACAGGTTGTGCCCAGCCTATCAGCTGTGCATTTATCATGTACTTCTAAATTGGAAATATTTCATTTTACTTCATATCTGTGGTGAAGTTTATTGCATACAATTCACATTTGTGAGTAATTAGTTGAATATTTACAACTCCCTAGCCACACCTTAGATTAAGAAAAAAGCAATGTTACAATTGTGCCCATTCTCCCATGAAGCCACTGTCCCCGAGTGCTCCATAACTGCTCTGTGTATGAAGTTTAAGAAACTACATTTCAATCAGGAGAGACAGAAGAATGAAGTAGAGATAATATTTAGTGATAGTGAGTGAGCATACCTGCAAGGAGTGAATGGCAGGGTGAGAAAGAAACGTACACCTTGAGCATTAAAGAATTGTCTTCCTTGCTAAACTTTTGCTACAGCTTCATGTGTAGGCTACCCCAGAGGATCAAAGGAACCTGTGAATGTGGATTAATATAGAATCATTGTGTTTCTACAATTAGCTATGTTTGTTACTTTTGAACTTTTGAAAGTTTCATTAAACTACTATCTGCTGTATTTAAGATGTAGAGTATGGTACTATGGTACACGGAGTCCAGAGCATGTAAACACTGGGTGGGTGCATTCATATTTAAAACATCCCCATAATCAAGCACAGTCAAGAATTGGGCAGAGACCAGTTTATGGATAGGACTACTGGGTTTCATCATCACACCTAAAAGGATATCTAGTCATCTATTCACTATTGCTGTTTTTTTTTTTCTTTTTATCCTCCTTTGACTCAAACTTTTGTTTGCATTTTCAATTTTCCTGGCTATTTGAGGTAAGTAGGACCTGATAAATATAAAAACCTAAACATTGTCATTGATAATAAATAAATAAAGTCCCAATGTCCTCAAACGAGACAACAATAAAGCCCTTATGTCCTCAAAGAGCTGATGAAAAATTCCCAGTGTCTATAAATAACTACTTTCTAAGTAACAGCGTCCCACCTTGTTACTGTTGCTAAAATTGGTCAAATTTGTGTGGCATATCAAACTAGAAATGTTATTAATCATAAATAAAGAAGCTTCAATCATTCAGTTTGATCAGGCTTTGTATTTTGTCCGTGTTTGTGTTGGGGTTGGCTGCAGACTGACTTGGCAGAGATGGCTGCCGTCTTGCTTTTACAAGGATCAGTGTATAGTGGTCTCACTACTGTACCACTACAGGACACAAAAAAGTGTCCACCAACAAGAACTAGAGGTATAAGGTCCAGTAAACCCAAAATCTAATGTCCCTTATATGAGGACACAGGGTCTCAGGAGGATATAGTTTGTGGTTTACAGGTTTCCATCTGTGTGTTTCCCCTTAAAATGATGTTATTGTGAAGACAATGAGATATAATAATCTCATCAGACTATTTTTTTATTTGTAATTTTGACATTGTGTGTATTAAATTTGGTTTTGCAGATGCATCTGTTCCCTCATCACTGCTTTAACTGATGCCATCACCATCTCACCGCAAGCACCTTAAATAAAATGCGCGACACTGCCACCTACTGACGAAACCGCGTTGGTACACCACAGGAATAACACATCACATGATTTTACTTCCGCAACTCATGCTCCCCCACTCATTCAAAATATCACAGGGTAATCAGGGAAGTAAGAGCATTAGCTGGCAGTGTTCAAGTAAACACTGATTATTTTAAGTTGATTAAATTTTGCATTTAAAGCGAACAGTGTGAGTCTTGTGAGGACACATGATGTCTCTGCTCAGGTTTGGAAACATCCTGCTGCTGCTGCTGTTGGTTGGATATTCAGTAAGTAACGTTACCTCTGAGTTTTTAAAGGCTTTTATTCTCTGTTGTCGACATTTAAGGAGCTTTACCTGCAGCCTCATCCCAGTAACACTTAAGACTGATCAAAGCAGATGACTATATCCGGTTTTATAAACGCCCTGACACCGAAGATCAAAACAAAGGAACTGGGTGTCAGATTAATTTGCATTTATTTAAACACACAGACAAGCGCTACATTAATGTTAATGTGAGTTATGAGTAGTTTTTGATGGTGCTAAAGGCATGTTAACATCAGTAATGTTGGGTCAAATCAGTTTAATAAAACAAATGCTTTGTTTAGATCCAGAAGTGAAACTCTTTAATACAGTGTGTGTGTGTGTGTGTGTGTGTGTGTGTGTGTGTGTGTGTTTACATGTAATCTATGTGGTCTCAAACACCTTCCACATAGAAAATATGTTTATTAAATGATGGTTGGTATGAACAGCACACCCTTTAATGGATAGTCAAGATGACCATGTCTGAGTGACAGTCAGCTGAGAGGTCAGCCCTGCACCATATAAAGGTGGACCTTTAACCACATAATAACACACTGACTTATGATGACTGTCATGTGTCTACCTGCAGCTCGGAGCAAATCGTACATTCAGCGTGGATTACCAGAACGACTGCTTTCGGAAAGATGGGGAAGAGTTTCGTTACATATCAGGGAGCATCCATTACAGCCGGATCCCCAGAGTCTACTGGAAGGACCGGCTGCTCAAGATGTACATGGCAGGGCTGAATGCCATCCAGACGTAGGTTTACCTCGGGTCTTGTTCTCTTTGTGCTTTGCTCTGACTTTGGTTTGTTGTTCCAGGAGGGTTAAAAGGTCACTCTCCACGGGGCAGTTCAACCCCAGGGTGGTGGAGCCCTTCTGTGCGGAGTCTGTATGTTCTTCCCATGTCAGCATGGGCTTTCTGCAGCTTCCTCCCAAAGACATGCAGGTTAATTGGTGACTCTAAATTGGCCGTAGGTGTGAATGTGAGTGTGAATGGTTGTCTGTCTCGATGTGTCAGCCCTGTGATAGTCTGGTGACCTGTCCAGGGTGTACCCTGCCTCTCACCCAATGTCAGCTGGGATTGGCTCCAGCCCCCGCCCTGACCCTAACAGGATAAGCAGTTATGGGAAATGAATGAATGAATGATTGAAAGATTCCCAGACCTCCTCAAAAGTATTGACAGCACAGTGGACAGAATTAAATGAACAGTGGACAGTGGTCTGTTCGTCACACTGACCCTCTACACCTGACATTAATCTACATGCATTTAAATTTAAACTGGAAACCAGTATACTTGATCGACACTCTGTACGTGCTCTGTTGTGTTTTAACTGTCCTATATTTTGTCTTCAACATATGTACCTGAGACTCCCTGTAAAGCAGTATTGATACAGAGTTGACTATCCTGGTCTCTACATAGCCCAGCTAAATCCTGTGTAAATAACTTGAGTGTGTGTTTGCATAAATACTGACACTTCTCTCATGTTGAAAGGTACATTCCCTGGAACTACCATGAGGATTTTCCAGGCCGGTACAACTTTAGTAAAGACAGGGATTTGGAGTATTTCCTTCAGCTGGCCCAAGACATTGGTTTAATGGTCATCCTTCGCCCTGGACCCTACATATGTGCAGAGTGGGACATGGTGAGTGCGGCTGTCAGTAAATGTACACATTTAGAGTTTTTGGTGGTACTCAGAGACGACTAGGAAACACTGAACATGTTAAACATATGAGTATTTCTATCTCATGCTACTTTGTACTGCTACTACAACACAGATCAATGGAAACATTTTCCTTTAAACACCACTGCATCCATCTGACAGGTACAGTTACTAGTCATCCTGAAGGTCAAGGTTATACACACAACATTTGATTAACTTCAGGATTTGATTTTGGGATTCTTTTAATAACTTTTAAGGCTCAATAAGGTTTGGCCCGTTATGTAACCTCTAATCATGGGAGGATTATGATGCAGTGGGCCCCTGGGCACAGACATGCAAAAGGCCCCACCACCTCGCCATAGGAGCAAGGCACTCAGACTTTGTGGTGATTTTGCATCTCTCTGGCGTCATTTTGTGTCTTATTGGGGTAATTTTGTGTTTCTTTGAGATTATTTTGTGTATTTTTTGGTTGTTTTAAGTCTCTTTGTAGCTGTTTTGCCTGTTTTTGTGGTCATTTTGTGTGTCTATGCGTTTCCTTTGCATCTCATTGTGGTCTTTTTGTGTCTCTTTATAGCCATTTTGTAGTCATTTTGAATCTCTTCTTGGTTGGTAAGATTTAATTTGAGTGACATTTTACAGGTGAAGGCCAGGGGGTCCCTGTCACTTTGGGCCCCTGGGCCTGTGCCCAGTAAGCCCGCTCGGTAATCCACCCACGCATCAGATCCTCCTCAATCTGTAACCAAAGGTGACCCGGCATTTGACCGTCAGGGCCCCGAGGCTCTGGAATTCTCTGCCTGAGGAGATTTGGCTTGCTCGCACATTAGCTTAAAACATATTTTGATAGGAAAGCCTTTTTTCTTAATGCCTGATTTGTAACTTTTGTGTTTTCTTTTCTTTTGTTCTGTTTGCCTCTTTGTGCACTATTTCTCTTAGCTCTTAACATTGTCACTATAGTTTTATTGCTTTATTTTACTGCACTTTGTAGCATCTTTTAGATAAGTGCTATACACATAAAGTTATTATTAACCTCCGATATATGCCCCAAAATAATAGTCTTAATTAACTGTTCTGCAATCTAGGATTTATGTTATGCTTTAGGTGGTGGTCGCACAAGTGTGTAGTTTTGTCAAAATGTGACTTTGGGAGAGTGTTTGCAGCATGAGGTGCGCAGTGTTGGACTTTGGCTCATTCTACCTCCCACTA
This sequence comes from Cephalopholis sonnerati, assembly GCA_019142605.1. Taxonomy (NCBI): domain Eukaryota; kingdom Metazoa; phylum Chordata; class Actinopteri; order Perciformes; family Serranidae; genus Cephalopholis; species Cephalopholis sonnerati. The sequence continues at coordinate 29,052,523 of JAGQAX010000003.1, read as the reverse complement.
CAGACTATGTGTGAACCAAGTCCTGCGTGTTCTTTAATGAAGAGAATAGGAGAAGATATTCAGTCTCAGTTGAGATATTTATTTAGCAGTAAAGGAATAAAGTTACAGAGCTCTGGGTCCGATCTTCCTGTCCTTGACAAACAACAAAAGCGAGTCAGTTCATGAAGTCTGACACCCTGTGTCTCCCTGACCCAGTATATTTAAGCGTAACAGTGAGTCATTGTGCATGGGTATCTTCTCTTCTCTCATTGGTAATTGAGCAGTTCCGTCTGCTCTGAACGTGGATGCCTCATGTTGATCTGACTCCGTTTCAGTTCTCCAGCGCGGTCCTTCCTGTTTTTCACAGACAAGGGCATACACACTTCCCCCTGCCCTTTACAAGACCCTTGAACATCTTATTTTTACACAGACACAGGTTATGGTTAAATGTCAAAGCCGCATATGATTCTTCCACTTGTATTTTCCCGCTTCTGCAAAGCAAGCACATTTTAGTTAACTGAATCTTCACACATTTCTTCATTTTATATGACACATGATTTCACACAATAGAACATATTATATTCCAAGAGCATGGATGGGCAGAAGAGGATTACACTGCAGGAGTGGTGTATGATGGAATATTTCTGTATTTGTGCTCCAGTGTGAGAACCATCTAATCCGTAGTAAATGCTGTGAATTAAAGTAGACAGCAATCATTGACCTTTGCAAAGGACAAGTGTTCACAGGGTGTTTGATATGCCATTTAAGTTGCACTAAACCAAAACCTTCTGCCTTTGTTTGTGTTACTCTGTAAACCAGGGTGGGCTGCCTGCCTGGCTTCTCAACAAGAAAGACATCGTGCTGCGGTCTTCAGATCCAGGTGAGAATCACAGAAAAACAGGATGACTGATGAAATAAAGTCCCATTGCATGCTGCAGTACATACAACAGTATAATTTGTGTATTTCAGACTACATCGCAGCTGTAGATAAGTGGATGGGCAAGTTGCTGCCGATGATGAAGCCTTATCTCTACCAGAACGGTGGTCCTATCATCACTGTACAGGTGAGCATGGAGTCCTTGACTGATTTCTGCAGTGTGTGTTTGTTGTTGCTCATTAAGTGTTATTACAGTGCTTATTTTAATAAGGAAAATAATACCTCCCTCCTGCTGTGCCTGTGTTTGGTAGGTGGAGAATGAATATGGCAGTTATTTCGCCTGTGACTACAACTACCTGCGTCACCTGACCAAGCTGTTCCGGTCTCACCTGGGCGAGGAGGTGGTGCTCTTCACCACAGATGGAGCCGGGCTCGGCTACCTCAAGTGTGGCTCAATACAAGGTCTCTACGCCACTGTTGACTTTGGGCCAGGTAGGCGTCAGGTATCTAGTCAGTGCAATTCACAGCAAGTATCGATATAAGTTTGGTCATGTGTCGTCAAAGCAACTTGAGATGAACATTACGTGATAGCTCACAGCAGTCAGCTTCTTGTTTTTCCCACATTGACTTCATGTCTTGTGTTCGATAAGTCAGGAGTCATGAGGAAGTCGCACAGATACATGTGAGCTTATCTTTTGTGTTGATCCTATTAGGTGGAAATGTAACAGCTGCCTTTGCTGCGCAGAGACACGCTGAACCTCATGGACCTCTGGCAAGTATTTCCCTCCATATGGTTTGTGATTTTAAAACTACATTGTAGTTTCTCTTAGACACTCATACTGTAGAGTTTCCTCCTGCATTAACAGGTGAACTCTGAATTTTACACCGGCTGGCTGGACCACTGGGGGTCACCTCACTCTGTCGTGTCATCTGCCAGAGTGGCCAAGTCCCTCAGCGAGATTCTGGTCATGGGAGCAAACGTCAACCTGTGAGTCTACAGATTTCTCTGACAGGCTTCCACCATAGGCTGTATAAAATGGATGATTGATGGTATGACAGCTTCCTGAAAGTGAAACCAAAACATCTCGAGCACCCCCTGATGGCTGGCTGCAGTATGGGTCATAAACCCTGCCCCCTCCATTTAAGCGAGGCCAAACTAAAAGTCAAAGTATATGTCAAGTAAATTTTTCCCAAAGATGGTTAGTGTCTCCCCATGTCAGCGTGGGTTTTCTCCAGGTGCTCTGGCTTCTCACAGTCCAAAGACATGCAGGTTAGGTGAAGTGGTAACTCTAAATTGTCCACAGGTGTGAATTTGAGCATGAATGGTTGTCTGTCTCTACATGTCAGGTGTAGCCTGCCTCTCGCGCAGCTGGGATAGGCTCCAGAACCCTGCAACCTCCAACAGGATAAACGGTTTCAGAAAATGACATGAATAAATAAAGGAGTGAATGAATGCTGTTAATGGCAGTGTTATATCATGATTGACAGCTGTGTGTGTCATTCAGCTCCACTCCCTGATCGCTGCTGCACAGACTCTGGCTCCAAATGACCTCAGTGGAGATGCATTGTCTATCTTTATATACAGTCTTTGGTTTCACTAAAAGCTTGTCAGCTAATGCTGGAAATAAGAAAACAAAGTAAACCAATAAATAAAACCAACAAAGAAATTGGTTAGTGGTTACATAATGTACGTCATTAAATATAGTCTCTTGAGGAGAGAGAATAAAATTGTAGTTTAAAGTTTTAAGAATCTATTTGTGCTGTATTTCTGTCTTCATTTCACTTTAATGTCTCCTCACAGGTACATGTTTATAGGAGGAACAAACTTTGGATACTGGAATGGTGAGTGCACTCTGACAGACTGGTTTGATGAGATGACATAATCATTTTAAGTTACTCACAGCAAAACTACTCAGGTCTTTTTTGTTGCCAAAATGATTAACTCAAGAAGAAACTCACCCTCTGATTGCCTCTACCTCAGGAGCCAACACACCATACGGCCCGCAGCCCACGAGCTACGACTACGATGCCCCGCTCACAGAAGCAGGAGACCTCACAGAGAAGTACTTTGCTATTCGAGAGGTGATCAAAACGGTAAGAGCTAGAGCTATTCAGCGATTTGTTCTAAAGAGCCTGTTTCCACCACTGATCTCACAGTCGAATCGTCGCAGTTGTGGGAAAATGTGGATATTAAACAACACACACACACACTCACATGATCCCTCGACACACAACAAACAGGGCTGGATGGAACATGTCCTGTCATAAAATAAATTCCTATGCCAAATCAAAAACACAAATTGTTAAATTGGGCGTTTGAGAATGAAAATATAGATCAATAAGCACAAAAAAAAAACCCACTGTCAGTCAGTGATTCGCACCTCTTGACGATTTAACTATGCAAATTCTTAGTCGAGGACCGCCCTGGTCAGAACACCAGTGCACGCCGCCAGTGTGAAATGTCACTTCAGCTCTATTAGTGTCAAATTTAGGGGCATTATTTATGTCTGAATTTGTATTTTTTAACTTATGTACAGTAGAGTGTGTGTCATCTGTAAAAAGCTAATGTATTGTTTCACAACAGTTCCGTCAGGTCCCAGAGGGCCCAGTGCCACCAACGACTCCAAAGTATGCATATGGGACTGTTGTGATGAAACAGGTAGGTACTCAGAGGACACTGTGTTTCTTTGAGCTCAGCATTCAAAGACTTTTTTCCACATGATTTAAAACATGAAGTACTAAAAAGCAAACCTCTGCCACCGCAGCTCCAGACGATAACAGATGCCTTAGACACGCTGTCTTTCTCCGGCCCCGTTAAAAGCGTGTATCCTCAGACTTTCATTGAACTGAACCAGGTAACCTGTAATCTTTTCTGTTCTATGTAGTAAAAAAACGTATTGGTGCACCTTTTTTTCAAGTTCACCAACAATATTTTGTCAAATGGTTTTCATTTTTTAAGTGTTTGATTTGTTTAAAGTGCATCTCTTTGCTGTTTGTCCTGCAGGCCTTTGGTTTTGTGCTGTACAGGACCACTCTGCCTGTTAACTGCAGCACACCCACTCCACTGTCGTCTCCACTGAACGGCGTCCATGACAGAGCGTATGTGTCAGTGGACGGGGTGAGTCTTATAGTGCCTTATCAGATATTACATGTGTCTCCACGCACATGCCTTTTGTTGTTGCCATCAAACCTCAATACTTCATTCTGTGCTTGTGTTTAGACAGAGCTGGAAATTTGAGAACGTAAGCTGCTGATGTATAAATGGGGGGGAAAAAGATTTGTAGATTTGTTTATATTTTTCATAGTAAGGTATCTGCACTGGAGCATGGATATTGTTTCCACACTAGTATAATAAATGTAAAAAATGATACATAGTCGTTGTTAAAAATGTAGTAAACTTTGATTATTTCTGATACAATCGTGCTGATTTCTCCTCAAGGTGCCTGCCGGGATTCTTGAAAGGAACAAAGTCATAACTATCAACGTGACTGGGAAAGCTGGAAGTCAGGTGGACATACTGGTGGAGAATATGGGCCGAGTCAACTACGGAAAAGACATCAACGACTTCAAGGTTTTTTCTCTAGCTTTGTGTGCTTTGACATTTCAGATTGCAGGTTGTACAAGCCTAAAAGAAGTATAAGTAAATTGCAGTCCAATTTAAATGTAATATTTGAATTTTACCTTTTATTGTGACGTAAAACTACAACTTTGTTTACATAGCATCGTTTATACAAACATGCAAAGTGCTTCACATAGCAAAATTTAAAAAGCGCAGACATAAAAATAAAATAAACACCAATAAATACGATTTTGCAAGACGTAAGATTAGAACAGTGAAACAGTAAGATGTCACTCACATCTTAAAATATCATGGTCAGCTGTATCGAATGCTGTACTGAGGTCTAAGAGAAGAAACTACATTGATTGCATCACAATAACAACAAGCTGGAATATGAGTGTCAATTATCTGCTCTTCCCGTCTGGTTTGTGTACCTCACAGGGCCTGGTGTCCAACCTGACTCTGGGAAAAGACACGCTCACCGGCTGGACTATGTACAGCCTCAGTATCGATGAAGCGGTCAGTCAGGGACTTCTTGGTAAAACGAAACCAACACAGTCACCTCAGCCCGCTGCCCACTCTCTCCCAGCCTTCTACAAGGGAAGCTTCATCATTCCTGACGGCATCCCAGACCTCCCCCAGGACACCTACATCAAACTGCCCAAATGGAGGAAGGCATGTGACCCATACAGGAGTTTAGTAATAATAGAAGCCATTTTGCTCTTAAAAAATAACTCCACAATGTGTTTTTCAGAAAAAAACAGTTTGTGTGTGGTAACATTGTTTTGACCCCCAGGTTCATGTGCAGTCTAAATTAGTTTTGAAACTAAATAATTGGTTTAGATCATTGAAATTAAATCAACAATTCTAATACTGGATTAACCGTTTAAAGGAAAACTTCACCTGCAAAATGACTTTTTGTATGTCAGTAACTTAGCCCCATGTTAACTTAAATTTGTGAAGAGAATTTTGTTTTTCTGGCATGGATCCACAGTGAACGGAAAGTCTTAAAAACTCGTACATTCTTAATGAATCAGAGTAAACAGGGACCACATTTAACAACAGGAAAACTACATAAAAACATCCGTTTACACATCCTCACACACTTCCTGCAGTATAATTCAAGTCAGATTTATCCAGTGTCATCTATTAATTATCGTTAAAAAACCTCAGACGTTAAAACATGTCATGACAAACAGTCCCATACACGTCTGAGTAGCGTGCCAGGGCACATGTGTACATTTTAACTCTGCTGAAATGGACCTCATAATAGCTGGTGGTAGTATCCCTGTACAGTAATGTGTCAGGTTTTTTAAAAAGGCCCAACTGGTGTTTTAGGTGTTTTCAGAAAAGCAAGTGTTTAACTCAACGGAACGTATTTGAATATATCAGTCTGATTTACTCCAATTTTTGGGACAAGTGTTGGTGATTTCATGAAAGACATATTCCTAAAACACAATGCAAATGCAATGTAATAATTAATCAGTCCTATGTCTTTTTTTCAGGGGCAAGTTTGGATCAACGGCTTCAACCTTGGGCGTTACTGGCCAACTCGAGGCCCTCAGGTAACACTCTTTGTCCCTGCCAACATCCTCAGCACAGCTGCACCCAACAATGTGACTGTCCTGGAGCTGGAGGAGGCTCCCTGCAGCTCAGGACTTTGTAGCGTGGAGTTCACTGACACCCCCATCCTGAATGCAACAGTCCATTCTGACTACAAGTGGCACAGGAGACTCTTCACTAAAGACGATTTGCTGTGATCAGAAGGGAACTCACCGCTGCACGATAGAAATCAATTTGCACTATTCTTATTTGCTGAGGTACAAAGTCAAATCAGCACCTGTTGTGTGAGCTCAGTGAGTGTTTGATTTTAAAAAGCTGCCACATGTGAAAGTCAGCTAATTTGGGACATGGCATCAGTGATTGAATGTGTCTTTATGAAATGTGTTTTTAGCCAGATATCTTATTCTCATCACGTCAGCTGTGGGCGTCTCTACCTCACTGATTCTACACTTTCATTTAAAGCCTTTTTCTTTCTTTTACTTCACAAAGGGATTGAAGCACTGCCAAAATATCACAGCAGCCTGTATTTCAGAGAATATTTTATTTTTTATGTGAATAACACATCAGGGAAATATTATGTATCATCATACAACTGCTGATACATTGTTGGACCGCTGATATGTAGCTTTTATTAACTTTGACATTATTTTACAAATGCTCTGAACCTATCTGATTTTATTGTGTGTAACGCATTTGCCTTTTAAAGCAACAAATAAAGTTTATGATTTGATTATACTCCAGTCATCTTTTTCTTATTGTGTGAATACATGCTAGAGCAGACACATGTACTATATTTATTGCCATAAAATAGATATATTTGTCTGGTAGTAAAGATGCAGAATAAAAAAAAAGATATTTTTCTAGATGTTATATTTACTGATATTGAGTTTTTAAAAATATATATATAAAATCTGTCCCATGTTAATTGTTTAATACAACTCTACATTGCCAGAAATAAAAGTCTGGTAAAGAAATACTATATCCCTTCATTTACTGTATGTCGCATAAACTAGATAATACATTTATAATATTATTTTGTTTATTTTATTATTATTATTTAATTTTTTTAATACTAAACCCCCTTTAAAATATTTTTATTAGATAATTTTACTGTATTATTTTAAATACCTAATAATTTTAATTATGTAGCATGAACACAGAATACTACACATGAATCTAATGCACTGGTATAGTATAATATTTCCTTCTGAGATGTGGACAAAAAAAAAAAATACAAACAAATAAATAAAAACAATAAGTCCACTGAGTTTCTACTGTCAGCTGCCGGGTTCAGGTGTAATGGCGCCCTCTGGTGGACATAAGAGTGAATTACAAGTAGAGTGCAGGCACAATTAGATTAAAACTTGTTGACAGTTCAGGACATTGTTATGATAAAGGTTTAATTTAATCCCTGTATGATTTGCTCATATCCGGGTCTGATGAATCTTCAGAACATAAGTTGAGACTGTGGATGGAAGATATAGGTGATGAAATATCACTACAAGGCTGGAAAGGGGCATGTATGAAAGTTCAGAAACAAACTATTAACAGCAATCTGAAACGTATTCAGTATAAATGTCTGATGCGTACATACATAACCCCAGTAAAATTGCACACGTTTAATGATAACATCCCTGATACATGTATTAAGTGCAGTGAAGCAAGAGGAACGATGTACCGCTGCATATGGGAATGTGTGAAAGTGAAATCCTTCTATCACTGGACCCCAAGCTTGTCCTTCTGGGTATATATCCAACTATCCCACACTTACAGAGAAAAGAATCTAGATTTGTAGATATGTGTATATTACAAGCTAAACGTATCATTTCCCTTAATTGGAAAAATGTTGATGGACCAAGAGTTCGCTTGAGCAGGAGTATGTAATTAAAGCGAAAGTGCATATATATGTGTATCTGTGTACATGGGGCATGTACATACTGTATACCATAGCCAAGGTCTTATTATTGTCAGCATTACTTTATTTTTAATTTTACTTTATTTATTCTTTTAATTTTTTTTTTCTTCTTCTTCTTTTTTTTACTTTATTTTCATCTTATTTTTATTGTTTTAACACATTTTTCTTATACTTATTTGGTGAGGGGATGGGAGGGAGAATAGGGAGGAAAAGTTTGCTTTGTTGCATGTAATAGTATCTTGCTGCTTGATTTGCTGTAATTTGCAAACAAAAACTAATAGACACGTATTAAAAAAAACCTGTTGACAGTTTTTTTTTTTCTTGTGATGTAATTATGTTAATTTAAATATATTTATCTAATATAACAACCCAGATTAACTTTTAGCTTATTTTTATTTTAGGGTGGTCATTTTAACCCTTTATAGTACCATGTTATTAAAACAAACCCATTTTGGCTGTTTTTACTCACACAAGACATCTTCAATTATGTTGCAGTACTTTTAAAAAAGAGTGCAATAGCCCTAAGGAAACCAACCGCTTGGTCACATCATAAACAAATACGATATCCAGTACCAGACGACACATAGGTACATGTTGTGCACGTGTGACATCTTTTAAATCGCTTCTTAAAACGTATCTGTCAAAAAAAAAAAAAAAAAAGCCGTTTGTTAATTTCCGCACACTTTATTTTATGTATGCCTCGCTTGATTACTTTAATGTTATTAATCTTGTGTTGTCATCAGTTATTGTATTCTTTTATTTTGTATTACTCTGACTGTTTGATTTGCTGTACCTCAGTGCAATCTATAGGACAATTAGTTGCCAACTTTGCTGGCATGCTTCAGTGATTTTTTTAATCTTTATTTTATTTTTATAGTTCTTTCTATTCTCTTAAAAAACTTTATTTGCTTGAATCCTGCATTGTTTTAAATGTGGGTTCAACCATGTAAAGCACTTTGTAACTTTGTTGTGAAAAGCACTTAATAAATAAAGTTTTTTAATTATTATTATTATTATTAGTAGTAGTAGTTGTATCACAGTGGTACAGAGTTGTTTAGGTAGCATTCAGACAAATAAACTGACATAAAAAGGTAGTTTTAATGTTTTTCAATTTCTAATAGCACGAATTTAAACTTTAAGGTTCTTGAATATGTTCCATGAGTACTGCATTGGATTCTAATAAAATTTTAAACAACAATCCTCTTTATTTTATTCCTTAATATTATGTTAATGTGTTGCTTTAAGAACATAAAGTGTGTAAGTTATATTAATTTATGTTTAACTGGTGTATTCTATGACAAAAAAAAAAAAAACATTACAAACACTTCTCTAAGTGCCATAGAGGGTTAAATACTAATAACCTTGTACTGTTTTTATTAAGGTTCAAGTTCCGAAGGGGCAGAGCTCTATTGAATTTGTGCCAGTTTGATACTGTTATTATGGTGCAAGCCCTATTTTAATTTAATTTAATTATTTTATTTAGTTGAACAGCAACCCATGGTGTAGCTTTTTCCCCCCAAAAAATACTTAGAGTTATTTAGAGCAAAGAGGTATAACAACATTGTTCCTACAAAATAAATAACCAAAAGGTAACTTTGTATAAACAAGCTGAATCCAAAGTCCCATGAAAACATTTTATTAATAGGTGAAGAAAACTCTGCTGTCGTCACTGCTGAAGTTAACCAATCACAGCAGGGCACAGCGCTGTCAGCCAATAGGAAGCCACTAACGGTATTACGTTGTCATTCGCTGTTTGACAACAACACAGGAAGAGAGTGAGGAGTCATACATCCATGGAGGCGGCACCGTCGGGCAAAAGGGTCGTTGAGTTGGCATGTTGCACATCATATAACTCGGACTTTATGAATACTTTTAAACATGGGATAGTAAAGTCGTTGTCAGCTCACTGAATTCAGCTGGTTTTAACTGTGACACGATGATGTCGCTGTCATGGCTGGAGCATCTGAGCAGCTCCGTGCTGTCGCATGTAAACATTGTAGCTCTGCCGGTGTTCTTGCTGGTGTTTTATGTAATTAAAGTTTATCAGAAACGACGGTACCTCGCAAATATCCCGCCGGGTCCGAAGCCGTGGCCGGTAGTGGGCAACTTCGGCGGCTTTTTCATCCCCTCTTTCATCCTGAGGTGGTTTGGACTGCAGTCACACGGCTCCGGCAAAAACGCCATGGTCATTTTAACAGAACAAGCCAACGTGTACGGTAACGTGTACAGCCTGTTTGTAGGGAGCCAGCTGATGGTGGTGCTTAATGGCTATGAGGTGGTCAAGGATGCTCTCTCAAACCATCCCGAGGTGTTCTCCGACAGGCCAGACATCCCCTCTGTCACGATCATGACCAAACGCAAAGGTAAACAGCTGTTTTCATCCAAGGTGAATTTTATTGATTTACAGCTTTAATTCTGTGTTGATTAAACACTAAACATGAAATCGGCAGACACTCAGTTTCTACTTTATGAGATACAGCCTAACTAAAGATAATGCAGTCCAATAAACCCTGGAATTAATTAGGTTTTTGTTTAAACTTTTGAGAGATGTTGATTCAGCTTTAATGTCCCTTTGGAGCCTGCTGATAACATTGCCTTAAACAGAGAGGTCTTTCTCATATCAGTCTATTTATTAAAACAAATGCGGACGGTTACTTCGTTAGAAACACATCCTTATAACCATAGTCAGATTAAGGGATTAAAGGATATGTTCACATTTTCTCAGGTGTAATAAAATACTCATATGACTAGAGGTTCAAGGTTCAGAGTTAAATTTATTGTCATTCAGACATGTAATATGAGGGACTGAAATTTGTTGCACAGCTCCCGCAGCCTACAGAATAAATAACACTTAGGATAGACCTATAATAGATAATTAAATAACCTAAAAGCCTTTAACGAAACAGTGCATACTTATAAAAACCAAGCAGCATGTTAAAGTGCGTAATAGTGCATCAATAGCTGCATGCAGTTGTAGCTTTATAAAGTACAGAGGACAGACTTTAAGCCAGAGCGTTCATAAGCCTCAGCCGCTGGGAAGAAGCTGCACTTTAGCCTTGTTGTTCATGCTTTGAGGCTGCACAGCCGTCTGCCTGAGGGGAAGGGGGGTGAGCAGTTTGTGTGCCAGGTGGGTGTATACACATGTGTATTCCAGAGCATATTAATGACATAGATACATAAATAAAAGTACAGTGGTGATGAAATAAATATGTGTTTGCAGGAATAAACAGATAGTAGAAGTAGCTGGAGAATTACCCTACTGACAAGTGCATAGTCATGGATAGGTTACAGTAAAATTGAAAACAGACTAAACATGCTATACCTTTTCTGTTTTAATTGAACTTTAGGAATAGTCTTTGCACCCTACGGACCAGTGTGGAGAAAGCAGCGCAAGTTCTGCCACACCACACTCCGAAGCTTTGGCCTGGGGAAGTTGAGCTTGGAGCCGTGCATCCTGCAAGGCCTGGCCACCATCAAAACAGAGCTGCTGCGACTGAGCAAGGAGTCCGGCGCTGTCGGTGTGGACCTGGCCCCACTGATCAGCAACGCCGTGTCAAACGTCATCTGCTCGCTGATCCTGGGACAGCGCTTCCATCACGAAGACAGTGAGTTCCGCAACATGCTGAGACTTATGGATCGAGGGCTGGAGATCTCTGTGAACAGCGCCGCAGTCCTCATCAACATCTTCCCACTGCTGTACTACTTGCCTTTTGGGGTGTTCAAGGAGTTGCGGCAAGTGGAAGGAGACATCACGGCGTTTCTGAAGAGGATTATTGCTAAGCACAGAGAAACGTTAGATCCTGACAACCCGAGGGATCTTGTAGACATGTATTTGATGGAGATGTTGGCCCAACAAGCTGCTGGAGAGGAGGACAGCACCTTCACAGAAGATTATCTCTTTTATATAATAGGAGATCTCTTCATCGCTGGCACTGACACCACTGCTAACTCAGTTTTGTGGGTTCTGCTCTACATGGCCTTACACCCTGATATCCAAGGTAATAGTAGCAACAGTCCTTTGTAGACTGCTTATATGTCCTTATGAAATCAAGGAGTTTGCTGCAAAACTGACCTCCACAATGACACTGGAGTGAAGCTGCAGGTTCTGTCTAGTTTTGACAACGTTATAAAGTAGTAAAGCGATTATTTATTGCTATTGGCCGACTAGAAAATGACCTCTGCTCAGAGCTGCCATGGCACAAGTTTTTGATGAAAGAAAATAGACAGTGTAGAAGAAAACAATGAGTGCTATGCACACACAAATCCACACACTTTGCTATATTTGATGCAGTTACTGTATCATCTCAACACATATTAATCATTTAATTACATAAAATATTATTTAAGTTATGCAACATTGTAGAGCTTCAAAATTTATAGTTGAGATACTGACGGGTTACATTTATGTTGCAGAGCTGATTGTGAAATGTTTTAAGTCATATACAAACCACAGATGTTTTCTGTAGAAATGGAAAACTCTTTAGGGGGGATAAAGAATTGGAAGTCTGCGGTGGGAACCCACGGCTCAAACGCTACCTGGTTTTAGGATAACAAAATGTCTGGCTAGATTATGCGTTTAACCACTTCTCCATCTCTTTCACAACCACATTGATCAGCACATCAAAACATGTGTTCTACTACTGCTTTCAAGTACTTTGAAATTACTTTAATGGGCATAAAGGTACAGTCGGCCATTTTTATAAAAATAACTTTGTCATATTTGCTGAAAGTGTCACTATACTCTGAAGGAAGTACATGAGACAGGTAATATGGAAGAAAAGAATCATGTCCCCCATACTCTTCCTCCTGCCTGGTAGGCTTTGCTTGATACTCGAGTTTAACTGTATCCAGCAGTGCGGCTGGGTCACAAACATTCTCATTTGATAGCTAAACAGTACACTCAGAGATCTTTCTGAAAACACTTGAGGTGAGAAATAGGCAATGCAGTAACAGAATCTTGATTCATATTTGATCAGCACTGCCTAGTTTGACAGTTTAACCGCAGTTCACGACCAGTGTGTTAGAGACTCCTCCGCTCTCACTGGATACTTTGGATCACATACAGTAAGGCCATTAGAAGCGCTACATGGCATTAGAGTAGGCAGAAGAGTATGATTTTTTTCCCCCACAGATTATCTGTCTCATTTAGTGTTGTGTGAATACAGTGACAGTTTCTGCAAACATGAAAAAAGGTATTTTTTTTATAAAAGTTACCAACCAGCAGCTCTAAGCTGTGTTCAAACACCGCCCTTTATTTTTACTCATTTGTTGGGATGAGGACTTCACTGACCATCCAAGAATGATGTGCTTAATGTTGTTTCTACTGTTTTGATCTCAGACAAGGTCCAGGCAGAGATTGATGAAGTGGTGGGCACACATCGGGTCCTGTCTTTGACTGATAAGGGAAGCTTGCCTTTTACTGAAGCCACCATCATGGAGGTGCAGAGACTGACTGTTGCGGTTCCCCTGGCTATTCCTCACATGGCCTCTGAGACAACAGGTAAAACTAAAGGTCCAGTGTGAAGAATTTAGGGGCAAATTTTGGCAGAAATTGAATATAATATTCATAACTATGTTTCCATTAGTTTATAATCACTTTTACATAGAAATTTAAATTGTTTTCATTCCCTTAGTTTGTTACTGTTTGTGTTTCCAAACCAGCGATAAAGGATCCAAATAATTTCAAACGGCCGAGGGCTCGACTGCAAAATCTGATTTTTAGAAAACATTTTATTCTGTTTTTACTGTGTCAGTTTTATTTGTATGTGAAGATGCGACGGAGAGAAGAATTTTTTTGTCTTAATTTAGCGGCGACTACTGTTTCCTTAAAGTGTTGCTTGATGCAAAGTGCTGCACAGAGAAGTCAAAGACTGATTGATTTTTATAGGTTTTTTAAGAAAAGATGGTAAAAAGAGCAGAACAAACAGTATGTAAATCTACATACAGAGTGGGTCCATGTTCTACAGTAGCCCAGAACAGACAAACTAAACACGGGCTCTAAATAGGGCCATTCACGTCTTAATGTCGGCCACTAGAGCGCTCTTATATGCGTGGCACATGGGAGAAGTTTCAGTTTTGCAGCCTCACCACTAGATGCCACTAAATCCTACACGCCAGACTTTCAGATAACACCTATGACCCCTCGCCTTTACCTAAATCCTCTATTAATGCTGAATTAGTCAGGAGTTTCAGACAGTAATTGTATATTAGGATTAATAAAGGTCTACAGAGGTAAATTTGGTTGATTTGTCACAATTTCACAAGCATCTGATTCGCTGAGGTGATGGTTTTGTAATGTGTTTTTCTCCACCCTTTTTTCAGAGTTCAGAGGCTACACTATTCCCAAAGGAACAGTTATTGTGCCCAACCTGTGGTCTGTCCATAGAGATCCCACTCTGTGGGACGACCCAGACAGTTTCAACCCAACACGCTTCTTGGACGATGAGGGGCATTTGCTCAGGAAAGAGTTCTTCATACCATTCGGGATTGGTATGTTAAACTTCACTCATAAATAACTGAAACCTTGATCTATACAGGTGCATCTCAAAAAATTAGAATATAACGAAAAAGTTCAATATTTCTTGTGAGTTATTTCATAAAGTGAAAATGGTATATATACTGGACTCACACAGTCCTGAGAGGAGCTCTTATCAGTCACCTCAATCAACTCAAACACTTGCAAAGCTTTCCTTAGCCTTTAATCTCTCAGTCTGAGACAGTTCACACAACCACATCATGGGGAAGACTGCTGAGTAAACAGTTGTCCAGAAGACACTCATTGACACCCTCCACAAGGACGGTAACACACAGAAGGTCATTGCCAAAAGGGCTGTCTGTTCGCAGTGGTCTCAGTGGTCCAAACTCCTCATTTCAGTTGAAAGTACATTTTGCATTTCATTTGGAAATCAAGGTCCCAGAGTCTGGAGGGAGAGCACTGAGGCACAGAATCCAAGTTGCTCGAAGTCCAGTGATGATTTGGGGTGCCATGTCATCTGTTGGTGTTGGTCAACTGTGGTTTATCAAGTCCAAAGTCAACATGGCCGTCTACCAGGAGATTTTTAGAGCACATCATGCTTCCGTCTGCTGACAAGCTTTATGGAGATGGTCCTCTCCTCTTCCAGCAGGACTTGGCACCTGCCCACAGCACCAAAACTACTCGTAACTGGTTTGCTGACTGTGGTGTTACTGCCCTTGAACCCCACAGAGAATCAATAGCCCCTTTTCCACCAACATTCCCACGAACTTTTATTACCAGGAATTTATTTACCTGGGTAAAAGAATTCCTGGTAATCTGTGTGGTTTGCGTTTCCACCGCACCTCAAAGTTCCGGAAAATGTATTCAAATCAGGCTGACGACGTAGCTGATTTGGCGTGTGCCCTATACTTAGCACCGCCAGCTTGTTGGCTGGTAACGTGGTAAAATTAGTGCTGGTAGAGAGAGGACGGGCCGTTTGTCTCAGCCAGCAGCTACGTTTAAAAGTATTTTAAGATAAGAGTCAAACTAAGTTAGTCTACATACAGACAGCTGTCATTGAGCTTATTAGTAACAGTTCGCTGTTAGCCGAACTAGCGTGCTGTCTAAATCAGCGTGTAAGACATAACGCTAGTGACGGAGGATGAGAGACTGTGGACGGAGCATATTGAATATCATTGTCTACATGTTTACATGTTCATGCTTGCTGAACACATGTATTAATAAATTATTGGCGTCTTACTCGCTAAGGTTTAATTCCACTTACAGTAACAAGTGTAGCTGCTGTCAGCTCGAGTCATTTTTTAGTTTGTGTCCACCGGGGCCGCTCATCTGTTCACAGATTAAGCGAGTGGATGTGTGTGTGTGTGGAGGAGTTCAGCGCCAGCACAGAACTTCAGTCTTTGATAATTTAGCCCCGGGGCTTATTTACTACCGGGTTTCGGTACCCGTCCTTACTCAAAGCACAAACAAAGTGAAGCTTGTAGAAATTCAATAAAGTCACACTGGCATGGAAGTGCGGAACGCTGCAAGTGTGTGTTCCACCAATCAGCGTTCTTCAGCACACAGCCCCGCCCCTCAAGAATGGCGGATAATCTGAAAAGTCCTACCCCCTACTAGGTACTTTTTTCAGGGAAAGTTTGGGGTTGAGGGAACGTTTTTTTCCCCGGGTAATTTCGGTGAGAAAGCGCCAAGGTTTTCAAAATCCCGGGTAAATGAAAAAAAGTTCCTGGGGTGGAAAAGGGGCTTATGTCGTATTGTCAAGAGGAAGATGAGAGACACCACACCAACAATACAGATGAGCTGAAGGCCGCTATCAAAGCAACCTGGGCTTCCATAACACCTCAGCAGTGCCACAGGCTGATGGCCTCCATGTCACGCTGCACTGATACAGTACATTGTATAATAGGAGGCCCGACCAAGTGTCGCGTGCATAGATGAATATACTTTTCAGAAAGTTGACATTTCTGTATTATGAATTATTTTTTGATTGGTCTAATGTAATACTCTGATATTTTGAGATACTGAATTTTTGATTTTCATGAGCTGTAAGCCGTAAACTTCAAAATTACTAGAATATATTAAAGTTTCACTTTTGAATTAAATTAAGGGGAAAAAACTTTTCCATGATATTCTAATTTCTTGAGATGCACCTGTAAATTCATTTTAATTGTCCGTGCACCACGCATCAACATTTCATGCCCTCTTTATCCCTCAGGTCGCAGGGTGTGTATGGGTGAACAGCTGGCAAAGATGGAGCTGTTCCTGACGGTTTCCAGCTTACTGCAGGCCTTCGAATTCAGACTCCCAGAGGGAAAGCCTCCTCCTTCCCTGCAAGGGCGGTTTGGCCTGACGCTAGCACCCTGCCCATACACTGTGTGCATCAGCCCTCGAAGGTGAAACAGTGGAATATTTGGTTCAGATTTTCTGTAAACCAACAACCTTTACTGACCAACATGAGGGTAAAGGTCTCCTGGAGAGACAATGTAATCTGTGTGAAACAGAAAAAGTATGATCTATGGCTGCACATCACCTCATTATCACTTAATGTGCTGATTATTCAAGCAATCATTGAGTCCATAAAATTCAAAAAACAATGTGAAAGTCCCATCAGAAAAGACCAGTAGTATTTAATAGTATTTAATCTGCAATGCTTTGATCCAAGACAGCTGCTAATAATCTCTTTTAAAAAGCTGGGACCAGCAAGTGTTTTTATATTTACTTGATAATCAAGCAATAATTAAGGTCTATTGTCGAAATTCTGTTGATTATTTTTTTAATCAACTCAATCTCGATTAATACGGTCAGTATGAAATTCCAGAGGCCTTTGATTTTGGAGGATATCTGCTGAATATCTGTACTGATATTTTAGCATTTTACTGTAATAGGATACATAACATAGATATATAGAAATGAGCACACAGATCTGTCTGTCTGTCTGTATAACGTCTTATCAGGGCATTAGGAAAGATTTTAGTTTAAAGAGTATAAAAGAGGATAAAAATATATTTTCCTTACTGACTTGATAAATGAATCGCTGGCATTGTGTCAATAAAAGGAGTTTATCTTAATAATAATTACCTCAGTGCATCATGAATATGGAAAACTTGAATATTATCATTAAATCATTTTTTATTAATAATCTTACATCAGGATCATTTTGTTATTGTCATTTGTCATTTTGAAAAAAAAAAGGTTTTTAAGACATACACAGCTTAAAGCTTGTTTTACAACAGCAGGGGACATTCTGGCATTTCTTTTCTAGGGTGTTTGCATGATGTGTTGTGTAGAATTACAATCAGTTGATTTAGGGAAGTGTATTATGACTGTAACATGGACATATAACCTGTTAGTAAAAAAACAAAGCTTGAAAAGATACTAACTTCCAGCTGGGACGAGAAAGTTTCTCATAATTACGAGATAGTATCTCGTGATATATTAATTACTTTATTTATTTATTTCTGTATTTACTGTAAAGAGAAGATAATGTTAAAAGAAAATGTATATGGGGTAACTAATATTATTTACCAGTACAGCTTCAGTTTATCATGATTTTTTTTCTTTCAATCCTTTCATACTGTTCATACTGTTGACCCTTTATTATTAGACACCATCAAGAAGTATGAAGCACAGATATGTTGTGTATCCCGACCAATGCTGCTTTTAATTTGTTCCATGAATTATATTGAAAGCGAAGATGTAACAACGTGTCTTAATGTTAGGTTTCACCATAATCATTTGAAACTCTACACTGTGTGAGTGCATTAGTCAAACAACAAAACAACAAACTGGTGTGTACATTTCAAACAGACACATATTGCACATACTAACCAAATCGCCCATTCTGGTAAGTGATAAAAGTTGCTTTACTTGACTTTACCTTGAGCTTGTTTGTTTGCCTCTTTGACCTTTCTTTTCTTCCTCTTCTCCGCTCCTGGGGAATATGCCCGCTTCGACGTCTTTGTAGATGGTAGGTCAGTGAACGCACTTGGCCCCTGGTCCATAGGGTCCCCACCCTGCTACAGGTCACATTATGTGTGTTGACCATTGATGTTGACTCAGTAGTCATCGTTGCCAATGTTTGGATTAAATGAACATGAAGATCCTCACATGCTGCCTTATGAACAAGTAGGCTGCAGTTCATTGTAAATAACGGGGTTGCCAGGTCTGCGCAGAGGTGTGACAGTCAGTCAGTTCAGTTTACGGAGCATCCATCTGGGGGCCCCTAGTGGCCGCGGGGCCCTAAGCAGTTGCTTAATTCGTTTATGGGGAGGGCCGGCTGAGTGCCAGGGATTTGTTGCACTGACTTTATGACTCTCTGCTGCAGTGCAGCTGACAAACACACCAGCATGCTGTAAATGAGAATGCCTAAAATGGAGGAGTGATAGAAAGACAGGAGCAGCTGCTGGGATAGGTTGGTGCTTTTCAGTGTCCTGAGGAAATACAGCGACTCCTGTGCCTTCTTCACCAGGGCTGTGGTGTTTAGAGTTCATGTGAGGTCCTGGGAGGTGTGTGTACAGAGGAATTTAAAGGAAGACACCCTCCACTATGTCTCCTCTGATGTCTAACAATGCAGGTTTCTTGTTGTTTCCTGAAGCTGACTATCATCTCCCTTGTTTTGGAGATGTTGAATGCCAGGTTGTCAGTGGAACACCTTTCTGTCAGTCTGCAGACCTTACCCCTGTAGACAGCAATTTTGAGGTACTTGTAGTTTACTTGAGTATTTCTATTTTATGCTAGCCAACTTTTTACTTCTACTCTCCAATACAGTTCAAAGGGAAGTCTTTACCTTTTACTGCAATACAATTTTTTGGCTCTCATAGTTATGAGTTACTTTATACTACCCAGTGGAACAGGAAGTATCTAAAACTGGCTCTTCACTGACAGTCTACAACATTAAAATGTTCTTGATACTGACTGGTTGAGCCATGTTTGAAGCTATTGTTAAACTCTCCATATGTACGCAGCTTTGACCACATAACAACAGTATTACTGCACTAATTAACCGTTGTTTAAAAATGTCAGATGTTGTTGTGAATGGTGATTTACTGGGTGGTCTAAGTGTGGATAGGTGGTTGAAAGAGATGGACAGGATAGAAGAGATAGATAGAAAAGAAAGAGGTCACTCTGGACAGAAACTGAGGAGCTGAAACATTGACAGGTAAATGAGTCATTTGAGGCCAGGATTTACAGTGTGTGAACAAGGCTTAAAGGGGGTTTGACAACACCCCCAAGCTGTTCTAAAATCACTGTAAACCACTTATTGCTTGAATAAATAAGCACTGTGGAGGAAGGAGCCAGTATGCATAATGAGTATTTACCTTTGATGCTTTAAGTACATTTTGCTGATAAAGGGTAGTTGGGTGATTTTTCAACTATTGTGATTTTTAGGGCCTTGAAAGAACTTTTTTAAAATTTTTGTCACACTAAGCTGACCCCAAAAGGTACGTAGAAAAATGTAAAGATAAATAGATAAAAAGTAGACTTTATGATGCATCTCTTTTGTCCTTGAACCAGAATTTAGACATTTAAGTCTGCTTGATTTTGAATTAAATAATGATTTATTATCAACTTCTAATAGAAACGACTCATAAATACCCATTTTTCCCATTTTAATAAAATGTTGCCTATCAAGTGTTGTAAGATATATGTCCCTTGGGGTTACTGGGGTTGTTCCACGCTGTGTAAAAGTGTAACTTTGGGGATTTTTTGTTTGTTTGTTTTTATTTGTTTGTTTGTTTTTTGTTTAAAGTTTGTTTACTTGGTAAAAACAGGAATAGTTATGAGTCATGTGACATAAAAGCACATGCCTGCAGTTATCTCCATGGATGAAACAAAAAGAAATAAAAGAATAAAAAGATAAGATAAAAATAAATAAATGTGAATTTTTCTGAAGTCAAAAATACATTTATCATTTACACATTTATTATTTATTTTATTTCCTTTGAATGTGCATTGCGCATTTTTGTATATTTAATGCTAATGCTAAAATGGACATTAGCTAGCTAACATATCCATCGGATGAATGGAGGGTCGCGGCCTATCTCACATGACATTGGGCGAGAGGCAGGGTACACCCTGGACAGGTCGCCAGACTATCACAGGGCTGACACATAGAGACAGACAACCATTCACACTCACATTCACACCTACGGACAATTTAGAGTCACCAATTAACCTGCATGTCTTTGGACTGTGGGAGGAAGCTGGAGTACCCAGAGAAAACCCACGCTGACACAGGGAGACTGGCACAGACGGGCTCCCTCCTGGGATTGAACCTCTTGCTGTGAGGCACGTAGGCTAACATATCATGAGATTTTTTTTTTTTAAGTTACAGAATGTAATTTCTATAACATTTCCATGACTTTGTTTGATGTGGTGGAAGGACATATGGTGATGGCACTAAACCATACCAGTGTTGAATTACTGAAGATATTGTATCAATACATTTCTTAAAGTATGTGTTAGATTTTCTGGAAAAAAAAAAAAATATCCAGACTAAAATAGACCATAGTTGGAAGAATGGTCCAGTATTACTTAGGTAATATTTGTGTGCTTGTAATTGAGTATTTTTAGATTGTGGTAGCCAATACTACCTTTACTTAAGTAAAGGATCTGAGAACTTCTTCCACTTCTGGTGAAGTGGTTTTATAATAAATAAAACTACAACTCTGACAAGGGCCATTTCACATGCATATGTTTTATTACTTTGATTTATAAAGTAAAGTTTGCTGAAAATAATTCTGTACTCCTTATATGTAATACTTCAAATGCAGGGCTTTTACTAGCATGGAGCATTTTTACATTCTGTGTTAATTCTGAATATAATTTTTGTGCATGTTAACTTCATATCAAATGATGACAGCTAAGTGTGTGAAAGGTCGTGGACGTCACGTGACGGCCGACCTTCCTCCCCCTCGGGCCTGTTTCAGTCATTGGGTTTCAGTCCTGCTGCAGGTGACAGACGAGTCATGGCTTTCTTCACACACCAAATCTGCAGAAGTTTGTCGTCTTCTGCTGTCAGAAATGCAGCTATCAAGCATGTAACGATCATCGGCAGCGGGCAGATGGGTGCAGGAATCGCACAGGTAAGCGAAGTGTGGGTTTAGTGTCTGTTTAGCCATTTAGCTAGCAAGTAGCTTCATGAGAGCTAGTGGAGTAGCTGGGATGCTAAACCGGACCTACATTTGCAAAGCAGCTCGTCTTCATTCTTGAAGTCTTTTCTCTAGTCACACCGAGAAACGCGGTTTGAAAACGTATTTTTATCGCGTACAAGATGTCCAACATGCAAATTGCTCCGTGACGTTAGCATATGAGCGTATGAAATAAAAGCCTGTCGTCTTTAAAGTTGTCCACCTCCCTGTTAGTGACTGAGTGTCTTGTCTTGTCCCACAGAACAATCAGCCATTGATCCTATAAGGAAGATGTGTTGTGAAATGGTTCAGGTGTCACTCATTAAGCTCAGTTCTTTCCTTGTGGTGTGGAAAAACAAGACTTTGACCTCAGATGCACTGCAGGATACAGATTTTGCCTCAAGGTGTCTTTCTCCATGTTTGCGCTCCAGCTGCTGTGTGCTTTGAACTGTGTCCCACATACTGCAGGGTCAACTCAGGTAATGTGGGACAGATAGGATTTGACATGTTGGAGTCTTAGGTCTTAACAGCCAATCACCAAACATGTTAGTGCATTGTTGCTGCAAGTCATATACTACAGACAACCAGCTTGATTGCTGTGATGTAGTCAGGATTGACACAGCAAAGAGTCAGACAATCACTGGTCCCAGAGGTGAGATAAGCCACGTGGCATGCAACAGTGTGACAGCTACAACAATGAGGGTCTGACAGCAAAAGTGCTTGTAGGATGTTTCACTTCAGGGGCGTTTCTAGGATTTGAGGACACTGGGGGCTGAGCCCGAACCTCTATTGGAGGTCCACGGGAATCCTCTCCTGGGAGATTTTTTCACTTGACAAGCTCTATATTGATGCGTTTTTACACACTCTGGCAACTTATTCATCTATAAAAACTGTTTTTGTTTGTTTTGTTTTTTTTGCAGCAAATGGTATAGTGCATTATAAGAAACATCAGTAAGAAACACAGAGCATTAAAACGAGTGAACAGTAAGGTCCTGTTTATACGACAACAATTTCAACCGAAAACGGTAAACTTACGTTGCGTTTTGGCTGATTGTTTACACAACAATGGCATTTTGGGTGCCTGAAAACGCAACACTTTGAAAAGAGGTTCCAGAGAGCAATTTTTTGGAAACGGGACCCTCTCCGTTGTCATGTAAACTTGCAATATGCAGTTCCTCTGAAAACAGTCTTTTCGCACATGCGCGTTATGGTTCCAGTCACCAGGCATCAGGGTTGCCAGGTCCGCTCATAAGCTGCGACTTTGGACTTGTTTTTTGTAAAGTCGCTTACAAACACTGACAAATTCATGCATATACTTCATGCTATATTTATATAAACAGATTAACTAATACAGTGGCCTCTCTTCCGGGGGGAGTTGCTTCTTTTGGGCTTGTTTCCAAAGCCCTGGTTGCTTGTTTCTCTCCCACGATTTGGCAACATTGCTAGGCATGCGCGAGAAAGTCGACCATCACAACAACAATGGCGGACTTCCGAGCTCTGTTTGTGCTGCTCACTCTATTGAATTTATCAACGCTTCTCCAGCAGTGTAGATTTACTGTAGCGACTCCACCTTGTCATCCGTCCAGACAAACGTTCGTGCGGTTGCCATTTTGTTTGTTTATACATCACCGCTCTGTAGAAGGAAGCACATGTGTGCAGGCACGTGTTGTTTCATTACAAAGTCACACCACCACCTACTGGCCTGGCATGTAGACTACAGCGTTTTTGGTCATTTTTGCAGATTCATATGCACGGAGATTGTTATCGAAAACGTTGTCGTCTGAACGCAGAACTTTTTCTCAAAATGAAAATGAGAAACTATTCCATTTTCAGCAGATTGTTTTCATGTCAACGTGGCCTAAGCCGGCTCAGAACAGTGAGCGAAGTGGTCTGAGTTCGGTTCACTTTAAGTCCGTGGTGTGGGTCACTTAACCTGTGCTTTGTGAACACAACATGCTCCGGGTACGCGTTGCCTTTTGCTATTGTATTGTAGCTCTCCAGGCTTGCCGTAAACAGATCACACGCTATTTCAGTGGGATGCATAATAAACACAACAGAACCACGGCCACAGGTAACAACAGCACAACTAGTGGATGAGGAGTACTGTGGTCTGATGATGAAACAGCTGCACTCAGTTCATAACCACACTGCAGTGTCACATCAAAGTTAAAACAAAACTACATTAGTATATATTATACATAGGCTATAGTGTGAACTTTCTCCAATCTTAGCATCACTGATATTGACGCCTGTGTTTCTGGTTATCCTGACGTGACTTTTCTCTTAAAGGTTGCTGCATCAACTGGCCACTCTGTGACGCTAGTGGACACAAATGACGACATCCTCAAAAAGGCTATCAAAGGCATTGAAGGGAGCCTTAAAAGAGTGGTCAAGAAGAAGTTTGCTGACAAGCCAGAGGTGAGACAAAGTACATCACCAGACAATATTAAAACAACAGTGAGCGACTGAAATGTGTCGTTAAAGAGAGATGTTGTCTTTTGGTTTGTTTCAGGCAGGCGAAGAGTTCATCCAGAAAGTCCTGAAGAATGTGTCAACCTCCACAGATGCTGGATCTGTAGTTCAGGGCTCAGATCTTGTGTTGGAGGCCATTGTAGAGAATCTAAAAATCAAACAGGATCTTTTTGGTGGGCTTGACAAGCTGGCACCAGCGTAAGTACTGTCCTGTTACTGTGTGATTTTATATAGCCATAAGTGTTAAGCTGACTACTGTTTGCTCTGAGTTCCAGTGTGTGTGTGTGTGTGTGCTATCAAAATTATCAGTGTTTCCCATACATTGACTAGACTATGGCGGCCCGAAACACTGATCATATTCTACTGCAGTTATTATAGTTATTATTTAGAAACACAGAATGAACTTGTGTTAATTTCCAAATCCAAGACCTGTTCTGTACTACCTGTTTTCTGCACTAGACACACCATCTTTGCCAGCAACACATCCTCCCTTCCCATCACTGACATCGCCAGCTCCACCAACAGGCTGGATAGATTTGGTGGCCTTCACTTCTTCAACCCAGTCCCTATGATGAAGCTTGTAGAGGTATGGCTCCCGAAAAAAAATCTGTGCGTTTATTATCATGTATTTGTTTGTGTAGTTAAAAGGGACAACACAGATACATTCTGTCACATACTAATAAGTTATGGAACTGATGTATACAGGGCAATGACACATTGGTGCAAGTGTGTGTGTGTGTGTGAAGTAAATGTAGTTGTACATTCTTTTAGTAACCTGACATCATGTTAACACAGCGAGATTCTTCCAGAGAATGGGTTTCTATAAAAGATTGTTGTAAAAGTGCATCTGCATGGCACAGGAACAGTTCACTGGATTGAAAGAAAACATAGTCAACACCTCTAAAGCACACCTGTGTAATGCTAGAACACTTAGTACGTTAATTAACTTTGATTTGGTATTAATCTCTCACAGGTCATTGCAACCTCGCAAACCAGCCAAGAGACTTTCGATTCCCTCCTGAACTTCAGCAAAGTACTCGGAAAAACGCCGGTGTCCTGCAAGGTGAGATTTGCTCTCTGATGTCATTAAAGCTGTGGTCTCCTAAAATTAATGTAACAGCCCACTCATCAGCATCCAACACCTCTTTATTCAGGATACACCAGGATTCATTGTAAACCGCCTGCTTGTTCCCTACATGTTGGAGGCCTGTCCGGTTGTATGAGAGAGGTATGTCAAAAGTGAAATTGCCATATTTTGTTCACTGGGATTGTAAAATGTATAAAGTGTGTGTAACAGTGTTTCTATAGAAATTTGAGAGGAAACGCATCTAGTAACTGATATAGTTTGTTTAAATTAATACGAGTCTGTATTTATAGCTTAACAGCTTCTAATTTACGAGGTTAGACCTGTTTATTATAGCTATTTTCCTTCTCTTGTTTTTAGGTGTGCAGGTAAGTAGCCATTAAAATTCCTTTCTAGGTTAACCTTTAAGTTCGACTTCTCTACAGGAAAACACAGTCAAGATGAAAAAGAGACACTAGTCTTTTTATCAGCAGTTCTCACAGTGGTGGACTCAGGGTTAGGGTAGAGGTGGAAAGATGGCACATAAAAAGTATTGTAGCTTGTAGTAGGACAGCCTGCATCACGTCTTCTTCACAGGGAGGGCACTTTAACAGGTTGTATCTACTGAAGGGGCATCCAAGAGGGCACGACTGTGGGGTTTTTGGACTTGGTTTGTTTTTTCAAACTTGGGGGCACAGTGGGGCCACCAGTCCTTGTAAAACTTGTCAATTCAGGAAACTGTTAACTCAGATTAAGTATTTTTCTCCCAATGTTGGCTCTGTTGTCTGCATAGTTACTCATAAACACAAAAAAACTAGAAGACAGTAACATTCTTACACCCATTTTCCCTATTAAACAACTACAACTATACGACTTTTAATACAAGTTTCTGTCTTTCACTGACTTAAGATGAGCTTTAATACCTTTTTGGCTAACTTGTAGGCAAATCACACTGCATTCAAACCAGACAAAGTAAAACTCACCCAAACTGTCTTGGCTGGTCTTGCACTATTTCTACAGTCATCAACTTCGGTTCAATCTGAATCTGAATGAACCCTTAAACGTCCAATGTGTAGGATTTAGGGGCATCTATTGGTATAAATAAGATATAATATGCATTATTATCTTGTCATTAGTTTTAAATCACTTGAAAATAAGAATAGTTGTGTTTTTGCTGCCTTAGAATGAGTCGTTTATATCTACATACACAGCAGGGTCTCTTCCACAGAGTCCACCATGTTGTTTCTGCTGTAGTCTAGAACAGATTAACCAAACACTGGCTCTTGATAGGGCCACCTTAGTTGTCTTACAGGTTTTGCACATGGGAGAAGTTGAACTTCTGAAACCTCACTACTAGATTCCACTAAATCCTATACAGTGAATCTTTTATTCAAAGAGTTAGATGTGAAAATATCCTTGCTCTACACGCCTCGCTCTACACAGCATTAAATAGTGTTTTGAAAAAAAAAAAAAAAAAGAAGAAGGTAAAAATAGCAGAATATTGAATTGAAAAGCTGGTTTCTCCCTCAGGTCACGGATCCAAAGAGGACATTGATATTGCCATGAAACTTGGAGCTGGGTATCCCATGGGGCCCTTTGAGCTTGCAGACTATGTAGGACTAGACACCACAAAGTTCATCATAGATGGTGAGTGAAACTATGGAAAATATTTAGTAGGTGTGATATAACCAGAGGAGGTGGAATGTAACTAAGTGCATTTACTCAAGTAATGTACTTAAGTAAAAATTTAAGGTACTTAGTCTTTGCCAGAGATTTGTCTTTTAATGCCTCTTAAAACTTTGACTCCACTTCATTTCAGTGGGATGTATTATACTTTTTAAAGCACTGTGATTATTTGACAACTTTACACATTGAGATTTTGCATACAAATTGTATTAAAATGTACAAGAACTATTTTGATAATTGTTTGTCATCTTTCATGCAAAAACATTTCAAGGTTCCAGCTTTACAAATTTGCTGCTTTTCTTTTGAATTATTTTAATGATATGATATATTTTTAATAATGTTAAAGTTTGAACTGTTGGCTGGACAAAACAAGGATTGTAAAAGCACATTTTCCTGATTATACTTATACCTGAGTATAAGTAATATTTTCACTTCAGGACTTTACAGTGTGGTATTTGTACTTTTACTTAAGTAAAGAATCTAAATTCTTCCTCCATCACTGGATATGACTTAAATGTAAAGGTGTCTGATGAGATGAAACTGCTGCAAGGAACAACAAACAGAGCTAATTCGAATGAACTGATATATTAAATGTTAAATACTATTTTGTTGTCTGTTGTTGCACATCTTTAGGTTGGTCCGCAGCGAATCCCGATAACCCACTCTTTGCCCCGAGTGAGCTGCTCAACAAGTTGGTTGCTGAGGGCAAACTGGGCAAAAAGACAGGAGAAGGATTCTACAAGTACAAGTAATTCAGTTTTACAGCGTTGCTAGTTTTGCAGGGATACACATCAAAGTGAAACTAGTCTGAACTAGAGGTCGACCGATGGATTTTTAAAGGCAGATATAATAACAATGGTTTGGAACTGGAAAAAGCCGATAGCTGATTAATCGGCTGATGTCATCCCCTTCCTCTGCAGAACAAAACTGACAGTGTCGGACATGACTTCATTTGAAACTGGATAATTGTAGCACTAAACATAAGCATGTAAAACTCTGACATATATATACAGGAGACCTGTATTAATTTTGATTTGTAACTTGTTTACCATTACCAATTATTAGTGGTATCATTACTGTTATTGATTTTAATTGTCATTTAATAATCCTTTTAAGTCTTTTAATTTTGTACAAATCAGTTTTACTTGTTGATCACTTGGGCGATTTATTTACATGCACTGATGCTATCTGCACAATAATACACTGTAGCTGTGTAAGAATGTCAGTTTTATTGTAAAATAAGAAACAAACATCTGCTTTGTGCCATGCCACCACACTTTACAATAAAATTATCCCATATATTCTACAGTGCCAGATTTATCACACACAAGGTGACGGCGCATTTTATTGCATCTCACCATGCAAGTGTGCTCTGTTTTATTATCTGTAGATCCATATTCACAACACTACAAAGTAAGCATGAAAATACACTAGGTAAATGAAGAATCAAATAGAGGCCCTGCAACAAAACGCAAAAAAAAAAAAATCTTGCTGTGACCCTTGGAGAGTTCTGTAGTCACGCCACTTGATAAAAGACTTCCGTGTAGGATACACCTGTGTTTCCTCTCTCTAAACCTCTCCAGAAGCCTCTTTTCTCCTGTCTACTTGTCTCCTCGAGGTGCATTTAAGGGTTTGGAATGATCTCCAGGGAAATGCAAACTGGCCTCCCGCACTTTGGCTCTTGCACTAAAACGCTGGATCTGCTGCTGCGGTCCAGCCAAAAAAATTTATGTAAATTAATGGTAAAATGAAGAACAATACACAACCCTCCCCTCTTCAGCTCCAGTTGGTGATGTACGTCCCTGTGTGGCTGTACAGCTGTCGGCCACTATCAGAGCCAAGTTCCTCCGATAACAATAGTTCGTAAAACTTCCCATCAGCGCAGATTCATCAGCTACATCGGTCGACCTCTAGTCAGAACTTCAGAAAATAAGCCATCCAAAAAGGACTGGCAAGAAACAGAAATGTTGCCTGTGCCTTCATAATAAAATGTTCATTTTCTTACCGGCATCCACTGAATGACATTGTTTGTGTGTGAAGAGATTAAATTTGATGAGAATAGATTTTTAAAACGTGTGGAGTCTGTTCTGTTTGGAGGAGTGAAAAGGTGTCGTCTGCTGTGCACATACACAAATAGACCTGGGTGATATTTATACATAAAGGTCTAGTGTGTAGGATTTAGTGACATCTAGTGATAAGGTTGCAGAACTGAAACTTCTGTGTGCCAAGGTTGTAGGAGAGCTGCAGTGGCCGACATCAAAATGCAATTGGCCTTATTTAGAGCCAGTGTTAAGTTTGTCTGTTCTGAGCTACTGTAGAGCAACATGGCAGACTCTGTGGGAGATGATATATAAACAGCTCATGCTAAGGTAACGAAAACACAAGTCTTATGTTCAAGTGATTATAAATGAATGAAAACATAGTCATGAATGTTCCGTTTCTGCCAATACATGCTCCTAAATCCTACACACTGGACCTTGAACATTAATGTGAATGCCTCTCATATCTGCTTGCCTCAATCAGATTGATATCTGTCACACAGCAATAACTGTTGAGATGAAAGGTGCAGCTTTTTTTTTTAGTTCTTTAAGTATGACCTGAGGCATTCAGTGGTACTTGCCAAAAAGCATTGTGTACATCCTTGAGCTGTAACAGATTGTGTAATTACTGGGTCTCTGTAAAGTAAAGAGTATGGTCTGGACCTGTGAGTTACAAGAAGTGTCTTGTGATAACTTTGGTTATGATTTGATGCTACAGAAATAAATCAACTTGACTTTAATCTGTTTCCTTCCGTTTACTGATTAAAAAAAAAAAAAATTTCAAACCTATGTTGTTTACATTGACTAGCAAGTAGTCTCTCTGCTGACACATTACCACCACCTGTTGGTTCATCTGAAGCTAATGTGAAGCTTCTGCTGTCCAAGTTACACATATCAAGTGGATATATTCCAGAGTTAGTCTTTTTAGTTTAAAATTCCCTCTTTTAGTTGCTGTACTTCCACTGCAGCTACAGACACATTTTGAAGGTCCAGTGTAGGATTTAGGGGGATAAATTGGCAGAAATGGAGTATAATGTCATAAGTATGTTTCCTTTGTTGTATCATCACCTGAAAATTATGTCATGTATCGTGTTTCATTACCTGAAAATGAGCTATGTATATCTACATAGGGAGTGGGTCCTCCTGCATGTTGCACCCCCATGTTTCTACAACAGCCCAGGATGGACAAACCAAACAGCAGCTCTAGATAGGGCCATTTGTGTTTTTGTGGTGGCCTGTGGTAAACTGAACATAGAAACTGATTATTTAACGTGAAACTGCTTTATTCTGTGTTTTTCCCTATTTAAATCACCTGGGGATTCATTTAGAAAAACTGCATATGCACAAAATAAGGCCTGAAAGAGGCGTACGCCACTTGATGAGAGAAACTGTGACTCATGCTTACTCACATTTTGGAGACGGGGAATTGGTGATGCAGATGGTGAGGTGGAAGCCTGGCATGCTATTTTTACCTTTTTTCTGTATGTGCAGTACATTTTTTTTCCTTTTTTGCCTTTAATTGATAGGACAGCTAAGTGTGAAAGGGGGAGAGAGAGAGAGAGAGAGGGAATGACATGCAGCAAGGGGCCATAGGCTGGAGTCGAACCCGGGCTGCTGTGGCCTTTGTACATGGGGCGCCTGTCCTATCCACTGAGCCACTGACGCCCCTGTACGTACTTTTTTGTATAGATGCATTTTTTTTTTTATTATATTTTTTTTAAATTTTACATACCGAAGTTTTCACTCTGTTTAACATATACACACACAGGCCTGAAGATACCCACACGCATGCACAAACAGGGCCTATACATGCATCAGAGTGAGGGGGCTGCCCATGGACAGGCGCCCTGAGTGGTTGGGGGGGTTCGGTGCCTTGCTCAAGGGCACCTCTGCAGTGCCCAGGAGGTGAACTGACACCTCTCCAGCTACCAGTCCACGCTCCATATTTTGGTCCAGTCTGGGGACTTGAACCGACGACCCTCCGGTTCCCAAGCCAAGTCCCTATGGACTGAGCTACTGCTACTAGTATGTTGCCATAAATGAGACCCCTGGTCTGTCGGTTTTGGAGAGGAAGAGACCTCTGCAGATAATTCAGCTCCTGGTAAAAACCTCCTGAACAATAAAAAGTGAAGGAATTATAACCAGAAAAAAAAATTCAGCTGGTTGCAGTCCCCAGTCCTCATCGCTAGATGCCAAGTCTCCCTAAATCTCTCACACTGTTCCTTTAAGTTAGATTTTTAAAAACATCCTGCTGTCAGTACGAAGTTCTCTGATATTGTTTCTCTACAGAAAAGTTCAATTTCCTTCTCACCCATTGGAGAATCTGTGAACAAATACAAATACTTGGGTTATGGCTTAAATATCGTGCAAAGTTTTTACATTATTCTGCACAGGGAAGCTCAAACATCAAAGAAACAATAAGCAAAAGCACTTCAAGTGGACGGCCACTGTATTACACCTAAAGTCTAAAATCTAAAACCATTGTATGTTCTCAATACTGTCATTCTACTATTGTTACTTCTGTCCATATGAACGGGATGATATTAATCTGAATCAAGACAAAGGTTTAGAGGGCATCTAAGATGAACATGGAATTTAGAGCTTTATGAATAAAATGGACATGAATGTATTGAACAAATCATTTGTGTGATGCTTTAAGGCAGGGGTGTCAAACATACAGAACCGGCCTGCCAACAGGTCCAATACGGCCCTCTAGATGACTTTGCAGGATTAATTTCAACAGTGAGTAGATACTCATGTAAAATTGTGGCTCTGAGGCCTTCCACCCTGACCTGAATACAGCTCTCTAAAATAAAGAAGACTTTCTGTGGTTAAATAAAGATATTAAACATTGTGCAACACATTGTCAACCAGCAGCTTCAGTACAAAAGAATCTGTGTCAGAATTCTATTTTAAAACAATATTAGTGGAGCCCTGCTGCTGAGGCATTGATAAAGGTTCAGACTGTAAATGGTTTGTAAGGCAGAGGGCAACTAATCCTGCTTCTTCAATAGTTAAAAATTATTTTTAAAAAGTCACATGTAATAAGTGTAGTTGACTGACTGAATGTGGAAAAACTAAGACTTACTGTTGAATTTTTCAGAGGGTGTTGCAGGCTGTTTATCATTCGTTTGTAAATGGATGAATGTTTTCACAATGGACTTCTTTACACTAAAAAAAGGATAAGAATTGTATAGTTTATTATGCAGTGGTTTGAATGGTCCAGCCCACTTGAGATCAACTTGAGCTGCATGTGGCCCCTGTATTAAAATGTGTTTGACACCCCTACTCTAAGGCATGGTTAGCCTCTTCAACACATCCTGTTAACCCAGTGTGAACACAAGGTGGTGCTGTTTTACTTAAAATGAAGATATTCTGGAGGCACAATTCAGATTGGTCCATAAATACTTTTCCTTTGATCTTGGCTCTTTAATCAAAAATGTTGTTTACTTGAAAAATTCAATTGTTACCTTTAGAGTTTTTACAGAGTGTAAGGTTAACGATTTGTTTTTTACATTCAGAGACAAAAAAAAGATGGAACTCGCCTTTAAATCGACTTGTTACCAACTGATAAAGGTTTTATACTGTTATGATGTAAGTTTATAATTTCAATATCGTCACAATAATACTGTGTAAATGTAGCTCCAAGCATTGTGTGCTTTTGGAGTTTTGATTGCTTGTCAAGTTTTCAAGCTTAAGGTTTCCACAAAGACTCAAACATGTCATTACCAGTGTGTTTTACCTGCTTTACACCATCAATATGTTGCACAACTGCCTATGCATATTTACATTATAATCTCCAAGGATGACACACAGACTGCTACATCTGGCACTTCCAGCTCTGGTCTTTCCACCAAACAAGTGATCAAATGAGCCAATGGTGCCTTTTTATTTTTCTTACAAAAAAAAAAACATGTTGAAACAGTTCAAATATGACCACTTGGGAAGCAAAATGCTATACCAAGATGACAGTGACCCAAAATATGATAATAAAAAAAGGAATTCATCAAGTAATACTAAAATAGAGCATTAAAATCAAAATGTTACAGAGATGCTTGCATGGAATAAACAACATGGCTAAAGACCACACTATTAGCTACCAGAGAGAAAAGACAAAGGTCCATTGCAATAAAAGAAAGACTGCCAAGTGCTGGGGTAAATATATATATCTGCTTCATTTGTCATGTTTTAGAACAATAAAATATAGGCCTCTGAGCTATCACTCTCGCCTTTGTCCTAATGTTGCCTGCAAAAATACCAAGAAAATTGACATATCCTGACAGATTTTAAAAAGTACACATACTGAGCATTATTTTACATCTGAGCAAGACTCGAGGTCACTATTTGTTACAAATAGTTATCAAAAGAAGCCTTAAAGTTTCAATTTTCTGCAAGACGCTTCAACAAGAAAAATGGCTTTCCTGTGTCCAAAGCTTATTTTCATATATACCACTATATAAAAAAAAAAAAAAAAAATCACTAAAATATACACCGAGAAATTGAAACAAGGGTTCAAGATACAAAAAAGCATTCAAAATAAAATTCAGTCTAAAATGAAAAGCAAATCAAAATGTTGATCCTTTTTTGCACCAACTGGTCAGCAACAAACTAAAATGGCGTCTTGAGGACGTTTCGTAGACAAGATGAGATCCCTCCGGCTTCCTTAGTGCAGTCTAAAAAGAGGTGTTTGGTCGGTCGGGCGAAACCCCAAATGGTCTCAAAAATCCAGGGAGAGAAAGAGAATGGAGGGGGGGAAGGAAGGTGTTGGGGGAGTGAATGTCGGCCTAATGAACTATACAAAAGGAACCGAGGTGACAAATAACTTACAGTAACTTGGAAACAGGTGTTTGGGCGGTGCAGTGGAGAAGTTTGTGCGCACATCAAAATTGCTGCTGTTTTTCAGTGCAGTGCCTTGGGATTGCAGTAAAGCTGATTGTAAAAGGAAACTGACAAAACACAGACGTCAAATTGATTTCGGTGAGAAAAGGTGGTTGCGTGAGGGTGCTCCTACTAATCATGATTGTCTTGTTCAGTTCAGTTCAGTGTCTCTACAGCAGGCGCCTTCAGGACGGGAGTAGAGTCAGACAGTGAAGTGTTTTTGGTGGTGGTGGCATGTGACTGTGTTGGGAGGAAAGGGGAGTAGGGGTTAGGTGGGGTTGGGAGGCATGGGAGGAAGGGGAGGT
This sequence comes from Cephalopholis sonnerati, assembly GCA_019142605.1. NCBI lineage: Eukaryota > Metazoa > Chordata > Actinopteri > Perciformes > Serranidae > Cephalopholis > Cephalopholis sonnerati. The sequence goes on along the minus strand of JAGQAX010000003.1, from coordinate 29,018,582 downwards.
GGGGTCCTCTGAGAACTGGAGGCTTCAGTTTGGAGATTTAAGGGTCTTCATGGAATCTAACAGGCCTCCATCTCTAGCAGAGGGCCCGTAGCTGCTGCCTTCGCTTTGCATGTGGAGAAATTGTTCCGTTTTCCTCCTGGAGAAAAAAAAAACAAAGACGGGGACAAAAGAAAAGCACATCAATCAACCACACTAAGTATGAAGTAACTGCATCTGTACACCCCCAAAAAAAAAAAAGCTGATTTTTATTCATCAGTGAGGGAGGCAAAAAAAATGAGAAACACATCAGTAACTCACACCAAAACACTGGTCACAATCACGTCACATTAACCAAAACCAGACGTATCAAGATGACTCAGAATGACTCGAACGTGTCTCACCACGCAGGCATGCCTCCCGGTTCAGCGAGGGACAAATTACCTGTCATTACCATACGCATCATCAATCATTATATCCTTCTTCATAGTTTTACAGCTGATTGAATGAAAGCCTTTGCAGCAGTGTTGAGCCAAAGCGCTCAACTACAGAGGGGTTATAGGTCAGTGGCAGGATGTGGGCCAGTCTGGCTTTGATCTAGCTTGACATGGGGGTTGCCGTGACCCAGCTGGCAGTGCTACGCTCTTCTTTGCCCTCCCCTGACTGACTCATTCCTCCTCTCACTCTCTCAAGGCGAGCACCCAATTGTGTAGCTTCTGGTTGACATTTAGGCTGCCGCTGCAGGTGGGCGATGGGAAAACAAGGCAAGGAAATACTCTCCACAGAGGAGGATCACCACATTGACCCAGTTTGTTAAAACAGGCAGAGTTCATGGCTCTATGTTGGTAATTATCTGAGCCAACGCGGTTCAAGGTGCAGATTGACGCTGTGGTGTAAAAAATGTTACCTGACTGCTCAACCCACTTCACAGGACTCTCACGAAATTGGCCCCTTTCCCTGACGGGGAAATTGTTTGTCAAGCTGCAAAAGTGTTCTTTTCCCTCTCGTGATCCGGGCTTGAGCTAACATAACAGAGTTAGCTTCAGTTATTGACAAGCCAAGGAGAGTTATTTTAGACCCGAGCAGCATCAAATAGAATCTGTGATCAAAGTGGAGAGGCAGAGACAGAGGTGGATGGATGCCTCCTGCGACTAAAAAGATGGATGTTTTGTGAAGACGAAAAAAAGGAAAAGAAACGGTATTAGTTTGCTTTTCCCTTGTGGCAAAGCCAAGAGTGTGTTTTTGTAGGAGAGAAGTCAGCTGAGCCCTGCTGCTCGCTGCATCTTAACACTCAAAAGTCTTAACACACACACAGAAACACACACATACACACACACACACACACACACACACACCACCCTGCAGACTGCTTTACCACATGTGGATAAAAGAGAACAGGACAGAGGCCACCTTTCCCGAGGAGAGCTGACCCGAGCTGCGCGGAGCAGAGACTGAAAGAAGCACAGCGCTCGGAGAGAAAGAGAGAGCCCCTGTCGCTTTTATTTACCTCCGCCGCCCTCTCTCTTTTCATCCCAGGATCTCAAAGCGGGCCCACACGCCCGGCACTGCACCCTGTTTCCTGGGGAGCATTTTTCCTTCCCCTACCACAGACATGAAAAGCTCTGGCCTTCCTGCCTGGGGAAGAGGCCTGAGGGGCTGCGGGCGAAAAGAGTGTGCATGTGTGTGCGTGCGCGCGTGAGTTTCAAAAAAAGGTTGGTGGTAACAGCAGGGGTGTGTACTGGCGTGGTGGTTGGTTGTAGGGGGCACCAGGCCAGCTCTTCACAAGGTCCAGCCGACACAAACACTGGGATTCAGGAGCAACTTGACCCCTCCTCTCCCCTCACCTCCCTCCATCTCCTCCTCCTCCTCCCTCTACATTAGTGCTCAGGAATGCCGGCTGGACTTTTTTGCAGGAAATGAAACGCTCCTCTGTTCAGAGGGCTAGCGAAGGTTTAGTCTCCCCCCTTCTCTCTCCCCCAATTCCTTTCCCTCCACGGGACGGAGGGAGGGAGGAGGGGAAGGAGTCGGACAAGCTCTCGCCCAGCTTTTGAAGTGTGGGAGGTTAAGATAACTGGCACAACCTCGCGTCTCAATCGCCGCTTTCACCTCCCAGGCCAAATCAAAGCGGCCGCAGCTGGGGCCCGCCTGCCTTATAGCCCCCTAACCTCCAAACCCACCGACCCACCCACCTCCTCAGCTCCCTCTCTCCCCTACACACAGCTCTGGGGTTTCTTTTGGTGCCATTAAAAAGGAAAACACCGCCGACAAATTACTCTAAAAATAAGCCAAGTGGAGAGAGGTGTCTCCAGCACAGGCTGAGGCGCAGACTTTACCATGGCAGAGAGAAGAGGGGAGATTTGGAGAAGAAACGGGAAAGAGAGAGGGAAAGACTGAAGATGGAGAACAATGCAAGGAAAGAAAGATGTGTCAGAGTCATCTTAAAACATGAATCCTGTTCAAAACACCTTGGGTCTTATTTTTGTAGATTTGGCCATCATTTCTATCAGATCTGGGAACATGGTGACATCACTAGAGAGAAGTGTGACAAGGCAAGAAACAAGTGCAGAGACGTGACTTGACAGGTTCAGTCAGGTTATCTAAGACACTTTATTTGGAGGTAAAAATGGAAACTTGTCGCATCACCTAAGCTGTAATCATCCTTTAACTGTCAGGTCAAAGTAAGGGCACAAAAATATTCTAACTTTTAAAAAAATTGTTTCACAGCTGGGGCTGCAAATGATGATTACTTCTATTACCCATTATTACATCAGTCGTTTTCATAGTTTGTTCAGTCCAAAGATTGTCAGGAAAAAAATGGTAAAAATGTGTTAGATTTACTTGATACACAAAAATGATTGGACAAATGACTTAAACAAATGATTTAAAATTCCTTGAGCTGACCCCTGAAAGTCAAAGATTTGAATCATCAGTCAGAGATCCCTCAGGTGACTGAGATTCCTTCAAGTCAAGCAGCCTTTTGGGGATGTGTCAGTCCGCAGACATAGCTGCAGAGTGGGTGCTCCTCACTTTCATGCTACTCTCCTGTAAAGGCAGCTGCAGACCCAGAGCCAGGGTGAGTCTGAGTCAGACGGAGGCAGCTGGCCAGAGGAGGAAAGGCTTTGCCTGGTCAGGCTCTGAGAAATCGTTATCTTCAGCCTTCTGATTAGAAGTGGTGAATTTACAGCTCACCGCAACTTAATACGATACAGTCTCTGCCTTTTGTTTGATATCTAGTGTCGGCAAAACAAACAAAAAAAAAAGTCGCACATTTCCGATCGGTCGTTAGCATACTTAACATGCATTAGCTCAGAGGGCTAGTTTACTATCTTGAACCTCGCTGTCACCCTGAACGTCCCTCTTTTTGCATACAGTGTTTAAATCCAATTTGACTTGCATAATTCTGAGTTGTGCACAACCTTAGAAATCACCTAAAATGTTGACAATCTATCAACCAGTCAATTAAAGAAGTACAATTAGCATGAGTTACAAATGTCCTCACACAAACACAACCAACATTTCTGTCAGTGTCTCTCAAATCTGATGAGTGCTGAGTGATGAGTGCAACCTGAGATCCAGCAAACACTAAGTGCCAACCCTTTGTTACATCATCCACTGAGGTCAGAAGAGTCTGGCTCAGACTACCAGACTTGTGAGCTCTAGTAAGTATAATTGTCCACACATTTAGATTAGAGTCTGGTGCGGTGGCGTGTCTTGGCAGTGACCTTGGCCTCGACTGCACAGCTGGCTTTGGTGACACCTTTTCAAAGGAGCCTCCTCTTTATACATTTGTGGCAGCGCCGCTCTTAAAGGCACGGGGGAAAAATAAAACGAGCAGGCCAATAAAAAAAAAGCACCTGGAAGACAAAGCGATGTTTGAAACAAAATGCTCTGCACTGTCAGCACTTTCTTCGGCTCTGAGACATTCCACATAAAAGAAATCGCCTGTTAAAAAAAAAAAAAAAAAAAAGCTTTGAAATTTTTAACCTCCAATCAAAAAGCAGGCTCAGGGGATGCTGTATCTTTTCCACAGGGGCTATCAGAAACTAACAAGCCAAGTCAGGAGGGGCTGAAAGTAAGAGGGTGAAGAGAAAGAAGAGGGAAGACGGTGTCTGTGTTAAATATTGGAGAGAAGGGAAGGGTGGGGTCTGGTTGTGGTCGAAAAGGGGAAAGGGGAGGGGGAGTCACCAAAACCCCAAACCTCAGGCATGTGTGGGTGAGACTATGGGAGTACAGGAGGGTGTGGGAGGAGGGGGAGGTAGTGGGGAGGCGTTGCCCACATCTGAGGCGGCATCGCTGGGGGCCCGGGCAGCTGAAGTCTGGCCGTGTGCCCCCGCACCGCTCAGTCTGAGCCGCTGCAGGCCGGGGGATGTCGGGAGGGAGGGAAAGGGGGGGGGGTCTGCTGCACATTCAAAGAGCCGGCACAATGACTGCTCCCTCTGCTGTGGTCTCGCTTCAAAGGCCTCCGCCGCCACTCATATTCACCGACAGGACAGAGGAGAGGAGCAGGAAAAGGAGGAGCAAGGAGAGAAAATGAGTGAAGGAGGAAGAGAAAGACTGAGCTGGAGTTGAGGTTTTGCCTCCTTTAACAATGGCCAGACTGACTAGAGTAAAATAAAAACAAACACCGCTTCCTCCAGCTCCACTGTCCTCTTCCTGTCTGTGCCCCCCGTGTTACCTGGGGGCCTTTCATTCAGAGATAAGCATCTCACGAGGGGAGCGTTTTATAAGGTCGCATATCTCCGCCTCTTCCGAAAAGTGCTGCAGTGCCTCAAGGAGCCACGGGGGTGAGGCTGAGAGGGGGGACAGACGCAGAGTGAGAGAGAGGAAGTGGAGAAGACATCACAAAAAGCCAAGAGACTGGACCCTCATACTGTTACTGCAGCTGGCCAAACCACAACACAATAGGCCCGTGACTCAATCAAAACAAATTTCAAGCCCCAGTCTAAACAATGGGAGCACTATAGCTGCATTTTCTCACATGTACACAAAGACCTTTAAGAGGGTTACACCCCCCTCTGAAGTGTCACATAAGGTTGCCAGGCCGGGACAGGACAACCATGACAGTGTACAAGATTTGTACTTCTAAGCTAAAACCACATATGCATACTTAAGTTACATGGAGCTTGACATACTGCCACCCTCTGGAAATCCATATACTGAGTGCTGAGAGGGTCATTTTTCTTCACAGAGTGGGCTTTGTGAAGGTCAGGGGGAGTGAGAGAACGGGGAGGACTTTGGGGTTGAACATTTCCGATTCTATTTCCTACCCACAGAAACATTAGCCGGGGCGTCGCTGTGATTTAAGCCCAAATCTCTCTCCTCCACCTCCCACTCATGACTATTTTTTTTTTTCCTTTTTTTTATGTGTGTGTGAAAGTACAGTTTTAAAAACATCCTCTCATCTCCTGTGCGCTGCTCAAAGCGACTCCCAGAGTCAGTTTTGCAATCCGGATTCCTTGCCCAATTATCCCAGGTCACTAATAAGGCGGGGTGTGGAGGCACTGGGCTGTGCCGCAGTGGCCTAGAGGCTCGGTGCCAAATTGAAACGACTCGGGAAATAGAGGCAGACGCTGAATCTTGCCTAATTGCAGCCGGAGTGTGTGGCTGGCTGCTCAGATGTGTGTGTGTGAGAAAGAGAGAGAAATGTGCAGAGAGTGATGAGGGTCTGAGAGAGAGAAGATGAGAGGCAACAAATAAAGAAGAGAGAAAAGGGAAAGAAATGGGGGATGGAGACTGAAGGATGAGTGGCAGTTGAGAGAGATTGGGTAAACTCAGAACTCAAGAGAATGAGGGATTTTCTTCTGGCCCTTTTCTTACCCTCCCTTTTCCCCCTAACACACTCACGCCCTCCTCTCTCCTCTTCTTCCCTCCTCGCTCATCAAAGTCTTTTGACAGCTGACTTCTGGCTGCACACATCAGAGGGAGCAGAGCCGGGGCACGACTCAGACAGAGAGAGGAGGAGAGAGAGTGGCCACCAAAGCTCCGGCTCGAACAACACTTTCTTTCATGTTTCTGGACCAGGACATGTGGTAAGAAGTGACCCTCGATGCACTTACCAGACTTTAATAAGTGTAAAGCATCATTTTTAAAACAGATATCCTGGATGGTGTGATTCAAAATACAACCTCTTGCACAAGGGATTGAACAAAGTGGCTCGTAAAAACATCCATGTTGCTTGTCAACAATAGATCCACTCAACAAGATGACTCACATGCAGTTTCATGGCAGTTTGCAGGTGTTTGCAACTCCATGGCCCTGGCTAGCCAGATTAAAAGGCCACCTTTGTTAAGAGTGTCTCCCCCCTGTGAAAAAAATGTGCAGTGGCTGAAACAGGAGAAAGCCTGGAGGGCACGTATGTGTCTCGGCCAGATAACTATCTCAAAAGGCTGTGAATCAGCGGGCTTAGTCAGACAAAGGGCTAACAGCATGAGAAGGAAGCAAGACAGAGAGAAACTAAATAAAGAGGGTTGCAGAAGGAGGTTACAACTGCACATTTCCAGTCAGTGGAAGAAAAAGGGGGCTGGGGCATGGAGTGACGAGGGTAAGAGACGGAAACCCTAATTTCACATTGTCAGAGTAATGACTTCTCAGAGTGCTGTTCCACTGTGGTGAGAGCCAGCTGTGTGGCGGGCCCAGTGTTTGACATGCTAAAGATAACAAAGAGAACCAACGTCAAGCCATAAAATACTGCTCGGCTACTCAACTCCTGGTTTGCCTCACAGGCAGAAAAACTCAGCAGAAGCCATAAAATATGTTAATATGAAAACGTATTAAGTCAATTTTCCCGTCATAAAATCCACCAGGAGTGGAGCGTTTCACTTTGTTATGCTGAATATTCTTTGTTATGGATGCACAGGAGCTATAAATAAAATCGAATGGAGCAAAAGTCCACTGTGTTTGAGCCATCACACAAAGAGGTGTTCAAGTTGTGTCATTAAAATTAACTCATTAACAAATGTCCTTTCAGATTTTTCATATGGAGGAGACACAGATGGGGTAGAGGCTAGGGCAGATGAAAAGAAATAGACAAACGAGTTCATTTAAAGATGTTTTTTTGGCGTCTACACCAAGCTAACCTCAATCCAGCTCTTTGGGATCTGCATAAATTGAGGGCTTGGGGAGTTGTGGCAGTATCCTTGGTATTATGCATATTAGTTTAAGGCTGTCACTGAGAATCAGCAAGGGTGTCCATCCCGCTGCGGCTAGGCGCTGCTAATTATTGGATCAGAGATAAAGTGCTTTTTAGCGCTCGCTCTCTCTGCGCTTTGAAAACCGTCTGTGGTGAAAAAAAAAAAGAAAAGAAAAGAAAAGCAGCCCAATTTTGGGTTCAGAGAGAGCCACCGGGTCAGGAATCGATCAAGTGGAAAACCTTTGTCTGGTCGGGGCGATTTCGACGTAAGACCAGATTTGCCACATCTGCCCGGCTTTTACTGCTGCCGAAAGGGAGCGGAAAAACAGGATGCTACCAGACTCACGAGGGGGGAGAGGAAGGGAAGGAGAGGGATGGAAAGCAGAGGGTAAAGAAGACTGAAAATAGAGTTGCCTTTGCCACATATTGAGAACGTTAATCCTTCTTTCGACAAAAAAAAGGATAGGTGACAGTTCAGTGAGGGTTTGACATGTCATCTGAATCAATATATCTCAGCATATCATTCACATGTAAAAAAAAAACCCACTATGGAGTGCCTTTGTCATGAAGGCATTATAGACACCCTGAAACCCCAGATACCATGAAATCTTATTAAGGTATAGCATCTCATTAAGTTCCTGCCAAACAGGCTGCTGAATCCTGTTCTGCTTCACAAAGATGCAGAGGGAGACAACACATGTAGTCCATATGGGGCTGAGCTGACGTCTTAGCCTCCACCAGCAGTGAAAAAAAAAAAAGTTCTGGGCTAGTAAAACTGTTTTCAGATGTATTATTTAGTCCATGTTTAGAAAACACTGAGTGCATGAGCTGTCTGATTTATTAAGCAATATTTTTTCAAACCCCTTTTTATTTGGACATTCTTCTGATTGTATGATGGAAGAAAAATAAGCCACAAACTGCTGACACAACATCTGACCTTTAGTCCAACCAGTGCTCAACACAAAAACACTGGATTGACCGATTCAACACACACACAGACACACACAACACATGCACGTTTGCATACACACAAACACAGAGAAAATCCAATGGCTATTGTGCTGAGGCCATTGAGCAAACTCCACACACACAAAGCACAATCCCTCTTCAGGCCTTAACACCACTGACACAATGACTATGGCGAGGTTAGGGTGGACCCTTTTCAGGATTAGTCTGTGAGTACATACTCGCAAGTCAGTGTTTAGCAGTTTAAAAAAGACTTGACATATATTAAACTGATCAGACAGTGAGGGGATAGAGGGTTTGTCTTACCATATTCTCAGATGTACGCCGTTTTCATTCTCTGGCCTGTACCTGCAGAAAATTGCATCCTTTTTTAAAAATTTAAGGTATCTTGGACAGCATAGATCTTTACTGTCCATTTGGCCTACACAGTGTACAGACCAAAAAAAAATAAAAAAAACACTGACATTTTTACTTAAGATGTAATTCTCAATGGATTACAGTTGCAGTTCTGAGAGGAGGCTCATAAGCGCAGCTAAAAAAGGTCAGCAGAAAGACACACTGTAGTGCAGCAGGCAAACAAATAGTGCAAAGCCCAGAGTCGGTAAGTAGTCGTATAGAATGGACAGACTAATCCCAAAGTAGGTGTAAGTTGTGGAGACGGGGATGAGAGAGAGGCAAGGGACAAATGAATGGCTGGATGTGTACAAAGAAAGTCTACAAGAGGGTAAGTAAAGGCCTGCTGCCTGCACAGAATCAAGCCAGTCTACTGAAGCCAGAATTAGTTTGGTTGGAGCATACGTCCACTTGTCACTTTTATAGGCGTTTGTTTTTTTAATAGCTTTAGAGAGTGTGCATTAGGAAAAATGCAGCAGCAGAAAGATGATGCGTAGTCTATGGAAAGATGGTGTAACTCACAACTTCAAAATGCAACAGACAAAAAAAAAAAAAAAAAAAGGGAAGGAACTGGAGGGACTGTTGCTTACCTGGGGCTGATTCCTGCATCTTCTCCCTCTTCCGCTTCTTCTTCTTTCCCTAAAAAATATACAGAGGAACACATAAAGTGTGGCTCCAGCACTCACGCTCACTAGACCACTCTGATATCCTGCTGCTGACTGCCATGTTCACTCATCCCCTGCTGGGCATCCAACCAGCATCCCCTGGACTCCGAACTCCACCGCAAACTGCCACGCTGAGAGGGACGGACCAACCAAGAGAGTGAGCTGATGTTAAGTGTGCCCAACCTGCTTTTTCAGCTGGTTGCAAATGACTCACTTTCTATCATTTTTAGGGCCTTTTTTTTTGAGTTGCGTCCATCCTAAGTGACTAGAGGCAGCCTGTCCTGCTGTTGTGACCAGTCTGTGTCATATTTCCACTGCCTTTGAAGTCCCTCTAATGACAAATATTAACATGAAGTGCAATTAAAAATGCTCACTGTAATTAGGCTAGTCTAGCTCAATGACTGTGAAGAGTGCCACTCTCTTTCCAGCGAGGTGGTGGGAGTGTGTAAGGATTTATAGCTTATGCTAAATCCCCAGGGGGGAGACTATAGGTATAGATAGCAGCGTAGAGTCGTTCTAGTCAAATATGAGCAGCACTTTGGTTTCCTGCTGCAAAGTCTGCTAATCCACTTATTCATGAGCTAATCTGCCTTCTACTGCTGCGGCAGACAGGGAAGAAGACAGACTAAGTGAGAGTGGGTGAGAGAAAGGATGAGAGAGGGGGTACACAGCAAAACTATGAATGCTACACGCTCTCCATGCCAGTGCGTTACCTATTTTGGGTGTTTCCAGGCATGATGTGCTGCCTGTGTGCAGCTGAAGATTTTGTTTGTGGGAGGGGTCGCAGAATAGCGCTCTCAGGGATACAAAATTTACTTGTAAGAAATGTTTTCCGTTAAACATATCGTTTCCCTTTATCTCTTTGGTATGCCAAGTAGAAAGCCATTCCTCTACTTTTTTTTTTTTCTCTCCTACCCGTCAAATGTGTTTGTACTAACAAAGCTGGAAATTAAATGGGAACTGGGCTGACTGTCACTAGCTGATGTTGTGTATCTTTAACTGTACTGTGCTTCACTGGGAGCAGAGCTGCGAAACTGTCTCCCCCTCAGCGAGGCATTTTGGCAGCGGAGCAGTGGAGGCAGAAGGAGGAGGGGGATGCTGTCGGTGTCCGAGGGGAGGCAGATAAACACCACAAAGCACTTTGGTGGTGGAGTGAATGTGAGTGCCGGAGCCACACTTTTAATAAAGGCTGGTGCTCTCACTCTCACAAATTCATACACGCCACATACTCAGAGACACATCTGACAACTTCCAAGCAAATACACAAAAACACATATGCACGCATGCACGCTGTTGATAAACACCAAAAACAGACTGCATCTTAAATCCAGCTGAACCTCCCACATTCACAAACAAAATGGGCAGCTAGAGGAGCAAAGGTTGCTGCTGCTGAATGCTGTATGCGCGATCCAGCCTCCTCAACTCAGTCTAACAGGTGCTTTTTACATCCGAAGCTCCATGCTGATATGGAACATCAAAGACTAGCATAACCATTACCAGGCAGTTTTCACTCACTGTGGCAATAATAATGTCCATGATACTACAATCCATTTTACTGCGGATGGTAATATAATCACAGTGTTATGAATTACACATTAGGCTGAAACAAAGGGTCCGCAAATGGACCCCATTAGCATGGAGCCGACTAGTGTGAATTAGTATGTGTGCCATTTAAAGAACAAGTCATGCAACGCTGACATAAACAAACAACACAAATCAACATACACACACGCACGCGCACCTCTGCCAATCTGTTCTGTTGATACTTACATAATTGTCTCGAGCGGACCAGCCTGGGTAGAGCTGCATGTGGAGCTGCCGTTCCTTGCGGGCTAACTCATAATACTTAGCTTGCTCTTCCCGAGATAAAGCATGCCACTGTTTCAGTACAAAAGGAGATTAGGGGGAAAAAATAGCATACAGTCAATTACTGGCATGCACTTGCATGTTCCCTGCATAGAGAAGTGTGCTGGTGTTTTGGTAAAAAAGAAAAAAAAAAATCTTTTCAACTTCCAAACGTTTGGTGTTGAAAAAAAGGGGGATAAAAGTGGGAGAAAGAAGAAGGGGGACACATGATGAAGAGATTAACATGCACAAGAGTCAGAGGGAGGGAGAGAAGAGAAGGAAAAAAAACTTTGATTTCATATCAAAACACTGGTTCCAATTTAGCAGCGCTTTTTATTCAAACTATGTCAGCGAGCAATTACCCTATGCAGGCCACAAACTAGGCTTTGCTGTGGCTGGCTGCCTCAACCGCTAGGCCTATTCGTTAAGGCTTTTAACATGGCTCTGTGGTTCCACTCTTTTCCCAATCCTCAAAAGGAACAAATTTTGTCATTTCCAACCGTGCCATTATCCAGGCATATTTTATTAAAGCCAATTTGATTAAATGTCAGTTAGATAGGCAGTCTGTATCTACGCTGCTGGGAGGGAAGTAATTGGCTGGGGCAATCATTATGACAATAATCACAACTAGTTCATAAAAGACTGTATGTTAATAGAGAGAGGAATCTCTATACTTTTTATAACTAATTGGGCCTGGGAAGTCTGTCCATGCAGACGCTTTAGAGTCACAGCTTGAGCTGCGATCTCCTGACGATTTAACTCAGTCACCAAAGTTTAACTACACTGACAAAGAGAACAAGAGATCGGTGCATCAGGGTACATGGACAATTTGACCTACCCTTCGTCCCAGGATCTGATTGATGGCAGCGCTCTCCTTCAGCGTGCACTCGGCGACCACATTTGCACGCATTTCTTTCATGTAGAGCATGAAGGCGTTTAGCGGCTTCTTGATGTGCGGTCTTTTGGGCTCCTGCTCCTTTCTCTGTTCGTGCTGGGGTTTCCTGTAAAGACAATAACAACAACACCACGGGTGGAGGTAAAGACGAGGGGGAAATGAAATAGCAAAAGAAGAGGGAAATTGTGGTGCCGCAATGGCGACAAAAGCAGCAAGGGTCTGGTTGCTGTCAGCGTATGGTGAGGCAGCGTGAGAGGGGTTGCCACGCCATGGGCCCCTGCCTCTTTAATCATGTGCAGTTGCTCAGTCGCAGCCCTTCATGCGGAGAGATTACTTCACCAGTAATGGCAACCAAACCTTCTCGTCCACAGCACATTGGCAATCACTTAAAACCAAATGCTCACACTCGCACACTCAAAGACACTCTGCTCCCACTCCTGACTTACTTTCTAACAACCTTTTTGATAAAGTACAGTCTTGGTGCTGGGATGGCCATGAATAATGGAAATATCAGTGATAACCACTTCAGGGCGCTCACAGCACTTCCCACTGCACACACTGGGGATGCGAATTCAGTTCATCCGAGCACTAATCTAGGACCTGTATCTGTTGCTGGCTAAGTGTGTTGTGATCCCTGAGGCCAAATGAAGCATAGGCCTGTTATCAGTAGAGCACGGGCCCTCGCTGCTTATCTGCTCACATCAAGGGAATGAGAACAAGGCTCTGACAGTGGGTTTGTTCAGCAATGGACTACTGTAGTGGTGGAGTGCACAAATACCTGGAAGTATGTCATCTCAGAAAACTCTGTGAGAGTGTTTGATGAAGGTATTTTGTGTTTGCAGGACTCACATGTGCATGATGTCTGTTTCATGCGGAGGCTCGTGTTTGACCTGTGGGTTGACGATGGCCGGGTGGGGGATCCCTGTGGCGTGGGGACCTGGGGGTCCGGGCACCATGTGGTGTGAGAACCTGCAATAACAGCAGACAGCAGGCTTTAATTAATTAGAGAGGACGGAGAAGGACAGTGGCATGGAAAGGTTCCCTGAATGTCAGGAGGTAGCAGGTGCACACTTGTAACAGCGTACATAAACAAGGAAAGAAATCCATCCACACACATTTATTTGCTTGATGTTAGATGTTAATGACTAAATACTAAAATAAAGACACCTCTTTCCTGTGGTGTTAGAGGGTCACAAAGAGATGTTGCTTCATATTAAAGAAGTATTTCACTGCTGGACGGATGGTCTTTTAATATAGCTGTGCTGTCTGTGCAGTAGAAAGATGCAAATACTTTTTAAATTGGCGCTACATGACCAGAGAAAACAGAAATAAAGGACTGTGGCATTCGCTTTTGCTTTACAACTACCAGAATGCACTGCGTCGCACCAGATCGATAAATGCTTCCACTTGTGGGTGATGTAATGTAAGCTTGGCTGTTTTAACGCAGAAAAAAATACAGCAGCTGGCTGGAGACAAACAATCTCGAATTACAGTGAAAATTAAGTTAAAATATGTTTCTGAAAACAATTTAGGCGAGAAACAGACAGTGCAGTAAGAATATCTTGGTTCATATTTGATCAACACTTCTAAATTTTACCATTTGAGTTTGAAATGCGGACGCACAATCTGTAGTTCGAGTATCAGCCCTAGAGCCAGCAAAAATCTGCTGTATGACGCATTTAGTGTCGTCCGTTGGGTCTGAGCTGAGAGACGAACAGGGAGATCTGGGCACTGGTAAGATGAGAGGAAATTTAGCATAGCTCATTAACACATACTACCCACAGCTATGATACAACGCTGGTATAAAATCTGCAAAGTATCCCTTTAAGAGATCACACTTTATAAAAGCTTGGGTGCCACAGTTTGTTTTTCACTCTATGCCACTGCGTATCCAAAAGCAACTACGGGACTACAAGTTTCCATGAGTTGTGCTTGTGTATGCCTCCACACTGCACCTCAAGAACAATGAAGATCATGCAAAATAAGAGGAACTGACAGAGCAACGTATTGTGTAAATCTGTTCTAATTTGTTTGGGTTTCTTCAAGAAGTGTTTTGAATATCAGTTTCTGCTGGGCATGAGGAAATCTTTAGATATGCTTTTCTTTCCTGGTCACCGTCTCAAACTCTTTAAGACTCCTCTTCTGAAATAATAAATAATAGTCAGCGGGCAGTCAGTGGGTTCATTGTGTCTGTCTCTCCATTATTCCATTTGTTTCAGCGCTCACTTCATCATGCTGTGGTCATGTTTTAGTCAACTGGTTTGTTGGTTTTTAAAAATGTCTGTTATAGAAACAAAGATTCTTGTGGAGCATGAAAATTACTGATCAGCAATGTTCAGTGCTGCAAACACAACGCATCCTCAGTCCCAGGGTACAAACTATGACCAAGAATCCAAGATCAGCACTTGGTTCATCAGGTGGGAAAAGTTCCTAAATTTGGAAAAAGTTGCTAAATCAAAAAATGGGCCAATATACTGCAGGTATTCAGATTCATGCAGGAGGAAAGCAGAAAGAGACTGTCTGAGCTTCAGCTGTCGCCTGATCCCACACCTTACATCTGGCTTCACTCAGTGTATGCCTAAAGCCCCGTCTTTACAAACATCACGCTGACAGAGAAAGAGATACTAGAGGAAGAAGAAAGAGGGTAAAAGATGTTGAGAACAGGGGGAAAAGTACAGGAATGGCAGTGACAAGGATGCAGTCAAGAAAAGAAGAAAGAAAAGCAGTGTAAAAGACACAGAAAAAAAAAGTAATTCGCAAACATAAAGTGACGCCCAGAGAGAGAAGTGCTTCCAGGAACCTTTGATGGGGGTTAAGCAGCCATATGGTTATGCAGGGGCATGCATGCGGTGATGTGTTTGACATGTGCTGGGCACACAGAGGAGCGGTGTGGCTGAAGCCGCAGCAGTAACAGCAGGAACAGCCAGAGGCAGACCTCCCTGTGTAGGCTGCTGCCGCTGCAAGCCAGCATTCCTCCATTCAGCACACAAAGCTAGCACAGCGTCAGTGTGCATCTGATGTGAAGAGACAGGATCGTAATTGCTCCTTGTTTACATGAAATCAACTGTGCATGCTCTTGCTTTTGTCTGTCTGACTCACCATCCCAGCGGTGGCGTGATCTGTCCGACTCCTCCAGGAGACAGGGAGTAGAAGTTGGGCATGTCTGGTCCAGAGTGATGCCTCGGCATTCCTAAATACACAACAATGGTACACAACTGTTACAAAGTATTCAAGGTTCAATTTTCCACTTATAAATCTGCATCCAGTGAATCCAAGTTCCAATCAAAATGTGCCTATAGCAATGAGAATCAAAGGCTGGCAAGCACCAAAAGTTAGAAGGCGTCCAAACTACAACAACATATGTAGTACACATAAAGACTTCATTGTGAGATTAACACGTTTCAGCCTGAGGACTTCACAAGGGTCACTGAAAAACTGATTGCAAAGAACATTTCAATAGAATAAGCAGGAAAGAAAAAAATAGAAATATAAAAGCCAACCGATAGGAGTGGGCGACACGGCCAAAATCTTCTATCATAATACAAGTTATTTTAAATCATGATACAGTAATTATTCTGTAAATTCAATTAAGAAACGGTTTAAAATAACCATACCGTACCTCATCACATCTCAACCTCAACCAACTGCCTCATATGAAACACTTGAGTTACAAACAAAAGACTCCAAACAGTAAAACTAAAACTCTTCTAAAATGGAAGCTTTAAAGGAGCAGTGTGTAGAATTTAGTGGCATCTAGTGATGAGGATTGCAGATTGAAACCAGCTGAAACTTCCCCCGTGTGCTAAACATGAACTCCTGGTTAGAATTTCTACAGTGTTCATTGTTCAGGAGGTTTTTACCAGGTGCCGAATTATCCGCAGAGGTTTCTTTCTCTCCAAAACAAACAGACCAGGTGATTTAAAGGGGTAAAAACACCGAATGATGGAGTTTCACATTCAAAATCAGTTTTTCTCGACACTGTTAAGCTTGTTGCAGGGGTGCTGCTAACTACGGTGTCAGGACGCGAATGGCCCTATCTAGAGCTAGTGTTTGGTTTGTCTGTTCTGTGCAAAATTGCAGTCTACATGGATGAGGGCTCACTCTGTATGTAGATATATGTGGCTCATTCAAAGGTAACAAACACACAATGATTATTATATTCAGGTGATTTTACATTCAGGAAAACATATTTATTATATTATAATTAATTTCTGCCAATATATCCCCCTAAATCCTACACAGCGGACCTCTAAGGTTCCTGAGAACAATAATTTCCAGTGTTATAGGTTTCTGTATTTACAACTTCACCCGTCCTCCATGTCTGCCTACATCATGCTACCTTGTGAGGCAGCTAGACTCACAAGATCACAAAATCATGTGTGAATTCAGCCCTGATCTGCTACATAGCCTGCCCCAACATGCTCCCGTGGCTGGAACATGGTTGCCAAATCTGCACTGGTGGACACATTTCTACCTTTAGACCAAGGTCTATACCGTTATATCAGCAACATCATACACAAACACTACAAAGCACTGTACCAAGAGTAAGCATCAAATGATTTTTAAGTTTGTTTACATGTTCTTTGATCAGACATTTCTGCTTCATGTCATAACTTCGCCAACAGTATACCATAATATCATGGACATTAAGTTACGATTTATTCCCTTAAAATCCATTCCCATCCTGCTTCACTACAAGTCAAGGACGGTGCATGTGTCGGGGCTTGCACACACTTCCTGACCTCACATTATCAACCAGCAAGAAAAGGATAATATTTTCCCTGCTTAGCTCGAGTCCTTCCAGTGTGTTTCAGCATCTTTAAGCTGGTTAATTGAGGCTTCCTCTTTGTGGCAGAGGCTGCAGCTTTCCCTGTAGACACAGGATTGACTTGGACTAACTGCCGGTGGATCTTCAGGACTAAGCTCCTCCATCTCCAGCTCGCCTGCTCCTACTGGGTTTCAAGGTCGAGAGGTCCCTTTTTGTAGGAAAGACTTAACTAAGAATGGGGCTGTAAATTGACTTAAATTTTACAAAACCTGCAACAACTCACGTCTTCTTGTCTTACACCCATTTGTTTTTTATTTTGGGGCAGAGGGATTGAAAATACAACTGAAAGTCTGAAGATATCATTAAATACTGTTCATACACATACAAGTGCAATGTGCCGACACAAGTGCTCAAACACACACACACACACAGACACACAAAGAAAAGAGGGCAAATGCCTCCAGATTAGCACCATCTTCTAATCCCTGCTGGAGCCAGCCTTTTCTCCCTGCCTCTATCTTTTCTCTTCTTCTTTCTCTCTCCAGGCTGTGGTCTGAAGGGGCCTCCCTCCTCGGAGAGGCAGGGCGAGCGGGGGGCTTATATCTCCAAAGCCAATGTTGCAACGCTGGATTCATAGCACGCATAGCACTACCCCCTGCCAACTAATCCACCACCTAACACTCCTGAGGGCCCTCCTGAGGGCAGAAGGAAAGGAGGCAAGGGGGTGAGGCGGTGAGGGAGGCGGAGAGAGCCCCAGCGTGTTAACCTTGTCGCTCACACCCCTAAGGTTCCTAATTACTCACTCCCTTATTCACACGTTCCCGTTGACACCCAAAAAGGCTTCGCATTTCCTCTCAAAACAAGCAACACCAGCATGCTTCTCATTGTAAACTGGAAATAATCTGTATTTAAATTAGTGTTCCTGTGTTATATTTCAAGTTTTTTTAGACAGTATACATGTAAGGTTCCAATGTAAAATATTCAAAGCCCCCCCTCCGCTCGACCTTCCATCCTGCATTGCGGCCCTGTGCATATTAGAGCTCATAATGAGAAAATCCATGATTGTTTTTCATAATTAACGAGCAGATCAAAGTCTGAGCCCACTAAGGAAGGCAGAGCAGCAAATGGTCGATATGAGAGAGAGAGAGGGACAGCAAGAAAGAGAATAAGAGAGATTTTAAGCATCTTCAGCTTAACTCTGCTGGTATACACACATGAATATGCCTAGGGAAATCATTTGCAGCTAATTCTGCAACTGGATCACTTGGACATGGATTTCTGTTGAGCTTCGAGTGCAAAGATCAAATATAGTAAGAAAAAAAAAAGACCTCCGGGGGTCGTCTCTGTTCTTCAGTGTTTGTCAGAAACGTAGTGGATCTCTATGGGCTGGCAAGACCAACATGAAGAGTAAAATGGAGAGCATTACTCCATAAATTGTACTACATCACAACAAATTTCAGAAATGTAATGCATGCATGTGCGCAGTGTATTTACTGCTCAGTTCCATGTCAACACAATTCTATCCTGCTTCCTTTAGAAAAATATTCAACAAAAATGTGTCTGATGCATGATTCCTCTGACATATGTGGAGCACAGTTTCTTTATATGTCTCACTCCCTTCATCTCACTACGCTGTGTACTCTTGTGCTCAGTTCTACATTGTTATTTATAGCCGGTCCCTCAGAACCTCCCAGCCTCATCATCATCTTCATCATCGCCTACATCCTGTCTGATCCCTCTCCTCCTTTTCAACTGGCAGCCGCAGGAGAAGAAAGCCAGCAGAAGAGAAAAGGTGCGGGACAAAACTATGGCGGGGCCCACGTCTTTTTTCGCATTTGTGAGAAGCTGCCAAAGTCTCCAGCTGCGCGGGGCTGAGGAGCTCGTCCAAACTGCTGAGGAGCTCCTCTGCAGCTGTCAGAGCTGTAGCTTGATGTTGTTACTGAGAGGCAGAGAGTGCAGAGGGAGAAGGGCAGCGGAGCTCAGCGCGCCGTCCCACAGGCTGCTTCAAATGAGTTCATGCTTAGAGCTGATAGAAAGGATGACTTTGCTGTGACACGTTTTGGTTTGTGTCTCTATTGATCCCTGACAGTGTTGGCACAAAGGGATGTAAAAAAAAAAACTCAGGTAGAGCTTCAGTTTAATTCAGTTTGAGTGCACTGTTCAGTATTATTGCAAAATTTTGAATAAAATAACACTTAATCACTGAATGTGCACAGCATAAACAAGGGCCGTAGCAAGCCTGTTGAACCCTGCTTCTCTGAGGATAACGTGTGAAAGACTTTTGAAATCAGTTCAAATAAAATGTAACAGTGCATACTGACAAAATATGATTCTGAAAATGTCTAAATTGAAACCCTGCCTGGTAGCAATATGCAATGCAGCCCATTACTACTTTTTATGCCAACAAACAGGGTCTCTTTCTTTTTTTTGACTGCTGCCAATCAAACTATGTTGTTACTGTTCTGATCACTGACTCTAAATATTAATTGGAAGTTGTAAAAGCTATCTGAGCATTAAAAATGCATGTTTTGTTGGAATTATTAGTGAAGATGTGTCGATCCAGATGTGGATCATACCGCCACAGATCCTAATCTTATTAAGCTGGTCAGGTGTCGTCCATTACGTGACCTGTTACATCAAATACAGATTCTTCTTTGATGTTACTGTAAAATTCAGTGTTTCTACTATGAGTTGGCGGCCTGGTTTGACTTAATGAATAAAAGTTTTTAGTCCCACAATAATCCCAGGCCTCACGTTTACACGGATAGGTATACAGATTTCGCATTTGGGAAGACGACAGCGCTGGTGTCAGATCTGTGTCTGTATCAGCTGGTGTTGTCAGGATACTGGAGTTTCTAACTTCGATAAAATGCCATGGAAAATACTGATATTTGATACAATTTTCAATATCATGGAGAAAAAAAAGACATTGAGGCTATGCAAAATAACATTTTAATTATAAGATTGATGTAACAAGTGAAAAAGAATAACTGTACTAAACATTAACAACAATAGAGAGCAAGAAAGTTTGAAATCGTTTTAAATATTCAGAATCAATATGTATCCTGAAGTTGATATTTTTTAAAAACACTAGTGTTGGCATGTATGAAGTCTTTGGGGAGAAAAAGTTGGATCCTATCATCTTTTTCTTATTAAAGTAGTTCAAATGAGAAACGGAAAGAAAGGAGTTTGTGTGTTTTTTGAAAATTTTGCCACTACTTTGAATTTGTAAAGCAAAAGAGGACAAGAACATCGAGAATATTTGGTAACATGGATCATTCACTATGTTCTATCACCCTGCAGCTATATGGTTGTTGTACAGGCAGTGAGTGTCGTGTCGTGTCGTGTTCAGATCTGCTTGCTCCGTATTTACCTTGTTTGTTGTTGACGTCCTGGGGGTGAAGACCAGAATGGGATCCTGGGGCGAAGTGCTCGTCACTGTACGTGATCAGCGGGGTGAGTGGGTGGACTGCATGGGACGGCTGCACCACGGGGACTTTGTTGGACTGTGGAGAAAAAAACGAGAAGATTTAAAAACAATATAAAAGGGGGATGACATTATACATGAGCTTCAGCTGCATTACTTCATGCGCTGTATGGCCCTGTTCCCTGCCTCATGATCCGAGGGACCTGTACGGCACATATAGTGCGGGTGGTCTGCCTCCTTGTCGATGTGGCTGAAGCTTAATAATATGGTCATAAAAAAAAGTAACTACAGAACATTTCCTCCAATTCCTTCTCTTTCAGTACCCTGAGCCCAGCACCTCAAAACTTTGTTTAGCCTAGGTCAGCAGGACCGAAAACCCTATTCCCTGAAGGAAGGGGGAAAAACAAGTCAAAGAGGTGCATGAGCATGTTTGAGACAGCAAAAGAGAGAAACAGAGCTGGAGCGAATAGGAGCAAGCGAGAGATAGAGCAAAGAGAGGGGAGAGAAAAGAGAGATTCGCAGGGTAGAGTTAGAGCAGAGGTCTTAGGCGGGAGATCAAAGGCAGTCATTAGCTGGTGAATAAGGGGAGTTCATTACAGAGCAAGAGCCGGGGGAAGGAGAGATGAGGGATGGAGGAGGAGGAGAAGGGGGTTGGCTATGGAGAGAGAGAGAGCGCTAGTGAGACAGATGTCTGCAGCGGTACTTAATGCAGGGGTAATCACGTCAACAGTGGCCTGACCACAGGCCCCCCATCCCCGGCTGAGTCACAGAGACCTGCCTCCTGACAACTAAAATAGACCGAGCAAGGCCCAAAAATCCCCGGCCCCAACCCCCAGCCAATAGCGCTTACATGCTTCAGCAGCAATGAACACATGGCAATGCTTAGGCATGCTAAATCTACTATTCACAATCTGAGCCCAGAGCAGAGTTGGAGTCAAAATATCACCTCCACAGGATATATGGCTAATCGGAGAGACGTCAGTTCACTGTTGGGTGAGACACGTCTTCCACCAAAACAGCTCCCACAAGCTTCGAATCAAAGAGTTTTGTGAAATTGTAATCAGATGCTCTCACAGGAACAGTCACCTGATTAGTAATGTTGTTGGAGATACTCATCTAAATTTAGTATGAGCATAAATTTCTGAGGAGACGATATAATCGAGGGACCGTCCTTTATTAGCGCTCACTTTGTTGTCCTAGCGAGGTGTCTGCCAAGGTGACATTCCTGCAGTGCTAAGTGGTGATTGGTGCGCACACACACACACACACCCACACACACACACACATACACAACACTCCTTAGACACAGGAGTGGCTGGAATGTCTGCGTTTCCCTCGAACCTCTCGCAGACTGGCACCGGTCTCAACTTAAGACCCCCCTCTCCCTCTCCCCACCTTCTGGGAACGTCCAAACCGGGAACACAAGGGGCAGTATGTGTGCTGTATGTGTTGAAAAAAAAAAAAATCTCTTCAGCCACATGACGCATCATCTGCATCAGATTCCTTATCGAGATTGGAATCTCATCTCCCAGGGCCAATTTCAATCCCAGTTCTTCTCTTGATACGAGCCTCATAAGTCATTTTCTACTAAAGTCCACATTGTACCATTTGAGATGGCAACACACTGCCCACAAACAAGTCAAATCCTGCCTGGATACTAATTCAGCCCTGATGTGGAGGCTTTTCACATTAGCCCAGGTGAGTGTGGTTCTTTGACCCCAGTCAAGAAGAGTCAAAGGTGACGGGATAATCTGTGAGAGTGGGAGTGTCAGACCTCATCCTACAGAGGAAAGGTCTTATTAGTAAGGGCTGCTAACCCTAAAGCAGGGCTAACCAGGACTGGGGTGGCTGGGACATGCCTACACCAGAGGCTAAATGATGGCATTCTCGCCCATATTATTTTACGCCTCTTCACTCCCGTTTGTTATCCTGTGGGAATGAGATAAGAACCTGAGGGATTATCATTTTAGCTGGAAGTCTTCTGCAACTTGTAGCACAGAGAAAAGACAGAGAAAGTCAGCGGAAACCAAAAAGTTACTTGTTCACACACATAAACTACGATACTGCAAAAAAAAAAAAGGCGACAGACTCCTGAGCACCTAGGAAAGCTAGAGGCTTCTGCCATGGAGGAGAAGCCCTCTTTTGTGCTTTTCCCAGTTACAGCTGTCAAATCCCATTTTTCTCAACTTCTTAATAAACTGCCTCCATTGTGGCAAAAATCCACCAGAGAAAAACCTGCAGGCCTCTGTGACCAATACACAATTTATGGCTATTTGGGTTCACATTTACATAAACTGCATACCGTAACTTAGCATGGTTTACTCTGGGAAGAAAAAGAGAGCGAAAAGGCTTCTTGCATCTTCACATCTCTCTTTGATGGGGAAAACATTATCAGGCTTAAGTAAAATTCTCACGTTTTGACGGTTAAGTTACGGTCCTTACGTGCCAGGAGCTGTCATGGAGACACCATTTTAATTCCTCCAGGTGGAGACTTGTTGGCTTGCTGCGCCCACTTTGCAGCTTTTGGCAAGTTTACACACAGAAAGCACGACACCCTTTACCAATTTCCTGGAGGAAGTAGTTGGAGACACTCAAGTGACCACGAGTGAGGGTCACGACACGTTGCTGCAGTCATCCCCCATCCTGATTCTGAAAGCCCTCAGCAGCAGTAGCAGCGGCAGCGGCAGCAGTGTTGCGATGGAGGGCGGCCATATTGGAGGTCCCTTTTATTGTATAGGAGAAATAATAGGCTTAGGATCTTTCTATTCATATTTTTCAGGGAGAGCGAAAGAGGAGAGGCGGCGAGGATTGAAAAGAAAACGTTCCATTTGGAATTTCATATCCAGGCTTGGCCGGCCCTTCTAAAGAACCCCTCAGATGTGGTTTTAAGAGAAATTCATTGTGCGGAACTGGAGCTGGCAGGAAGCCCTCCATGGAGGAGACACTCCAGTGCGTTTCAGCACGGGGAGCCAGTGACTTGGCGTGCTGTCTGAAATTGGGGGTGGGGAAGGGAAATGGGACGTTTCGTTTTTGTTTCTTTTTTGTTTTGTTTTTTTTTTTTCTGAGGGAGGATTTTTCTGACGGCACGCCGCTGTCTGTGAGCTTGTATTCTGTCAGATTCCACCAGCATCCTGCCATGGTTTCTGAGCACGAGCGTGTGTGTTTATATGTGTGTCTATGTGGTATATGCAATAACTATCCCTGTAATATTGCCTTTTTAGCAACTCTCTCCCTCTCTCCCCTCACAGCACGGCTTTTGTACTCCACTCAATTATACCACTTCTGCAGAGTGGAGTGGAAAAAAGGGAAAGCGGGAATTTTATAATAATCACTTCCCACTTCTGTAATTTATATGCAATGAGGACTCTTCGCGCCTGCAGCTACAATCAAGTGTGTAGAAACCATGTGAGGTGTTTCACAAACAGCTGGGGAGACGGCAGCTCAAGTGGTGGCTATGGATTCCCATGCTGCTAAATCTTTTCACTGAGATCCCCTTCTCACCCCAAAAACCCAACCTCACCTACTCACGGGATTTTCTGCAGTGTAGAGAAAAAGGATGCACCAAAAAAAAAAAAAAAAAGTATAATAATGAGGCCAAGTATATTAACAGGAGAGAAAAAAGATGAGGCAAGAAATTATTCTGTGATTGCAACCAGTATTATCAAGAGTTTAGTGTACATTTTAAATAAAATGTTGATTGCTATCACCTGAGAGAATCACTGAAAATAACCATGAATCACTGGCGGGGAGCACACGCCCACCTCGGACTATTTAAATACAGTCTTTGGCTACTGTTTCCACTCACAATGTGATCATAAAGAAGACAAGATTACAGATGGAAAGCCTCTGTAAATGCCGAAAGTTGAAGGATGAAACGAGGGTGTGCCCGGTACAGAAATCCTACAGAGTCACCGTCAGACCAGGTGTTCACTCTCAGGTGTGTTTGTGTGCAAGTCGTCCGACCTTTAACCAACAAAGTGAGCAAACATTCTCCCATAGTGGCTTTACAGCGCAGAAAAGAAAAGGGACTGTACCTCCCTCCTCCCTCCCCTCTTTACCAAAACCAGTGGAGACCAACCTGAGGAAGCTTAAATAAATAACCAATTACCATTCGCAGAGCGGGTTGAACCCCACCAGCTTCAAGTGGAGTGCTAAAAATGGAATGTTTTATTGGCAGGATGGCCCCTCGGCCAGGGGGCTTAATGTAACGAAACCCAATTAATGGAGAAGAAAGCCGGGCCGCCAGCAAGCGAAGGAGCGCCACGCGCCCGGGGTAATGAGACGAACAAGCGAAGCCAACCACAGGGACAGGAGTGGAGGAGGCTACAAATAACAGGAAAAGCCTACCCTGGAGAGACATTTACATCTGTGAAGCCCCCCTCAATCTCTCCTTCTCCCCCCTCCTTTCATTTCAATCATAAATCCTGCGTGCTTTTCAGAGTCCAAAAGTTGAAGAGAAGCGGTGACACTGTAGGCCGATGCCAGTAAAATGGGAAAAACACAAATGTATAAACAGGACATCACAAACTTAAAGCAGATTGGTGTTTGGTAAATAACTTAGATAACAGAAATATATGTACCACATATGCAGTAGCTAAGTTGCAGCACAAATTTATCGTGCAAGGAAACGTCACGCTGTCCTCTAAATGCCACCGTTACACCCACAGCAAGCCACACGTACACACTCCACATTAACCACACATGACCGACACATGCCACTGTATTAAAATGGACACGGAAAAGGCACATAGACATGCTGTAAAATACAGTCATGGTACATGGTGACGGGATCAGAGACTGCAATAACCACGCGTTTAATGAATTTAACACATACATGCTACATATGAACACAAAGGAGCTATTAACAGCTGACTGTCTTCTTCCCCACCACCACCCAGCACAAGTGAATAGGACGAGGTGGATTACCCATCATCCTTCAGTTGGCATGAAGAGCGTGTGCTCCAAGCAAACCAATCACGCTAGCTCTCATACTGACATTCTGAACGTGCAAAGGAGATAATTTGTGTGAAATATGCCTGCCCCAGATGAAAAGACTTTATCCGCTTTTTAAAGTGTTCAACTCTTAATTTCTATATGTCGCGGAGCTATAAAAAAAACTGAGGGAAGAGCAACAGAACATTAGAAATGATACAGTTGCTATTTTTCTTCCCTGTTAAGCCACAGTGAGTTAAGCAGAAACAGTGAAGTACTGTGATAACAGCCAGTCTGTTTTTAAAGAGTTCAGGCTTTAAAAAGGTCACGCAAGAGGTCACGGAGGTTTGAAGTAGAAGCTGCAGTATGTGGCTGGGCTGGAGCTCAGTAACACTGAGTGTTGAATCGTGCCACAGATAGTGTCGTTGTTTTACAACATAACTTACTGTAGTCCTAATTATCGTTTTAATGCAAACTGCAACTAAAATAATTGTTTTCTATATTTCTATATTTTTGTAATTGTCTGCAAATCCCATGATAAGACCAAATAAACAGTAACATGTTAGTTCACCTCTCAGTACCTCAATAACAGTGGTGGGACTATCATTTTGAAAGTCACAAGTAAGTCTCTAGTCCTTACACTTGAATTCCAAGTCAACTCCCAAGTCAAGACAGACAGGTCCCAAGTAATATCTGACGTCCTATACTTGAGTTTCGGGTCCTAAACAAGTCATAATGTGCTCTTCACCAAACGTAATGCCGTTTTAACAGAAGAGTTGCTATACGTTAAATTAACGTAAGATCCCGAGTACTTTAAAAAATTTGTATTCATTCATTAAAAGAAGATTGTTGGAATTTGTTGTGTCTCTCCACACGTTTTGTGTACTGCAAACATTTTTTACCACCGTGTAGTTTTTGTGCACAAACATGATTATTTTTGGTATTATTTTTTGCATCCAGCACTCAGTAATGTAACGTTATGTTAGTTCTTCACTGTTCTCTCCTGCAACTCGACTGGATGCTGTCAGATGGGTCCAAACAAAGTGGATCATCTGGGGAATTAGGTGTTGAGTCACTGGGAATGAATAGGGTTAACACTGGTTGATTTAAGAAATGAAGGGAAATAAGTAGATTAATGAGGCTCTTTTTAAATATCACTTTTTAATCCTTGAGCTTCAGGGAAGTTATCAAGTATTTTAAAGTCAAAAGACTCAAGTCCATGTGAAGTCACCATCATTGCTGTTAGAGTCCATGTCGAGTTAGAAGTCCTGTTTGATTGTGTCAAGTCTAAAGTCATCAAATTTGTTACTTGAGTCTGAATCAAGCCCAAGTCATGTGACACGAGTCCACACCTCTGCTCAATACTACAAAAGTCTGGTTGTTGCTCTCAGGCCTAAGCCCATTCATTCCTACTGAAGATGTCAATCTTAAAAAAAGGTCATGCATTAATACTTTTACTTTTAAAAGAAGCTAATTGTAGTTCAACAGGAGTAAACAGTGCTGGAGACAATTTTTTGGTATATTTTCTGCCACACATTAATCATGAGTATTTACAGGCAGCAGGACGATGTATGTTGGACTTAATCAAAATAAACTGCAGTGCCCATGTTCATTGAAAATGAAGTGACTTGGTGCAACAGTTTGGTTTGCTACTAGTTTGTAGGAGTGTGCATCACAAGTTTCATCACAATACCTGTATTATATCGAGACTTTGGACAACAATATATATTTGCTTAAGTCTGCCATGACACAAATACAATTCAGTTACACTCGATTCAATTCAGGGGCCTAAATATCCTCATTATCTTTTTCTCATCTGCTTGCTGTAGTCATGAGGCACAAGGCCTCTAGCACTGTTTGAATATTTAGGAAGGAAGTGTGCTTAAACAGGGAGTTTCTAAAGTAAAGGCAAATCTTAAATATAATGATATGTATCAAGGGTTTCACTTTGCATCTAGTGATACCGAATCACCTGATCATTGAATCGATATATCAGTCGAGATCGATGTATTGCTACACCCTTACTGGTTTGGCATTTTGAGTTTCACGTTTGGTCTGTCCATGTGTTTTTAAATAGTTATTTTTTTAAATTGATAAGTGCCACAGATAAGTCAGGCTTTGGCTAAACAGAAAATAGTTGTTAGTGAGATGAACTAATTGTAGGTTTTTAACTTTTCATGGGATTTGTTGACCAGAGGAAAAAAATATAAAATATAATTGTCCTTTAAGTGTTTTAAAAATTAGACTATTTTCATATGCAATTCTGCATTCTTATTTATATTGTTAAATAACTCTATTTAGGAAGAATTTATTAGCTATATTAGCACACTCTAATGTGGTATGTACTGAGCATATAATGACAGGTTTCATGTTTCTTTGCCACATTAAGAACTGCCGTCATTTTCACACCATCCAAGCACTGTGTGGAAGTTGATCAGCTCCAAGTGGTGGTCGCCTCCTCCACTGTTGTATTTGCAGAGTGTGTGTGTGTGTGTGGGTGTGTGTGTGGGTGTGTGTGTGGTGGAGAAGTAGTGGGGGTTGGGCCGCTGCTCTGGCAGAGCCCTGGGCGAACTGCAGGATGTTCACCTTGCGGCGGGGCACAGGGCTCATTATCACCGCAGGACCTGGTCACATCAAAGGACCGAGGAAAGGGCAAACATTCTGCTGAAGTGCCACTGTCAGCAGGCCTGCGAGCGCACACGCAAACACATACACAAAAGGCAGACCGCACACACACTCGAGCACCCACCAGGCATCACCCCCACAAAGAACATGGCTGCTCTCTGCAGCTCCATCACTTGCCTTGGATCTTTTGAGACATGCTAAGCAAAAATCCCAACAACACCTCAGATAGCACAGAACTGGGCCATTTCTCAGCACCGGAAGCAGAAATGAGACATAAACACAGCTACCTGGTGTATCTGGACACTGTCAGTGTGTCTAACGGTATTAAAATCTGAGTCATAAAGCCTTTAGCTGCGTCATTTACCTGATCAGCTGTGTGTTTCAAACCAAGGGAAATGTTAATCTTGGGGCCCTGTGTTTGAACTCAGCCGTTAAAAGCTGACCACAAGCAGAAAATGTTTGGAGCACGCTTTATTTTTCTTCCTGAATCAATCGTCATCCCTCTCCAGCAACTATTTATAGCAACCCTGCTGCTGCATTAACACACTGCATGATTTATCATTAGAAGCCAGCTCTGGTCTGCTGAGTAGCTACATTCATGCCAGGCAGCACGGTGGTGCCAACATCCACATTCAACAACAACACACGAGAGGCCCTGAGAGATGTACACAAATAAAATCGCAGCACAAGCTAACTTTGTGTGGCAAGCGCGCTAAAACCTTAGCCTCTGCACAATACCAGAGACGGAGAGAAAGAGGGAGAGAAAATGCAGTGCAGAATGGGGGAAAAGTGCTGATGAGTTGCCTTATGCAGGAGCTTCATAGATCCGTCGAACAAGAGCGGATTTGCCTGCTACACCTAGATAGTGTTTCCCCCCCTCAGCTTTCGCCCAGGTATTCTGGGCATGAATGGCTGTCAGTTTGGATTTGGGAGCTCAGCGTTGAGGGGGAAAATAGAGTCTGGTGGGGGTCTTTGTGTGTCTCTACCTGTGGAGACGAGAGCTAGAGACAGTACTCTTCTCAATAAGCTCCAGCTAGCTCCGATGCAACATTGCACATTACATCTACGGAAAGGAAGGGGTAAATATTAGCATTGCAGGCTAGCTGGGAAAAGCTGGACGAAGGCAGACAGCAGCGGGCTGTAGAGGCGCTGCCGTGTTTTTGCGGGGAAGGTTTTCAATGGCACACACTAGGAAAATGTGGATAGGGAGGTGATTTGAATGAGAGCTGCTTCTGCCTGAGCTGTAGAGAGTATTGACCTAGTTTTCCTTCTGTATTTCACTCAGACAGATGCACACCCACCGACACAACGTGTAAGAATAGAAAGAATAAAAATATTGATGGGCTGGTGAGCCTGTGCCATTGACGACTTAATGTTACAAAAATAAAATCCATAAAAAAAAAAGGAATTAATTTTGTAAACAGAGAAGAAATCTTGTGATAGGGTTAACTGTGGGTTACGTAATGCAGGAAAAATTGCAGGTCACAAGACGCCCCGTTGCCTCAGGTGTCATGACACCTGTGTCCTGGCCTTGATCTGAACTTTTGACCCCATAGTCACATGATCACCATGTTTTTTCACCTCAGTGAGCCACAGAGCTTGAAGCTATATTACCTCTAAAAATTATTTTTACATAATTCGACAAACAAGCAGACAATGCTGTGTTTTTCTTTATGTTATAAAGTATTTGCCCATTTTGGTCCTGGTTGTAATGAGGTAAGGTTAATGCCACAGTGCTAAGAAGCCTTCATGGTTGTGGATCACACTGCAAACCTTTCGGCTCATTCACATTATAGACCATACAACAATACCAGCAGCCCACTGTTTGGGTGTGATTCCACGTTTTAAGGGATTAACTGGTAAAGACTACCAACAACTGCCTTTCAGCCTGGAATTAGTCATTAATCAAACCACACATTTTAGGGTTTCTTTCCAGCCAGGCGCACACGCCCCTGTAAAGATCTGAATGAGAAGCACAAAGCTATTCAAATCTGATCCCCTCCGAACAAATGGCTTTTCTCCATCCCCACAGAAGCAGGGAACACTTCAAGAACCTCTCCAAGGATCTGAACGGTCACATGAAGACTCCGCCCCATCAATTAGCTCTGTGGCAGGGTTTTTGTGGGCTTTAATACAAACAAAACAATGACCATGTACAACATGGCAACGGACAACGTCTGCTTATCCCTTGATACCTCTAAAGAAATGGTAATAGTGAATTTCTGGAGCACAAAAGGGGCTCCTTAGGCTCAGGGCATATGGTTACAGCAACATTACAGGGCACACTCATGCACCTGATGCCACAAATCTGAATGACAAGCCATACAATGAACACACCGGGGTTGTATTTCAGCTGGATTTATTCATAGTGGATTGCTCATATGTCTTAACATAATTTCAATCATATATTAAGAAAGCAATGTCAAATTTAATGAGCTTTAACATATGCTGTCACATTTTCGTGTAACTTGAACAAAAATTCTTCTTTGGGTGTCAATTCAGTGGAGCTGAAACAATTAGCTGATAAACTGAAAGCTTTTTGGCAACTACTTAAATAATCACTTTGTCATATTTCAAGTAAAAATGTCAAACATTCAAATGTGAGTATGAAATGTCTTTCTTTATATATGACCGTGAACTGAATTTCTTTGAGGGTTTTTTTGTTGGTCAGATGAAATAAGCAATGCAAATAAGCCACATTTTATATTTTAGACTGAAAATTCCAGCAAATGTCAAAATGACACTTGTCCAAACATCTAACTCGTATAAATACACATTAGAAACCACAAAAAAAAAAGGCTGCAGTATGTGACTACTATGGATGTATAACTCTAATGTCAATACCAGTAACCTGAAACCTTAATGAATGAAGGCAAGACATAGTAAAATGTAGGATATTTTGTTTTATGTAGTTAAAGTTCTGAGCTATTCAGGTAACTGCTAGGTGTTTCAACATGTGGATGATCAAACAAACTGTCTTTTCTTTACTGTGTGACCTTACAACAAGTTAATGTTCAGTTCTGTTATAGGTGTGTGTGATTATGTTTATACATCTTTACAATCACAGGAAGCATTATTTATAGAGTACGGCTTGAAGTATCAATATCTAGCATAGCAGTGGTAGGCTAGAGTAATCCAAAAGTTGCAATCCCAGAGACTATGCCTTCACCATAGACTGTAAAACTAATGGACGTAGCCACCATGACGTCACCCATTGGTTTGTGGACTGAATTTTGAAGCCTTGAGTTGGGCATTTCAGCCGTCGTCATCTTCAAATTTTTAAGTCAGAAGTGACCATATCTGAATGAGAAGGTGGAGCTGAGGAGGAGCGAGGGGTGGATCTGACTCATAGACTGTGGTGACACCTTGCAGACAACCTGTTATTAAAAGCGGGCACGCCCTTAAAACGCATAACTTAAAGCATTGATAAAAATGTAAAACAGGTGAGTTATATAAAATCATCCCCATACAGTTGTCATGAATGTTAAAATTAGCTATAGAGACCAAAACTGTTTTTTGTACAAGGCTGTAAACATGTTTATTTCTGCTGTAATGTGCATTTTAATATAGGGCTCTACAGAGATTGACTCAATCTTGGAGCCAGCCTCAAGTGGCCATTAGAGGAACTGCAGTTTTTAGCACTTCCATGCCGGCTTCATTTATCAGCTCCAGAAATTGTTGCTTGGTTTTCACCCTTTCATAAGGTGGACCCACATTAAACAGGCAAGGTAGCCACTGTTGAACTTTTCAAATAAAAGTCAAGCACACCTCTTCTCTATATCACTGCTTCAGCATGTAAGGAGTGTCAGTGTGTGCAATGAGAGAAATGCAAATGAAGGTTTGTGGTGTGGGGGCGCGGTGGGCACTTCCATTTCCCCCATCTTTCATCTCAAAAGATAGATACAGTGGGGGTGGATTGATTTGATGTTTTGATGCATTGTTTGATGACGGGCAGCTCAAAGTGGAGGATGCCTCTGTGATGTCTCTCCATTGGAGGACATGAAAAGCGTCACCTGGCCCCTGAGCCGAGGGGTTATGGCTGCTAGTGGATTTAAGGGCTCCTGCTGAGCTGGACGGTGGCTCCATTGATGCCACATAATCCATTCAGCGTGACCTTTATATTTTTAGAGTCAGCTCCACTTCCCTGTCAGCCTGCCTTGTTAAAACTATCGCAGACATCAAGGTCCTGATCAACTACGTTCTATTATAACAGGACGGTATATCTAATTTATTCATTGTGTACATCCCACGAGGAAAATAAGTGCCTTCAATCACCAACCGAGCAGTTGGATGATCAAAAGAAACATGGAGCACAAGGCGAGCTCATCAGATGAACAAACACATTCTTGCTAGATATCTTTGTGGGTTTCATCATCCTGCATCAAGTGACTGCTGACGAAAAAAACAAAGCCTTGTTCTCATCCCTGTGACATCAGCTCTTACAGAGAGAGCGCAGGGGAGGAATCAAAGCCTAGGCAATCATATATTTCCAATTAAACACCAATAATGTGAATCTCTAATTTTTCCTCTGCCCTCCATCCAACCTCCAATTAATTGTTTCTAAAACCCCAAATGAAAATATCATAGGCTTAAAAAAAGTCATACAAATAAATAATCTCATAACGTACGCTAGGTGGTATTAGTCATGAGCATCAAACTCCTACCACGTTCTAGATTTGCCTAAACTAGGAGCAAACATAATTGGGATAAATCTCCTCAGTAAGCCACATAAAAAAAGCAGAAGGGTGTAAATTGTTACACTGCTGCGTGTTAAGACACTGAAACAGTTGCACAGATCAGACGAACTGCAGCAGCAGGGAAAGAGCAGCATTCAGCTCTGCTGTTTTCCTCTGTGACTTGGGGCCACTGAGTTTTTCTCCAGCCATAGTAAATTGGGCGCCTGGGGCAGGAGCCTTGGCCAAGCTTGCATTTCGGAGCCGACTGTGGAGGGCATGAGGGATAGAGATATGGCACTGGAGGGGGGACAGGACGGTGGATGGTGGGGGAGGACTGGAAGCGCAGTGGAGGTGACATTACGCACGTTTTAACACAAAAGAGACCTGGCTCGTTAGCACACTAACTAGGAAGCTCCATGGCAATCAGTGCTCGTCATTCTTTCTGTTCTCTCTATCCACCTCGTCATAAATATGGCTACATCTGCAAGTGTAATCACTCCATTGTACTCTGATTTTCTGCTCTGCTGGACAGCAGCATGGCAGCCTGCTTTTCAGCACCTCTCCCTCTTCCCTCGATCCCCTCCTTTCCCTCAAGTGCCCTCGCCTGTTCCTGGCTACTCCTTTGCTGGTGAGGCCGGTGTGTCTCGCAGATTACAGAGCTCCGGTCGCTCAGGTAACAAGAGTCACTAATCTGGCTGGGGTTGAATTACACATAATTGCCTCGGCACCATGATTGATTTCAGCCCTGGAAAGGAAAAGACGACGGCTCCCCCCCCAAAAACACCCCCCACCTCCCTCCCTGCCTCTCTCCAGCGCTCACGAGCGGCAGCCAAGACTCTCCATCTAGTAGGAGGCAGGAGGCTTTGAAGAGATCAAAGCCAAGGCCGGGAGCAGTTGCGCGCCCTGGGAATACGGGAGAGAGGCTTTCTGCTCCTCAGCCCTATTTTCTAGCGTCATGTCGGATTGCAGCTGTATTGCATTTCGCCAGTTTTCTTAATGCTCTTGGTTTTGACTTTGACATCAGTGATCCCCCCTCGGTTTCTTCAAAAACAAGGGGGGAGGAGAAAAAAAAAAGAAAGTGACTGAGGAAGAAAGAGAGAGAGAGAGAGAGAGAGAGAGAGAGAAAGGGGGAAGAGAAGGAAGGAAAGAAAAGAGAGGGGGGTAAAGAGATCTACAGACTGATTTTTATTTTCACAACTCCATAATTGGCCAGTTCAAAGCGGAGGAGGGGAGAATGTAGCATTTGTTTTCAATTCTGCAGCCGATATGAAAGGAGCGACAAACTTTTATGGGTTTCCCAAAAATTAAAGACAGGCTTTTTTTTCACAGTCAAAGAACAGCGTGTTTTTTATGGCCGAGACCACACAAAATGAACTGATAGCAAAGCCCTCCTCTTTGTCCTCCCACAGAAAGCTCAACAGTGTAGTGTAGCTCTTACACTCATGCATGTGTGTTTGAGCGTGCGTGCGCGAGTCTCAATCAGGCACCCGTTTAATGTAGTTGGAAATTGTTAGACAGGGAGAAAGTGGTGCGATGTTTAGCGCAAAAACACAAAAGGAGACACGAAGAAAGCTACATCCATCCATTCATTTAACAGCTCTGCTAATAAAGCCTGGTGGCGAGAAGGCACCCTTTGTACTGTAACTATGCAGGCCCTATACCAACCTCCTACACTGGGGACCATTAATATTTCAGCGCTGTCAGATACACATTGCATGTGAGCCTCTTTAGCACTCACACCCACAGCAGAAAGAAATAATGAGCTTCTGAAAAATATGAAACAGCAAAGAGAAAGGAGGGAGGGAAAGAGCGCGCCAGAGACTGACCAACTTCATACAAAACAGAGCAGCTATTGATCACAGCTCTATTTCTTAGCTGGACAAAGTGAGGGCTGTTTGAGCTTCTCTGAAGTCTGGACACAGCCGGCAGGATTTGCACCCATGTTTCACTCCTGTGGTCCTATTGTTCCCCTTGCTGCAGTTTACTAGCTGGAACACTGCTCGCCTCTATATAGACCTACAAGCTGTCAGGACGAAGTCAATAAAGCTATTCATGTTTTGACTTATTACATGACTGCATCGGTGAGGTGCTGAGATCAGCTTTGAAGGACTGCTGTCAAGCTTCAGTCATGGATTAAAGACTGACCTCGGTCAATGAAGCAAACAATCACTGTAAAACTATTTTTGAAGCCAACAAAATGTCTTTGCCAAGAGTAAGACTGAGTATTGGAATTCGATACTTTAAAAAGGTACCGACCAAAATAACCAAGTACCGAGTAGTATCGAAACTTCTTCAGTCAAATGGCACCTGCATTTGATCCTTTTTGCACCCTGATCTAGAAAAAAAACAACTCTTTATATGGTATTTCTCCCAGCCAATCACCAAAAGCGTTCTTTGATTTAATCTGATTTGCCCACTACTGCAGCGGCTACAACCCGTACAGTCTGTGATGTGGTGAAGTCGAGTGCCGTGTGTTTGATGGAGTTGGCAGTTCAGCGTGCTGAGATGCCAACAAAACATTCAAAAGTATGGGAACACGCCTGTGGCATATTACGCAACTGAATGCCTCCATTCACATGATGGGTACTGAATAATGCAGAAAAAAATGTATCAGATGAAGTACTCTGTTGGTACTGGTATCATGTTAAGGGTACTGGGATTGTAATTTTTTAAACGATATCCAGCCCCGGCCAAGAGACAACCACTTCCCACACTGTCCCATTAACTAAGCACAGTCATAACATCACCAACAGTTGCGTCAGATGCACAACAAATTGACAAAAACACTCTCACACACGCACACACCGCCCTTTAGTCTCCATTTCTGATCCGCCCTTACAGGAAGTCCACACCCAGGCCATTCAAACAGAATTGGGCATAAGGGACAACCTTGGCGAGGCCCTCCACTGACCCCTGGAGATCAGCGGCAGGCTGCTGGTGAAGAGTGAAGTCCCCTGAGCAGGTGTTGTGGGCTTGAGTGGCGGCCCGTCCGGGAAAGCCTGACTGGCTGGCTCCAGGCAGCACTGCTTGATTGGTTAAGCTTCATCCAATTCAGAGGGAGGACGGGGAGCGAAGAAAAGTGTCATCATCTATGAGTGCTTCGCTCTGAGCAGTAACACATGCCCAAAATAAACATCAACCGGGGTTAAGTGTGTGCCTGCATGTCACGCTCACAACCATGACACTCCCAATTGCTTTTCTCACACACACAAACAGCAACACACATTTCACCATTTAATGATTTTGAGTTCTGCCTTTCATCTGTGTCACTCATTTTTAAAATGGAAACAAACAGAAAGAAGTCAGAGGTTTCTGATAAAATCGACTTCCTGTTTTTTTTTTTGTTTTTTTTGTTTTGAGGTTTTTTTGTTGTTGTTTTCTGATGCAATTGATTACCTTAAAATTGCCTTAATGTATTAGAATAACAGATAATACTTCAGGAACACAAATAAAAAACATTTTATGCCTTTCATTTTTTGTTTAAAGGTCTAGTGTGTCGGATTTAGTGGCATCTAGCGGTGAGGTTGCAGAGCTGAAACTTCTCCTGTGTGCCAAGTGTGTAGGAGAATTTTATAAATTTTTGATAAAGGTAAAATGTGTCACAACGTGCAGACCCCAGAAAAAAAAAAAAAAACACGTCATCGTCATTTTTATTTATTTATTTATGTTTTAGTAAAATTCTCCAAAAATTTCCATTCCCACTAAAACTGTGACTCATGTCGCAGTCGCAATCTGATGGGTTTTATTATATACTGTGCAGCCCTAGAACTACAGTGGCCAACGCAAAGATCCAAAACCACGAACAGCCCTATCTAGTGTTTGGTTTGTCTGCTCTGGGCTACAGTAGAAGAACATGGCGAACGCTCCATATATTGATATAAACAGCTCGTTCTAAGGTAACAGAAACACAGCCATTCTTATTTTCAAGTGATTATAAACAAATGAAAACATAGTTATGAATATAATATACCATTTTTGCCAGTATATGCAAATTCTTCACACAGCTTTGTTTTTTTTTTTTTTAACTAAAGTTAATCAGCGTAGCCTCACGCAAGAAAAAAAAAAAAAAAAAAAAATCAACCACAAACTTAACCCTCAATCATACTACTTTTGGTTCCCATCTTACACAACAATGCATATCTCTCGGCCCTGGTGGAGAATCACTCTGCTGAGCTCCATTTAACCAGATGAAACACACTGATAAGGTGATTGCAACCACATGGCGTCATTAGCAGCGTGCATATGGAGTAAATGTGTCAACCAGCATCACCATACAGCGGAGGACGAGAAGGAACCTTGGCGTTAATGGTGCTGTTTATAAAACACTGCGACCCAGCGGCACTACAAAGAGTCTGAGATGCCAAGTGTTTCTTCTGTGTGAGGTCCCTGCTGCTGTCCTTCATGTGTACACACACATTTTGCCCTTTGTTAGAGCTGCTCAGCAGATGACATCGACGTCAGCGTGACTCTTTGATATGTACTGATTTGGTATATGCAGCATTAAATAAGGCAATTATACTTTTGGCATTTGACAGCTACTGTATATCCTTAATTTATTTTTGGACTTAAGTATACATAAAGACAGTACCGTTCAAGACTACTTATAGAAAATGAGCCGACAGTGGGATGATCATATGGAGTCCAGCTACTTAAAGGCAAAATGCTGCTTTCAGCTCTGGTAAACTTCACACAGCATATCCACCCTATAGTGAGACTTAAAAAAAACTACACAAGGTGCCATAAGCTGCCATCTAGAACATTATGTGTGGACATGGAAGGCTGCTGGTAAATGTAGTGTT
Source organism: Cephalopholis sonnerati (assembly GCA_019142605.1). Taxonomy (NCBI): domain Eukaryota; kingdom Metazoa; phylum Chordata; class Actinopteri; order Perciformes; family Serranidae; genus Cephalopholis; species Cephalopholis sonnerati. Next base: position 28,981,486 of record JAGQAX010000003.1, on the reverse strand, counting down.
CTCTTTAACAGGGATCTTCCACGGTAGTGCTGGGGGCATGAGCTCAGGACACACATGGCACTGAGGGACACCAGAGCGGTCCTACCAAATCCCGTTAGGTAAGCCTGGGTTAGTGATTCCACGCTGCGAGACACTGGCTAGCAGATCCGTCACGTTCCCACTACATCAAAGGAAAGTACAGCGCTGCACCCCCTCCACACCCCCTCTTTCTCGCCATGAGGATCTGCAATTGAGGGTCCAAAGGGAAAAAAGAGTGCACGGGCAAAAGGAGAGGGAGCTCTCTTAACTCCCCCCACCACCACCACAGCAGAAAAACTCACTTAAAAAAAAAAAAAAAATCAGCGATTCAATCCGCTCTTCTCCTCAAGCTGTTGCTCAAGACCATGAGACTGTTCCAACACAGCTGGAGATCACCAACACATCTTCACAGTCAGGTGAAAAACCTCTCTCTCTCTGCACTATCAACATTTCAGAACCAGGAGCATGCAGTTGTGTCTTTATCTTGTCAACCATGCATTTATGAGTTTATTCAAATGTCTTTGGTAGCATGTCATGAGCTCAAAGGATGTAGTGTTTCTTTAAACTCGTACAGGAGCATGCAGAGCAGTTTTTTGTCCGTTTTAACGAAGGGGGGATGTTAGTGCAACAACGGCAACATAATCTGGGAATAGATTTCAGGTCATTTAAAAATATGTACTGTCCATCACGTGCATGTTGATCTTTATTTAGAAGCTGTCATTTTCAAATCCTCAGTTGAGTCTGGGAGGCTGCAGGACACCTTATTTGAACGATAAGACGAAAACACCTCAAAGCAGTGAACTTCTCGTCTTCCACATATCAAACCTGGAGTGATGACATCCTAAATGCTTTGAAGATTTATACTTGGCAGCCATTATCATCAGTGTCATTGTGGGATGTTATGATAATTCTGACCAAAATCGTAAAGGCATGTTTTATTTGGCAATTTAAAGACACGGAGGCCAGAGAGAAAACAACCCTTCTCTATCTTCATACCCTTTGCTATTTTTACACAGCAAAAGTTAGAACAACAGAATCATTAAATGTAGACAAGTCTCTTCGTATTATCTGAGGCATCTGAGAGAGAGAGAGAGAAACACTAACCCTGATCGAGACAACAGGCAAAATAATGAGTGAACCTCTGTCTACTTGAATAACCTGATTATTGTTGACTTTTTTTGCAGTAACTTAAACATAACTTGAATAAGCAAACCGGTTTCATTAATAAGACTAAAAAACAAAAATTAACACAGCTAGATTTATTCTGGAGGAATTTCTTTTTTTTAAATAAATATCTAGGATCGGATTGTATCAAGGTGTTATGCTATACTGGGATAATTCGACATCCCAAAGGTAGGATTTTTCAATACATTAAAAACACAGATGCTCCTCTATCTATTAAACTGATTCGTATATGCTGTATTGCGGCACTGTAGTGCACAGCACACACCACCAGAGGTCAGTCTTTCCTGGTGGAACAGGTAGCTGAGCTGAGAAAGACAGCGACTGTGAGTGGTGGGATAACGTTACAGGAGAAGTAAAAAAAATATTTATCTCTGCCCCTGTTTGGAAGCATTGTAACAAATAACTTTATCTTGAGATGACTTAATTCAAACAGAGAAGCAGTTTATTATCCACATGATTTAATTCAGCACATCATCTCCGTTCAGCTCACTGATGTGCCGCTATCCGCCATAGCAACAAGTGTCATCAGAACCTCCAGCAAGGAGGGCGCTTATTTCCAATCTATTTATTACTCTATGGGCTGCAAGTATTTAAACCCAGCGAGATTTGTGAAGTGTAGCCGACTTCTACAGATAAGCAGAAGGCCATCAGTGAAATTTATACCCATTAGCACAGTCGGACTCCGTGCTGTCTGAATACAGGCTCTGTCCTGTCATCAGTCAAAATGCTCGGACCAACCAAGCTGAGGTGTTAGATATATGACTACTACATTTAAAATACACCCACCTATTTCCCGATTTCACCTAATTTCTCAGAATATTCTATTTTTATGTGCGTATGCATGTAGACAAGACAATTACATAAAGCCACTCAGGCACGAGTGCCAAGCAGCATGTCAATAAACAGAGTGCCCCTTTTTGCTCCTTCAAGAGAAAGAGTCACCTCCAAACTCACTTCACTTTTTTGCTGAGGATACCCTGCAGATACCGCATCCTAAAACAGCTATAGGTTTATGTAAACAGTCGTATTCATAACAAGCCACTGACTCTTTGATGTGGTCAACATGTATATGCAACTGGACGCCATTAGGCATCTTGACACCAAAATCTCAGCTCTTGTGGTGGAGGCGACCTATCAAGCTAGGAGTCCTAAAATCTGCTGACAATCAGCTACTCCCAACAGCTCCATCATGACTGGACGGCATGTGCAGGAATGTCATGGTCAATGGAAATCAATCTAAACTACTGGGATTGGGGGGCGGCGGTGGGGCTGGGGATGGAAGAGAATGAAAGGGAGAATGTGCCTTTGATCTCAGTGAAAACCGATCCCAGGCCTGCAGATACTGTGGCTGCGGTGGCCGGCAGCAGAGGCAGCAAGCTGACATCAGTGAGAAAGCCAGAGGACTCATGTTCCGTGATCCTTCCACCAAGCCTTGGCTCTTTTTATTGGATAAGTGAGAGAAACGTATATAAAATGACTACCGTTTTATTGAAGACAGGGTGAGGGGGAAAATTGGGTGAAAAAAAAAAAAAAAAAGCAGCCATGGTAAATGAAATGAAAGCAGGGCTTTAAAAGTTTTGGCAGCGAGTATGCTGCCTAACTGCCTGGCCTAATTCATCTGCAGTGAGGGGTAATTTCCTCTCATACAGTCAGCTGGTCTCCATACATGCCCTCTACGAGTATTTCAGGGCGTACGATGGAATAATCGATAAAATTGACCAGAAAACAAGCCATAAAAAGAGAATTTGGAAAGCATCATACCCTACACTTCAGAAACCGCTCTATTTGTAAACTGAAGAGGGCAAATCATGCGGTAATCACGTTTTCTCTACAATGTCACATACTTTCACCCTCTGCAACTTTGGCAGAGGGGAAGCAATGCAATTTTAACATCATCCCGTGATAGAGTTGCGTGTGAATGAAGTTCCTTTACACACAGCATGTGGCATCTGCCCCCGACAATCACATCTGCCTCTGAAAGACGATTCTTATAATAACGCAGAGCTCACATTTCACAACTTTACCCTGATGAAACTAACGTGTATGCCCTGCAAAAGCACAAACAACCCAGGGCTTGCGTGAGTGTTGCCTGCATGGAGGCACCAAACCATAGCCAGACCGAGGCCGGTTGTCTCCCCCAAGTGCGATACAGAGACGTGGACAAAACAGGATTAGAGTGGACAGCTGCTGGTGTGCCCTGCATTTTATGTCTGTCTTGAGAGGAGAAATTTGCAAACGGGACAGACACAGGAAGCCGCCAGCGAGAGACCTGCAGCTGGCCTGAAATTAATACCATTACTGGGACAATATCTGCAGCGGCACACGCCACCCCTGGACGGTACTATAAACTCCTCTGCAGGGCAGCCTCGGAGACGTTATGTTGCCTTTAGGCCTCCTCAGTCATGCTGGGCTAATTAGAGGGCTTACTTGGGTCATGTAGACATGCATCACTTAAGATTTTAACAAGATGAGAAATACTGTATATCTCATGTTAATCTTCCGGAAAGTACGGCAGGCATTCGGTTTCAAAGGGTCACGTTTGATATGGGTATCAAGATCCTACACAGCAGCACAAACATAATCAACATCGGAAGTGTATTTTTTTGTTTTATTCCTGTCATATTAGGGCGGTAGTTTGTAAGTCAAGAAATGTGATCTTACCTGAAAGGCTGTCATTTATTAATCAGCTCTTTTCATTCATTTTAATCTCCAATTCATAATTTCAGGTCAACGCTGTTGGTCAATAACTTAAGGATTTATGAGTTTTACAGGGACGGTTTTCTCTTTAAAACTTGATATTTCACCAAACTAAACGTGTTGGTCAAAGCTACTGATCAGTTAACATTAAATGTTTATGTGATGATAAATTACGCTGCATGAATTGTGACTCACAAGTTTCTAAATATGCAATTTTTAACTAAAAAAGAGGCCATGAAAACACTCCTGTATTGCATATTAATATTGTTTTGACCTCATGTGAGGCTGCAACTAAGAACTATGTTCTTAGTCTTATCTGATTCTTTTTTTTACCAACTGTCTGGTCTCTGATGTTTTCAAAAATTAACAACAAGGACATAACAAGTTACCATAGTTATCTCAAAATTACCTAAATTGCCTAACAAACAGTCCAAACCAAAAAGTATTTAATTTACAGTGACTGGAAATAGTGCATCATAAGGAAATGATCGTGTTTAAGAGGCTCGAAAACAGCAAATGTTTTCAATTTCTACTCAATAAGTCACTAATGAAATCAACTACAACAATTAAAGCCAGAGATAGGTGCGCATTTGGAGTTTTTTTATCCTTTCATAAGGTGCTGATCTAATTATGTATTGCAATACTTTTTAAGTATATTGATGGAATTACAATTTTTTGCTTCATCAATATAGAAAACGATTGATCATAAGTAAGATGTTTGAAAAGTGAGACAGTGCAGCAAAGTCTGTGGGAGGGTACATCAACAGGTGGCCTTCCTTCTTCTTTCTTAGTCTACATTACCAGAATTTGTGACATTACTGTGACAGAGATCAAACAACTTTTGTGACCTCACTTCAATTTGTGTTTTAAACTGTGATATCCGTAACCACAGACGTGCATATTGAGAACATGTGCATTTGTGCCCCAGACAGAAACATTAAAGTAGCAGAGGACTCTCATTTGACTAAATTAAAGACATGTCCACCATAAATTGATTCAGAATAGGCACAAATTGGTGTATAAAACTTCACCAAAATGTGTGAAATTAAGTGTTTGTTGCTCAAAATTTCTTTGAGGACAACACCCACAGCCTCCTTTCATATGTGCCTCCCCCTAATTCTGCAGCACAACTTACGCCATTGTTCAAAGCCGCCTAAACTTCAGTTTAACCTGAGCAGGTGCAACATGAGGGTAAACCTCTGCAGGTCTATCATCATCCTCCATGTTTGTTTTTGCTTTCGATCCCACAAGCGTGTGTTTTGAGCAAACCAGCACTTTCAGCATCACTTTACCAACTTCTAACAGCATGAAAAAAACACAAACCCTGCCCTTAGCCCAACAAAAATATAGCACATACACTGACAACATAACATTGATTTAAGAGTCATTTTTCTTACCCCTTATCAAAATCATCAGCGGTTTGTTTTCTGACTATACATCCATGCAACGCAAAACTTAGAGGCTCATACCTCTGTGCTCTTGTGACTCTCAATTAGCTTCACTTAAATGTGATGCTGAGGTGTTCAGCTGTGTAGCTCATTTTTGTTTTTGTTTGCCTCACGCAAAAAGTGTTACTGACATGTTTATTCTCAGGTTCTCAGGCTCAAGTTCGTTTTAACAACAGCAGCATTTCATATCATATTTAATGAGTTACGCTGATAAAAACTGCGCTGGTACTGACCGTTCTGGGCATGGGCGGCGAGAGGGAGCCATTGTTCATGTAGGAGTCGTTGTTCATGTTGTTCATCATGATGTAGCCTGGGTAGCCCGAGTACGGATGGCCTTTACTGTACAGGTCCTGGAGTTTTCCTACATTTAAAAATAAAAAAGGATAAAAAGTGACAATTAATTGTGTGTTTGCAAAAGGCTCATGAGGTATTTTTTTATTTATCAACTTTAAAAGTCTTTGGATTTCTCACAACACTAGAGCTTTAACCACATAAACAAATCTAACAGATGACAAATTCTAATTGCGCTTCAGTCAATAAATTTTGGCAAGTAATGACAACAAAGCAGGGCACAAAGTTCGCCTGCCTGTTTGGATGCTGTAATGATATCACTGTCGATCGCTTTAACCCGTGCCCCAGTTCGCCTCGGCCTTTTGTTTGTGCCCTTTCTTCCCGTCTTGGAGAGGAGGGTCGTATTATACAGAGGAACAATGGAGCCCCTCTGTGCCAATTAGCACCAATTAGAAGAACATACAGACTGTGTCAAAACAGGAGACGCCCCAACTGTTCCTCTATGCCTTTGACCTGAGAAGGGGGGGGGGGCTTTATACAAGAGGCCTCAATGCAGCGCCACTCGCCACTCAACTGCATGCTGCGCAATAAGGCCGGGGGGTTGGGAGTGTTTGTGATACACAGCCCTGATGGCAACATGGATCTTGTTGTGAAGAAAGCCGGTGTTTGGTTTGAGGGGATCCTATTCAGGAGTGAAAGGGGAACAAAGAGGAGGCACACTCTTCCTCAAAGCCCTAATGATGACCTGCCGCAGAGGGGTCAGACTACAATACCCAAGGAGCAAAGAGCCCCGAGCGGCAGCAACATGTTGCATGCGACAGTGCAGCTGGAGAGATGATGTATGAGGGGAAATAGTTTATTGGGGTGACTGCGTATTAGGACAAACAATAGATAGAAATGTTATACTGAATCATCTTCAGTTAAAGTTGTGCCACATGTGCCATGATGATCATCCAGGAAATTAAAGCATGAAATGTGCATCTCAAGTATTCTTTGTTTCTGCAGGCACCCTCATCTATGAGGTAGGTAACAGGTAGCTGTGTCCATGAAGGTGTAACGTGTCCAGACTAGACCTGGATCAGAGATAATCTGTCTGAGAGCAGCAGAAAACAGGGGCTCTGATAAGAAGAGGTCCAACAGTGCAAGAGTGTGACTGATCACTTCTGTGTGTGGAAAACGAGGTGGCACTTTTTCACACTGGCCCATTAAAACTTCTCAAGCTGCAGTGAATTATTCTGAAAATCTGGGGCTTTATTGCAGCTAAATGGCACGCTGGCTGTCCTATAAAGCATGCTGATTTAACGAGCTCTTGCTTAAGGCGGTGTCACTTACCATCATCCGGATGGTCTCTGTGTTTTTCATGATATGAATCTTGCGGTATTTGGGACTGTCTAGCTGCCTGTAAAAAAAACAGGAAGAAAAAAGATTTTAAAAATTAAAACGATGGTGATTCAATTAAGAGGGCCTTCAAACACAGTGACACACACCAACATGCTGATACGGTCAGACACCCACAAACACTGCTGGGACAAACGCCGTCCCTTTTGCTTGTCACCAAAGCAGAACAAGCTTGCACACACGTACACACACACACACACACACACACACACACTACTGTCTATAGAGAGGTGATGGAGCAGCCTGCATCAAAGCTTCAAAAGAACCACTTAATTAAGCTTCATGTCCTTAAGGAGCTTACAAATTAACTTGTTTTCAATACCATACGTCCACTCTCAATTTCATCTCTCAGTTTAAGGCTTCCTCTAAATTCAAATAAATGGAGAGTATTTGTGTTACAAATTAAAAGCCTCTGTGCAAAGTGAAATAAAATCATCCCACAAAAAAAGAGAAAACGGTAGAGACATATTTTGCTTTACAAAAAAAAAAAAAAACCTGCTTCTCGCACATCTATTTCCTCTTTATTTCCGAATCAGAATTGGTAAGAGGACCTCTTTTTGGAGTTCAGACCCCTCAGGATGGCTTCAAGCTGAGCGAGGGAACTTCACTGGATTCCTAATTAACATTCAGCCTCTGTCTCGTGCGTCTCTAGGACATTCGCTGGTGAATGTGTACAGTCTGGTGCAGGATGTGGCGAAAATTTCATTAACACTGCGGTTAATGACAAAAACAGACGAGTAACTTTGTGATGAGGAAGCTGCAGCCTGCATCCTGAGGTCGGTGCACGCCGTAGACGGATGCAGAGAAAATAAATACAAATTTTAATTGTGATGTTTCGTGACTGCTCCGTGTCTTTATGTGTGCTAATAAAATGCCATCTTGCAAGTGTGGAATATAAAGCGTGAGAGTAATAATTTTAGAAACATTAAAAATTCATCATTCATAATTCTTCCATCGAGATTCTATATGCATTTACATACACTATAAATTTATTCGGATTTGCCTCTTAATGCCTCCTTTTAGTCTGATCAGTGAGGATGGGCAAAAACAAATGCAGCTGTAAATGTGTTTCATATTTTTCTCAACCTCAAAGCATGCAAAAATAATTTTTGGGCACTATTAAACAAACAATAATGAAATATGAGACAGGCATTAGAAACAGACACACATCCTGCTTGTAAAATATTTTAACATCATCCTTTTGATTCAGTTGTATTTTAAAAGTTGCGATCTGTGAATTAAATTAATCATCCTGTTTATCAATAGGTTTTAAACCACGTGTGCTGAGCAGATTCACATCCTGGTGTTTACAGCTGCTGAAGGTTACAGTGAACCCCTGCAAACACTGCTATTAGCCTACTTATCAGAAGCAGCACAAGGCCCCAATTCTTACATCTTATAATATCTTCCTCATTTATTTTCCCCACATTTTAATATAAATAAATGAACTCAAGATGCCACAGACAAGTTTGATTGTGCATTTAGGCCTGTAATGTTTCCAAAAAGAAGATTATTGGGTGCTTAATATGTAGAGGAGGTGTCTAAGGGGGGGAGGCTGGTACACCTGAGTGTGCAGACTGCAGTGGAAGCACTAAATATATTAAATTTTAAAATCTAAAATGGGAATACAAAGTGCAGCAGAGGCTGTAAATGCATTTAAAGTCAGATTGTGCACTGATTTTGATCAGAGGTAAATCTTTATGATAAAAAATGCTTTATAAAACTGAGGGAAATTAATTTCAGGCCTATATTTGCTCTTTTTTAAGCTGCAGTTGTTAATAAAAATAAGAGCAACAAGCCAAATGGAAACCAGGTGTTTTCATGATTAAAGGATAAAAGAACTTTGTTTACAGGTTTGATGCAGGCTGTGATGGAGTTGAGAGTTGATACCCACCTTCCTCTCTTCCTCATCATTCACCACATCAGTCAACACACAACATTACTCACATCGTGGCTGTTGCTGTTGGGGCTGCTCTCTGACTCGTTGACCAGAGATGACTTGATGTCTGCCAGGTCTCCCTCTTCCTCCGAGTGGCTGAGCTCGGCGAAGATCTGCTCCTTATGCGGGTCTCCTTCGTCTTTGAACGGGATCATCTCGTCTGTGGCGCACAGCTCCGGGTCTCCGCCGCCGCCGCCTGATAACTGTGGCATTTTTTTAATTTGGTTTTTTTGAACTCTTGTTTCTTTCACGGAAGACAACACACACACGCCAGCACTGTCCGAAACTAACAGGAGGGGGAAAACTCCCACTAAAAATCCCCCCCGAAACCGAGTGAGTAAACGTCCCCCCTTCTTTAAAATACCGGAGCGTCGACCGTGAGTCAGTCGGAGAGGAAGCGGCGTGCAAACACGCTGCCGGTGTGTTTTTACTGAAGCAACAGGAGGAGTGTGTCTGCTGTCGGCGTCCCTTTTTCACCACGAGTGTTTAAACTAAAAAAGGACTTAAACTCAGAGCCGAAAACTTGACATGTAAAGGCTCACAATGAGAGTCCGGTGCACGCCTCAATGTCATGAGGAAAAAATAAAAAAAAAAGGAAGACAAACCACGAGTTAAAATCTCATCACTAGTTTTTCAGTCAACACACACACTCACACACACACGCAACCGACGACGGGTATGGTCCAGTAAAAAATGACTTTAAAAAAGTGCATTTATAAAAGTGAGAAATATTATTTCCTCGGTGGTCCAGTGAAAGAAGAAGCTCCTTGAAAGTGAGGGGTAAAAAAAAAACTAACAAAACCAAAACACCGTCAGGAGGAGGAAAGGTAACTGATGGATGTGCAACACAGTTTTAACACTCAGACAAAACAAGCGACGCTGCTTTCATGCTTGAGAATACATCCTCAGCGCAGGAGGGACAAAAGCAAAAGTCATAAAACAATCAGAAAAAGAGGGTAGAGAGGAGGAAAAAAAACACACGCCGTGGACCGACTTCCCACTGCTCCCCGCACTGCTTCCACAGTGTAATGTAACCAGTGTGTGTATGTGTGTGTTGGTAATGTAGCCGTGCTCCCTCCTCCTCCTCCTCCTCTTTCTCTCTCTTCAGTCATTGGGAGGAAGGAGAGATGAAAGGGAAGCCGAGGCTCTGATTGACACCGCACCGATTGACACTCCTCCTGAGAGAGAGATTTATACACAGCTCACAACAAATGGGCAGACAGGAGGGGAAGAAGAAGAAGAAGAGGAGGAAGAGGAGGAAGCGGCTGAGGCTGACACGCGCGCAATGTGTGTGTGTGATGCGTTAAAACAATCATGATAAATAAAAATGATAATTGAGATGGAGGAAAACAAGACCTTGTTGGTGAAATTTGATCCAGACGCAAGAATTGGCAATAGTGTTATTTTCTGTAGAAATATATTCTCACAGTAAGAGAAGAAAACAAAAAATTACAGCATGTTTCATGCGTGAAAAGCAACTATATATTTCTATACACTGTCACCAACATATACACTCATTATTTATTTATTTATTTGTGTATTTATTCAGCAACATTTGGCAAAAGAGGTCTGTTTTTTATTTATTTTATCATCCCTTTAAATTGCTTTTGTACTGGCAATATTAAGAGCATGTTATCTAACAATATATGAAAATATTACATTTATATTATTCATAAAAATAATGTATTTTGCTACAGCAGCCGAGATGAGAAAATGTGATGTAGTGCTTTAATGAAATAACTAAGCCAGGGGTCCCAAACTTTTGCATAGCGACCCCTGAATATATAAAGTGTCTGACACCCTGTTTCTTTATTATGACACTTTATATTCATTCAGTGTTAGTACACACACACACACACACACACACACACACAGAGACACATAAATAAAAGCTAGTTTAGGGACTGCTGTTTTCCAGTTGCTGGTGAAAAATACACACACACACACACACACACGCGCGCAGACACACAAAATAAATAAACTGTAATTAATTAATTAAGGATTAAAAAAAGAGGCAACGTACATATGAGAAAAATAATTAAAAGAAAAGAGAAACTTGTGTATTTGAGGCTCAAATATTTCATGAGAAAATATAAGAAAAAGAAAAAGGAAATAAACAAAAAAAAAAAAGAGCAGCAGAAGTGGCGTGCTTTCTGTGTGTGTCTGAGCAGGGAGAGATTGCGTGAGAATCAAAGTTGGGATGGGGAGGCAGATCTTTATAAAGCGCGGAGGTGGGGTTAGCGGGGCGGAGCCGCGGCTGCCTTTGATCTTGCGGCGGCTGGCTCTTTCATCCCCAACTCCCCCCGCCCGGTTTCCCCCACCACCGCCACCCTCCTCCGCCACCCCCACCCTCCTCCCTCCTCCTCCTCGCTCTCCCTCGCCTTTGTATGACTAAATTTGGTCCGAGTGTGGAGCCGGGCCAACATTTCCACGTGTGCGTTCATCCCAGCTGAGAGACAGAGAGAGGGAGAGGAACAGAGAGGCAGAGAGAAGGGGTTCTCTTCCGGGTAAGGAGACAGCGAGAGAAAAAAAAAAAAAGAGAGATCAAAGGCTTTTGGGTTTTGGAAGCAGAGTGTGGATTCAAAGGAGACTGGCTGCATTCCAGAGTATAGCGGAAAGCGCGCGCTCCCACACGCGCCCACACTCACACCAACAAGAGCACGCACGCGGGATACGGGCACCGACACGCGCGTAAATACAGCACTGAAAAAGAGAGAGTTAATTAGAAAGATTTCACACAGGCAGACCCGAACAACCAAACCTTTCATAAAAAAACCCTTTAACATTATGTTTCTTGTTTCCAGCCAAAAAATTAGAAGAAGAAAAAAAATGTGATACAAGGTATAAACTCTGGCTGTTTCCCTTCCTACTCTGCTCAAAGTGTCGGTTCTACTTCATTACACTACTTCTTTAATTTAATTATCCGCCACTTTTTTTGGCACCATCTGAAATGATGCTACCTTCATCCACCACCGCCCTAAAACCACGCTAGGAACAACCTCACCGCCTTGAAATATATTTTTATTCCGCGTCTTTTGCGGCATTCACCTTGGATATGGTTTTAATCATAAAATTGGGAGAAAAGGGGGAAATTTAGGGGGAAAAAACGATTTTTGGTAGGCCTGTTAAGATACTAAAAAGAGACAGTGCAGGCCTGCAGGGCCTGAGGTAAGAGGTGAGGAGATCCAAAGTGTGAAAAATGAAACAGATTAAATAAACCACAGGACTAAATGATTCATGTTTGGGTTTTGGCTTTGGTTATTGGCATTGTAAGATATAAAATCCAACATATAAGACTTTGTGAGGAATATCAACCTTAATCCTAATGTTCTGTTCAGGGTCTTTTGAGACCCCGGGCCCTCTGAACAGCTCCAAATACACACTTGACATTGTTTCGGCACCTTGATACTTAATGACGTTTACTAGTTTTATTAGAAGTGACTTTAAATGTGATTTTAAATGGCAGAAAATGGCCATTTTGTTTGGGGTCAGTTGTAGAGCATGTTCAAATGCAATGGATCATCATACTTTCCATGCAGCACTATCCCTCCCAATTCCCAAATGAGTCTATCTGAGTTTCTGTAACTGAATTTGCTATTTAGACCTCTCAAACATAAGTAATGTCACTATTTAAGATAAAATACTTAATTTTTTTGTCTGTGAATAGCTTTTGGCACTGATAGAATTCATGTTTCTCAATAACCCATTGGCCATTATATTTAAAACATGCTTTTATTTATTTTGTTTTATTTATTTTTTTATTTAATTTAATTTAGTTTTATTTTATTTTTATGTACTTATTTATTTATTTATTTTTGTGTAATGCTTTACGATCTTCTCTGTCTGTTCAGCCTAATTTATGCCAAATGTAAAAATGAATATTTTTAAGAATAGCTTGATTTTTCAGAATTAGTGAATATTTTTACACACACAGCACAGGGTTGCCACACATTTTCATGGACAAAATTTCAAAACAAGGACCCATAATAAGATTTCCATGACCTTCCACAATGTAAAACACGAACATTGCTCAGTCTCAAAAACGCAGTACAATTTAAAAGTAGTATTGGGGCAAAGGTATTCAGACTTTGGGATTTATGATCCTACACTTTCAAAACATTATTTTCTCTTATTCAAACATATCAGATTCAAACTCTGTTCAAACATACTTCCAGCTAGCTGGTTTACGTGGAGGGAGAAGTACGTGGGGAGAAAGAGAAGAAACGTATGTGATGGTAAACAAACCACTGTCACGCTTCGGTGCATATTAGAGCTCTATTACGTCAACACCTCCAGAAAATTAATTCACCTTTATGTTACATTACATTAAAGGTTATACTATAAAAAATTAATATAATTACACGTAACAAAATTTAAGGATTTTTCCAAAAATTGTGAAATTCCATGACTTTTCCAGGTTTTTCATGACCGTGTAAACACTGACAGTCGTGGCAGACAATGAGGACATCCTAAGAAATATGAATAAAGCATGGAAACAGAGTTAATTTTTTAAAGAAGCAGATCAGGTAGAAGGGATCGCACACACCCAGACAACCATAAAAGTCAGCTGAATGACAACATCAAAGGTACAAACATCAGATACATAGGAAGAAAATTACAACCTATAGCATATTATTGCAAATGTTACGTAATGCAGTTTTCTAGGATGCATAGTTCACAAAGAGGACAGACAATTAGGGTATCGATTTAATTGGGTTTCCTGCATGCATTTTTTAAAATAACCTAAAAGTTTACTAGGTTTTTATATTCTGGTCTTGCAATGAGAAGTACAGTTTGTGGAAGTCTTGGGTGAGTGAGAGATTCATTATTTAATGCCCTCTGCTGCATGATGAGAGACCGCTGCCGAGAAGTGAGGAGAGGTCATTTGTTCACCAGGACACTGATGTACATATTTTACTGAGCAATATAGATTTTTCTCACCATCTTTTTCATCCACTTAATGAATATTTTTGTGCAGCAGTCGAATAAGTACATCAGTGATAACCCAGCATAGATAAAGATGAGGCTCTGTTTGCTGTGTAACAATTCTAGTTTAGCGGCTTGATGACAAGGCGACCAACGACAGCCTCTCTAATGAAGACGCTGTCAGGACCAACTTACACACTATATCTTGACATCAAAATACATTATATTCTCTGGCGAGGCTCGGTGTATCGCAGCCCTGGTTGTTAAAATAACCAGGAAAGTTGAAGTGGAGAGAAAAGAGAGGGAGAAGGAAGGAGCGGAGGGGGAAAAAAAAAACAGAGCTACATTAGCATTTCTCTCCTAATGAGTTCATAAGAGTGACCCCTCTGGATCTCACATGAAAAGAAAGATTTCCTGCTGAGCTGTGACCTGAATTCAGTTGTCTCTCACTTTAGATACTACATTTTGCATGTTATATAAGGAAGGAATATATCAATACACACAGCATAATTTATCATCAGCGGATTCTGATTCCTTATCTCCCTCCTTAAAAAACCAGTAGTCAATCTGAAGACGGAAATAAATATATTAACGGTCTACACATCGGGGTGAGACACAAAGTGTTGATGAACATAATGCATATGCAGCATATTTTGTTTCATATGGTGTTTTTTTGCCTCTTATAAAGTTGGGAGAGCATATCAGTTTAGCAGACAATATGAATTGTGTCAAACAAAATGCTCTTTGTTGGTACAACATTCAGTCAAGGTCCTCTTTAGATCTATTATTGTCTCAGCTTTTATCTGTTCTATTTTCATTGCAATGCACAATACTTCAAACAGAAATTAGCCTAATTATCTCCCGTTCGCGCTTTGTGCTGTGTATGTGTGTGTGTGTTTCTGTGTCTGCATGTGTGAGCGATCCGCCTGCTCAGTGTGATGATTTGTCAATATCAGTTACTAAATTCACCTGCCAGGTGAGTTCAGTGGTGAAACCCCTGCTCTGCTGTCTATTCCACCTGCTAGTCATTCATAACAACTTCCTTGATGTAGAAATTATAGCCCTTGCGCTCGCAGCCATCTCCAAGAAAACGACAGGAAACAAACATCAAATTATGATGAAAAGAGCTTGCAATTAAAGCAGGGAAAAGACACCATTTATCAAACGTGCAAATCAAAAACGGGGGAGGTCCGAGGTGAGTGATTATTTGTGCTGCTCTTTGATTGGTGGGGGATGAGTCATCCTCTTGAAGGGGAGGAAAGTGTCTTGGGGGTAAGGTGAGGAAGAGAGGGGCAGACGTGTGATCTGTTGATTTATAGCACCGCTGTCAGGAGGTTGTCTCAGACAAACTGTCATTAAAATGAAATTATCTCCTTGATGGAAAAGGAGGGGAATTTGTCAGGATATGTATATATTTTGGATGTGTTCAATTTGGAAAGGAGAGGCTGGAGTTTACAGAAAGAAGCCATTAAATGGCGATGCAAGAAATATAAAAGAAGAAAAGGAGTCTGCAGCTCTGCGATGCTGCACAGTGCTGCTTCGAGGTAAATGCTAACACCAGCATGCTAAAATGTTCACAGCTAATGTGCTGACATTTACCAAGTATGTTTACCATATTCAACACCTTAGTTTAGTGTGTTAGCATGCTAACATTTGCTAATTAAACACAAAACACAGTTGATGGGAATGTCATTAGATTTAGTATTCATTCATAAACCAAAGTGTTGGAAAAATTGATGTTTTGACCTCATGGTGGCGCTAAATAAAAAGTCACGGGGAAACCAAAGTCAGAGGATAACAAAGGTTATTAGGATTCGTCATCGTCTGTATAAAATATTGTGCTAATCCATGTGGTAATGTTGAGATATTTTAAGTAAAAACTTGCATCTGCTGGTGGAGCTAGTGTAAAAGTAAGGGAATCACCAATGTCGATGGGATTCACCCCCTGAGGATCATGAATATCTTACAAACTTCATGGCCAGGGTTGGAAATGACCTTTTTTACTATCAGTAAATGTTTTTTTCCGTTGCCACTATGAAAATTTGTGGATGGTACCAATGGAACCATTCTGTACCGTCTCCCATTTTTGGTCACCCTTCTGTTGGGGTACCTAGCACAGAGATCTGGTACTAAAAAGTGGACCTGTGAACACTGCAGTCTGTTGATTGGTCAATAGCGGATGGTCACTCTGCTCAGGGCTGACTTGTGGCTGGTTTTGTCACCACTGTTCATAACATGGCAAGTTTTACATTAGTAAACTATAACTATAAAATGAAAGGATGTTTTTATATTTGTCTATATTGTAATCCTCACGTGGAGAAAAAAAACATCATGGAATGGCGTTCCTGTGGGCTTTGTGAGCATTTGCTGTGGAAACACTAGGGTCTAGGTACCATGTCTGAAGGGTTACTTTTGGTTCCAAAGGTACCATACCAAAAGTGTTTGGTGAAAACGAGGCTCTTGATACAGCCTCTACAGTCTACATAGTTAATCTGTCTGTTGATGGTGATTGGGTAGAATTCAGTGAATCACAACTCTCTGTCAAAAGTGTTGTATTTATTTAGCAGTTAGGTGTTTTTCTGCAGTGCCTTTTCCCTGACAGCCAATGTGGCAGATGGTTTGACAATTTTACATGCTACTGCTGTCAATTTACCTGCAATTCAGCTGTTGGCAGTAGCTATTTTCAGACCCTGTTCACGGCAATCCATCCAATAATTGTTGAGATATTTCCACCACAGTGATGTGCTAACCAACTGACCGACATTGCCATGCACAGAGCTGTGCAGCCATTGCTGCAGCATTACTGCGTTTGAAACAGTGTACTTGAAAAACAAGTTTCCTCATGAGGATGCACTCCTCCACCCACTGTGCAGATTACTAAATCTAATCGGCAGACTCCTCCATTGTCTTACTCACAAAGATAAAGAATGATTCACACCAAGTGGCACCTGACTCCACCCTTCTATCCTTGCCAGCCAGCGAAGCTGACAGAATAGAGAGAAGCTCTGAGTAAGCTCCTTGGAGAGAGGGAGAGGGAGAGTTAAGGATCACTTTTCCCCTCAGACTTGGCTCACTCTCACAGGCGAGACGGTATTAACTTACATTCTCCAACCTTCAAAAACCTGAGTGCTTGCATGCCACCATCATCGGTGGACAACATTGGACAAACATGCACAGACACAAACTTTATCTCCTCTCTGCCTCTCCTCAGCACACATCACACCCTGAGACTTGTAAGTGTTGCCTCACCGCGGCCAAAAGAAAAAAATCCTCTGGGGCTATAATATCATGACAGGCAGTCTTTCTCCTCTGTGTGTGCACATGCAGCCCTGTCTCGCTGTCACTCCTGAAGACTAATGGTTCAGATTAACACTTGGCTGACCCAGGTGCCTTGAGGGAAACTAATGGTGAGGGTGTTTACCTACAAACTTCACCCAGCTGGGACCGCCACCTTCTCTGCAGCGGACTGTCAGTTTGCAGGAATCTGCTGAGCTTGTCCGTTGGCACCACGGGTTTCTGTTGTTGATAGGGGCAGACGTTTAACTCTGTGTGTGCAGTAAGAATGATCTGATTTTACCCATCACACAATGAAACACAGCGGTTACTGAAATATGTAACAGAAGATCAGAAAAAAGCACATCTCCAGTTTGTCTGTCCTCTTCTAAGTGAAAGTTTAGAGGTATTTCCTTCAGTTACGCTGTGGGAAAGGGCAAGGTCTCGACTGGTGTAATTGATCAGGTTAGAGAGGCATGACAAGGCTCCTTTTTATTGCGCAGGGTCTACATATGTCCAGAGGCTGGCCAAGCTTCACCACCAGCCGTCCTCCACTGTGCGCTGCTGTGTTGTGCTACATTCTTCAGGTCCAAAGGGGAAGTGGTGCAGTCCTCTCAGCACACACAGCTACTTCTTTCATCCCACTGTGTTATTGGAGAAAGCATTGAGCACTGCGTCAGGGCCTGCTGTGTCAGGGTCAGGGGTCAGAGCTGACCCGCTAAGAGGTCGCAGGGCCCCCATCCAGTCTGTAATCAAGCACACAGCACACCTCGCTGACCCCGCTCCTCCGTCTGTGCCCGTCGCCCAGCCTCAGCCGGCCTTGGCTGCCTGAGATCAAACACGGAGGCGCGGTACCTCTGGCCCTGTGTTATCAGCCTGGGTGTCTCATCACATCAACACGCAGGGCCAAACAGTAAACACAGCCAGCCTGGTTTTGCTCACTGGATGTATGTGTGTGTGTGCTTGTATGTTTGTGTGTGCAAGCTTGTGTACATATCAGTATGTAGGCCTGTGCGTGACTGCACCTCCAAGTAAGAAGGTTAGGGGTAAGGTATTGTTTAGATTTAATCAGCTCTGTTTTAGATTCAGACTCTGCAGCATTTCTGGTTTCGATTCTTGCCATTTTATTTGACACAGTAAAGCACAAAAATATGTTAAAAGACAAAATACTTTTATTTTAAACAAAAATAAACATGTGATAATTGATTATTTTGGCCATTGAGGAGCGTAACATGCTGTAAACACTGAAACTGAAATATTATCACTATATAAAGTTGATAAGGAAACATTTGTTTATACATCCAACAGACACAAAGCAACTTTAGCATTTGAAATTATGTTTTAAGGAATGTAATGATTGCAAGTCCAGTATTAGTTCTTGTTTTTACCTCTTTTTTGGTCTCTACCAACTCTTGAGGGAAACATCCGGCACCTCAGTTGCAAAAGGCCCCAGTATCACTTCTTGCTAACTTGTAGTAGCTAGCTTTTAGCCCTTTTTCATACACATGGCTTGGCTTGTCTCTGTTTGACTTTGCACATCAACCCAACATGGCAGAGATCTGTATCTCCATTCAACAAGACTACACACTTGCAAGTGTAGTTTAACTGATGACATGCTTGTGCTTGTAAACCAGAAAAACATTTTTCTTTCTTGGGTTATTTTGGTCAACAACGACTTTCTTGTACTATTGTCAGTGCTGTTTTTTAACTTTGTCTTGTACATTGCCAGATGCCCATCTCCTTTAACTTGCTTGCAAAGTCTCAGAAGACCTTCCTTTTTTTGTTGCATAAGCCAAGTCATCCTGCACAGTCACACCAAACAGCAAGTAGGGCTTGCCATTTTCTCTTTGCTTTTTTAAATGGTAAATGGACCTGCATTTATATAGCGCCTTTCTAGTCATCTGACCACTCAAAGCGCTTTTTTTTTACACTATGAGTCACATTTACCCATTCACACACACATTCATACACTAGTAGCTGAGGCTACCATACAAGGTGCCACCTGCTACTCAGTTTTTAACACACTCGGCACACCGGTGGAAGCAATTTGGGGTTCAGTATCTTGCTCAAGGATACTTCGACATGCGGACTAGAGGAGCCGGGGATTCCGATTGGTGGACAACCTGCTCTACCTCTGAGCCACAGACGCCCAGGATGCAGTTGAAACTGTTGAAGTATCTGCTATGTCTCGCAATAGCAGCAGAGGCTATTCTAAACTTGTAATTGAAACACCACTGAATATTGATGCTAGATAATGATGACGAATGATTTGACGTTACCAGAACCTACTTGGAGGCGGTCAGGCACGCTTCAGCCCAACTCTGGAAATGGTCCATCTCAGGAGTGACTCAGCACAACTCGGGGTACATTAATCTGGTAATAGAAACGCAAATCAAGGCAACATGGTTCAACTTGCTGCGGCCAAAAGTGCCAGTGGAAAAGCTCTATTTGTCTAACTGCTCTTTGATGCTGAGCAAGTAAGTTTTTGGTGCTTTTTAATCGTTTCCTGCTGTGGCTAGAAAATGGCGCTGATGAGAGTGGTAAAACTGAATCATACCAAAGGTATCAACTGAAAAACCAAACCTGAGCTAAAAGAAGCTGCATAACACTGCAGAGACGGGCAATAACTCTCAGTTGGTTTGTCACTATGAGCGTCCCCAGTTACATACACATCCATCTGACCCATAATGACCATTAATTGCCATTTGTCATAAATGTTGAAGTTTCTATGATTGCTTTTGTTAGAAAGGTAAAATACAGAAAATTTTCCATTCACAAATTTAATCGTTGCTGTCTTATTTTGCATGTTGCAAAACACGAGGCACACCTCACTGCCCTTTAGTTGAAGCCTGCCCTGATTGGACGGAGCACTTTTTGCAGTTCACTGCATCTTTTTCTTATTGTTGCTAGGCAACCACCGGACCACCTGTCCATAGCTTAACGAATATTTCACTGTGAAGTAAACTCCCAGATCTGTACCTTAAAATCAACTTGGGGACTGGACACAAAATGAAAAATGGAGATCTGTGTGGGTACATGAGTCCTTAAGAAAGAGGAGAAATCACAGGGAGTGCCACCAGCTGGCCGAGAAGCTTCGCCTGGATGATGGTCAGATTAAGGATTATTTGAGAATGAGTCAGGAATGTTTTGCCAATCTGCTGTGTGTCATAAGACCTGATTAAAACACTAGAAAGTAGTTGAGGCTATATTTTGTTCAGATATGTCTTTCAGCTTGACTAGAAGGGTGATGATGAAAGTGAGCTAAAATTAGCTCAAAGCTGTACACTGCTATTTGTTGTCATTGCCACCACAAAGGGCCCGCCTCTCAATTAATCTGATTGGACAATAGGAAAAAAGTTTTTTCAACTCGAGGCGTCTGGGCATTCCTAAAAAAAACATAAGGCCCATAGTGCAGAAAAAAGTGAGGCACTCAGCAACGCGAAAGAAGCAAGCAAAAAGCTTCACTCTCCTTAAAAACCATTACAAACCATTAAATATTTCCTCCAGTTGGATGCAGTAGCATGAGTTACATATATTCTGTAACATTATGACTTTGACTTGAGACTTAAAAAATGTATATTCTCATAACATTATATATTAAACTCTTCACTATAGATTCTCTTCTTGCATGTATTTATTTTAGCACCAGGTTGGTACCTTGCAGAGTCTTGTTTATGCTACATCACAATCAGCAATTGATAGGAGAACTTTAAAAAAAACATGTTTCCTCTTATAAATGTGGAACAGTTAGAATTTTTAGAGGAGGAAGAGGGCCTGTGTAAAGAGCCCAAGCAAGCAATATTTAACCAGGCTGGTAGCTGATTTCCTGTGTGCACCAGCCTGCACCATCAGGATATTAACTGTTAAAACCACTGGAGTGTGATACTTATTTGTGCTGATTGATTTCTTCTAGTCTCACAGAAGAAAAGTCCACAATTCCCGGGAGTTGTTACTAGAGAGGAAAGCATTTCCAGACACAGGCACATGCTGCCAATTTGACAGGTTTAGTTAGGCACCTTGGCTCCGCTCCTTTGTTGTATTTAAAAAGCATCAGATGAGTGTTTTTTACAGGCGGGCTGTGTTTGACTCTATTTCAGAGTGGGGAAACAACTCATTTCTTTCCTTTGTCTAAGGGTTTTCCCCCCACGTCTCCCAACACGAAGAAATTGTTGCAAATGAGTCATTTCTTCTTGGCAGGCCTCAGGCGAGGCAGAAAAAAAATAGCCATGTTCTCGAGTAGACAAAAGTGATTTACTTATCCTGTCACTGATTTAATTACTTCTGATAGAAGTGGTGATTACTAATATTGAAATTATTTTCTGTGATATCTTAAATTACATCTCTGAAAATAGTTTTGTCTGTGAAAGTTAACTTGTTTCACACTCATGCAAACACCAATTTTCAAAGTGGGATTGTGTGTGAGTAATTGTGTGTGTACGAAAAGATTTTGGGAAATGTGTGTTGAGGTTTGTGTTTGTGTGCATGCATGACTTCATGTGTTGGTAAATGATTGTGTTATTGTTCTTGTCGGCCTGGAAGGAGAGATCAAAGGCAGGCCTTGTCTCTCTGTAGCTGGCCTTCGTTACTGAGCTGACTCTAAACTGAAAATGTCTTATTTTCCCCTCACGTTGCTGTGAGCTCCAACATGTGGTTGCAGGTAATATTTCTGAAGTGCGATACATACAGTATGTGGGGCCCGAGACGTACAGTCTGCTGTTAAGCTGCAGCCTGTTTTGTCTTGTTGCTAATTTTATTACAGCTCAAATATGCGGCCAGGAGAGCGTTTGAACTCTTGGCCTCAGTCTCGCCCAAGTCGTGGCCCAAATTGAGCCAAATTTGAAACAGTAAAATCCCAGAGGATGTATAGTAAAGTGGCTGTGCCAGAATCCTTCTCTCCCTGCCTCGCCCTGCCATCTGCTTCATAAAGTGTAGTCACGAAAAGGCCTGAGAGAGTGATATTTAGTGCCACCACACCTTAAAGAATGTTCTGTAAACATTCATAATATTTTTCCATATTTCCTTGAACAAAATGTATCAGGAGTGCATGTATCACTCAGGGCGTGGTGACCTGTTGACTTTTCCAGTGTTTGTGCCTTCCCACTGCTGTTAATGTCATTTGCCCTCCTCTGAATCACTTGACTTGCCCTGGCTTAGATTTTGAATGATGCCCATAAACAAGCCTCCCTTGTGCATTTCTCTGTTTTCATCTCCATCCAGTGCATTCACCACCTGGACGTTGGATTTGTCTGGGATGGCAATGCTGTTGTCAGGGTTACCTTTTTCAGGCACCTCAATGCAAAGACACAAAGACAGATAGAGGTGAGAGAGAGAAACCCAAATAATGATTTAAGAGAGGCCAATCCACCAGAGATGACACTTAAAATGTTCGCACATTTCCGTAGACAGAAATCCCTCCCACCACCACCACATAAAACATGTGAATGTTTCCTCTCTTTGTAGGCTGCCACTGGTCCAGGATCAGACTTAAAAGGCATTCCCAACCTCTTTATCGAGCCTTTGAGCCTTATTTTTATATCGTTCCTTGCTTTAATCCAACACATTCAAAGGCTGTTCTTAGGTTATGAGAATTCCTCAGGGTCAGTGGTAAAAACAACTGATATGGAAAAGTCTAGTTTCTAAACAAGCCTATTAAAGTGGAAGACGTGCGATGCAGTTTTAGCAGGCAACGTAGGAGATGTTGAATTTTTTATCAGTTATGGCAAATAAAAGTCATTGCAAACACAGTTTATGTGAAAGATAATATTGCTTCAATCACAAGGACAGTGGAAACAGCTCATAGTGATCACATCTCAGTGGGTCAAATTGATCACAGTAAGCGGATGATTATTGCAACCGATTTTAAGGCTGCTCCGTGAAAGCCAAAGATTTGAATTATCAATCAGAGACCCCACAAATGCCTGAGATTCTTCAAGTCAAGCAGTAGTTGTTGTTTTTTTGGTGTGTGTATGTGTTGTTTTTGGTTTGGTTTTTTTTGTCAATGTGCAGTGGGACGTTAGAATTTAGCTGCAGGGTGAGCACTCCTCACTCTGACGTTGCTCACCTGTACAGGCAGCTGCAGACCCAGACCCAGGAGGACTGGAGTGAGAAGAAGGCAGCTGCCCAGCAGAGGAGAGGTTTTTCCCCATAAGGCTCCGAGATAACGTCAGCCTCTGCCTTCTGCTTAAAAGTGGTGAATTTACAGCCCACGGGAACTTAATACAATACATTCCTTTGCTTTTGTTCGATATCTAGCGCTGGCAAAAACGTTGTCACATGTTTCCGATCCGTTGTTAGCATAGTTAAGATGCATTAGCTCGTAGGGCTAGCTGGGCCTGTTAACTATCATGTCAACGTCACTGTCACACTGAATGCCCCCCATTCAAACTCTCACACTCTATGTGGAAATAAAGTAACTAATAGTCGAATATTAGTATTTAACAGCCAAATCCAATTTGATTGACATAATTCTGAGTCAGTTACAGCCCTAGCCAGCTAGAAGCAGACGGGTTACGGAGAGGCAAGTACCATGGGAGTAATGTGAAAAAGAACATAGAGTTACTGTACTTAAAATTGTTTTTCCATATGCTGCCATGTAAGAAATGACCAAACATGAACACTGTAAGTGGACTCTTTGATCACTGTAAGCTAAATGTTTAAACAGCATTTGTAAGGAATGATTCTGTCCCAAGCTTTTTGATCCACATAAGCAGCTGATCACTGTAACTGTGATCACTGTATTTCCACTGTATTTGAAAACTAAATGGTTTTCATCCTGGTGTTTAAAGGAACCAGTGCGATGTGTGCTCAAAGCATGACTGCCCGGAAAGGGCAGATGACTTAGCCTACGGTACTGCTATTTGCAGCTTTCCCAAGAACTGCTCATCCAAACAAATTCACATTAAACACTGTGCTTCTTTGGTTCTTGAGCAACACATCTGTCATAACTTAGTTGCGTCCCCTAACAATGCTAAAGTATACACATCGTTTGCTAACAGCTAGTTATTTGGGACCAGACTGTTTCTGGGAACAAAAGCGTTTATTCTGAAAGTTGCGTCACTGATGTTTAAAATGTTTGAGTTTGCTAAATTGTAGCATTTAAAATAAATACATAACATGACGTGAATGCATCACAAAGAGTGACGTCAGTAGGTAATAGGTGGACATAAGTTACTGACTCTTGGTTTGTACAAACAGCGGTGTCACGGGTCCCACCTGCCCTACACCCCTCTTTCTCACCTTTTACACTACGTCAGTTACTCTGAGCATCAAATATTGCTGCAGATGGGTTTACACAGGAGTTAGCTTGAAGCCTGATGTATCTCATAGAGATGCCAAAGGTATCACATGTCGAGGGGCATGACAATGTATCGGCATTTGACAGCCTGGGAATGAGAGCGGGCTGTCTCAATACACTAAACAGTGCGTGCATAATGCACTGCTAATAAATATGTTACGTGGATCTCAAGAGCTCAAAGTAAACATCACAGTACCTTGGATCCTCAGCTATACAACACCAAGTGTGAAGTCGATCAGATAATCGACTGTCAAGAATACTGAAGGACAGACAGACTCTTTCAATTATAGTTAGATTGTTTAAGATTTTGGGAAGTACGCCCGATCACTTTCAGGTGGAGAGTGACAAAATCGATAATTCTCTCATGTTAGTCAGTCAAATATCGGCTGCTGGCTGCAGCATATATTTAACAGGCAAATATGAATGTGGTATTGATTTTGTCGTCTAACTCTTCACCTGAAAGCGAATACGTGCATTTTCCCAAAATTTTAAACTTCAGCTTGAAGACCCAGTACATCCAGAGAAATTGTAACACCCACCCAGGGAGACATATTGCTGAGATTTCAAGGCTTTCTTGAGATTATTGGCATGAGCACCAGCACTGTTGACCCTTTGATCCTCATCATGCAGTCTGGATGCAGAGTGTCAGTGGAATAACACGACCAAAGACAGAAGAAGAACAGAATATTTTCATGTTCCTCTGAAAGGGAGAAAACGGCCCTCCATGCAGTGAATTCAGTGTTGTTACTGGCCAAACTGCATGAATGGAGACATTATTAGTTATAGTCTACAGCCAACACTATAACCGGGCTGGACAGTGCTGGCGACCCAGCACGAGTGTTGGAGCAGTGAATATGTGTTTTAGGCACCCTGAGTGCTGCTTGGCTTCGGTGCATTAGCAGCTCCGGCCAGATGCTCAGCGTGATCTGTCATAGGGGATGGGGCTGGATCACAGTGGGTGAAAATGAAATTAATCTTGGTCCAACACAACATCACACAACTGTTTCTTCTCAATGAAATGAGAAATGATTAAATAAGAAAAGCAAAAAAGGGAAACTGTTGTGGCTGTTTGGCGAATTCTTTGTTCTTGCAATTAAGATCAAATGTAATGATTTCTCACACAAAAACATATTCTCAACAGATGCAGCGATCAAGATATGGAGTGAAATTCTCCTGGAAAGACCAATTAAAACACACCTTTTTGATACATAATTAAAACTGCTTAATATATAATATAACCTTTCAGTTGAGTGTTTCAATTTTATAAGGCCTTAATTTGATCCTCTGACACTTTAAAATAATTTAAAGGAAACACAGAAACATAAACATAAAGCTTTTGTATTTCTTGGTTATGGACTTCCATATCAAGTTACATATCATGTTACTGTAGGGACTGCCTCCCTACTCAAGTGAATTAAAGTGATCAAATGTTTACGGGAACATCGTACAAAAACAGACAAAAACCACATCTTGGAAAAGTGAGACAACCACTAAGAATGTTTATTATGAGTAGACATGATGTGAAATCTGTGTAAAAGATGCTCCTCAAAACAAAGCCCTGCAACATACCCTTCCTATTTTGAGCAGATGACACTGCCTTAGCATACATTACACATGCATATTATCTTCACTAATCATGCTATTTGCGGGCCCTGATTGCAGTGTTGCTTAAGACGGGGTGAGCAGGGGGCTCCTTTGTGCTGGAGCTAATGATGTCCCTTTGTGATAGGCCTGGGTGTGAGGGTTGAGGACACTGGAATAGACTCCGAAGAGCTGCTGTGTGGGTCTTAGTGTGACTGGCAGCTGCAGTAATCCGCCCTTTGTGTCTTCAACAGGGCCCCACTGAGCTCCCCTGACAGGGACCGATGTTCCCAACTCCACCAGACAGCCCAGATGGGCCGAGTGACACGGAGGGAGAGAAGGAGGGAGGGAGCCAGAAAGCACCGAGATGGATGCGGAGAGGGAGTAAGAAAGTCAAAAGAGGAGAGGGAAGTAAAAAGGAAAGGAGAGGATCAAAAACTGGGGTAAAAAGAAAATCCTGGGAGGAAAATCTAAAGGAGAAAGCGTAGAGGAATGAGGGTCTGTTCCTGAAAGCTTCTTGACAGCTCTGTTGCTGCTAAGACAGGACGAGCTCAGTGGCTTCGGATCAGGGCTGGTTTGTTTGCCCAGCATTTGTTTTTTGTTCCTTTGCGGTCACCCTGAAGCGTGCCTGAGTGAGGAATCTGATTGGTAGAGGCATTCTAGGCAGAGCACAATTAAAATACAAGGCTGCACACGATTACAGCAGTACACACACTCTCTGTCCTTCTCTCTATCACACACAAGACTCTTTATTTACATCGAGCACCCTCGTAACAACGTCTGAGGGGACTAAAGTCTTTTTTTCCTGTTGCTACTTGTGGTCTGTGTTTGTCTCATCTCATTAGTCTCATGTTGTGGTGTGTGGGTTTCCTCCACAGCTTTTACATGCGTAATCTAAGTGAAGGTTCACGCAATTACCTCCTTAAACACTTTTCACATCTGCCACAGCCACATCCTGCTTCACAGTGTCACAGGAGATCATCGATATGACCGAATTTCATGCTTAAATATGCCAACTGAATAAATAGATGTATACCAAAATAGTTATTTTAGTATAGGGGAAAAACACAACTACATCTATTCAAAATAAAATCAATTTTCAGTACAGGAAGAACAGCAGCTCAGCAAAATGTGCGAGTGTGGAGGTGTGTGTGGTTTACTTTGATGTTGGTGTGGGTTAATATCCTGTGTCATATTCTGTGACATTAGCGGTGTTTACATAAACACATTTTTATGCGCATTTTGAAGTATTGCATGTGAAAAGCTGAATGGAAACCAAAATTCCACAAAGCTTATTCAATTGCACAAATAAAGTTTTTATGCTCACTTGATGTGGTTTTTGCCTCTTTTAAAAAAAGAGCTGATGCGATAAACGGGATATGGAAACGTTTTTGCCAAGCAAGGTCTGATGTAACAGACATTGAACTCACATGACTGATCAGCTGTTTCCACTGTCTGCATCCTCCCAGATATTCCCATAACGGATAAGATGCATAAGAGTCATTGTATTCATTTGTCTTTGTATGTTGTTGCCAATATCAGCTGACATAAAAGAACAATTAAAACTTGCACAATTGAAACAAATTCCTTAAGTTCTCTTTCCATTTTTCTCTCTTAGTGAGTCATTCAAGTGAGTGTCTTATAACATGTGCAATTACTTTCAAAATAAAAGGAATTTACTCAAAAATATAAATATCAGAAGCTTTACCACACTGTGTGAGGTGACTCACTGAGCAGAGCTAATGCTTGTGGTTGGAGTCAAAAAGAAAAAAGATAAGGGAAACCATGTAGGAGCAGTCTGTATAAGTTCATGTTGATCTGTCCTTTTAATTAAAGGGAATCTTTGTTATTTTTCCACCTTGACCCTATTTCCTCATATTCTTGTGCCTGAGTCACAAATGGAGACAACACTTTTTAAAACTGGTCCAGTATTAAAAGAGACTGCTGCAGCCGCAGCTGCGGAATAAGTTGCAAAGTACTCTCTATGGGCAATTGTGCACCATCAATTTACATCCATTAAAGTGCTTGTTTTTGCCACTGATAGGCTCAGATTGTCATTATAATTGTCTGACAACATTATGGAAAAGACCCTACAGAGAGATGAAACACTGTTTCTTTACCTTTCTCTGGTCTGTTTGTTACTGTGACCAGTAGTGTCTCAAATCACATACTTCTGTTAGTGCACTTCCATGTGTGCACTATGTACTTATTGGCGTAGTGCACAAATTTCGACAGGATAGTGTTGTGTCAAACCAGACACGGCTGTTGTGCACTTACCGGAAATGACGACCGGAAATGTGCAGCTGTTAGCTAGTTAGCAAACTAGCATTAGCATTTGCGTTATCGTCACAAACTGAGAATGCTTTCACACCTGCCATGTTTGGTTTGGTTCAATCAAACTCAAGTTCATTTGCTCCCTAAGTGCGGTTAGTTTGGGCAGGTGTGAACACAGCAATCACACAAGGGTGCACACCAAAACAACCGCACCGAGACCTGAAGAGAGAACGGTCCGGTTACAAACGAAAACTCTGGTTCGGTTTGTTTGTGGTGAAAATGTGCTCCAACCTCAATCTGAACCAACTGCAGTCACATGACACATTGTTTGGGTTAAACATGAGCATGTTACAGTCCTGGAGGATTATTAATGTGCGCCTCCTCCTGTACTGCCTTAATATGCTTATTCAGCACATCCAATGCATCAAAACATTGTTTTCTAGTTGGAGCCGCGCCTCGTTTTCAAACTGTATGGTTTGACTCAAATGAACAATGACAGCAATATAGTCCACGACGAGCAGCGCTAAAATCAACCTGCGTAGTTGTCCCTCCATTGTGACATTAGAAAGTGTCACATTTATCTTGCAAGTGTACTCCTCTTCAATGTTTTGTTTACTTCCTGGATTGTTCCTGCATGGAAATTCTGACCAATCAAGAGCAGCTTTCTCACGCAAGAATTTTATCTGGTCCACTTGTAAATGCTGCCGTGAGAACATGAACCAACTCTAGGCAATTATGCAACTTTGTGACAAAATTAGACCCTGATTCGGACCAAAGCAAGACAACCCTAAGTCTGAAAGCACCCTAACAAACAGACCAGATCAGCAAAAGGTAAAGGAGAAACATTTCATTTCTCCGTTGGGTCTTTCCTGTAATGTTGTCAATGACTTAAAATAACTATCTGAGCCTGTCAGTGGCAAAAACAAGCACTTTGAATGGACGTAAATTGACGTTGTACAATTGCCCTGTATTTTATTACTGCCTATTTCATTGCTGCGGCTCTCTTTCAATACTGGACCATTTTCAAAAACTGTTGTATTCATTAGTGACTTAGACACAAAAACATAGAAAACTGGGGTCCAGGTTTAAAAAATATCGTAGTTTCCTTTTAAGCGATTTTCATGATTTTTTAAGAATGACGATATCAAAACCTGTTTGCATACCTTATTGTTTAGATTTTCACCATAAAGAATAAGAGAGAAGTCCTGTCAGTTGGAAAGGACTCATCTTACTGAGTCTCTTGGTCTCATGAGACTGTTCACTGTCATTACAATCACCAAGTGGTGTAAAGATGTTGGTCAGCAGGCAGCGGGCAACAGAGTCAGAGAGAAGTGGAAACCTCCCAGTGGAAACAACAGTTTCCCAAAGGCTTAGAAACTAACCCATACCCAAAGCCCCACACCATGATATTATCTGCTCTTTCTGCAACCAAGACGACAGGTCTTTGATTTTAGTGTGAATGAGCTCTTCACTTGAGACATCAAACAGAACATAAAGCAATGGGGATTTGAGAGTGAAACAGGCCCTATTAATCTTCTGCTTTCTTCTTAATTTATATTTAACCATTGGCTTGGCACCCAAAAAAAAAAAAAAAGATTG
This sequence comes from Cephalopholis sonnerati, assembly GCA_019142605.1. Classification (NCBI taxonomy): domain Eukaryota; kingdom Metazoa; phylum Chordata; class Actinopteri; order Perciformes; family Serranidae; genus Cephalopholis; species Cephalopholis sonnerati. The sequence goes on along the minus strand of JAGQAX010000003.1, from coordinate 28,951,563 downwards.
TGTTTATGGCCCCCTAAAATCCAGCATTAATTTCTTACTGCTAAACCTAGACTAAACAATGTTGTAAATAATGTTAATCGCAGATGAAACTGCATGATTTCACCATCAACATTTCCTCAAACAGCGCCGTATTTACCCCAGCTCCCACAACAAGCTGTTGATCCTTAAAGCCTTGGTACTACACTGCGAGTAGAAGAAGTAATTGTCTACATTGAATTGCATGAGTTCAAATGGGAACTTGCTTAGATGTGTTTGGAAGCTAATTGGGATACAGAAAACAGCAAACAGCTTTGGTGAAGGGAGCTGGGTCAATGTAAATTCAAACAACACAAATTCAGTTCAAATGATATAGAATGTATCTATTCAGATAAGATGGTGTGTGTGTGTGTGTGTGTGTGTGTGTGTGTGTGTGTGTGTGTGTGTGTGTGTGTGTGTGTGTGTGTGTGTGTGTGTGTGTGTGTGTGCCATGGCTGTAAATGAATGAATGAATTAAACAATCTTGTCAAACTAAACTGTTGCTCAGACAGGAGGAATAACTAATTTAAAGTCACAATAAAACCTGTTGAGAGCATTTTTGCTTTTTAAAGGGATACTTCACCCAAAACATGACCATTCATATGTCACTTACTCACGGCGTGTAACATTGAACTCATGTTGGAAACTGTGTTTGTCTCGTGCGCCTCCACTTGAACGGAGAATCCAAAAACGGCAAACATTATTCATGAATTGAAGTGAACAGGGACCACGTTTGACAACAGCAAAACTATATCAAAACATCTGTTTACACACTCCAAGTCTCATTTATCAAGTCGTATGCTCAGTACTTGTACTCAGTACAGTGTAATGCATCTTAGTGTTTGTCTGAAGCACACGGTCGTGCACAGTCGTTTTACTCGTCCATGTGTAACACTGTACAAAAGTGTTTTTAACAGTATAGGGTTTTAGTAGAAATGCATATGTTTGGGTAGTACTGAGCATACGATTGGAGAAATGAGACTTGGATTAAAATGCATGAGTTGTGAGAGAGAGTTTATAAAAAGATGTTTTGATGAATGACTTCAATTCATCAAGAATATTCACCATTTTTGGATTCTTCGTTCACCATGGAGTCATGCAAGAAAAACAGAATTTCCTTCATGAATTCAACATAACACATAGCGAGTAACTGATAAATAAAATGGTCATTTTGCAGGGTAGGTATTCTTTTAAATTTGACATATTTACCACTAAAATATATAGAATATCATTTAATATGTAAAGACGCTATAACCTATGTTTATGTATGAAAGATCACATGGCTGCTTCAATGTGAGAAGGGTCACTTTATAATGATGAGACAACAGAGAATTATTACTCAACTCAGCTGCTCTCCTCCCTGCATCTTTAGCTTAAGTGTTTTTGGTTTTTTTTGGCCAACAACTTCACTGTTCTGGTTCACTCTTACTGCTCTAATCAGTTTTGTTTCCAGTAGCAGAGGGCTAGTAGCTGTTTTAGCAAAAAGCTGCAGTGTGCACGGACTGCTCGGCACCAAACGGCAGACAGTCACAGTTAGCGACTAGCTGGGTGAATATCGTGCAGCCTATAGCAGTTTAAGAGCCAGATATTTCCCAGTGGAGCTGGTAGAGACAAAAACAGAGCTAAAAGAAAGTGAATATTGGACTGGCATTCACAAGATGGCCAGAAACATGGCTCTAAAAGAGGGCCGATGCTGCTCTGTTACTGCTGGATGGGTAAATAAACAACTGATGGCTAACAAGTCTGACAGCCTTGTTTGTCAGCATGTATAGTCACAGACTTTTACAGACACTGACACTGACTGATGAAATTTACTTAACACAGACAAGCACAGTTATGCAGATGCAGAAAGTATCATTTGTGTTTTAGATGCAAAATGTGGCAGACAGAAAATACGCCAAATTTTATTTTGTTAAAATTGTTTCTTCTTTTTTTTTAAACAACATTGGAGACCTGACATATGTAAACAAAAAAAACTAAAATCAACTTGCTTTAATTCAGATTAAATTATGTTTTTTCAAGAGGATGTAAAATGTGTTCTATTTCAACGAATGCAGCTGTGCAATACACTTACCTTTTCTACTCTTGTATTTATTTACATTTTTTTAATTTCATTTTATTTTATGATGCACATTTTTGTACATATTTCATATACTTCAATACAACATGTCTCTCTCTTATATTTTATATTTATCTATGTATATTGTGTTATATATAGCAGCATAATGCACATTTTTTCTTGCATACTTACTTCTTTTTCTATTTTTTAAGTAATTTCTCCATGTCTATAGACAGTTTAAGAGCAACTGTAACGTGTCTCAATATCCCCCCGAGGATCCATACAGTATTTCTGTACTTTGATTTTAATAGATTTTTTTGATAAATTAACAATTTGGACTCATACCCTTCCCTTCCCTATTATCCATGTGTGTGCATGTGCCCATCTGTATATACACGTACATTCGTGCCTGTGTGTGGTAACAGATGTGTTAAATGAAGGGCAGTGAGTGAACCAAATCTCATGCACACGGTCTGCAGATTTCCCAGTTCGGGAGCGGATTAGAAAGCGGAGAGCTGCACATCCATCTTTCTATCTCTGTCTAATTGGCATGTCATAATTGCCACTCCACAAAGCCCAGTGAAGTCTGGACACTAAATGACTAAAAGTGGGTGTCTTTGCACCCCACGCTCTCCGGTAGCAATTTTGGTGAGGAAATGTGGTGATGGAGACCTGCAATTCGATAGTTGTGGAAACCGAAAAGCTCAGATCAGGGTTACAATTCAATATAATTAATGCCTATGAGCATCCAGTGACTCACTTTTCCTTTTCCTTGAACTAGAAACATTATGTACATGCACTGAGATCTGACGATAACTAACTGCAGGACTACAAACAAGCAGCGAGAGAGCTGACATCCACAGCACAGAAAAGTGGTATGTAACTATAAGGGTGCAACAAAACTTTCCAGGGAGTTTATGCTAGTTTCACACAAGTCATATTTGAGCTTGGTCTCAAGTGCTGCTTCATGCACATGATGAAATGGCCTTTTAAAGTGCTCTCAGAGGAGCCAACACTTCAAGGGCTTCTTAGAACCCGCACCACTGCCTTGTATCACCCCGGGAGAGGGAGAGAAAAGAGGGCCAAAGAGAAATAGAAAGAGAACGCAAGAGACAGCGAGCAAGAGGGAGAACACTCTAAAACCAAAATGCAAAAGAGTCATAGGGGCTGAGATGAGCAGAGAAACCCTCACAGAGAAAAAGAAACTCAAAATGAAAGAGTGCGGAGCCCAAACATTTTTTTTATTTTTTTATTCTGAGCTGATCCTCAGATCAGATGAGATAAGAGCACAGTAAGTTCACTCTCTGCTTGCAGCTGAGTTCAGGCATTTCTTTTTCCAACTTACTGAATGTAGGACTAAAAGGAGGACCAAAGGAAGAAGGAGGCAAGAGCAGCATGAGCGTGCCCACTAGCTTTTAGTCAGGAAGCCTAATGAGTTCCTGTGGGATGGAGACTGGCTGTCAATCATCCTCATTCTTCTCCAACGTTATGCCGTGTCGTCCTGTACACGCAGAACCAAGAGGCATGAAATAATTAGAGATGGCCAACCAGCCACAGTGTGACTTGGTTGTCTGGCAGAGGAAGGAAGTCACAGCGTGTCTCTGTCTGGCACGAGGGGACATTTGAATTTGTTGGATTGCGGTGTTGGAAGACACTGTACCCGCCTTCACGACGACGCTAAAATGTGACAATGAGGTAATAGTGTTACAGCATGTTGCGTAATGTCGCCACAATTCCTGACTTATTGTGAGGGCGATGAAAGAAAAAAAAATGGTGAGCAATGGATTCAGCACATGATGAAAGGGAGCCCCTGCTGATAGGGCAGCTGTGAGGCTCTTTTTAAAAACGGGATGGTGCAGAATGAGGAGGAAAAGAAGGAGAAATGGATGAGCGAAGGGAAAAAATATCAGGCCTATTGTTTGGCTGATTTCTTTAAGAAGGGAGGCAGCACAGAGCAGATGGGGGGATGCTGCACATACAGCTACACGCCTACAATAAAATATTTATCACTCATCATCTATACAGTCACCCGGAGCGTGCAGGGGTTGATTATATAGACCATGCAACCAATTAACATTTCTGTACCATCCACATTTGGGCTTAACCTCTTTCTTTTGGCCTAAACACAAATAAGAAGACACACACACAGATGGAGAGGGAGCTGTGGGAGGGGGGAGCCAAAACAAAATGAGCCATCCTCAAAAAAAAAAAAACAAGAAGAGGATTTAGTAACATCTGCATGTGAATAGATGCTGCCTAACATCGACAGCGGCTGTAAGGGCTTTATGTAATTGCTGATGAACAATGTCACAGAACTGGCACATTGGGGGAGGGACGGCTTAGAGGGTCATGTGACGAGAACTATCTTTATATTGGAAGCAGCGTTTGAGCCGTATGACTGTGCAAATCTAAATTTAACTGTGACACCTTCTCAGACGATTCACAGGCCTCTCAGTAAGCAAAGGTAAAGGAGAAACGTGGGTGTAGTCTGTAAAGTATTGTAATGTGTTTTTATTCCTAGGCACAGCATAAATGGGGCTGGAACTAAAGATTGTTTTCATTATGGATTAACCGGCCGATCATTTTATCCATGAAATGTCCGAAAAGAATGACATATGCCAAAAATAATCCACCAAATTAAACCACAACCAACCCAGTCTCACTCTGAAGTCTATGTAATGCGGCACTTGGGCAGCGACTTGGGTCGTCAGACACTGATGAAAAAAGCCGTCCTTTAACGCTGTCATGGTACACAGCCAGTCGCCTATATAGTTCAGCGGCACTCAGTGACGTTAGGGGGAAAATATGGCAGGACAAGAACAAAAGTTAAGGCGGCAAAACTCCAAGTAGGGCAGGTGGGAGGGGGCGGGAGGGGTGGTGGATGGGTCCAACAAACACCGACCTTTCCCTGGGAGAGCAGTGTTCACTTCCCGTTAGATTATAAAACCAAGTCCCTGTCTTTTTTCCTAAACTCAACCATGTGCGTTAGTTGTTGGGGGAAAAAAAGGTCAATGCCCACTGTACTGACGCAGTGCATTTATTTTGAAAGAGACTTTATGTAAACAGTAAATTTCCTGTCAAAATGGAAGTATATTTTGAAAGTAGACAATGCATGTAACAGGCAGACCTTGACACGGCGTCCCAGAACGTCAACAACCAACACACCTAGGGTACCTCTCACGTCATATCTTGACATGGAACTTGGATTAATTTTTCTATAAAGTCCTTTTAATTCTCCTGATTGTAGGATCCTTACGAACTACAGGAATTTAAGTAATGGAGGAATGGACACATATTCGGACTTCATGACCGCTTCAGAAGGAGGGAGTCACCACCTTTTTTTTTCGGCCTTGTTTAGCATGCCGGTAAATCTGAATGTATTAGCTGTAGCCTACTCTAATGCTCATGGTTTCAGTAAAATTAAGTTTAATTGTTTCTATTTGTATGTGCGATCTAAGCAGCTTAGTGCTAGCTCAAGCAGGTAGCCGACAACTTGGTGGGCTTTACGGGGTTTTATATCCAAAGAAATCTATAAACATTAACTACTTCCCTTTGACAATAGCAACCAAAGCCGTTGTCTAATTTCGTTTGGGCATTTTTGACTTAATCCTCTCAGTTTTTCGTCTTCTTAAGTTTCTGTGTTTGCACACAGCCCTGCAGTCTCATTCCTTTTTATGCAGATTTGCATTTACAGTACAGATACTGATTAGGATCAACTGGCACGCGCTTTTCAGCTTACAAGGACAATGGAATTCATCATTTTAAGAACACAGGTGCGAACAATTCTGCGGTTTAATAACACATTTTGAATCTGATGCAGACTTTTGTCAGGACTTTACTTGAGAACAAATTTAAGAAAAAAGAAAAAAAAACTCAGGAAGATATCAGTGACTGAGGCCCATGGTTACAGTACTTAAGGTCAGGGAACAATCGTGGACCAGGTTAAAACAAACCAGTGATGACTGTCTGCTGGAAACAGGAAACAGTGGTCGCCTGCGTCCGATGTTTTGTTGACTCATCCATCCATCTCAACCTCCTCCCTCTGTGGACTTTGTGGCTAAATAACAATGTCAAACTACTTCCTATTTCGTTCCAGATGGGAGAAAGTCGTAATATATATGGCTGTTATGGGCTTTGTCACTTGGATGTACGCAAATGTCGTTTCGGGGCATTTGCTTAAACGACAGATGCTTGTTTCTGTTGGGAGAAGTCTTAAATTCCATGTTACGTCCCACCAACAGTCCAAAACCCAAAGAGAAATTTAGTTTACTGTAATATAAGACAGAAAAATGGAGCAAATCTCACAATTGAGAAGCTGGAACAAACTTGAAATCAATTACCAAAATAGTTGCCAATAAATTTAAGTCAACTGTCTAATTGTTGCAGCTTTAAAACATGCATCATTTCAATCATGCTGCTGAGATCCTTCCAGAAGCCCAGGCTGAGTGAGCAGTCAGTGAGCCACAAAGGTTAATGGATGGTTTTTTCATTAATGTAGCCCCCCTCACACACTGCTAACATTCCTGACTGCTAGCTAAACTGCCTTCCGTACCTCTCCACGAGTCTTGACACGGAGTAAAAACACCCATGGTCCAAGGTTAATTACATGTCCATCTCTTAACAAAAACACTGCATTGTGTCCTCTTTGGTTTGTGTAAAAAGCTGGCAGGGAAAAGCAGGAGTGTCTGTGCCACGGGTGGTGGGTTGGGCATCGGCTCAGGGGACGGAGTGTGAGGGTGTAGAGAGCAGCCAAGGTTGACCTACGAGGCGGGGCAGGAGAATTGGCCCGGGATCTGAGACGGCGGTGTGAGGACGCTGGGGAGCCGCTCTATCTGTGGGCATCAAGCCAGCTGTGATCTACTGTATTTCCCTGTCAGCGAGGCCAGTAACACACCAATGCCAAGAGGAGAGGAGAGGAGTGTGTTTGAAGCTTACAGAGATGGGCACGTCATAAAGAAAAGAGGCGATAATTATTAACAGGAGGGAAAAAAGAGGCAAAGAACAAGCATGATGACAAAACATGCACAGCGGACACAGAGTGGATATTTGTTCTGTCATATTGCTCCTTAGTAGCCCTTTCCTCCTTTGCTATCCCACTGTTTAGATCAGCCTGTGTGACAATAACATGCAGCCTATCATCCTAGGAAATTACCAGACGCATCAGAACAATGTGCCTTTGAGTGTTCATTACTCTGGCGTACACAGCACATCCATCTGCTCTGTATATACAACACTTACTGCATCGGCATGTCTGTCTCTTCTGGAAGAGGGTTCCCTCTGCTGTTGCTGCTCCTCCATTTCTCCCTCTTTTCTTGTTAGAAGTTGTTCAGGTTTTGTGGAGTCTTTAGTTATTTGAATCAAGGGTCAAACAGTAGAGGGAGTTGTATGTTGTTCAAGTTGTATGTTTTAAATCTGTCTTAGACAAATGTGTGGTTTTGGCCCATAACAATAACAGCAACTTTACGTCACGTCAACCCAGCTACTTGTCACCTTCATCGCAGTCCATGGCTTCAGTCTGCTTGTGCAGTTTTGCTGTTTGTTTTAGACTGCATGAGGCTTGAAGCTATAAATCTTTGTAAGCAATGCTGTAAATACAGCATTATGTCAATTAGAAAAACTAAACTTTGCACAGTCTGGCAGTACTGACTGGTTGGAGTGGGAAGCTCAGATTTGCTGCCATTTTTTGTTTCCTTATTTTTGTACGGAGACCAGTGATGATTCTGGACTCTGGAGGGCCCTAGGCAAAGAAGCCCATGGAGTCAGTTGGCCTTTCGCTAAGCCCCACCCACGTGATGGTCCAACAAGCTGTCAGAGTAAGCATGGAGCCCGCACTGTAACTAACTACACTTATTGAAGAAATATTATCATATTTTTAGAGAAATGAAACAGTGATTCCAGAGAGAAGCAGACAGAGGGGTCTACAGTCTGTGTTTGAAGGATATATCCAGGATGTCAAACTGACTCAGCAGCAGCAACAGGTTAAAAAGACACAGATAGTTAGAAGCTAAAGCCCAACTATAGGCTACAGATCACAGTGTAAAAGTGAACCACCACATCACTGCTGATCGACACAGAAGACAATGAATATAAAGGGAAACTTTGCTGATATTGAACCAGCTGTGTGGCATCGCAGTGTGTGCAGATGAACAGTCATCATTTTAAACAAACAGCATGTTTTGGGATTTCAGAGCTTCCATAAAATTATTACTAGTTATTTTAGTGAGCAGAGTGACGAGTCAACACAACATGTTATGTCCAGGCTCCCCTCAGCTGGGACATACCACTATCTGCTACACTTGGTCTCCATAACCCAAAGGAATAGTTTTTAAATGCTCTTGAACTTACTGCGGCTCGCATTATCTCTTCTCCTCAACCACCAACTCTCTTCTATTTTTTGCTTCTCTCCCTTTCCAATTTCCCCTCTCGGCTCCTTCCCCTTCTCTTCTCCCGTCATTTTCCCCATTTCTCTATTTCTCTCCCCTTTCTCCTCGGCCTCTGCTGTCCCCAGGGGGTATGAGACAGGCTAGGAGACTTGCTGTATGTGCCGCTGTCATGGCCTGAGCTCCATACTTGAGGATCCTTTGATGGTGTTGGGGATTATTCATCCTGTTCGTAGGGCGGTATACCACTGTCACACAGCACCAGCAGCACCAGCAGCATCACATGCATATACAGACATACACACAACTGCACCAATATTTCCTGCTCAGGAATTTTTTACTTTTTCCATTGCCACACTTTGATGTTTGAACTGCTGTTGTTATCAAGATGCTGTTAAGTTAGGCAGCGTTGATGGTGCAATCATTATTAACTCTATTTTAGAAGAAAGTGGACGTCTGGTTCAGCCCAGTTGCCAGAAAAATATGTCAGCATGTACATTTCTGCAAATCACAAATACATTACATTTGCATATTTCATACGTATCATATTAATGTTTCTAAATGGAGTACATATATAAGCTGACGTTGTCATCAGTGAGTGGAGGGGATGGTGGATGGCATGTCACCAAGGCAAGATGTCTGCCAAGCTGCAGACCACTGTTTGAGACCAATAAAAACAAAATTGGCTGTTTTTAAGTGAGTCATTGTTGTTTCTGTTGGCTTTTAAGGCTCCAAACATGAGTTTTTTGCTTGACACCGAGGGGTTAGGGATTAAAACTTGCATCCCATTTTAAAAATGAATGACTGATTTTTTAGTAAATATTCAACAAAACAAAATCTCTGTCGCTAATTTCAGTGACCTCCATTCCTACTTTGAAAACACAGCCCTGAACTTCTCATATGGTACCTGTTTGACAAACATGTTGGATATTTATGACCCAGCATCTAGACCGATTCTTCAATCTGAAATCTCATCAGTGCCAACAGGAAATGAGAGCCAAACTGACACAATGATGAGGTACAAATGTAACATTATCAAGTTAGTACAGTTTTTTATTGCCAGAATCTTGCTCCTTTATTTAGAAATGTTTGTGAGTTTGTAAACACAGTAGACTCTTACCAATCAATATGTGAGTAATCCTTATAATCGTCCATGTCTAATTTAGTACAATTATGGCTGATAGGAAAACATTTAAATATATGAAATCCTGATACAATGAGTTTTCAAAACCATTATTTTGAAGTATACTTACTGATTACTGAAATCAAAGTTTGGAGCTACTGCACTCTCAGTCACATCACTGCTCATGAATGTATTAACACATTTGTTTACTGCAGACAGGAGCTTGTGCTCAAAAGTGTGGCTCAGCTTTACAAAAGACAGGTGTGATACAGAAAAATGTAATCACTGTGCAAAAATAAGTGCTCTCAAAGAAGTCTGTCTAACATGACAAACCATTTTCTGCAGCATCTAAATGCAACGTAGTTAGAGCTTAACCAATTACGCTTAACCAGTTATTCGACTGATTGATTTCTCAACAGAAAATTGGTCTGACTGCAACTGTTTCGATAATTGCTTAATGGTTTAAGTCATCCAACAATCTCGAGTTCCAAATTCTCAATTGTTAGGATTTACTGCATTTCTTTATCTTATGTGAAAACAAAGTGAATTCCTGTTAGTGCTGGACAAAACAAGCAATTTGGAGACATCAACTTGAACTCTTTGAATTTGTGATGGGAAATTTGTGCTACTTTTTGGACATACACAGGACAAAAGATTAATCAACTAATTGAGAAAATAATAAACAGATGAAGTAATAATGAAATGAATAATGAGATGCAGCCCCTAGTAGTCATAATGCTCTAGAACCAGCTAATATTAGCACGTCTAACTCAAGTATAACACGTAAAAACAGACAAAAGTCAACCTTTGCACTTGGGAAGAGAATATTTAAAGGTATTGCATGTGAGCTTTTCATAAAAAAAAAAAAAACAATTATAGACTTATACAAAAATAATCCCTCTCAATCATCAGTTGTATCTCACTAGAAGTGTGTTGCAGGTGTATTTATCTGCTCTCTGCCTCTCTTTTCTTATTGTGCTGTGTTAGGGATGTTCCTGGGCACAGAGCGCAGGTGACATCTGGGACTTTATAAAAGAAGCTAGTGACCAGGGGTCTCATTTATGAAACAGTGCGTCGGATCCATACTAAAAATGTACGTACAGACAAAAGCCAAAAATGGCATGCACCAAAAAATATTCACAATTTCTACAATCGAGCTTCCATCTCGCCATTTGCGTCACCAAATTTCCTGTCTCCAAAATGCTGGTAAGCGTGGGTCAAAGTTTCCCCCATCAAGACTGTTTTTATAGATCACAACTGTTCCATGGGAAGTGGTGTACGCCTCTTTCAGGCCTCGTTTTGTGCGTACGCAGTGTTTATAAATGAGACCCTAGGTGCCAGACCATAAGCAGCACGTATCCAATAGGAAGCCATAAAAACTGAAGACATAGTGCATTGTTTAACATTAGCTGTCGCTAAGTTTTAACGATAGACTGAATGAGTAAGAGATGTTTGAAAATAAGTAACCACTATAACATTTCACTGGCCTTCATGCTGCTTTTAACTGTTTACTAACCTGTTTTACAGTACATTTGTGATCCCTAACATGAGACACCAGTGGGAAAAAAACAGAAAGGCATACTCATTTACTGACAATGGGAAATTAGTTTATTGCCCATTTAAAAAAAAACCTGCGTATAAAAGCTAATTTTGTTGGAACAGGGGTAGGCCTAAGTTTTCTTTTCTTTTACCTTTACAGTAAAAGATTTACGACACATCTGCCCATGTATGACAAATTACTTGTTAAGGTTGCTTAAGTCTACTGAAATTTAAGGTGGCTTTCAACATACTTTAATTTCTTTTCTTACTTAAATACCAGGCTAAGAATCAGAAACAATTGCAATCAATAAACAGAGGAGACTGAGAAGCAGAATTGATCAGATCTAAATTACACCCGGGCCTGTACCTGCTGATCTAATATTAAACTTCAGTCAATCAATCAATCAATCAATTTTATTTATAAAGCCCAATATCACAAATCACAATTTGCCTCAGAGGGCTTTACAGCATACAACATCCCTCTGTCCTTTGGACCCTCACAGCGGCTAAGGAAAAACTCCCCAAAAAAACCCCTTTAACGGGGAGAAAAAATGGTAGAAACCTCAGGAAGAGCGACTGAAGGAGGGATCCCTCTTCCAGGACGGACAGACGAGCAATAGATGTTGTACAGAACAGATCAATATAATGAATTAACAGTAATCCATATGACACAATGAGACATAAGGAGAAACAGATATTATATTAATAATATGATTATATATGTATGTGACAATAATGTTATGTGTATAATAGTCCAGGTATGACTAATAGTAGCAGCAGCAGTGGGAGGCATCAGGCAGGACCACGGCAGCAGCACAACACCACACACCATCCAGGCACAGCTGCGACACAAGTTAACCTGAGAGACAGTGGAGCACAAAGGCTCCGGAGAACAAGCCGAGTTAGTGACATGCAGTAGGCCCGGGTTAGAGAGATGCATTAACAGGACATGAATACTAGCAAGGGAGAGAGAGAAGGAGAGAAGGGGCTCGGTGTATTATAGAAGGTCCCCCGGCAGACTAGGCCTATGTCAGCCTAACTAGGGGCTGGTCCAAGACAAGCCTGAGCCAGCCCTAACTATAAGCTATATCAAAAAGGAAAGTCTTAAGTCTAGTCTTAAAAGTGGAGACGGTGTCTGCCTCCCGGACCGAAACAGGAAGCTGATTCCACAAAAGAGGAGCCTGATAGCTGAAGGCTCTGGCTCCTGTTCTACTTTTGGAGACTTTAGGGACCACGAGTAACCCTGCATTCTCAGAGCGCAGTGTTCTGGTGGGATAATAGGGCACTATGAGCTCTCTGAGATATGATGGAGCCTGATCATGTAGAGCTTTGTAAGTTAAGAGAAGGATCTTAAATTCAATTCTGGATTTTATAGGGAGCCAGTGCAGAGAAGCAAAAACAGGAGAAATATGATCTCGTTTCTTAGTTCCTGTCAGTACACGTGCCGCCGCGTTCTGGATTAGCTGGAGATTTTTCAGGCACTTATTAGAGCTACCTGATAATAGGGAATTACAGTAATCCAGCCTCGAGGTAACAAACGCATGGACCAATTTTTCTGCATCTTTTAGTGACAGGATAGGCCTAATTTTCGCAATATTACGCAGATGAAAAAATGCAGTCCGAGACGTTTGTTTTAAATGGGAGTTAAAAGACAAATCTTGATCAAATATTACGCCGAGGTTTCTTACGGTGGTGCTAGAGCCCAGAGCAATGCCATCCAGAGAAACTATGTCATCAGATAAAGAGTTTCTGAGCTGTTTGGGGCCAAGAACAATAACTTCAGTTTTGTCTGAATTTAACATCAGGAAATTGGTGCTCATCCAGGTCTTTATATCTTTAAGGCATTTCTGAAGTTTAGTTAATTGATGCGTTTCTTCTGGCTTTATCGATAAATACAACTGTGTATCATCCGCATAGCAATGGAAATTTATAGAGTGATTTCTAATGATGTTACCTAAGGGAAGCATATATAGCGTGAATAGAATTGGGCCGAGCACTGAACCTTGAGGTACTCCAAAACAAACTTTAGTACGTGAAGATGATTCATTATGAACGTGAACAAACTGAAAGCGATCGGATAAATAAGATTTAAACCAGCTTAGTGCAGAACCTTTAAGGCCAATTGAATGTTCCAGTCTCTGTAGCAGAATTTGATGGTCAATTGTGTCAAATGCGGCACTAAGATCTAGTAAAACAAGTACAGAGACGAGTCCTTGGTCTGAAGCAATCAGAAGATCATTTGTAATTTTAACTAGTGCTGTCTCGGTGCTATGATGCACTCTAAATCCTGACTGAAATTCCTCAAATAAATTATTATCATGGAGAAAGTCACACAGCTGGTCTGCGACTACTTTCTCAAGGATCTTTGAGAGAAAGGGAAGGTTGGATATTGGTCTATAGTTGGCTAACACCTCTGGATCCAATGTGGGCTTTTTTAACAGAGGTTTAATTACAGCTACCTTAAAAGACTGTGGTACATAGCCCGTTAATAAAGATATATTGATCATGTCTAATATGCAAGTGTTAACTAAAGGTAAGACTTCCTTAAGTAGCCTAGTTGGGATGGGGTCCAATAGACACGTTGATGACTTGGTTGAAGAAATCATTGAGGTCAACTGTTGAATAGAAATCAGGGAGAAGCAATCTAAATACGTATCAGCACTTATAGCTGTATCTGAAGGCAGATTAGTACTGTTAGACGGCAGGAGGTCATGAATTTTGTCTCTAATAGTTACAATTTTGTCATTAAAAAAGCTCATAAAATCATTACTGCTAAGGGCTAAAGGAATACAAGGCTCAATAGAGCTGTGACTCTCTGTCAGCCTGGCTACAGTGCTGAAAAGAAACCTGGGGTTGTTCTTATTTTCTTCAATTAATGACGAGTAATAGTTTGCTCTGGCATTGCGGAGGGCTCTCCTATATGTTTTTAGACTGTCTAACCAGATTAAACGAGAATCTTCCAGTTTGGTTAATCGCCAATTCCTTTCAAATTTTCGCGACATTTGCTTTAATTTTCTAGTTTGGGAGTTATACCAGGGAGCAAACTTTCTTTGCTTTGCGAACTTCTTTTTAAGAGGTGCTACGGAGTCAAGAATTGTTCGCAGTGAGCCTGCAGTGCTGTCGACGAGATGATCAATTTGGGAGACTTTAAAGTCAGTACGGGAAACCTCACTTACAGAGGGTATTAAATTTAACGCCGACGGAATCACTTCCTTAAATTTTGCTACCGCACTATCTGATAAACACCTAGTATAGTAACTGTTACTGAGTGGCGCGTAGTCAAGTAGACAGAAATCAAAAGTGAGAGCACAATGCCACAGCTGCACCTCTCTGTGCCTAGACAGATGTTACAGTTACTGTTGAGTGTTGGTCAAGAATAAGTCAGCTATGAAGGATTGTGTGTGTGTGTGCTGGCAGTAGGGTGTGGCTGTTGGAGGACTGGAGCATAGTTCTCACTCAAACTCCTGTGTGCCAATCTTTTTTTCAAATTCTTTTCTTTCAGGGTCCCTGGAGGAATTTGGGAGCATCTCCTTAATGATCCTGAATGGTGCAGTGGTGGCAGTATGTGGGCTGCTGGTGTGTAGGCGATTGGAGATGGAGCAGCAGAGCTCCACAGCACCTCATTAGGCCCAGGACTCCCAAGCTGGAGCCACATTAAAGAGCAGCCATGCCTTTCAACATGTGCCGGCTGGTCTGCCTTCCGCTTTCTACTCTGCTGGAGCAGTCGCTCACATTTCAGATGCATCCACACATACACAAAATGTAAGAGGGAGAGGGAATGATATGGCACAGTATGGGGAAGAGGAGAATAAGGGGGACGGCATGAGAAAAAGAGGAGGTAAATTAATCCTGGCTGTTTTGGCGTTCAGTGTGATGTTTGCTTTTGTACTGTAGGATTTAATAAGAAACATCATTAAGATCGTCAGCATACCTGCAGCCAACAATGCTCACATTTGAATTCAAAACGTACAAGAAAAGTGACATCAGGAAAACAATGATTGCAGCGACGGATCCTCCTTATATCCCGACTTTCAGTGCAGACGCTCCCTTGCGTGTGCCAGCCAGGCAGGGATCACAATAATCCAGTAAAGCCCTCCACCTCTTCACACACTTAACAGAAGTGGAGGGAGCTCCTCCTCCCTCTGTGAAGTTTGGCTTCGGAGGCTTCACGAGGTCAGCCTCGTTGTTATCGTTGTTATATTGATGAAACACTCATCTAGCAATCGGTTCGCAGCCCGCCCAGATCTCAGCTGACAACCCGGCTCGCCTCTAAGAGGAGAGAGATTAAGTTGCTTCCTCCGCGAGTGCATAGAAAGAGTAAAAAGGGGTGTTTGCAGAGGATTGGTATTCAAATTGCTGTGGGAATTTTGCATGCATGTGTTTGCTATCTGTGTTTACGATTTAGACGGGTTTCGCTGTAAACAAGCAACCATGAGAGAGCTGTTTGGATGATATGATAAAACGCACATCTCTTTTAAGTGCTGGAATCAATATCCCATATAATCATAAACATGAGGGCATTAGAGAGCGATGTTCTTCTCTGGTTGGAAGGACATACAGTAAGTCATATTAATGCAGTTTAATTCAATTAGCTCTTTGCAGGGCGTTCCACTGAGGCCCAGAGGGATATTTTGTTGATGGTGTGCGGCGAGCAAAAAGTGAGCCAAGAGAGGATTGCCAGTTAATATGATGATATGATGAGAACATTTGGTGCCATAACAAGCAACAAACTGAAAAGTTTTAATTAAGGGCAAAACAAGCCTGCGATCTCTCACACACAAAGTTGGCTAGAGTGAGGAGCAAGAAACCCCAAAGTTTCATAAAGGGCTGAAAAAAGGTTTTTAGATACAAGTAATAATTAAAATCAGACTCCCAGTCTGTCTGTCTGTTTCTCTGACTGTCAAACAAAGAACTTATTTTAAGGATGAAACTCTGTGCAAGCAAATTTGAGGAAAAAACAGCGATCGTCACCACCATAAAAATAAAAAATAAAAACACACGACACAAAGGAGAGCCCAAAGGTTTATCCTCTCCAGCGAGTCCCTGTCACGAGTGACACAAGCAGTTATTTTCCTATTTTCAGTGTATTTCATTTAAATTTCCATTCTGTGTCTTAGAAATGAATATTTGATCTTTTCCCCCTGAACCTGTCACCGATGGGCCTTTGAAGCTACGAGACACTGCATTGTGTTTGTGACACTGCGGGATATACAGGAGAAAAAGATCAAACTCCTCTGCGGAGAGAGAACATGAAATGGTAAACACTGTGTCCTGGCGGTTTACCTGTTTAGAGGCCCTCTTTGTTTCAAATGTTCTGGCCACAAATGTTTAGGGGCAACAGTGTTGTACAATGTTTGTTTTTCTGGAAATGATTGTCTGCTTTAATGTTTTTTTTTTTTTCTTACACAGACTGTTTGTTCTGTGGATGCTGCTGTAGTTTGCAGAAAAACTTTCTCTTTGAGATCTTTGCAGTTCTTTATGTTCTGTTGACTTTTCTTGTGTTTTGGTGTTGAGTGTACCGAGCATGCATGTGCCTGTGTGTGTGTGTGTGTGTGTGTGTGTGTGCAGTGGCAGCAGCAGCATTGGAGGTCTGTGCAGTAGCAACTTGTGGAATTCCCCTACCTGAGATCAAATGGAAAAAAAAGATATATGGGCTCACACTGCTCGCCAATTAATACTTCACCTGCGTCTACGATAAGATGAAAAGTGATAACAGCAGAGATGGGGACAGCCAGAGGTTGAAAGAAAGTGTGAAACACAGATGGAATGAGCTTTATAGGTGTTTTGAAAATCTTGAATGCGCTCTCGTGTTGATCAGCAGCACTCCAACATAACAAGTGTGGAGGAAATATACTGGAAGGTGTGTAACAAAAATGTTGATTCTATGCTCCAGATTATAGACCTATGTAAAAATAGAGAAAAACATGATAAGCACGGTCGCATAAAAAAGTGGAAATTGAGCACCCTAGTTAGTCATAATTGGCTAATTTTGTTTGTAAGGTCATGATAGCACTTGAAGCCTCTCTGGATCCCTTCCCGCAGAAATGCAACATGCAACACAGGCAGCCCTTTTGTGTGCCAGCGAGCACTGATGTGCTTTCTGTTTCCATGCCAACTCACTTTCATCTTTCATCTTTCTTACCAGCTCATCCTACGCTTCAGATGAATTAGGTTTGTTGCAAATTCTTTTGAAGTGCACACACAACCCCCCTATACCACCCCACTTCAGCGAAACAAAACAAAAACACTGAGGAGCTACAAATGTAAGCCAGTAATCTTGCTCGTTTCGGCTCCTTGGCTAACCAATGGCACCACGGACAGGATATTTCCACTTCATTTCAATTTGGAATACGTCCCTCGCTCCTTCTACCTCTTGGCTTCCATTTTCTGCTGTTGTGAGCTGCTCCGCGCCGCACAATTCATTTCCATTATGGAGACGGTCGCTGAGAGGGTTGCATTGTAGGTTGGTAATGATCTTCAATTACACTGATGCCTGTACCTAAGGGGTAAAAGGAAGGTGGGGGTCTCTTAAGGATCAAAGGTTTAGACCTGAAGAGGACTTCTGTGTCCTTGCAGATGCATTTTCTCAAGATGCTCCACTGAATTCTGCCTCTGGACACAGAAAGGCAATTTCCAGGCCCCGGGCTGTGTGTGTCAGTTATAGAGGTGCAAAATCTGGTATCGGCTGGAGCCCTGGCCTCTGAGATATCAACGATAAACACATCAACTTTGCTTCCTCTTGCTCCTCCAATTTTTGAGGTTGATTATATTAAAGCTTCACAGCTGCTAATAAATACTCTTATTAATGGTTTAAATAATGATGTGTAATGTTAAAAGTGTTGCTCATAAATGTCTCTACGGAACATTTTAATGTCTTTCAGCTTATTGTTTTCGGTTTTTACACAGCCCAGTCTGCAGAAGAAAATGCTGGAATTGCATTTGTATGTTTGATACGTATCATACCAACGTTTCTTAAGTGACATTATATGTGAGTTGACTTTGTCATCTGGTGGATGGAGATGATGATGGATGGCGTGACACTTAGGCGAAATGCCTGCCAAGCTGCTGACCACTTTCAAGATCAACAAACAACAGAATCGGTTGTGTTCTAGAGAACACTGCTGTGTTTCCAGCAGTTTTTCAGCAACCAAATGTAGGTGGTTTTTAGCATTACATTGCTGTTTTCCAGCAGTGATAATGGCATTACATTTTTTTACTGACACATCACTGCTTCTCCAGCAGAGATTGTGCCCACAAAACCAGCTATTTTAAGCCAAAACCTGATCTTTTCCCAACCATAACCAGATGGATTTTTTGTGTTTTGTCTTTTTTGGGGGCATTCTTGCTTTCATGAGACAGTCTAGCATGAAATGGGGAAAATCAAATTCGCGGCCACTGCGGCAAGGATGCTTGCTCTACCAGGTGAGCAAGTGGGCACCCCAACCAAATGTTTTTTATGCCTTAACACAACCACACATTAACCACAGTGTTGTTGGAACGTAAAGTTTCAGCGTACCCACTACATAATAACGTGCAACGTAACGTATCTGTGGTTTACAGAAATGTACAATGGCAACATTTTTTTTCAGGCAACTTTAGTGAGTAACCATTTATTTTATGCATTAAGCATTTTCTTCATAATTTCCAAAGGATGATAGATGAAGGAAGATAAAGACTGTTCTACATCTGCAGAAAAACATGTCTCTTATTTTAGTTTTTAAGGAGGAGCAAAGAAATTCAAAAGGCTTTCATTGAAACAACAGCTAAACGTAATTTAAATCCATTTAAACCAGAATAACCAGAGTTTTTCTTCTATACACATATACCATCAACCTGCTAGGGACTACAGATAAAAATCAGCCTGTATGGCTACATCTGGCACATTTATGTGACTTAACTGATCATGTTAATTAATGTGCACTGTCCTTTTCTAAATAAAATAAACATAACCATAGTATTGGAAACTTAATTCTTCATATGCTTGCCCCTAAATTACAGTTAATTGGAGGCAGTGGAACACCGTTTAGAAAAGAGAAAGACTGTATTGTTACGTGTCCTTATTAGGAAACCGTAAATAAAAGTTTAGCAATTTGGTTCATTCTCAATGCTCTCATACAGTTGCATTGTAGCTGGTGAACACAGTGAAGCATTTGAGTGACCCCGATTATTTTGCTCATTGGTGGAGACCAAAAACAGAGCTAAAAGTAGAGGGAATATTAGATTCATAATCTGAAATAAAATGTATTGCTTGCTAGCACCATTGCTAGAACATCTTACTATATCATATAATATATTAATGTCTTAATGTTGTGTTTACAGCTTGCTCTGCTGCCCCCCAGTGGACCAAAACCTATGAGTACTGCTTTAAGGAGAAATAATGAGTGTTCACATGCAAACATATCTTTAAAAGCTCTGTAATGTGTGCGTTTAATTTCTTGCGTCTTGATTCACTTCTTGATTGAGTCGAGTAATTAAAACAGTCTACACATGGTGTTTATAGCCTGTTGTAGATTTACAGCACCATGACACAGAATTATCAGTTCAAGATCTGATATGTGAAACCCCAGCGGTTGCAGCTGATCAAGTCTGCATTTGAAGCAGAGAAAAAGTCATGGAAAACAATTAAGTTAGCAATCAAAAGCCACAGAACTCTTTTTTATGGCAGTTCAAACAGGAAACCTACTGCCAGAAAGCCAAAACACTCCCACAGTCTTCATTCCCACAGTCTCTGTTCACATCCATGTCAGTCTCATTTCTGACTAAATTGAATCTAAACTAATTTCAGAACACAAAGGCATATAGAGACGTATATAGTAAGTCTCTCACATTTTGAACTTTTCATCGCACCTTCTCCGAACTTTACATCAGTCTCAGCTGCAACATTTGTCCCTGGTGACATCAAACGTGCTTCACACTATCTGGGTGCTTGTTTGAAGTTCTCTCGATTCAAGAAAAAGAAGGAGAAATAAATAACACGCTATCTGGAGCTACACTATATCTGGACATGAAGGTGCTGATTCCTTTTTGCTTGGAAGAAAACAGAGGAGATGCCAGCTTTGAGCAAGAAGGACTAAAGTAAGTCTTCAGGTTATATCTGAAGCTCATCTCATGGTGAGCTAAAAAGAAAAGAAAGAAAGCACTCGAGGAAATATCAGACAGAAGATTCGTGTTTGCTTGCAAATGAAGACTCGTGCAGGTCAACAAATCGCAGCAGCACACACTGTAAAAACATTTATAGTCTCGCAGACAGACAGACTTCACTCTGTTCATCAGCGCCAGTGTTGGCAGAGCAGTTTGCATCTCGGTCGTCATTACCGGACACGCCTGCTTTTCTGTAATTTATTCTACCCATAATGTTCAGCCTCTAATTATTTTCCTATCTGCTTTGACAGCATATGGACATGATGGTGAAGCGTAAACACGAGAGAAAGGGTAGATTTAAAGACGTCACGGTGACACCACTGCCAAAGCACGTCAAGACGCACACAAAGGAGACGCATGTAAACCAGCGAAATGTGTGTAGACCATGTTGTCAAAAGATCAGCCCATTTAACGCTTGATAATGCCTGGTAGTTTGTGACGAAAATTAGAGACACTAAAATTCCTTGGTCAGCCTTTCAAAACCGGAATGCTGTGGTAATTTACTTGATTGGAATACAATTTTGAGGTTCAATTAATTCCAAGCTGATTTGGAATACATTACAGGAAGACTGATTTATTTAGGTTAAGCTTCCATTGGTGCCGTGCGGAAGAGTAAGGAGGCTTTAACAGAATGATATTTCATAGTACAGAAGTGAAAAATATTCAAGCCCCTTGAAAAGGCGTTAAAGGAGCATGAAAGGAGCCAAGGGTGATACTATACCCCTACAACATTTGGTTAATTGGAGATTGGTCACGGGCTGTAATATTTGACTGTAATCTGAAAGGCCTGTGAAAGCAGGAGTGTGCAGTGAGAGAGGGAGAGATCAGCACAAGCTGTGAGGAGCAGCCAGTGATAAGATTAAACCCATTCACATCCTATAATGAAAAATGAGCAGCACTGGCTCCTTTTTATCGGCCTCATTTCTTACGTCGTCACTCCTCTAGGTTGTTTTCATGTAAATGACTGAAGGAGAGACACCACAACAACGCGTTACATACTTGTTCCCTGGCGTAACACGCAATAACATACATTCAATATGGTGTCGAATACCAGGAGGAATCAGAGGTGGAGAAATAACAGCATAAATATCAGGCCTGGCCTTATTTTCTCCCCGTTCCTCCGCGTAACCAAACTGACTCATTATGAACTTCAAAGACACAGATAGGAGTTTTAATTAAGAGAAATGCTGCGGAGCAGTGGAGATAAGTAACATCCCCCCTCCCCCGTTTTCCCCTGCACCCCCCCTCCTCCTCCTCCTCCTCCTCCTCCTCCAAACCCCCCAACATCCCCACCCCTCAGCGCTCAGACAACATCATTAGGACAGTACAGAGGCTGGTGGTGCACAGCAGCAGCCAACCGTCGTCCCACCGCATGAAACCAAAAGCGCCGCGTGGCTTCTATGTGGTAATCCTCACATCACAGGTCCTTTGTACTGATGTGGAGTGACACTGTGCATGTTTCAGTATACACATGCAAACGTAAACACGGGATTATCTGGCACCGGCAGAAGCAGCAGCAGCACCACCGTTTCCGCCGGTGCTATCAGTCAGCTGTGCCGTATGTGGAACAGAACCAAGAGGCTTGGAAGGCAGAGGGATGCATTGTTTTCCAGGGCATCATTTTTTTGGTTCTTGTTCAGATTACGTAACTCTGCAAAGGCCACAGCTCATCCATAATGCCTTAAACCATAGAGGGGTGATAAGTTCACTCAGTTGATTTTTAGCCAGTGGAAAGTTGGTGATGAGATTTTAGTGAACATGCTCTTGTTAGTCCTGTCTAACTACCAGCTGTGTCACAACATAGAAACAAGAGCAGAGCTGCAAAGATTAGCAGATTAATATGTTTAAAGAAAAAAAATCTGTAACAATTTTGATAATCAATTTATCGTCAAAGGCATTTTTCAACAAAAATCCCTAAAATTCTCCCTTTGTAGTTTTTACAAATGTGAGCATTTGCTGGATTGTATCATCTCCTGTGTCAGTACAGTTAATATCTTTGGGCTATAAACAGTTGGTTTGACAAAACCAGGGCTGCCTGCATCTACTAATTATTTCTGTAATTCATTTATCTGCAGATTATTAATTAAATTGTCAAGTTTATTTATACAGCACATTTAAAAGCAGCCAGAGTTGGCCAAAGTGCTGTACAAATGTACATGAACGGCACACAGTTGTTTGGACTGTGGGAACATTAGAAAGCAGTGAAAAATGCCCATCACAATATCCTAAAGCCCAAAGTGACTATATCAGATGTCTTGTTTTGTCCGACCAACAGTCAGAAATCCAAAAAATATTTATTTTACTAGGAAGACCAAGAGCATTTTTGCTCAAAAATGATCAATACAGTTAGTTTTCTGTTAATTAATGAATCGATTAATTGACAAATTGGACAAAACAAGACATTTCAAGACATCAGTTTGGGCTCTGGGAGTTGCTGATGGACATTCTTCACAATTTTCTGACATTTTAAAGAACAAGCAAGCAGAAAATAAATGGCAGATTAGTAGATAATGATAATGATCATACTTCCCTTAATGCCAGATACTGTTTAAGATTCTTACAGTTTAAGATTTTACACAGTTTGCATTACTCAAAGCTGCATTAAATCTTCGCAGAAATGTCACCAATTTTTGAGATATGTGACCAAGCAGAGGCAGACTGCTTCATAGCTACGTATTTTGCACAAAATTATAAGTTGGGTTGCAATATTTTTAATTTTTTTAGGGATTTTCAAAGTCTAAATAAGACCAATATCCAATTTTGATGATAGTTGGTGCTTAGAAAAATTCTAAAAACCTAGAATCATTAGTTCAGAGCATAAGCTACATGTATCATAATGGTATATTGTTTAGTCTCTAACAGACGTTAACATATTGATTAAATGCAGCCTCAGCTTCCTTGTTTGCCTGATCTCATTTCAACCTTCTACCTTTATCAAGTGATGATTTATTTCTGAATCTCGGTCAGATATGAATGTGTGTGTGATGCTCAGAATATAACAGATAACATATACAGTACAAATACTTGTGCTCATGTATGTCTCTTTCATTGCTGATGTTTGAAAACTTTGTGCCTCCAGTGCTGGTGATTCTCATGTTGTCAGATCACTTGAAGAGTTGAGACACCATCAAACTCTGGAGGGGCTCATGAAAGCCTTTTAAAAACCCATCGGATAATGTCAAGATGCATCGTCATCAAAGCAAAATCCACACTGTTTGACTTAGATCCTAAAAAAAGAGAAGTCGTGCTCTGCAGAGACAAAGTTTCACATGACAATAATGTATTTGTAGTTCGCAAATAAAACTTTTATTTAACTAAGGAAGTCGGTTAAAAGCCGGATAGTTACAATGACAAATAGCTGTATGAAAGGAGGATAATGACGAGGAAAATAAACGTGTCATGACATTACTTAAAGTGCTTTCTTACGCTTAATTAGCCGACGATCACAACTAATCTTACATCACACCATCTACCCTGCCAAGCCAGGTGAGCTGTGCCATCGCTCATGTCTCAGGTGGATCCCCTCCTGCCTGAGTAGACTGGGTGAGCTCCCAGACCGCCCACACGCCCCCGGGCCCGCTGTGCGGCGGAGATCAGTAGCAGCAGAGAGAAATCTGCCCCCTCTGGGGGAAGGCCTGATGTCGGAGAGATTAATTGCAGACTACGGAGCTGCAGCATGCTGGGAGCACACATCGCTTGCAGGCTCAAATATATTCATCTGCGTACACACATACACGCACACACACAAACACACAATCTGCCTCTCCCCCTCACAGGCAGGATCCATCAGCATGTTGAATCCCAGATGAACATCAAACCCCCCCAGAGGTGCTGCTCCTTTGTCTCCAGGTAGCGCTGCCTGGCGTTCTGCCCACCGCCTCCCGCTTTCATGTGGCCAAGGGAATTATCCTTCCTTTTGTGTGTGTGTGTGTGCGAGTGTTGGTGTGTATGGTTTGCACTAGAGTGTGACGCCTTCACAGGTACTAGCTTTCATATCTGTTTTCTGTTCTGGCAACAGGCCAGCCAGCCTACCTCACAGGTGGCTGGCTGGCTCTGTCTTCCCGGAGGCTCCTTAGCAAGGCAGCGCTGTGGCTGAGGCCGCAGCCCGCCGACGATTACGAGAAGAGCAGTCAGAGGAGGGACATAACTCTCAGCCTGCTACACTCTAGTTAGCGGTAAAGGGTTAGGAAGTGGTTTGCCATGTGTGTGTAGTGTGTGTACGCGTGTACAAGTACAGTAAATCACTGAGGCTTTTTCATGTATACAGCGTGCCCCTGAATCTAAAAGAGTTTTCCTGTGTGCTCATGCATGGCTGTGTGTGTTTGCATTTCCCCCATGTTTAGTTTTATTTGTACAAGAAGAAAAATTGAAGGTACAAACCCACAGTGTGCTGCGCTGCTTATTTTGGGGAAACATAACAACTGGTATTTCCCACTCTTCAAAGAAAGCTGGATAATACTTGGTTTTGCTGTCTTCTGAGCGTGCTTTGCGGAGATCCCCACTGTGAATCCAGCTTAAACGCTTTTCCATCCCGCAAACTCCTCTCTGAGCACAGCGGCTGACTGAACCTTGAAGATGGCTCTAGAGTCTCAGCTAACTTTTCACAACAAAGATCATCGGGAGCTTTGGTATTGCCATTGGATGTGTGTGTGTGAGTAAAGTCTCGTCATCAGGAGCTTTAGTGTTATCTTTGGGCCTCTACGAGTCTAGCTCTGTGTGTGTGTAGGTGTGTGTGTGCGTGATGGCTGCAGTCTCACCACCTCTTTTAATTGCTCTATAAACTGGTTCAGGTGATTCATCAGACATTCAGACAAAAAAAAAAAAAAACATCTTCAGTGCCAAGAAAATTGTTGTTTTTGGTGAAGCCATCACACGTTAATTGTCGTCAAATCGTTGACATAACATATCACGACCGTGACTTGCACTTAAAAAATGAAGTGCTGGCTAACTGCATATTTAAAATGCAGTAAACTACTGGGCTGCCGCTTCAGCGTTTCCTGGCAGTGTGTGTGACTCACCACAGCTCCTCTCACCAGAGTCTTTACTGGAATCCAGCAAAGCCAATCCTTGTTCTGACTTAAGCTATCAGCAAAATCAGCACCTGTAGGCCTCGAGAATGGGTTCTGTGCTCTGTGCATGTGTGTGTCTACAGTACATGTGTGTGTTCAGCCTCTCCCTGATGGCCCAGTCCCAGAGCAGAGCAGGTATGTTTATGCCGCAGCAGAATGGGCCTGCAGGATAAGCAGCAGGTGGCCTCTGTCTCCAGTGACTACAGCTGGGTCCCGTTTGTTGATACTGGGCCGCAGGATGCAGCCTCTCAAACTCTGAGTCCCTTCATTTAAGGGCAAAGTTTGAAGTGTGTCTCAATTAATTTATGGATTCAGCACTGCAGGACACTGGTTTTGCTTTGCCAGGTAAAGTATACTCGCTCAAGCACAAGCAACAAAAGCATTTAAAAGTAGTAACATTTTACTTTAGCTTTTAGTATTTTCATTTCCTGCTACTTAATTATTTTACTCTAATACATTTCAGAGGGCAATAATCATTTGTACCTCACTACATTCATCTTAAAGCTATTGTCAAAACATGCTTTGCAGATTAAGATTTGACATTAAAAAACACAATAATACTGTATACGATGCACTGTTATAGTTTAAACTGTTCATAAATCATCTAATCATGTTAGAAAGGCCCATCCCTTATATCATTTTATATAAGCCTACTGATATATTATTTAGGAGAAATTAATATTTGTACTAGGCAAAGTTAGAAAGGCGGACTCTTTTATATAGTTTTATATAATGATATAGTTTTATTTTGAAGCAGTTACAGCCTACTGCCTACTGTCTTGATTCTCCTGTGCCTCGTTTTGTGCTGATATATGGACATATGTAAGGTTTAACGTAATATCGTTAACCTGCACTTAGCTATGCGACAATGTTGCGGATTTAATGCAAAATTAATGTAATTAGTTTCTTACTTATTTTCCAGATGGAGTTAATAAGTAAAGTAATGGAAAAAATGACCAGCAATTTGTAATACATTACTTATTTTTGGAGTAACGATTCAATGGCAATGGTTGTTTAAATGCCTTATTTCTTATCTTGTTTTATTTGAGTGTAAATTCTTTTAACTATACATCTACGCCTGAGCATGTTTATCACCCTGTATTTCTACTTTTAGCGATCATTTATTGCTGTTGTTGTTTGTTGTTTTGTATGATTTCATTTCTGTTTTAATCAGTAAGCATGATGGGTCTTTGTTTGCTTATTGATTGTTTTTAGTGTCTTTGTTCATGCTCGGCATCACTAAAAATGAGGGTCTCCCTCAGTTGATTTCCTGAGTCTTAAATAAAGGTTTGAATGAATGAATGAAAAAACAATGACAGTAAATAGATTAAAATCAGCTCCACTTCAATGTGCCACAATTCTTACTATGCATCAGAAATAAAGAACCAGTAATAAATTATGGTAATATAATTATCAGCAGGAGCAATTCTGCAAAAGGAGTACTTTTGCTCTTGGTAGTGTGAGTATATGTTGTTGATAATAGTTCCATACTTTTACATCAGTTCATTTTTTAATGACAGACTTAAACTTGTAATGGAGTATTTTTACCTTGCTGTATGCTACTTCTTCTTCCATTGCTACTTCAATGTTTGGTGCTTTTATATGTCATATATGATTGCAAATTAGATATGGACAGTTTTGGACAATCTGTCAGACAAAGGATGCAATCTGAAGTCATTTGGGGGTTTTGAAAAATGTGATGGACATTTTTTACTGTTATCAAATTTGAAAAAAGATTTATTTGCTGATTTAAGATTTAAAAAAGATCACATTATATCATAATGATAAGAACGATTAATTGCAGCCCTGAAAAAAGACAACAAAAACAACAACAGCAACAAGATAACACTTTTTTGGATGGTCTGCCTACAGATGGTTTATCGAGTATTTGTAACATTTCAGCATCTTATCAGTTGAGATTCGACCAATCAACTGTTCTGCCTTATCTATAGATGTGACATTTCACCACAGTACTATGCTGCATGGATTGAGTTAAACTAATTTATTCTAAAAAATGTGTAGGTATGTTTATAAATAGTCACATATACGGCATGGATAACCTGTGAAACATCTACATAAGAAAGTGAAAACAATAATAATGTTGAATATCAAATAACAAGCTGTAGAAATGTTACAAATACTCCAGGTAAGGTAAGGTAAGGTAAACTTAGATGTCTCTGAGGGACAATTTGAAATACAGACAGTCGTCATGAGTATAACAAAAAAGACTGCACTATACATATATACAATACAAATACTCTGTAACAGATGTGTCCAGACATTTTGAATGGAGGCCACGTTAAATGATGTGAAACTATCTCAGGACCAGCTGCTTCCTGCATTATTTGGGTAATTTAAAAAAGAATCACTACAAATGAGACAAATGCACCTGTTTCAGCTCTCAGTGAAAAAGTATTCAACTCCGACGCTTCTGAAAGTGGCGTCCCTCTGCTGTTGACTTTATGCCTCTTTGCTGTGGCCATGTCTGCTACCCAGCAGGAAAGGTCTGCTGCTTTGTAACCATTCATTTGCTTGTTTATCATCTGTTTATGAAAACAGATTAGTTCTGCTTGCGTAGTTCCTACTTGGTGCATGTACACACTGTATGATAGTGCTGCATTCATAAGGTGAAGGGAAAAAAATGCAAATTGATGATGCTGGATTAACCAATATTCTGTGGGTCATTTAAAATCAGTCCACAGGCCATGATTGGCCCAGGGCCGGACTTTGGACATGCCTGCTCTATCCAAATAAAGTGTTACCAAAAACAGTAACATCTTTAAACATGGCGCACATCTGGTTCTAGTGAGCTACACGCTCAGAACATATAAAGACAAAATAAGCCCATTATTAGACTCGATCTTATATCTATCCCAGAGAAATTGCCACATAATGCAAAACAGATTCCATTCATGTTTTGGCAACCAATAAAACACTGCACCTACCCCATGATAATTTATGATAGTTTGATTTAAAGAAAAAATCCATTTTTAGATTCTGTAATATCACATAGGATACGAAAAGCTGGATGCCTCATCACTTTAGTGCCTAAAGTCAATATTTCTTCCAAAATAGAAATCCATTCTCCCACCCCCAGCTCCCTTTGATGTGTGGGTGTCTGGGTCTTACATCAGACATCAGGGTCAAAGCCTGAAAAGGCAAGTCAATTTACAGACAGACATCAGAGGGAGAGGCTTCTCCTGCACAGGTAGGGCCAAGAGAGCCAGGGCTGCAGCTCCACAACCTCCTCATCTGTCAAATTTGAATGGAACAGACAGCTCGGACAGCTCGGCTAAAGCAGCTTCATTGTTACGTTCGTTACACACATCGATTTACGAGCAAGAGCGCAAACAGTTCAGCTCGGGGTCCTGAAGCGTGGGTTGACTGTGGTGTTGTCTCCACCAGCAGCCATAAAGGTTTGTCTGTAGGTACATCAAAGCCCTAAAGAGAGCATGCTCCGACGGCCAGTAAACTGCTTCACGGTATTAGCAATTTGCCCGTGTGCCTTTATCTTCATGGCTCTTAAATATCACTGAGTTCATTCACAGAGGCATGAGAGGGATGACAGGAAGTGAGCGCTCACTATAGCAACAGCGGTTGGTCCAGAGTGGCTGATTCCTAACTTGATGTAGCATAAGGTACATTACACAAACAAAGCAAATCTTGTTTACATGCCTGCGGGTATATTGGAATTTGAGTTTGACCAAAGTTAAGATTTAACTTTTCTGCTTTGATCTGCATTCAAACCACTGTAAGCCAGAAAAAAAATACATATTTTACTTTGAACTGCATTGAAGTCAAGTGTAATATATGTCTTTGTATGAGGAGTTGTCAGACATCAAATAAATGCAGGAGCTAGTAATAATACTTTTTTTTTTTTTTTTCAAATCAGCTTCAGTAGAATGTTTTAATCTGAACCCCACAGGAGCGGAGGCTGTTTCAGAGAATTAATTGCTTTGACTGTTAAAAAATATTTAATTTCTTGACCAAAGCTCTTTGAAAATGTGAAATGTGCATGCACGAAAATCTCTGAAATGTTTGGCAATATCTAATTTCTACACACAAGAGAACTCAATTACACACCGCCAGTTAAACATACTGCGTTTCTTATTGCTGCATTCATTCATAATTTCCATTTGTTGATGCACCCAAAATGAGATTGCATGAACATTTCAGAGATTCTGTGCATACAAGTGTTTTATTTTGAGGAAGCTTTGGTGTTAAATTTAAATGTCTCAGTGTTTCCACATGGTGTCCTTTCCTGTGGGGTCAAATGGACAAATTTTCTTGTAGCTGACACAAAACAAATTTGTGTTATCACTGGCCGCGGGCCTCATATAAATCTATTGGTTGCAGTTAACATCAACACACTTCAAATATTCTTTAGTGTGCTTTAATTTAAAATCTGACCTCTGTGTGATGCACGCTCTACTATATAAAAAGGAGGAGAGCAACGCATCTACTACCAAAAGGCAGGACCTCAAAGCCGTAAACAACTCTCCCTGCAATATAATGATCTGGCAGGCGCACATCAAATACAAACATGGATGAAAGACAGAGGCAAAGAACCTCCAACACGGCTCCTGTATGTGCCATTACATGCAGCAGGGTTCATTAAGCTGAGTATGTGAGGAGAGATAAAGGCCCCTGTATTGGGGGATTTCCCCCTGCTAGCATACTGTCTGAACATGACTGCCAGTGTCTTTGAATACTGCACAAATGCATGGCTGAGGGCGTATTCTCGTCAGGCCTCAGATCCCAGATCCTGTCTTCTTTCCACACACAGATGGAAGTTCCTTCTCTTTCTGTCTTTTTTTTTTTTTTACTAGCATGCTAGTTAAACGGTACATACAGCGATTGAAATATGCCTTTGATAAGGATGAAGAATTGATTTATGGCCATACTTTTATCATCGCTCGCTCATAACCTGCTGCCCCCGAGCACTCTATCCTGTGGAGAGGTTTTTGGGGAGGAAACCACCTGCTTTGATTTACAACCCCCATGGATTGAGAGTTGTAGTCTGGACTGCAGTGTGTGAAATCCCTGACATCTCTTCTGGGTTTAAGTCACACTGCTGGGCTCTGGGCAGTGCAGACTTTGAGCCCGATGGTCCGAATTATGAGTTAGAGTTGAGAATGCGCAGATAATACAAAAAAAATCTACAAAGGTAACAATGAAATATACTGTGTGATTTAAAGCAAGGTGGCAAATGGCTGTGAGTATAAAGAGCGATTTTGATAACAAGTGTCTGCAACCTGCATATTACAGGGGGAAAAGAATATGGAGTGTGCCACACAGGAATAAATCAGCATGATCTTTTCTCCATCTGAGGGCACATGTGTAGCTGTATGAGCCAGAAGGTTTGGCTATAAAACATACATGTCTCAGAAACAACAGTCAAAGCATATCCCATAGAGGAAGTCCTGCTGTTTAGTTCAAACAGATGCAGGCAGACTGGAAGTGACTCCAGTCCAGACTGCTGGAGAAAAAACATTTAGAAAGAAACACAAGTTCTAAAAGACTTCTAAAAGTCGCTGGTGAATTTTGTCTGAACTCAACCCAATCGCCAGAAAAAAATGTGGCAATTAACGTTTCTGCAAACCACAGATACGTTACATTTGCACATAATTATGTAGTGGATAAGTTGACGCTTAACATTTTGACAATGCTGTGGTTAACATGGTTAGAATTAGGCACAAAAACCATTTGGTTATGATTAGTAGAAGATCATGTTTCGACTTAAAATGATACCTATTTTGGGGGGCACAATTTTGAGAGGAAAAGCAGCGATGTCTCATTAAAAACAACTGCTTTTCGGCTGTATAAAGCCGCTGGAAAAACAGCGATTGGTCACTGCATGACACCCACGCATCATATTAGCACTCTAGCTGTTTTGTCAGTGCTAGCGATATCATTTTTTGTGACAGTGTAGCTTGATTACAAGTAATCTGGCTACAGTGTTACAAAAATAATATCGTTGGCAAGTGAAAACTACTAAGCATGATAGTGCAAAACAGTTTTTTTCTGTCTCCTTCTATATATGTGACCCCATTGTGACTTCTTTGGCTCCATGTTGCCATGGATCTGTAAAGCAGCCGTCACTTTTCACTGCATCTGTGTTTTGCTTGGCAACCATTCTGCTATTGTCGCTAAGGAACTATATTTTGCTTGGCAGAGCAATGATTATTTGTTATCAATAAATGATTGCATTTCTTTTTGCTTTGTGCTTGTTTTAGGAAACATTACCAGAAATATGTAGTATTTATTTTATAAAAGCAATAAGCCCCTTGAGGCTGTATTTACAGTGATTTTAGAACAGCTAACGCCTGGGCCACGCTGCCTGTGTGAGTAACGTGTGTGTGCTGCGGAACCTCTTATACTGAACATGTATATAACAACTGTCTGTTTTTTATGTGGTACGCTATGGACCTTTCTCTGCGTTCTTAATAAAGTCATTATCATTCTTTTTTTTTTTTCAGGTACCTGTGTTGACAGCTAAGAGCAGCCACACTGCCCATGTGCGCAGTGCTGCTCAGGCGGAGCTTGGCTGCTGCTCAGCTGCAGAACATCTAAGAGATCAGAGTCTCACCTATTTTTTACGCATGACGTGCAGTTTCAGCAAAAATAGACTAGCTTTTAATTGTGAAATATTTGCAGGACCATGTTGTTGACAATGGCTTGCACAGCTCCATAAAAGAGTGGAGCACTGGCTTTTAATACAGTAGCTGTAGCAGCAGGCAGCCACAACAACAAAGCTGTCTGTGTGAACACCACACGTGTACGAGCCGCAGCAGTTCAGCAAGGTAGCTGTCATGTGTTGCTCATGCAAATGGTGTGGCTTGGGGGTAAGTGTTATGCCTAACAACGCCCCCTCACTGTAAACCACAGCCTCATGTGTATTATTGTTTAATGGCACATCAGTTTGTGTGTAGACATGTATGTTGTATGTGAATAGGCACAGTGTACTGTACTATTGTATGTGTATTTATTTACAGTATATATGTTTACATATCTGCATGGACTCTCTTTCCCCTTTTTTAATATTTGTCCATTTTGCCTTTATTAAACAATATGCAGTTAAGAGCAACAAAGGATATGTGGGGAGGAAGAGATGGGGAAATGCATCAAGGGTTCCTGGCTGGACTTGAACTGGCAACAATATGATAATCATCAGCAACTTAAACACCAGTACTACCTAATTATTTTTGTTATTATTGCTGCTTTTACTGTGACTACTAGTGTTGTTATTGCTGCCACTATTACGCTCTTATTATTTTTTATGTATAATCTACTCATTTAAATGTTTACATTTTTATTGTTCATGTTTGCCCCCTGTTCTTACATACATAATACTCTGATACAACATGTAATATCAATAAACTGGCTGTATGCTTTGTTTGTCTTTGTTAAGTCAACAGTTGTTTGTAATACTGAGCTACAGATGGGATTTCCTCCAGTGAAACACACTGGCAATAACCCGACAGGGGCTTCCGATACTCTGGGATCTGCATTGGAAATGCAGTTTGTCTCCTAGGGCTACAGGCCCTCCTCCATTGTTTCACGGCTATCTTGACACCCACTCACCAGAATGGAGGCATACCGCAATGAACCCTGGGATCTGTGATCCTGCCACCGATAGGCACAGCAGTGCCACAGATTCCATTAAGCTCCAAATTAAAGCAGGCACATCAAAGAGCCTGTGTGGAGGCAGCATGGAGATGTGACAGTGAGAGGGGGAACGAAAATGAGTGAGGGGAGAATAAAGAAAAAAAAAAAGAAGCCTCATTTACGCAATCCCCGAACGTGACAGAGCCTAATCCAAATCAATATCTGTGAGTGGTGGAGTGTTGTTACAATGCTAGTGTGGAACATATTAGCGGAAGATGAAAGCATCAAAGTGGTTAGCTAGATGAAATTATGTCTTTTATATCGCGAGAAATAATTGGAAAAATCTGGGAGAGCTGGCATACGCTTTTGCTAACATGCAAATGCTCTCACTGTATATTCCACCGACCACATGTGAAGTCGCAGCAGTAGCTTTCTTTGGCTCCAGTGACATTTTAAAATGATAACCTGACTGACGGCTCAGAGTATACTGTTCTCCCACTTTTCCAGCCAAAACAAACAGACATTATGTGCAATAACAACAATGCAATGAAATAACTTGACTTGACGACACACCCTCATGTCCACACAGTTTTTAACAGCAGGCTGACACATTTACACAATGCTTTGTCTAGGACCTGTACAGTACATCCAATTGCATTTACTGCTCATGTGATCCACCTCAGCAGCCTTCTTTTTTTCAGTCGATATCTGAGAGGCTTTATCTGTGTCCTCCATGCAGAAAGGTAGAGCGAGGGGGGACCACTGGGATCATACTGTCTGTATAGATAATCTCTATTTATTTTTCTGTCCAGGGTGGAAAATTTGCAACGAATCCCTCGGGTTTCTGTAAGTGTTTTATCACTTAGAGATTCTCCACGAGATGTTACTTGTTATTGGGGAATGGGAAGGACTCTACGTGATTCCGCCCGCATAATTCCCAAGGCTTGTTCAGGCCTCCGCTGGTCAAACAACACCCAGGGAGCCTCGGAGCGCTCCAGAAGCATCCCTGTCTATGGCTTCGAATGGCAGGAGAGGGGCAAAGAGGGTTATTGGACAGGAGGGGGGGGTTGGAGGGGGGTTTGCGGCCCTACAGCAGTCTGCCTGATTGCATCGCCACACAAGCGTGCCTTCAAAGCCTTCCCCTCCCCACCGCCCAGTTTGACCAGATAAGGGCCCCCTCACACTGTGGTTCAGCTAGGGGACAGGAAGACACACGGAGGGGTCAATGGCAGTGCCATCTGCTCCCCATGTACAACAAATACTGTGCATCTACATCAACAAACTGTCCAAACACATATCCTGCCCTGCATATAGACTGGCTCCTCAGACTGCAGCTTTGAACGCTCTATAGGCTTTATATTGGGGTATATACTGTGTAATACATCCAGGATGTTTATCTAACTTCTCATTCAAGTTTCATGAGGACAATGTTGATAGAGTCAGTATGTTTGTTCCCTTATTTTGTGCCTATGACAACTAATGGACTGTTGTTGTGAGCAGTGACGGCAGGCAGTCGCCGTCACAGTGTTAACGATCTGTATTAAGGGCATGCTGATATAGGTCAGCTCGCCGTGACATCACATTCCTGTGTGTCGCTAACTGCGAGGCACAAGACGTCTCATTCTTGGAGCAAGTGGCACGTTGGAATGCAATTTAATCTGCAAGTAACAATTCTAAAAATGGAGGATGGTGTATCATTTGCCTCGTGGCATTTTTTGAATAAGCATGCCAACCCCGACCCCACACCGCCACAACACAGACACACACTCACACACAACCATCCACACGCAGCCATAGTTCTTTACTGGTTCCACAACCTCTGAGTCTACACATCAAGCAGTGTCAGCAGCTGTCACAGAGGACATATCACATTGCACACAGGCAGCCAGGCCAGTGCCTCCAGGTTAAGTTGGCTTTTACAACAGCTTTTCATCTTCTTTTTTTTTTTATACCTCCTTGATATGTCTGTCTATCTGCCTTTGGCTTTTATTCTCCTCTTGCTCTTCTGTGCCACGATCAGGACGTTGGCTCCTGCTGCTAACACATTATCAAGCCAATCAGGAGATAATGACTATCATCTGAATCTATGCTTAATTAAGTAGTTTCCAGTACGTTCTAACAGCACACCACTGTTTCCCCTGTCCTCAGTCTTCCACCGCAAAACTGCTCTCTCATGACTTCACCTGAAAAGGTGCTTTCCACTGTTTGGTAGGTAAGACCTGAGGGAGTTTGCCTCTCAACAGCCAGCGCCCCCCCAGAATCAGTGATCGCACTAAAAACTTCAATTACATCTGTGGTTCCAACAATTTGATGAATGAATGGTTTGCTTGCCGAGACAACAAAGGAGGTAGCTGGATACAGCCACCACGCCGGGTAATAAAACCGGGGAATATCAAAGTGTTTAGTCAGTTTAAAAGACAAGCATGAACTCTGGCGTATAGTATGAGCTGTTCCTGAAGCATGAATCTCTGCAGTGAGTGAAACTGTCATGTGGGGCCTTGTCAAGGAGCCAAAGAAAACAGAATCAGCTTTGCATAAAGGGAGAAAAGTTACACAATAGAGCCTGTAATACCTGGTCAAACAAACCTGTGATTGATGCATTTCAGACAATGGAATAGTTCAACAGTGAATAGGATCATGGGACTGTGACCAAATAGTCTTTAGATCATTTTTCTGGGAGAGGCCTGGATGCGGTGAGTGCTTCACCCGATGGTAATCATGTTTTGTTTGGAAAACCCTGCTTTATATTACAGCTAATGGGAAACAAATTGCCCTAGCATGTTGCCCCCTCAAACTGAGGGATTCCCTAATCCAAATCCACAACCAATAGAGAGAAAGAGGCAGTTTTAAACATCCTAACATCTTCTGTTTGGTTCGGTGGGGAGAGATAATGACAAGGAAGATCGAGAGTACTGAGCTCGTCTTCTTGCATGGGCATGGGAACCCCCCAAAAATGAATAAGTCACATTATAAACCATGACACCACAAGCAGAAGAGATGAAGAAACACGAACGAGGGCCAAGCATATGGCTGCAAGAGAGACAGAGTGAGAGGAGGAAAATGAGAAAGACTGAGAGACCACATACAGACAGCGCAGAACAATGAGGCTCTTTCACTGGGGTTCGATGATGACGGGAAGATGAGAGGGAAGAGGATGGATGAGGGTGAAGTGTCAGCGCTGCTTCCACATACAGTGCGACCGAGATCCTGGACCCCAAGAGACGATTGAATCAATGTCAGGCATGGATTTGGAAGCAACATTTCTGCAGTCTTGCAAAACTTTGGATGTGGTGAACATATGGTGCCTATGCAATACAATGTGTGGGGATTGATGACGAAATTACACACGTCTCTGTGAGTGGCTATGTATGAACACACTCGTGCGCGCATGTGAGAGGGAGTGCATGTCTGTGTGCGTATGGAGAAAGGGTGGGGCATTGAACAGAGGCCCCTCTAGCCCAGACTTGAAAAGGCATTCTTTCATCATTGCTAATCTCCCAAACATAAACATGAGAGCATCCACACAGTCTCTCTCTCAGGGCCGAGGGGTGACCCTCCCATGACTGGAGATGAGGGACTGCATGAGGACTGTGCGTGCTTCTGGCTGTTTGTGTTAGGGAGAGTTGCACCGACTGTATCAATCAACATATCAGTTTTATAACAGTTGTTTGTGGACAAGTTTCGAGATTTTTTTCTCTCTGTGGGTGTGCGTACGTGTTTATGACTGCGAAGGATGTGCGTGTTCCTGTGCTGCCGGGTAAATCAGGCTCCGAACCAGGGCGCGACTCGACATGCGAGACAGTTTCATCCGCAACAACCAACAATTAGTTATTTTTTCCACAATAACCGTGTAAACCACAACTGCGTGTGGCTTCAACAGGAAAAATGATGTCAAAAGCACATAATTGTCAGATATGGGGACAAACACAGATTTGATAACGTAGTCTGGCAATCGAGAAATCCTATTCCAAGAAGTGAAACTGTGCCCAAACAAAGAGGGAAAAATGGAAGCTGAATATGAGCTTTGATTCTCTGCCCAAGCCCAGTTTGGCCCGACCCGACCCGCCAGGTTCAGGCCGAGCAGGGCTGTAATTTCTCAGTATTCCCCTGGGCTTGAATGGGGTTGGATCCTCACTATTTTCTTTTTAACTAAAACTAGTAGTTCTTGTGCTCAGATGGCAGGAGTTGCATGGGAATGAATTAAGAGCGAAAGACAGATAAAGGGAGGGCAACTGAGAGAAGCAGCATGACAGAACAACGGAGCAATACAGTGGAGAACCGGCAGAGAGAGTGCATGTGAAAAAGGGATGGAAAACAAGAGAAAGAAAGGCGACTTGGTTGGCAGTGTTTGTTTCTACGTCCCCAGCAGTGGGAGAGATGTGAAAAACATGCGCCGTAGAGTGGTGAGCATCTGATCATCGCTTCGCCATGGAGAGCCACCAGGGGGGGAAGCACATTCTGCAGAACCTGTTGTGTGCAAGAAACTACTGACAGACAATTGAAATAACAAAAGAGAAGAAGGAGAAGTGGTGAGAGGAAAAATGCCAGCCATTAGCTTGTAATAGTGTTTTGATATAGTCCAGTTTTTAATCGGGCTCAGGCCCAAAACTGCTGCTGTTTTCCGGACTTGTGGCAGGCTTGGACAGAAACTGTGCAGGGTCAGGTTTGATTTTTTTTGGGCAAAGCTCTGAACTGAATCACCTGAGAATCACTGTCAGGCTCTCAGGATGTAAGAAAGGCTGGGATGTGAACTAGCACAAGGCGGCACTGAGCGTGCTCCTCTCTTTAACTATAATACGGACACTTATTTCTCAGGCCTGTATGGCTGGCATGAAATAAGCTCAGCTCACATGACACACACATGCGTACACACAAGCACACATCCGAGCTTGTACACCGCACCATTGCCTGTGTACAAGCCAAAGCTGTTTTTGCAGAGCATTTAAGAGATAAGGCCAGTGAGTTAATGCAGACGTACTGCCATAATCCAGTTTCCCCCTCTTCTGACTCTCACCCCCCACCCCCCTCTCTCTCTGCTCTCCTCTAACAGCTTCTCTGCGCTTCAGCTGCGTATCTGTGACAGATTAGGGCAGATCACCAAGGATTACCTCCACCAGACGCAGCCTCTACACGCTGACCATAGACACCACCTCAACTCCCCCATAGGGAGAGCGAAGTAGAGGGAGGGAGCCAGATTTAAATATAATATTGAATAGATAAATGTATTGATCATGTGTTGGAAGGTGTTTCTTTTTTATCAGTCTATATTTACAAAGGCAGAGCTGTTACAGTCGTATTTGTTTTAGTCACATGCACTCTTCACATCCTGTAAGAAGTTAATATATTGCTGAGAGGGTGCATGATGCCCGGGTACCTGTCGTTCCTTTGGGATGCTGCTGCAGAGTGAATATAGGTCAGGCCTCGTTTTTGTTGTTATTTGCCTTTGATTGCTGGATAAAAGGTGTCTACAGTCCCTGTTACTTGCTAATGATCACCCTTTACTAAGAACACGAGCAACGCTCTGTACCCAAAGCCAAATATCTGACAGAGAAATCATTACTTTATTTTCTTTGTTCCAGACTCAACAACTTCATTTTCGTGTGGCGCACATCTCAGCATCACCCAGCGGTCTGTTTGGGTTACTGCACACCGGGAGGGGGGAAAAGGGGGGAAACATGCAGCGAGGGGTTTATCTCGTGGATTTGATGTGAGCGTGAGATAAAATGAAGCTGATATCTTACCACTTTTAAATGTGTTGCTTTTGGGCATTTTTAAGGGCAACTTTTTACATATGAAATGCATTTAAAATGAGGGAAACTTTCTGCCCAACTTTCCGGAGCTGTTCACTGTTATAGACCAGAGAGAATATTTTAGCCATGTCCATGAGAAGACAGCCTGAATAAATTAGCAAAGTCCTTTATCCTTCTTCATCTACGCACAGCAGTTGACAGCAGCGATCTTGTTTGTAATCAATAATACATGATTTGATTAATATGTATATATGATATGTATGTATTAAATTCAGCTCCATTTTTATGTAATGAAGTTTGTATTGATATTCTTTGTAAAGAGACTTGAAATATCGTCTGATATGTCACTGATTTGAACCAAGCGACCAAACAGAATATGTCACAGCGTTATTAACATTATGGAATTATTTACCGGGCAAAGTCAGATTTGGATTACAGGCACCAATCCTGATCCATGACGGATATTTAACCACTAATTTGGAAAAATGCTTAAAATGCAAATTATTAAATGAGGCTTTAATCTGTGTTTGGATGCCTGGAAACAAAAAGGTGTGTGTGTGTGAGTGTGATGGAGCAGGTGTGTGCGAGATAGGCAGATAGAGGGGGGAGGGGAACAGTGGGGGGGCTTGAGACCCCACCTGGACTCAGAACAAGCGGGGGACCGACTGGGGACGCGGACACTACACAGCACACACTACAAAGGGCTGGCGGGGCGAGGTGCACGGACGCCATAACACAGCCAAAGTCCCATTGTTCTATCCCCGTTTCATCTCCCCTCCTTCTCTCCAAATATTTGGAGGAACGCTCTGAATAACATACTGGTACTGAGAATATTGCACTCTGTATATTGTTGAAAGGAACTTAGGCAGTCGGAGTTTTTCGCTCTTCAAAGACGGTTGCTTTGTTTTGTTTGGGTTTTGTTTGCTCCTGTATTTGAATTGTGTACTGCGATTTTCGTGGATATCTCATTGTTCCAGGATTTGAGATTGTTGGACAGAGAAGCACCCACTGGCTCATTTATTTTCATTGCATCATGTGACTCATTGTAATTGCAACACACTGGGAAAAGCAGGCTGAAATGATGCAAAAAATAACAACTGGCCCCTGTTTCCCACTGCCACTAGTGGGGGAGCTGTTTGTGAGAGAAGTTTCATTCGCCTTCATCATTAGAGTTTCAGTAAGACAGTACCTATATAGACTTCCAGGGTGCACATTTCCATACCCGAGCCAATGGGAAGTCAGTGATTAAAAATACAAGACCACAGCTTTGCATCAGAGTTCAAAAACATGGGGCTGAAAGTGTGGAGCTGTGCTATTAATCATGTGATCAATGGGGGATGAGCGTGAAGCTCTACGATGCAGGGTTACAGCATCGTCTTACAGGGTCGTTTGATGGCCCTTTCCTGGGGACCCCAACATTGATTGGGCCCTGAGGGTGCCCTGCGGCGCTGCCCCGTTGCCAGGGCCTGACTGACAGCTCTAATGACGCCTGCCATCGTCGGGCAAGGGACCGCTCCAGAGCAGGCACCGAACTTCAATCGGCCTGTGTGACGTCCAAAGAGTTTTGATTTCTCAGCAGTGGCGAGGGGGTAAAAAGGAGACCCCTGTGGGAGACAGGCAGCACCCGGCCTGCCTTTGAATATTTCTCCGTTTACCGCATGTCAGTTCTCGGTGTTGGAGATGCACAGAAGAGAGACATGGGGGGGTGGCTGTGGTGAATTTTTCATAAGCAAAAGGAGAAAAAAAAAAAGGAGAAGGGCCCCACAGACCCATGGGATTAGGTTTGGATGCTGTCATCTGAATGCAAACTTTGCTATTATGTGAAGCTGTCATTGTGTCATTTTACAACTGTTTTCTGAACAAAGTTTTGGTGATGTCGTGGTGTGTTTTACTTAGGAAGAGAAAAACATGTCAGGTAACTTCTTCATAGTTTAGCGAGGCTGGACGGAGAAGTTGCAACTATCAGTGCTCTTCTCTTTCTCTCTCACACAGACACACACATGCACACACCCCTTCTCCCTGCGATGGAGGGATGTTGAAGAGCAGTGGAACCTCAGAAGACTCATCCTCACTTTGTTCTATTATTCACCATCTCTGGCTTCAGAACTCTCTAGGATCTCCATGGGGTTACACTCTCTATCCTGATGGAAAGACTCTTGTGCCGCTGAGAGCCTGTTTACTCCCCGGCCCCGGCCCCGGCCCAGCGGCCCACCACTGGAGTATACAACCAGTCCCTTCACTTCCATGCTCACATCAGAGCCATCAAAAATAAATCAAAAACAGACTGGTGCAAGCCATTTGTTAATCTCGTGTTCGCTGGCACTTTTTGAAACCACTTACTGAATCAAAAAGCGTCATTTTTAAGATTGGCAGCTCACTTAAATCAACCAGTGATGATGACATTCTGGCAAACGTCACAGGTACAATTTACTCTCCTGTACACTGTCTTTCCTTTTGTTCTTTTCAGTCAGCGTGAATCTTTACATCTTCACCCACTACGATACAATATGATCCCCTCTCAGAATGCTCATTTGTACCAGCATAAATAGTTATTTGAAAGATAAAAGCAAACATGTTTGTTTTTTGTTTGTGTTTTTTCCTCTTCTCAACTCCCCAAAGGCATTTATGAGCACTTTGGTAATAAGGACCAGAGAAGAATTTAGCTGGAGAAGAGGAGCAGAGGATGCTTTGATGTACTCTTAGATTAAGTGAAGTCTACGGCGATGTCTACAAAAATACATGCAGTGTATACACTGAGCTCAGCTAGACAGATTCCTCTCTGCTGGCCCTTCCTCTCTGGTCCCAAACCACCACAGCATGAAAGACAGTCTGTATGCTCCGTGGTAGCAGGAGACTTGTATGGACCTTGTCGACAGCTTCAGATGAACCATTCCCCAAAGAAACACAAACTTGGGAGTATTTTTTTTCACAAACTTGTTTTTTTCCCCAACCCAGAAATTTCCCCCAACAAAAAAAAAAATCTAAACTTTTAAAAGACTGGGTTCAGAGTTGCTTTGATTTTTTGATATACTGCTCTGCTTAAAAGAGATTCAGCAACTAGACGATGCTCTGAAGACGAGCATTGCCCAAGTGACGCGTCACAGTGTTTGAGTCTGAGGAAGATACACGAGTGGGAGAGAGAGGAGGGGGGCAAAAAGACAGAGAGAATGATTTTGTAACTTGTTATGAAACAGTCAACATTTTCAATTTTGAATTCATCTTAAAATTTTAAACATTGGATTCAGTGTGATGAGCTATTCAGCCAGAGGCAATGAGAAGTCTCAAATCTAACCTTTTCATATTTTATGTATTCTAATCACTTGCAGACTAGTTAGTAAGCAGAAAGCGAAAGAGCCGGCCAGTGGGTTTTGGCGAGGATGTGTGATTCTCAGTAATAATATACAGTAAGAAGGTTTACAAATCAGCAAGCAGGCATTTTCTTAAGAAAACATTCCTTGGCACAGTGTGACTGCCATGATTCCCTGTATGCTGTGCAATTTGTATTTGTTTAGGGTGTTAATGAAAGGTTGCATGAATAATTTAACACAAACAAAGCATGTGATTCCAAATTAACTGCAGCCCTGCAAACACATGAAGCAGCTCCACTGTAAGCGGTGGATATTCTGGTGATCTGATGCTGACCTCTACTGGACGGCTCTGCTGCTGAATGCGAGACTGAAGGACGTCTGCTGCTGTGCAGAGACAAAACACTTTGACTTTTTTCTGGTCAACAATGACTTCTTGTCATTTTTGGAACAAGAAAGACCTGCTCTATCATGTGGACAAATGTCCCATCCCTCCTGTATTTTTTTTTTCTTTTTTTTTCATGAAAATAGTGAGTTGTGTGCAGCTTAACTACAAAAAGTTCTGAAGAAGATGAAAGATTTAAAAATTATTTGCTTTACAGACAGTAACTCCAACACAAATAACAGAGGTGGGACCAAGTCATTGTTTTGCAAGTCACAGGTAAGTCTCAAGTCTTTGCACTCAAGTCTCAAGTCAAGACTAAAACATCCCAAGTCCTAAACTTTGAGTTTCGAGTTCCAAACAAGTCATAATGTGCTCTTTACCAAATGTAATGGCAATATTAAATTAACAAAAATCAAAAATGCTGCTTGCATTAGCTTAGCCTTACCATTCTCTGTGCAACTTCAAATATTAAACAAAGTTTGAAGTTCCATCTCCATCTGTAATTTTCAACCAGCACCGTTTGCATGCTGCTATTTTGTTTCTGTTGACCACTGCATAGTTTTTGTACGCGACCGAAATTATCTTTGGTATGATTTTTTTCCAAATGGAGCTCAATGGTAGTTCTCCATGGTTCTCTCCTGCAACTTGACTGGATGCAAACAATTTGGATCTGGAGAATAAAGGGTCAACGTGCTGAGAATAAATAATGTTAACGTTAGCTGATTAAAGAAATGAACTGATTTGTGGAACACATAGTTTTTAATCTTTGGTATTTTCAAGGCAAAGGCTTAAGTCCAGGTAAAGTCACAAGTCACTGCTGTTAAAGTCCAAGTCAAATTACAAGTCTTTTTTAATTTTGTAAAGTTGAATCTAAAGTCATCAAATTTGTGACCTGCGCCTGACTCAAGTCCAAGTCATGTAACTCGAGTTCACGCCTCTGCTGTATGCACAATGCAGCATAAGATCCATGTCTCCTACACAGACACCGTGAATCATGAAAAAAGAAGACACAATGAAATGACATGCAGGGTTATAAGCTGTTTAAAGAACCAATAGCAGATGGAACAAAGGACAGTTTGTGTCTATTAGTGCTACCTTTGGGAAGACTAAACCTTTCTCCCTATGGAAGTATCTAGAACTCAACGTGTAATGGATGCTGAGAGTCCAAAACAATAGTCTTTGCCTTAAAGATGGCCTTTACCTTATACAAGTGTTTAAGGTCATCACAGGTAGCACCAGTAATCTTATCGCAGCCTGACAGTTTTTAGCAGTTTGATCTTATTTTTAAGACTAAGATTGAAAAACCCGCAAACTGTAGAAAAAGAAAGAAACAATAGAAGAAGTATAAAACATTTTTATCAGTGTCATGTCCACATTAAAACTTCTCAACTTCCTTAAAAAGAACAACCACTGATTTGCCTTTTTACATATTGCATCTGTATTTGCATTGAATTTCACAAGTGCATACTCATGTTCTTGTTTAATGGTTGTCATTGACTCTATTTGTGCAATAACTTCATTTAGTGCTGTGTTTACTCGACTAGGGAGCAGGGATTGCCATCACTGTTCTGCAAGTTGGGGCCTGCATTTCACGTCATCAACTCCAACGCAGTCTCTGATTGGCTGCCTCTGTTGTCAACTATGGTGTGAATCCCTGCTTGGCCCTGAATGGATTTTAGCTTTCTGGAAAGTGTTTGGGGCGGCAGTGGGGTCAGACTGATACAGACAGCGAAAGAGGATGTTGAGCCCACATCATCAGGATGATCACTGATCATCAGGATGATCTTACCAGGCTATGAGACAGTACCTGAACACTTTACGTGCTGCTCTGCTGCCACTGGCTCGCCCTTTATTACACATGCAACAGGGGGCGGCAGAAGAGTCCTCCTCCAAAAATCAATTAACATTTCTTTGGTTTTAGCCACATTTATCTGGAGAAAAGACTGGTCACACCAGTTGACAAATATATCAGGGACTGGGCCATGATGTTACTCCACTCCCTGCAGAGAACTCATAGTCACAGTTATCGACATCTTAAAGGAAAAATCTGATTGCGCTGGCAATCATTTGTATATAAATGAATAAGAGGTGAAAGCATGCAGAAGATAAGAGTTCACCGGAGAGGACTCCACTAGCCTCTGAGGTCTATTGGTTAAAAAGTCAGTGAGCCAACTTACTGTATTAAAATCCATACTAAAATCAAATAAGATGCCGGTGTGCAAGATCATGTGGCTGAATACAATAAAAAGCAGAGGTAAAGTCAATATACAGCCAATATGCCACATACAAGAAATCAAGGCAAAATCCCATAACTTCACTTGAGGTTCTCTGGCTTTGT
Source organism: Cephalopholis sonnerati (assembly GCA_019142605.1). NCBI lineage: Eukaryota > Metazoa > Chordata > Actinopteri > Perciformes > Serranidae > Cephalopholis > Cephalopholis sonnerati. Next base: position 28,906,851 of record JAGQAX010000003.1, on the reverse strand, counting down.
TTTGTTGCTCTTACAATACTTGGTGTGCATGAAGTTAGTTTTCATGTTGCAACTTGCAATTTTGACTGTTAGTTAACATAATATTGTATGGATTTGTTGTAATTCAATACAAATATTAGTTTACTCAGTTTGGTGCTAATGTGAGTTAAGTAAGTAAGTTAAGTTTATTTTTAAAACACCTTTAATTTAAAAAATAAATCACAAAGTGCTTTAAAAGGTAATGTGCCATTAAAAGACAATCAAAGTTAAGTAGTTTTAATAAAAACTACTAATTGATTTATTCTTATTTATATTATATTAAACAGATTGTTTCATGATACGTCACTAGATTCTTTCTCGTAAGTCACAACTGTTATCATACATATCATTACATACTGTAATCAACGACAAATTGAGAGATCAAATGGAAGTTAATGCCTTTTGCTTTGACATGACCTCTTATTATTTAGCAGACATTGCAAAAGCAGAGTACCTTAACTTCTGAATAAGGATCAAAGGTCAGAGGTTAAGTTGAAGCTCAGAAGAGTCAGTAAAAAAAAAATTGTTGCACTCAGTTTTACACTCTGGTCAGTTAACAATAAACTATGCAGGACCTTACTAAAAAAACAATGTGCACACACATATACAGAAGTAATCCCTCTCGATCATCACTTATGTATGACCCACTAGAAGTGTGTGGCGGTGAACTTTTCTGACTCTGCCCTCTGCCTGGATTTTCTAATCTTCTTCTTATTTTCTGTGTTTGGTACATTTATGGGCGTGTACCCTCACAGCACTCAGGTGAGGTCAGTGCTTGATAAAAATATAATGTCCAGGTGCCAGACTGTAAGCAGCTGAAAAACCACAAATATAACAAAAACACAAATATACGAGCAATATTACAAACAGTAACCAACAATCCTGTGTAGTATACCTTTAAAGTCTGATGCCTTTTGTAGGGCAGTATGCCTATAAATTCATCATAATGTCAGTTTAATTATAATTTTCGTTTACATTTTATAGTGCATTGACTTTAATTGATACGTATATAACAACTTTACATGTAAGCATACAACTTACTGTATTAAAATCCATACTAAAATCAAATAAGATGCCGGTGTGCAAGATCATGTGGCTGAATACAATAAAAAGCAGAGGTAAAGTCAATATACAGCCAATATGCCACATACAAGAAATCAAGGCAAAATCCCATAACTTCACTTGAGGTTCTCTGGCTTTGTTTTGTTGCTCTTACAATACTTGGTGTGCATGAAGTTAGTTTTCATGTTGCAACTTGCAATTTTGACTGTTAGTTAACATAATATTGTATGGATTTGTTGTAATTCAATACAAATATTAGTTTACTCAGTTTGGTGCTAATGTGAGTTAAGTAAGTAAGTTAAGTTTATTTTTAAAACACCTTTAATTTAAAAAATAAATCACAAAGTGCTTTAAAAGGTAATGTGCCATTAAAAGACAATCAAAGTTAAGTAGTTTTAATAAAAACTACTAATTGATTTATTCTTATTTATATTATATTAAACAGATTGTTTCATGATACGTCACTAGATTCTTTCTCGTAAGTCACAACTGTTATCATACATATCATTACATACTGTAATCAACGACAAATTGAGAGATCAAATGGAAGTTAATGCCTTTTGCTTTGACATGACCTCTTATTATTTAGCAGACATTGCAAAAGCAGAGTACCTTAACTTCTGAATAAGGATCAAAGGTCAGAGGTTAAGTTGAAGCTCAGAAGAGTCAGTAAAAAAAAAATTGTTGCACTCAGTTTTACACTCTGGTCAGTTAACAATAAACTATGCAGGACCTTACTAAAAAAACAATGTGCACACACATATACAGAAGTAATCCCTCTCGATCATCACTTATGTATGACCCACTAGAAGTGTGTGGCGGTGAACTTTTCTGACTCTGCCCTCTGCCTGGATTTTCTAATCTTCTTCTTATTTTCTGTGTTTGGTACATTTATGGGCGTGTACCCTCACAGCACTCAGGTGAGGTCAGTGCTTGATAAAAAATATAATGTCCAGGTGCCAGACTGTAAGCAGCTGAAAAACCACAAATATAACAAAAACACAAATATACGAGCAATATTACAAACAGTAACCAACAATCCTGTGTAGTATACCTTTAAAGTCTGATGCCTTTTGTAGGGCAGTATGCCTATAAATTCATCATAATGTCAGTTTAATTATAATTTTCGTTTACATTTTATAGTGCATTGACTTTAATTGATACGTATATAACAACTTTACATGTAAGCATACACGCCACTATCTAGATATTCTAGCCCCGCCCACACATGACTTTTGAGGCCATTCCCAATATTTCAGAGCGTACAAAATTAGGTAATGATACAGTGGTCAGTATTTATACTGTTTTACATAAGAACACTTGATGATTGACTGATTAATGGACTTATTGTTTCAGCTCTACTTTCCAGTAAAGTTTAAGTGAGCAAATGTTTGTTGACGAACACTCAGCAGCCTCAGAGCTTTCTTACTTGAATGCAGTGTCAAATATTAAAAACGAATTTATTTGCCTGCCTTCCTGTCATTTGTAAAACAAGCAAAGAATGAGTTAGTAAGTTATGTGAGGATTAAGATGCAGGTGCTTTTCAGACTTTATAATAAATGTTATTGACTCATTCCCCTCTCTCCCTCACACACGCACACACACACACACACACACACACACACACACACACACACACACACACACACACACACACAAAACTGTAACGTCCAGTTGCCCCAAAGCCCCATCCCCATGGACAACAAAACAAACCTCCCTTTTTTGTTACCCTACAAGTTGAGGAATTCCTACTTCCCGTTTCCTCCCTACTTTTTATGCCACCCCCTTTCTACACACATTCACACACCCACCAGCACTGCCACCCCACCCAGCTCAATTAACACTGCGGGTCCAAGGGTGTGAATTATTTAGCGATGAATTATTAATAAATAATAACAAAGGGGCTCGGGGGAGACGCTGCCCGGTCAATTAGGAGAGAAGGGAAAAGTGAAGGCGAGCAGCGGGGGGTTGGACGCAGGGGATCTGCAGCTGATCTGATCTGCGCCTCATCATTATCGCCGCCCGTCAGACACAATTACCTCGGCTCCGCACTCCCCAGCACTTCAAACAACAGCCCGTCCCTCTGACTCTGACAGGCCTCCACTTTCTACTGCCTCTGCTCAGCCAACACACACACACACACAACACACACTCTGCAGCTATCTTGGATATTAATCATATATTGTAACATGGCCACAAAAAAACTTTCTGATTGGCAGGTGAAATAATACAGCAGGAAGGACACCTCAAACATGCAGCAACTCAGGTCAATAGTTCAACTACTATTGTGGATGAGTGAGAAAGGTTCCTATGAAACTATTCACCCCTTGGATATTTTCATGTTTTATTGATTTACAACACTGAATAAAAGGGAATTTAATGCAGCTTTTTCACTGATCATCAGAATATCAAAGTGAAAACGGAACTCTACCCATCTCTAAATTAATTAAAAATATTAAATACATGTTTGCATAGGTATTAACTCCCTTAAATCATCATTTGTGTGGCCAATCAAAAGTCACATAATAGTCCAACTGAGATAACCACTGTGAAAAGGTCTTTTTCTGTTGACCAGTGACAAAAAAGCTACTTTGATTCAACGTTTAAAGATAATAAAACATGAAAACTTTCAAAGGGGGATGAAAACTGTACATTAAAGGTCCAATGTGTAAGATTAAGGGACTTAAAGTGGCACATGGGAGAAGTTGAAGTTCTGCAACCTCACCACTAGATGCCACTAATCCTTTACACTAGATCTTGAAACTTGAGTGAAAGGGATAGTTCAGATTTTTTTTTAAATGGGGTTACATAAGGAACTCATCCATAGTCATTACCTACAGCGGTGTTTCTCAAATAGTGTGCCGCGGTACACTGGTGTGTCGTGATGCCAATCCAGGTGTGCTGTTGGATTTTGTAACAACCACACATTATAACTGCAATATTCGGCTGGACCTATAGAAGACGTTATGAATGAATTTTTAATTGACTTTATCAGTATGTTGTGTGCACCCATTTCCTCATAACCAGGCAAACTCTGGCTACAGAATGTAATTTAATTTAATTTAATTAAAAAAAAACCTTTACAGGAAACCTGTCTCTCACTGCCTGACTTGCAGCCAGTGTGAGGGATGATAACATTTAAAAGGAGAAAGTCATGAGTGGGACAATACATCGCTTTATTGTATGGAGCAAATTACAAAAAAGCGTCAGTGTAGACGACCTACCGCTGAAAGAAAAGAGAAAAAAAAAAAAAAATGTCAATAGACAGTATCGTGAAAGGTATACCTGTCTTATTTTTTTCTTATTTTTATTGTCTTCTGTCAAGGTAAAAATACAGTTGTGCTTTCAGATTTTGATTTGCCTGTTGGTGTGCCTTGGTTACAAAAAGTTTTAAAACCGCTGATTTACAGTAGATGGCCATCGGCACGACCCCAGAGAAGCAGGCTGGAGTCTGACACAGAAGCTTGGAAATTTCCTGCTGTGGAGGGGTCAGCAATAAAACCTATTTTAGCCACCTCATAAAAGTGCCACCCCCCAAAAAAATCAATACAGTATATTTAGTGTATTTTCACAGCATTACCTTTTCATCAGACAGCCAATTCCAACAGGGGGGGCATTAATGGCTTCAGCTCATCATCTACGCTCTTTTTAAAGCCACCAGACTCCAGTGACAAAAACAGTTATTTTGATTCTCTGAACACGGCAACTGTGGATCTATCGCTGCCTTTGATCAGTTAGTTTGTGTGATTATGTGACTTTGGTAAATCCAAAATGACTGCTTTAAACACAAAAGTCACACAGTAACACACACAAAAACATAACTGATCAAGGCAGCAGTAGGCCAGCAGCTCCTGAGTTTAGCAACGTTAAATCACAGTTTTTCTCAATGGAGTCTGGCTCTGAAGAAAGCGATACAACAGCTTCAGCTCCAGGTCGGAAATCATTGTCTGATAGTGAGGTAAAGCTGTGAAAGTATTCTAAATATACTATACACTTAAACTGATATTGATTGTTTTAGGTGGTTAAAATCTGTTTCATTGCTGACACCTTCACGGCAGTACATTGCTTAGCTTCTGTGTCATACTCCGGCATGCCTCTCCAAACTGGGAAGGTGCTGACTGCCATCTAATGTAGGTAATACACTGACTATGGATAAATTCCATATGCAAACCTACTTCAAGGTACCCAAACTATCCCTTTAACCACAGCAACAACACTTGTGTTACACCAGTTAACTCCCAGTGTTTTAACAAGCCCAACTAGGAGTTACACTGACTGCAAACAACCTGTAAAAAGTGGATGGCGACTATCCAAATACCATAGAGGAAGTAACATTACAGAGACATCTGATTGGGTAACACGCTGTAGGTTCAGTATACTCTGGATGAACATATGGGTGCATATGAAGATTATAGAGCAGTTTTCTGGATTTCTCTCCTATATGTGTCTTTCTGTCTAATTAACTCAAATGGATTTGACTTGTCATGGTTCATCTATAATTTTCCACAAGCCTTTGATATTCAGTCTGCAGATATTAAAAATGCAGGGTTAACTTGTCTCTCAGCCTGTGTGCCTCTCTGTGTGGAAGAGTCTCTCAGCACAGGGGTTTGGATCTGATGTGATATGGAGACAGAACTATGTATCAAAAGGAAACTTTTGTAGAAAATATTAGCCATCGTTTAAAAAAGATATATATATTATCAATAAGCTGTAGATTAAATTGGTTTGAAACTATACAATCCTTTTCTCCTGAAGAAGATATTTTGACACTGAGTAGTGCACGTGTGTGTGTGTGTGTGTGTGTGTGTGTGTGTGTGTGTGTGTGTGTGTGTGTGTGTGTGTGTGTGTGTGTTCGTAATGTCAGTAAAACCATACTGTTATATACTGCCATTCACTTACAGTACTTACTGGTTATCTCAAACGTTACATAATTTTCAAGCTGCTCCTTAAATTGAACATATTCAACATGTCCGACCACAAGATGGTGCTAAATATTCACAAAGCACAAAGTTTCACTCATAGCGAGTACTGTAATGCTGCTCTGTAAATCCTTTCCATTAGTTTAAACAGCAAGATTTATGTCGATTTTTGTGATAAAGTGGTGAATCCTGTGTTTTATTTTTATTTCTATGAGTTCAGTACCTCAATAGTAGCTCTACAGAGTGTTTCCTGTAGTGTATTCAATGTGCATAATGAGATTGTAATGCTATGCAGAGTGCACCAGGGGGCAACCTTTCTCTGCTCAACAAGACAGATCATTCAAAACATGAATAAAATTTACAAACTCACCCATCAGGCTGTTTTGAATGCCAATCCCAGAAACTGAGTAGTGGAGCAGGTTCTCCAAGAGCCATCCAACCTGTGATAAAGACCTGTGGAACAAATACCATGCTGTAACATTCTCATCAAAGCTTCAACAAGGCCACACTATGGTGTAGATTACTATCTACAATCTTCCACTTAGAATAAAAGAATGTGATTAAAGCAGCTGCAAGGAGTTTTATGAAACAGTCTCAGGTATGCTCCTATGATCTGCATCAGCAAATGAGACCATCAATGAGAAGACAGACTATTTCTGTGTAGTTATTCTTTTAGAAACACTTCACCCACAAAATGACCATTTGTACAGTATATCAACTATTCATGATGTGTTGCCTCAAAATCACAAAGAACGCTTTGTTTTTCTCGCATGCCTCCACATATTGATTCTTGATTGATTCAAGACCACGTTTGACAACAGCAAATCCATATCAAAACATCCATTTACAAACTCTCACACAACTCCTGCAGTATAATCCAAGTCTTATTTACCCAGTCGTATGCTCAGTGCTCTCCAAATACATGCATTTTGACTTAGAAAACTTAGTTTTAGAGTCTGGCTTCGAAGAGCAAGTACCTCCTCACTGCAATGTGCAGTTCAGGGCAGTGCTCATCATGGGCACATTCAAACATTTAACTCCGCCCATGTTGTGCCCATTTGACCTACTCAACAGCACCACCTGAAAGTGAACATTCATACGAAATTATGAACAGTGCAGCCTCGAAAACATATTGTACTAAAATCATAAGCTGTAATAAAACATTGGCTGCACATGAAGAAATGAGGATGTAATTGCAAATTGCCCCCCCAAGTTCTCTGGCGGAGGAGCGGAGCACAGTGTGGGTCAGCTGGAGGCTGCTTACATGCTGTGGGATAGAGCCAGGAGGCTTAGAGTCAAGCCAGGGCCCATGGAGCATGGAGGTTTACTAAGGTTGGAGAGGCAGTCATAGTAGGTGAGAGGAGAGCCAAGGCCTGCAAAGCATATTGGAGGCTCCACATCCAGGGGTGTGTGGACTCCTACACTCCCTCTGGTTCTCCAACATGCTCTGCAGAGCCCCTCTGACCCAGGTTGTGCTCTGCTCTCCTGCCAGAGAACCAGAGAGAGGGCAAGAGGGCAGTGGTGTTTGTGTCCATGGCCCTCTGCCGGCTTTCCTCCAGTGTCCACATACCCCTGGATGTGGAGCTGTGGACTTTTGTCTGTTTATTTGAGGATTTCATAGGATGGGCCTTAGCAAGAAAAGTAGTGGGATCCATACTAATGCATAAATTCATCAAATTCATTGCTCAAAATTGCTGTTTTCCAAGCTACTGTGCTGTAATATTCCACAGAGATGGACTGCACCCCATGGTCCCTCCACCTCATTCCCATGTATAAGACTACATAGCTGGGAGAAGAGCATCCAGCTGCTTTGGAGATGGACCTTCAGTTAGCGTCTGTAGCGACTTGAATTCAGCCAGCACAAACCCCAACTCCCTGTCATTACACAGGTCAGACCCAGTGCTGCCTCTGGCCCCTAGCTCGCTGTGACCCCCGGTGCTGGGTTAGCTGGTTAACTCTGGCTGAATTTGAGCTGCTTCATCAAGTCCGTCTCCACCTCTCCAGATGCACCTGCCGCTCTCCTCACAGTAAAAGCAGTCTCACAGGCCGGGAGTGAGGCTGCAAGGAAGCACAGGTTAGCAGCTAGCTAACCAGCAGCTAACACAGTTGGAAGGGGTGTGGCAGGGCGGCGCTCAACGTTACATTGAGCACAGCTCTGAACTGCACACTGCAGAGAGCACAGACAAGTTTCACTTTCAGGTCAGTTTTAAATGTTAAGGTTTTAGTGAAAAATAAGTACTGAGCGTACAACTGGAAAATGAGACTTTGATTATAATGCATGAGTTTTGTGAGAGTTTGTAAGCAACTGTTTTGATATAGTTTTGCTGTTGTTAATGTGGCCCCCAATCGATCAATCAGTCAATATATTTGTTGTTTCCAGTGGAGGTATGTCAGAAAAACAAAGCTTTCTTCTTCATTAATTCAAGGTAATGTGGCAAGACTCACTGATTTACAAACAGACATTTTATGGGTGAATATTCCTTTAATGTCCCTGGGACCAACTCCCTGCAAAATCAGACAAAAACTATTTGCGGCACGCAGACAGGAAGAGCCAATGTTTACATTCACCCGAGCAAAGTTTCACAGTGAGTAGTAATTGGCAACTTAAAAGGAAGCATGAGGAAATTTTCTCCAGAGAATTTTAGTTATGACGTTATTTTTTGTGGTTACAGCTGATAGTGGGGCAGCATCAACACAGATAAGATTTGACAGAACAAAAAGAGGTTAAAGGGACAGTGCTAGAGCACGGGCAAAAAAACAAAGTCAATCCTTGTTGGTGATTCAATAAATGGAGAGAACTGTGGGATTTAAATGTATTTAAAACCAGTCCCGAGTTGGCCCTCTTCCTCTTTGACAGATATACCATAGGCTTATTTTATTTATGATACACATTGTGAGACATGGTTTCACATTGATATGTGAATTTACATTGGTGGCTCAGACAAAGCTGAATTTGTTTCACCATTTTCATATTAAAGGTGTTAATCTTGAGTATCCACAAATCAATACATTACCTCATCGCTATGCATTATGTAAACAGCTGTGTTTAAAAAAGAAAATTGTGTAAAAAAAAAAATAAGCTGCATCTTACTTTCACTCGCTTCCAAAACAAATGCATGCACAAGCCAAATTAAGATCTTGGAAACATGACCGCTCTTGTACACAGGGGCAGCCAAACTCAACACAAAATGAAAGTTCCTTGTAGTTGCTTTCAGTGTTTTTGATTTAATCAATAAAACTAATGTAGAATTAAAACTTGAATAAGAAAATAAACACATCAAATACCACAGCCAAACCAGATGATATTATTTAGATTCAGAGACTTTTGTCATCTCACATAATAGAATTAGTCGATCGATTTGCAGACGAATTTCTGCGCAGGCACATTTTGATATTAAAGTGCAGCTTCTCTCAATGGCCTAAAGCACACCAGCCAACTCATTAGAAAAAATAAACTTGGTCCACTTCCCATAAAGGACTTCATTAAGCAGGAGAGCTGAATACTGTCTTACTCAGTCAGCTTGTGGCCAATATGAGAGGATAAATCTAGCAGCGGGTGATGGATAATAGCTGACCAGAAAAAAAAGGGCAGTAACTGGGCAGAAGATTTCCTCTGCAATTTCATTAAAGTGTCTCTGTCGAGGGAAGCTTACACAGGATGACAGACACTCATTTTTCTTATGATGCAGTGTAGTTTAGTTAAGTTTATTTTGTACACTGAAGACGTAACATTTTCTTTTTGTAGTTTCTTTGTAACAATGTTGAAAAAAAAGGTGAATTTCAAAAGGAAAAATTGACTCCTTGCCAAAAGCATATTGATTGCACCCAGCCTTTCTGTCATCCGACTTCTCTCTGGGAATATTGATGACTTTTAGCAATCATACAGGATTCAGTGCTCTGCTCTCTGTAGTGTACGGCATAAAGACAGGAAGTCTGACAAATGGAACAGCTGCTTTTATGAATAATGCTGCCTCTCCTTTGTATCTGTTTTATTATAGAGGAGGTATTGTTTTAGCCGGGGGGTTCAGAGAGAGAAGCTCATTTTGAGTAATGGGGATTACCATAAACACAGGTCCACACACAGTCACTTTCTACTGCAACATACCTTCCAAACAACAGATAGTGTTGCAGTACATTGTGCAAATGATGAGAAATGACACATATGTTGTCCAAAGTAGATGCAATGATGTGTACAAAGTGAGACATCTTTTTCAAGAGCTTGCTCAAAGCAGTTGTTTCGTTTTGTTGGTCTTGAAGGTCAGTGGGTGAAGAGACAATCAGATAGCATGTTGTCTGTTGAGATCTTATTAATGAGGCTCAGCTTGCCCGCTGCACAGCTTATCTGTAAAATGCTTAAATATTAATGAGCAAACAGCTGTCACCAGGATCAGTCCTATTGTAAATGTGATTTTGCAGACTGGCATTTTGTCCACCATTTGATGACTGTTCATTTTGTGGCATGAGAGCCATGAGTTAATTAATAATGGCTTTTATTTACCACACAGCTGTGCTGAGGGTTCATTGATTAGTTTGGAGGCAAAGAACTAAAAAGTCCATACCAATGAATCAGGGAAGGTTTTAGTTTGGGTAAAAACTCCAGCCATCAATCAGGCTGATTAAATGTGTGATGCATGCTTTGAAGGCCTGTGCCAAAAAACATAAACAAGTATATGTTGATTAAAACTGAATGTGTGCTACGTGACAATTGGTGAGAGAAGCTGAAGATGCTCCTGTCTGTCTCCGACTCACAAACACTTTAATTACACAGACGAGCACAAACACACCGGCACTTGTACTTACTTCTTTGTCAAATATTTAGTTATACAAAATCCTTTATTTAACTAAAATCTCCAAACTAACATGTGTGTTTGTTTCCTGTGCTTTGGTCTTTGTTTAACATAATTTCAGAACCTAGCATTTAAGCACCTTCATATGCAGTGGCGTAAGGTAGTTACAATCGGCCCCACTGCACGCTATTATGACGGACCCTGAGGCACGCTAGGTACAATTTATGTGCCTTAACTGGCTACTGTATAATCTTATCGTCACATGATCAAATAGAGACTTGATATTGGATAACACCAACATTCATATTACCCCGAAATCATCATCCCATATATATGACAAAAATACCAAGGGAAATAGGGGATTTTTCACTTAAATGTATATTATTTTTATAGTTTGTGGAGAGCAGGCATATATTTTTATAACAAATTTTGTTATAGATTGCTGGTGGACATTTTACAGAAAAAGTAAAGAAAAACATGATGGAGATGGATTTGCCTTTTAAAGGCACATATAGCAAATGGAGCTTTCTTTGAACACAGGCATATTTCTAAGGTAGCAATCTAAATTACTCACAAGGGCCTGTTTTCTGTCCAACATGTAGTTGGAGGGCCCATTGTCTTTTTGGGGCCCCCTCACCCCATGGGCCCCAGTGCAACAACCCTGCCTGCACTGTCTATATTTACACCTCTGCTCACACGCAAAAATGCATTTACCCAATTAACTCATCGCTTATTATATAAATTAGCTGGGGTAAGTTCAGTCTAGTTCTTCTCCAAAGCCCAAGTCAAAGGAGGATAGTTCAATTTTTTAAGACAAAACCTTGGGAAATTGTACGACATTGTCTAATTTGAGGAATTGCAACTTGAAATTCAGTAGTTCATAATACCACGAAAGCTGATTTTACACCAACATTTTATAGGTGTTTGCTGTTGTAGCAGAAGGTCAATGGGAGAGAAGAGTTGTTATCACTTTCTTCTTTACATGGAGTAACTGCATATGTGACCTCGGCACTCCATGCACTCCATGATTCCATCACACAGGCTTCTCAGTACAAACCTTATTGGTTGAATACAAATGTCATATTTTTTACCTACTAACCAGCAGCACTTTTATTTTCTATAGTGACTGCACAGGTGTTTATGGCCTGCTCTGGATGAATATATATTTGCCCAGGGTAAAACCAAGGTTTACACAAACATGTATGGGGCTAGTACTGGAGGTGACAGTAATGTCACGAGTAATGTCACTTCATTCTTCTGCTGGTGCATAATAAATAAAGCAAAGTCATTATTTTTGTAAATGAGTAATGGTTAAATATTTTAAGTTATTGCCCAACAGTGGTTTTAAAGCACCAGTTGTGAACACTGCAGTTAAATAAAGTTGCTGGGCAAAAGAAGCAAATATTGAAAGAGCAAAGATAACAAAAGAAAGGTTTATTTCTCAGCAAAAACTTATAAAATTCAAGTTTATATAGGATATGTTGATTGAAGGTCCAGTATGTAGAATTTAGTGGCATTAACCACTGAGGTTGCAGAACTGAAATTTCTCCCATGTGCCATGCGAAAATGCGATTGGCCCTATCTAGAGCCAGTGTTTGATTTGTTCGTTTTGAGCTACGGTAGAACAACATGACGGACTCCGCGGGGGAAGACCAAGCCCTCAGGAGGTGCCCCAGGCTCTGAAGCCAATTTTCAGAGTGGCCAACAGTGGAATTACAACTTCCAAGCCTGTCATGTGATGTCATTGGGCCCAACAAGGCTATAGGATAACTTTTTTTTAACATCTCAACCACAGAAAAGTGACTAGTTTCACCATCAGTATTTGCTCTATTTGGTCCAATAACATTTGGAAAGTCCAGAAGAGCCACACAATTAAATAATTTCATCCCCATTAAAGTTAGCAGAGCTCTAAACCATAATAAGCTGACTCAGCCAGCAGAAGTCTCTAGTGCGCCTGCTTTACGAGCCCAATGATGCAGAAGTAGCGCAGAACATCTGGGTTATTTTATATGCAGCAATTAAAATTTTTGGCTTCATGTGCCACAGAGCAACTGTTATAGGAATAAAGAGGGTCTCGCCTATGATGCTGCATCCAAGTCTCTTTATACATCCATGGAGAGGACCCGCTCCAGAGAGCACTGATAAATCGAGACGGCTCACTTTAGAGTCATTTCTTGTATGTGTCACATGGGTTTCGCAACTGCCCTGCCGTTTTAGGAGACTGGCAGCAGGTGCTCAGTCTATTCATTCCAACGGGAGAAGTAAACATAAGCACAGATTATGACCAGTTCTTTCATCCTACTAATCACTGAAGACATCATACTGTTACCTACGGCAACAATAAGCACGGCTGAAAGCGAATTTATCACCAACTCCATGGTTTCAAAAAGAGGAGCAGCTTCAGTAGTGTGGAATAAACTGTGGCATTGTTAGGCTTGGGCGTCCTTAATGTTTTTTGAACAGCCCTGGACTTCTCAGACTCATTTAGCAAGTTACTGCCAGTTACCGTCCCTGCAGAGGGAACTTATTCAGTGGCTCCTCCAGCAGCAGCACAGTGTCTCTCCCTCTCCTCTCTCGCCATACGCACACGGGAGTCGGTGTCGTCAAGTGATTAAACCTTTGGTGATGTAAACCGCAGCTTGACAAAAAACTACATATATGTGTGATAGTTGCATGACAGCATGTCACAGGTTACAGCGTGATGATTAGAGGAGAAATGGCAGAGCATAAAGGTCCAGGTGGAAAAAAAAACGACTCAATCATTTAGGATTTTGCTAAAAGAAGGAAATCACCTGTTAAATTATATATATAAATTCCATTTTTGTATTTGGCAGCTTTTTAAATGTGTAATTTGTGGTAGATTTTATTTTGTTGTACTATTAATATTGAAAACAGAGTATGAATCTCACTTTGAGTTACTGTTGAACTAAAGAAATAAGAGATCATTTTTGTTTAGTTTTTACTGAATATTTGAATTAACATGTAAAACTGCATCACTTATTTTGTCGCAATTCTGTGTTCTTAAATCAATACTTTTACTGATTTGTCATGTCACTATTGCAAAAATACCCTGAAATATGGTGATATTATTTCAGGGCCATATTGCCCACCCCTAGGTAGTGCAAACAGTTAATTTTTGAGCAAATTTTAAACGAGACATAGTGATTGTAATTGAATATCACCATTTTAAGCTCAGATCGGGTTATGTTTTTTCTGACAGAAGCATTTGGCACACACGATGTGTCCAAAGACCTTCAGAAATTTGAGAATAACACGATAGTTTCTGTTTTTACAGTTTCTGGCTGTGATAAATGGTGTAATTTTGGTGATTTTTAAAAAAAACATGCAGCCAAAATTTAAAAAAAAAACTGAAGTCCGTCACCAGTGCTTAAAAAAATGTTCTACAATAATGTTCTCTAATGTTCTCCCCCTTTTTGCTCCACCCTCTACCCTCTCATAAATAACTAACAGTCCCTAAATTATACACATGGGACCTTTTAAGTCACAAAAATACAGGATTTGAACACATCTAAAATGGCGGATATGATGTGACTCCTGTTCACTGGAGTGCTGCTGACAGTTAATGCTAACTGCTAATTAGTAATTACCATGTTTTTTTATTACACAGACATTTCCTTTTCAAGTTTCCCGCTCAAGACAGCAAACCTACCTATCTTAAAGGCTAACTTGGGATGAAGATAAGTCAGTGGAGGGTGTCCTCCTCAACAGGTCCGAGTCTTGCGAGTCCTATCAGGGTCCTCCAGCCTCATCTTGATAACTACCTGTACAGTGCATGCGTATTGGCACTTTGGGTTGGTTGGGGTGTGGTGCACTGGAGGCAATGTCAGCTCACATTCAGCTGGTTTGGGGCGGCACACACTGTTCAGTTGCTCCCTGCTGGCAGCTTCACGCAAAACACACCAACGAGAGAAAAGACGGGGAAAAGGAAGCGGAGTGTGGCACGGGCCGTGCGCGTTGTTAGAGGAAATGGTATGCAGCTCAGGCGGGGCTGTTCCTCCCTCTGTCCCGTAGCTGTCGTCTCATCTGTTTGTATTTACACAGACAACAGCCCATTTCCACCCGGAACACGGTGCTTTGAGGCACATTTTGTGGAAGTATCTTCACCCGGTATGCCCAAAGTGCTCAGCTAACAAGGCGATGGCTTCGGTGCGGATGGTCGGCAAAGTTACGGCGAGACTTTTGGGAAGTATTCAGCCTCTTCGCTGCGGTCTCAAAACTACTCGTCCGGTTACATTTCTCCACCAGGTAATTTAATCTTTTCGCTAACTGCTTTAATTCGTCGTAGTTATGTTACAGTACAGTGTAACTTTTTTACCAAGTCTACCAGGATTTGGTTGGTGGACTGGTTTCCTGCTTTCTGAACACAACACTTACTGGTCGCTTTGAAAAGACAGCTCAAAGGGGATTTCTTTTTTTCAACTAATTTTCTGTGACATAAAGCTTAAAATCAGATGTAAACTCTACAAAAACTAATGCTGTTTGTTTTTACATGTGCTTGATTATGATCCATTTTTCACATTCTCCCTAAACTGTGGAGAAAAGCACCTCTCTGTCTCTGCCTGTCTGTCCGTCTGTCTGTCACTGTTTGCTGCTGCTCTCCATTTCTGTGTCCTGTAATTTTCATTTAGACTTTCCACAATAACAAATGAATTATTCAAGTGCATTACCTACATCCACAGGGGGTTTGAAAACATGCCTACATGGCTGATCAAGCCTATCAGCCCTGAAAAGTGTGTGTGTGTGTGTGTGACCATTACTGTACATTATCTCATCACTAAAGCAGTCACTCATTCAATTACCCCTCAGAGAACATGATTATGCTGCTAAATATACTTCTGAACTTTAAGTAAAGACTCGCCATGCCCTACACAATCCCAAGAGACATCACGAACAATACTCTACATCACAAACAATGCACCATGTTCAGCCTAAAGGAGAATATCATATCGTATATATGTCAACATTGTGCATCATCAGGCTTGTCTGTATATGTAGTTGGACACTGATCATTATGCCCAAGCCATCGTCAGAGATGCAGAGTAAGTCTGTGAGTGCAGTGCTGCAGAAAGTCCCACATTGCATCCAAGCATCACCAAGAGGTTTTTGTGGTGCGGTGTTCCTCAAGTATTTTATTGACAAACTGTTAAAATGGTCAGTGAAGTCTTTATTCCATTACCCATTTGATCATCCACTCCAAGAAATTGCAGAGGTCAGCAAAGTCGTGAGCAGGCTGATCCCAAGTGGACGCCTCAAATCTCTGCCAGTGCAGGAGGAACAGGCACATTGTGGAGCTAAACACCAATATAGTCTCCATACTGACTGAGTATTGACATGCAGTTTGAGGGATTGAGGAAAAAAAGCACATTATTTCTGTTACATTGGAAAGCTGCCATGAGTCACTCCTGCATGCAGGAATGACTAAGAAGACATCTATTTTTAGACTGAATCATATATAAAATCGCAGCTGCAGTTTTCCTCTTTTCAGATGGCTTACTGTAAGTGCTCCCGCAGCTAGACACAGACCAGCAAACCCTTTTGGACCCCTGAGGGTAAAGACACACTGAACACAGCCATTGTTTCAGAAACAGAACTCATCTTAGTCAGCAGTATGCTCAGTTTGTTACAAACAAGTCGTATATTTCACTAAAATATGATTAACGTCAGTATTTGTTGTGCCCTGTTTGAATATTTAATGCCACAGCAGAAGCTGTGTATTTAGCCTGCTTAGTTACATGCAACAAGTGTCCCTTCAATTACAGCGTCAGCGTTTGTAACCCCCGGTCGTCAGGATGTCCCTCTTAACCTGCAGACTGCATAAGTGTTTGATACTCAAAAGATAGATTAAAGGTGGAATATCAAACAGGCCGATCCAGTGCTGTGCTGGGTAATTTGCTGCCCCAGGCTGATCAAAAAGGCTTGTGAGATTTAGATATTTGCCGAATTTCAAACTCTTCCTGCTGCATACAAAACCAGTCCTAGGAATCCAGAGAGCAAGTTGTGAGTTTTGCATGAGAGGAATCAAGGAAGTGGTATTAGCCAGTGAAATAACAGGGATCACTACAGAGGTCGTTGATAAGCAACTGAAAATGTCTTTCCTCAGATTTTGACTCAAAGGGATACTTTGCCGATATTCAACCAGCTTTGTGTCTTGACAGTTTGGGCAGTTTGTGTAAATGAACTGTGGGAAAGTTCCCTCCATATTACCAGCGCAGTGTGGATCACATACAGTCCAAGATTCTGTGACTGCGTTGCCTGTTTCGTGCCCTAAATGTTTTCAGAAACATATTTTAGCTTACAGTTTAACTGAAAATGGACATTGTTTGTTATCAGCTGGCTGACATATTGCTTCCTATGTCAAAACTGCCACACTAGCATCATGTAGGGTTCCCACGGGCATGGAAAAACCTGGAAAAGTCATGGAATTTCACTGTCACATTTTCCAGGTGTGGAAAAGTTATAATATTAGTAAAAATCATTGAAAGTTTTGGAAAAGTCAAGGATTTCTATTGTGAGTAATGAGTAATCTTCCATGGGTAAACTTCCACGTAATGTATTATAACTGCAAATTCATTTTCTGGAGCTGAAGACATAGTGTAGCATGGATGTGTGATGTTTTGTTTACCATCACATATGTCTCTATTTTCTCCCTGCGTCCCGTCTCTCCCTTAATGTATGACTGCTAGCTGAAATTCTGTTTTGAATAGAGTTTGAATCTGATCGGGCAAGTGGATCCTTGAAAAGTCATGGAAAAGTTTTCAGTTTTGTCCATGAAAATGTGTGGGAAAGCCTGATTATGTCGCCCACCAGCAGGAGCATTCATAGGTCAGATGCCACGCAGTGCATTCTGGCAGTTGCAGGTTTCCTACCTCCTTGAGCAACAGCAAACACCACAGTCCTTTTCCTCTGTTTTCTCTGTTCATACAGCACCAGTTTCAAAAGTATTTACATCTCACCACTGCGTAGACAGTCCAATTTTATGAAGAGACTATCTTTCCAGCAGTAAAATACTTCTTCAACAGATGTTTGCTAATTGACTGCTTCTACACCCCCGTGTGACAGCAGCTATAAACAATAACAGTCAGTGTGAGTAGACCTGAGTTTAATATCGAACATGCGCTGTCGGCCGCTCACACAGCTGCTCTTGTAGGTAGTTGAGGAAAGTATTATATTTATGTCCCTGCAGAGTCCACAGGAGATAAAACCACTCGCAGCATCTGCTGTCATTTTTGCACCCAGCCAAGGATTGCCACTTGGAATCTATTATCAAGGCAAACACTTACTTTTATGAGAGAGGCTTCAGGGAGTTTGAGTTTTTTATCCCTGTGAGTGATGGGGCTGTCAGATCATATTTTCCTTTTCTACACTCACCACTGTAACACTTCACAGGTATCAGATGATAGAGCTGGAAATACTACGAGCAGGGCGGGAGTGCAGAGAGAGATTTGACTGACCTGCGGTACACGATAAGTGATAGTGAGTTTGCTCTGCAGCAGCCAGCCATTGTTGACTGCCTGTATTTACAGTGACACACAAAAGGAACAGTGTGACATTTTGGGAAATAGGCTTGTTTGCATTTTTTTTCTGAGACTGATGAAAGGATCGATATCAGTTTCATCTCTGTGCATCCAGTATTGAAAAGTTCAGGAGGCTAAACAAGAGGAAGAGGGGGGAGTCTACAAGCATAGCTCCATCAATAGTGGAAAAAACATGGCTGTCAGTTTGTCAAAAGCTTTCTTATTCACACATAGAAGAGCTCTTTCTGTAATCACTGCTTTCATAGTAGGGTTGCCAGGTTTGTGTGCTGTTGTGACTCCTAAATGTGTTTGTGGCTTCTTGGTTACAAGATGAACTTGTGAAATAGACATCTCTGGAGTTCTTAAAAAGTATACTTTTTCCACTTTTAAAGGAGGTGAGGTAGCAGATCCTCAAGCTCCCAGTTTCTATGCTGTGTTGAACATACTCCCAGCATACTTTGCCTTTGCACTGCAGGCACAGAGATGATTGATACAGATCACTTCATTTGACTGTGGGTGTTATTCCCAAAATACAACTGTTCCTTTAAGCTTGGAGTGACAACACAGCCCATTGTAAAAACAAAACATGCACAAGCCACAGGCAACAGGATCATATCAGGAAGAAACAGTTTTATATTTGTTATTTGTCTTTGTTATGGCCATTCCTTCACATTTACAGTTTGTATAATGAGTGTGCTGCAATACAAAGAACTGTATGCCTGAAATAGAGACAAATGTCTATGCCACAGAAACTGTAAAAACCCCAAAACGTCAAGACAGCTGAAACAAGCATCACTGTGTCACTGACATTTTTGTCTGACAGCTGGCTCCATCTGCTGTCTTGCACTTTTCATTGTCTGGACTGGCATGAGAATGTAATACGGAGGAGGTTTCATTTCTGCAAGCCTGGCTGCCAGTTTCTCAGTGTCAGTATTGGCCATTCCATGCATAGAGGCTGTTCTTTATTAGTGCGGCTTCCACAGAAATAGAATAGCAACGAACCTCTGAAGGAAACACGTGGACAACACCCACAGGGAGTCTTATAGACTTGTGTTTCACTCCTTAGGTATCAAGATCTTCACCAGTGCTGCTCAGTATGGAAGGAGCTGTAGTTAGAGAAATGATGCAGCAGAGTATTAGACTCCATTTACACCTAGTATTGACATGGAATTTTGGGTGACAGAGCCTACAACCGCAGCTGGGGACTTTTGTTGCTTGTCATATCCCTTTCTCCCTTTTGTTTCCTGTCTGTCCACTGAAAATGAAAAATACTGGAAGAAACATGCAGTCTGAATCTGATAAAGGAAAAGGCATGTTAATGCAAAGTGTATATCTAACCGAAACCCATTGCATTCAGGATGCTGACAGGTAGAACATATCTGAAGGTGGTCTAGTTGGCAGTGTAATCAAATTGGAGTCAGGTGTAAATGTGATCAATAAAGTTTAACCACATTCTTAAATAAAACATTGGCCCAACAAGTTAAAAGGTCACCTTACTCTGCATCATCCCCAGGCCTGGCAAAACGCTACAGACAAGCCCCTCTCCTCTGCAAATGAAAAATCCATGGCGCCCCATGTTTTTTGACAACTCAATCTGCGCCCCCAACTGAATTTGCGTATTTGCCAATTGCATATTGAGAGAGCAGGAAGACTTAGTCACACCAGATGTAAATGCAATGGCAAATAATGCCTCTGTACTTTTATTTGTAGTACTACGCTATCTAAATATAGATCACAAGGTCATGCCAGACGTATGTGAATGGGGTCTTAGTTGTCAGTCTTTCCCAAAACTTCAAAATGATGGGAAAAAACTGCTACGCAACACTTGGGATCTTTTGTCAGGCACTGGCTTTAAGGTTTAGTCTTGCACTCTGCTTCAGCCAAGTTATGATTGATTCCTTGTGCAAATGCACACACTGGTAGAAAATAAAATTCCATGTTTGATCTTTGTGGTTAAAATAGATACATGAATTTGTCACTTCATGTTGTGGTGTGTTTCGTCAATAATACATGATGGAGACACACCAATCAGCCACAACATTAAAACCACTGACAGGTGAAGTGAGTAACATTGATCATCTCGTCACAATGCAATGTTCGACTGGGAAACCTTGGGTCCTAGCATTCACGTGGCTGTAAATAGACATGCACCAACAATCCAAACACTGTTGTAGACCAAATATAATGGCAATAGTACTCCAAGATAGAAGTTAACTGCTCAGTAATCACTCAAGGAACGCGACAAAGAGCTTAAGGCATCGACTGGGCCTCCAAATTCCCCAGATCCCAATCTGTATGAGCATCCTAGGGCATGCCAATACTCCAGAGGTCCTGTGTCCATGCCTCAACAGGTCAGGGTAAAGTCCAGTCTACAGTGGGGGCCTCCTGGCCCCTGTGCCCTGTGGTGTTTGGCACCAGGGCATTGGTGGCAGATCCTTTGAGTCCTTTGGGATGCAAGGTGAGGTCTCCACAGATCAGATTTCTTCTGACATGTCTCAAGGATGCTCAATCAGATTGGGATCTGGGGAATTTGGAGGCCAGGTCAACTCTTTGTCATGTTCCTCGGGCCATTCCTGAGCAGTTGCTGTTGGGGAGTGCTGTTGCTACGGGGAAGGGGTACTTGGTCTGCAATGGTGTTAAGACGATTGTCTTTACCTCTCAGTGGTTTTAATGTTGTGGCTCATCAGTGTATGTAAGATCAATAAGGTGTTACTGAGTCCTTTTAAAGGTTACAACTTTGGCTCGGTATCAGTACTCAATACCTTTTAAGGTATTGACCAAAAAAAATGCAAGAAGCACTGAAATTTCGCAGTACCTGCATTCAGTCCTTTTAGTACCCAGATCTAAAAAAATAATGACAGTTTGTATAGTCTTGCTTGAAGCCAGTAACCTACAGTGTTTTTCGATTAATGTGACAGCAGCTACAACCCATACAGTCTGCAGTGTGTTAAAGTTGAGTGCTGTGTAATGTGTGGAGTTGGCAGTTCAGCGTACAGAGATGGTGCCAAAACGTTTAAAAGTGCGGCTATATTAGACGTCTGTGTGGTCTGGTGGCATTTTATGCAACTGAATACTTCACTTCACATGATGGGTATCAAATGAAATTAAAAAAAAAAAAATCAAATCAAGTACTCTTTGGTATCAGTGTAACTTTAAGGTTACTGGTATTGATAGTGGTATTATGATTTTTTAAACAATGCCCAGCCCTAGTTACAGTCATATTGCCACATGATATTTATACACCGACTGAAGCCTTTGGCAAGATCATACAGGTGTGATAATGACGACTCCACTGAAACTGGTCTTAATGAAAACAATCCCATAACAAGGCACATTGTACTGTACTGTATGATCATGTTCTCAAAGTTCTGAGTGTGTTCACAGGACAAATGAATCCAATAATTTGCATCGTTTGACCTGAGACTTTGCTTCCTGAAAGTTTCTTTAACTGAATTCAAGGTCGTTTTTAATCCAACAAACTGGTTATCCACTGAGTGCACTTCTTGTCCCTGCGTGGCCCTGTGATGACGCATCACTTTGCAATGTGTGACCAAAGGGGAAATATGATTCACCAAAGTTAGCAGAGGCAACTTTTTTGTGGCAGCTTTGCTTTTTAATTCAAGACTGGAAGTCGTTTGTTTGTTTGTTTTTTCACATTGGAAGAGTTGTTTTTGCTCCTTTTTAAATCTGACCTTTGCGAGCACCACATGCATTCCTAATTCAGTGTCCCCCTTTTGGTCCCACTCTTTTCAGTATTCAGCTCCTTCATTGTGTTAAGCTTGGCTGCAGGGTAGAGAACTGTCTGCTGATTTAAGCTTGGAGTATTTGGGCTGAGTAGTGATTTAACTGCAAGAGCAAAAACCTCAAATGACTAAATCAAAGTCTGCTTGCCTCTGTTTGTCATCCTGCACCACCCATTCACTTTGAGAGACAAGACAACAGATGAGAAGGTCTTTCAAACAGACAATGACCCTTTCCTCATGGCAGAATAACTATTTAGAGAGCTGTCAGAAACTTGTTGGACCTGCTTGACTAAAGGCCATCTTCATATTCCCACTTTGAATTGAATAAATAAATTCTGGCATCTGGGGTAATACTGTGTATCCATTGTTTCATTTTTTTTTATCCCTCATTGTTTTTTTTGTTTTTTTTAAACATTTTTATAGTATGTTTTACAGTTTCATTTACCACTTATTTTTCATATTTGCACGAAAAGCACTATGCAAACACAAAATTTGTCTTTCCACCAGCCTTCATGCCATCATGTGTATAGACTGTAAAAAAGGAAGGACGTAGCCAACGTTGCATCACCCCTGTCGTTTGTAGGTTCCCATTTTGAAGCCTTATGTTTGGCATTTTGGCCATCGCCATCTTGGACTTTTGGAGCCAGAAGTGACCTTATTTGAACAAGCGGTTGGAGGTAACCCTAACGCTAGCAGCTAGCTTGGTTAGCATGACGCTGAACAAGAGTTTTTTTAGGTGACCAAAGCATTACAGACAACGTAAATGAACTGAAAACACTAAAATAGCGATGGATTTGGCTGTGCCGTGAATTTGGGGCTGCGCCATTGTTATTTTACCTGATCAGCATTGTTGCACGGGTAGCGAATTATCAATGGATGGCACCCACCTGTCACTCAAAGCAGCCATGGCCTTTTTTTTAAAGTAAATTTAAGCCTTAATAACAATTAAATGGGAAAGTTATGTAAGAATTCACCCTTCATACAGTAGTCATAAAGGGTAAATTAGCTATAGAGACTGAAACTGTTTCTTTAATACCAGGCTGTAAATATGCTTATTTCTGCTGTAAAGTTGGGCCCTTTAACAGTGGGGAGCTATGGGGATTGACTCGTTCTTGGAGTCAGCCTCAAGTGGTCATTTAAGGAACTGCAGTTTTTTTGCTCTTCCGCAGTGGCTTCATTTTTCTGCCCTGGAGGTTGCCGCTCGGCCATATCACAGTCCTCTACCTCCGGCTTTATTTCTTCTTCGTATTCCTAACTGGACCACATCGTTAACTGTATAGCAGAAGACAAATGCTTCAATGCAAATTATTTTCATGGCACAGTGCTGGCTGTTCTTATGATGGTGACACAGAGTAATTCAATTTCTCCTCTTGGCAGCCGTCGTTTTTCACCCGAGACTTTTAGGGCCGTTTATCACCCTCACACATTTCCCTTTCCTCCTGCCTCAAGTCATGCCTGCAAGATGTTGAAAAGTCATTACATTATTATCGTGTGTGTGTGTGTGTCTGTGTGTGTGTGCGCACACGTGCGAAAAAAGTCACTTTCCCTTTCCTCGGTGTTGTCAAACCCTTGACGAGAGTGGGAGGGGATATCTTTAGGAAGTCGTGATGCAACAGGCCATAGCTCAGTTTGACAGGATTCATAATGGAGGGACCTGCTGGGAAACTGCAGGGAAAATGAGGATGCCTGTCACCCTGATAACCCTGATCATTGCTCGAGCGGGAAGCCCCAGCCTGCTTTACTGCAGAGGAGGGAGATGGCAGTTTGTCACCATATTGCACAGTCTCTCTCGCTCCTCTGTCCCTGTTGGCGTGGCATAAATAAGAAATGTATAGCTCAAGGGGTAAATATACCTTTAGCTGATTATTTTGAGATGGAGCAGTTGGAGGAAATTATGTGGCGACGAGGAGCAGGTGCGCGGCGTTGTTTTCTGCAGCTCCAAATTGACTCCTGAAATGTGTGAAGGACAATGGATAAACAGCGACCGCCCCGCATTTTGAATCTGAATATTGATTAGTTGTTTAACTGAGGAATGTGTTTTGTTTTGATAAGCAAACAAATGTTCAATTAAGAAACCAATGGTGATGTTAGTCATCCTGTGGAGGAGCAGGGCCCACTCCTGTCTGCAGGCTGTGTTTATGTCTTGTGACACAGCACGGATTTGATCACATGTTCCTTGTGTGTTTGCTGTGAATGGGTGTGTTCAGGCAGTAAAGCCTTAAACGTGCAATGTGTTTCATCCCTTTGTGTTTGATGATCTGTGGGTGTGTCTGTGTCTTTGCATAGGAGCTGCCTCACCCATAGATCATACTGTATATCGCACTGAAGCCGGACATTTTTGATTTACAGCGACTCCAGTGCAAGGCTTCCAATCTCTGTCTTTCTCACATCCTTCATGTCAGAGGAGGTACAAAAAATATTGACCAGTCAGCATGTGTGAAATGCACAATAAAAAGGTGTTTTACCTCAGTTTATCTTATTGAAAGTGTCAACATCACTTAAATAACCTTTTTCCTTCAAATTTTGCCATACTGCATAAACAATTAGATTAATTATTTATATTTAATCTTACCTAATCCTCGTCAGTGCCTGTAAGTGTTACATAAGTGAATTAGCATTAGAGAGTAATAAATGATTAACAGTATTTTTCCTTTTATTTTACCCACCTGCTGTGTTATATCTAGCCACGTTAGCAGCAGGAATATTATGAAATATTAAACAGACGTTGATGATCCCCAGAGGATTAAGCTTTATGACTTTTGTGATCCCCCCGACTTTTTTTGGTTTTGAGTGAAGTGTCTTGTCAACTATTTGATGGATTGCCATGAAAATAGGTGCAGACATTCAGCGTTCCTAGAGGACAAATTCCAACAAACTTTCTAATAGGTCAGTTTTTAAATTGTTCAGTGCTTTGATTTATGACCAAATACCTGCAAAACTAATGACATTCAGCTCAGCTGTACTTTGTGTGTAATTCTAATTAGCGCTAAGATGGTTTAAGGGGAGCTACGCCCATTTTCAAGATTCATCCATTATTCTTGTGGTCTGAGACAGTCCGAAAATAATGGTAAACATGAGCAACTATCTCCTGAATCCAAAAACTACAGTGCTAAAACGCAAATCTGTGATGTCATAGCGTATAAAGTCTGAGGCTGCTCTGTATACAGTGAATTTTAAAGAATCTTAGACGACACAGAGAGCACCCAGGGTACTTTTTCTGTCTGCTTCAGAGCTGAGAACACTAACACAAAGTTAAGCACATCTGGGTATAAAAAGAAAACAAACACTCCGTGTCCATAAAATCAGTCTCCCATTCACTGTCTATGGAGCAGCTCCAGACTTTATACCCCATGACATCACAAGTTTGAGACTTACTGCTCCTGTTCCTGGCTTTGAGAGAGAGTAGCTCATGTTCACAGATATTGATTGAACTTTCCAAGGCCATAAAAATAATTATATAGCCTACTGGAATTCTTAATATAGGTCGTGTTCCCCCTATAACACTATTAACATTATCTGCTAAGTATCAGTATGTGTAATTTATCTCAAAGCACTGTTGTGCCAGAAGAAGCCTCACAGAGCTGGTAAGGGGTGCCAAGCTCATTTTAGTTAATGGGCCACATACAGCCCAATCTGAGCTCATGTGGGCCAGATCTGTAAAATCATTGTATAACAACTTAGAACAAAACCTCCAAATTTTTCTCTTTTCTTTTAGTGTAAAGAGGAACACTCTGAGAACGTTCATCCATTTGCAAAACAGCCTTTTTCAACACCCAGTCAGTTCGCTGCTTGTGTCATGACATGTGCATTTTTCCATCTGCATCATCACACCAAACTGAAGTGGGACCTATTTAGGAAGCAGTTATTTCCTGCCTTACAAACTGTTTACAAATCAAACGTTTTGGCAGTGTCTTAGCAAAATTGTTTTAAGCCTCCTACAGACTGAGAGATTTTAGCAGTTTTATAAGTTTAGTGCAAGCTACACTGTGCGACATGGATACGTACTTGATGTCGTACTTGGGTAAGACATCAAGTTTGATGTATGCAGACTGTATGTTGACAGCACCTACTGAATCACAGGCTATGATGTGCAATAGCTTCCCACGCTGAGTGCGTAGGGATGCTGCACAGGTTATTACTTCTCCAACTGTGAAGCACAGTATAGAGGGTCACATTATCAAATAACCCAAAGTTTTATGGGCACTATATACTGCAGTGATTCTGTGCGTCTGCTATTTCCTTCCATGCTTTGCCCGGGTAAGTGCTGGAGGACACATCATACAGGCAAGGCTTCTGCTGCCACGACTTGACAAGGTCTTCCTCATTGCTGGAATCCCACACACTTCTCTTAGCCTGTTTTGCCTCCATGGTGAGCTGCTGTCCATCTGTTTGTTTGGGTTTAGTGCCAGTGCATCATTTCATGCTGCATTTCTATTGGTTGGTAAGCAGACACAGGTCATAACAGCAGTCACACTGTGACTGTCACAACAGCCATCCTTGAACAACCCTCACTGTGTGATGTAGGGCTGTCAACTGAGCTCAGAAATTAAATTTGAATATTTGGCTTTAAAAAACGGCAGAATGTCGATTATATTCAAAGATTATTTTTAATGATTTTTATTTATTTTTTTTTTCATAGAAAATAACTGCGTGTATTGTTAAAATGGGTCAGTGTTAAAAGCGTACAGGCCACAAATCAACTCAAAACATGTCAGGCAGACTACAGATTGTTTGCCAAAAGACGAGACGGTTCACTTCATCACCAGCGAGCGCTGAGTGCTTTTTGTCAACAATGTTGCCTGCCGAGGAAAACACACGCCCAGAAGTACTGGGTACAGTAAGGTGTTTTTTTTCCAACCTGTGCGACATAGGGATACCTTACACTGCCTGTGGCTTTCCACCATGGGAGTGGATCTGCATCAGCTGGCAGCAGTGGCTCTCTTTCATGTGTTAATCTCTGTTTTTGCAAACTGCTTTGGCGTTGCTCACAACTTTCCCTCCTACTGACCAGAATTTAAAAAATCGTCACACATCACTTATCAGATTACCTGGTTTAGTAATAACCCTGTCCGGCGTAGAGTCGTTGGCTTCCCCGGAGTTCCCGGGATCTTTTTTGGGCTCGCTTGGTTGTTTTTCTGCCATGTTAACATGTTCTCCTCACTGCTTATTACTGTGTGTTATGCGGGTGGTTTGTTATGACACGTGACTGCAAGTGTTCAACCACATAGGCCAGTAAAGGACACACACACACCGGAAGAGAGTCAGCAGCGCGCCCCATGCTCTGAGTGACAGCCACGCCCACTAATCGAATATTAAATTTCACAACCAAATGTCCATTTTTTTCCATATTAAACGGTTATTCAACCTTCGAATATTATTTTACCAGCCCTAGTGTGATGTAGGACCACTGCTTTAGAGCCAAGACCAAAGACAGTGGTTCCCAACTGGTGGGTCGTGGTCCAAAAGTGGGTCACGTGTCCATTCTGAATGGACCGCAAGTGACTCACAAATGTGTCAAGCTTGTAAAAAACACACTTAATTTTAAGTACAGTGAATTTCTGGCACAGTTTTTATTTTGAAGTGCTGTTTGCTGCTGTGGAGTGTGTGACGGTTGGACAGCTACTTGACAGAGACAGGAAACTAGCTTTACGGCATGGCCAAACACAAATACGATGCTGAATATATTAAACTGTGTGGACCTTGAATTAATGAGTGAGGAGAAATCTGGACCATGTGGCTGGACCAGTTGGGAACCACTGACCAAAGATATTGCCACGTTTCTTTCAGGATCGTCATCTTTTGTATGGGACAGCCCAAAATCACAGTCACTGGTCAGTGTGGAAAAGCCTCTAAAGCAGCATTGTACATGAAGTAGGCTGCTCACTGTTAAAGTTGCTCCTGACACCTGACACCTCTTAGCCTTCAGAAGTGCATTGCTATCAGGTGTGCAAAGACATCCAGTGGGGCAGACTGGACCCTTTGGTGGGCCGATCCTGGCCTGCAGGCTGTATGTTTGACGCCCCTGCTGTAGGTACTGTTGATACTAGAAGATTATCTACAGTGTTTGTTCTAGACATTTACAGCTGCAGTCAGATTGTTCCCACAAGACAAATAAAAAGCCTTATTGCACTTGCTCCTTATGTGCCTGTCTTTGAGTGTAATGAGACCAGAGTGCTTGTTCGCTGCTTTTCAGCAGTCTGTTACAAAGAACTGGACACTAGAAGTCATCCGTCATGCAACACTCCTCCCCTTAGATGTATATGGATTGCGTTTAAATATATACCATATTGTTTTCAAATTGTTCTTTAGTGTTATTGCACTGCAGTGTAAGAGCATTTGTAACTGCCACATGTAGGCGAGGGAAGTAAAAGGGGTCAGTGTGAAGCAGTGTGCCAGACAGTAATAACACAGGACAGCAGCATGGCTTTGGAAAGGGACGATTATTCATCACACAGCTCTCAAGCTGCATTATCTGCCACAGTGGCCACGTTCTGTTGATTTAGAATAGGGCTGGTATGTGTGCACGTAGCATATAAACTGCCTAGGGTCGGTCAGCCGTTGAATTAACTCTGGTCACTGACCACACATACACACACACATGCACACGTGTTTGGTAAAGAGACAAATAGTCCTGCCTCGCCCTTGACGCTTAGCTCCAGATCTGCTGTTTTCACATTAGCAATGTGAGCACAAATGTGTCAACTCACTCTCCTGTTAAACTACTTGGACGTGAGGTGTTTGCTAACGAGACTGACATGTTGTAGGCATTTTATTCTAATGCAGCCACTGTATGTGTTGGCAGTCAGCGCCTCGACCACTCAGTTTAATGAGGCGCTGTGACTGCAGCGGTACGGGAGGCTTATAAGATGCTGTTCCAGGCTGTTTAACATACTGGTAATGGGTTTGCTCTCTGAGGTTAACTACGAGGAGTCACAGAATAACTAGACTCTTTCAGGTTTCAGGGACGCCATGGATATGTACAAATGTACTACAGATGGGTGATACGATGACAGTGACACTTAGAATTATGTCAGATGAGATGTATCCATCTTATGTATGCTGTGGCAGCTGTCCCTTTAATTTCTGTGGTTGTATTCAGGCCAGTGGTTCCTAACTTTTTTGGCTTATGGCAGCGACTGCATTTACATGCACACTAATATTTCACCATTATTCCAAAGAAGACAGTATTCTGAATTTGATGTGGGTCATGTTAACAGCATTTTCTGTTTGGATATTCTGAATAAAGCCTTTTTCTGAATTTAACATTTTCCGATTAACACATGTGGGATATGGTGATATTCTGATTTTAGGAGCACTTTTTGGACATGTATACAGAGCATTCAAAATATGCATCTCAGTCGGAGTTTTAACCTCAGTTTGCCACACACAGCCTCTTGTCTGTTTACAGCCAGCTCTCACACACACACAGACGAACCCGCCAACAGTTTACAAGGCAGGTGTGGAAATGCATGCCGAAAAGAAAAGCTCACATTTCTGGTGGAAAGGAGAAACACACCTCCCTTTAAACATAATGAAAGACTTGGATATTAATAGGTTTTTAGATATGCACAAATTTCACAGCTTGACCTTGACAAGAAGGTTTGTTGAAGATATGAAATAGGGAGGCTGTGTTAGCACAGTCAGACAAGTCCGCCACCAGTAGGAAACTTTAAAAAAAAAAAACTACTTTGATGCAAAGAGGCCAAATTACAAGCAATTCCAGCTGTTCCACTTTCCCATTTTTTGACTTGATAAACAACATGTTAAGGCACATTAAGCAGAGGATGCAGGGCTGCATGTAAATGGGAATATTAGCCATGTAAACAGCTTAGTAGGAATATTTGGGTTTTTTTGGAATTAGGGGAAAAGCCAGAATATTGTGTGCATGTAAATGTAGTCACTGTCTTCTTGCAGCCACACATGACAGGTAATGGCCTCAGTGTGGCTGTGAGCTGTGAACAGGTCAATTAAAGAGTAATTTTCCTTCTCAGATTGTGATATTTGAAAGATTTTGGGTGACTTCAGTCAGAAAAAAGTATTTATATAAGAGCCCCCCAGTAGGGAAACAACTGTATAAGGCTAATTTTACAAGTCAATAACTCAGACGGATTTAAAGCAGTATGGATAATTTGTTTTTGGTGATTTTTGCATTAGTGTGATGAAGTACTTGGCCTGTCGGGTATTTGATTTGCAAATTAGCCAGAAGCTGTCCATTAACTATGTCTGGTTTAATTTTGCAGAAAAATAAAGTACATCAAAATATAAAATTGCGCTGGACAGGGATAGAGGATTTTATTTATATCACCACTCTGTAGTACATCCACACAATGAACATTTTTAAATCAAGTAGTCATGTTGTGTTATCTTGAATTTGTTCACTGTTTTTCTCACATTCCTCCATGGAAAATAGGGAACATATTGATTAATTGATTGATTGGGGACCAGCAAAACTGTATCAAAACATCTATTTATGAACTGTCACAAAACCTCGTGCAGTATAATCCAAATCTCATTTATCCAGTCGTATGCTAGGTACCTCCCAAACACATGCATTTTCACCAAAACACTTAGTGCTCGAGTCTGGTTTTGAATGGTTTGACTTTCAGTTCAGTTGTAAACAGTAACATTTTAGTGAAAATGCTTGTGTTTGGGAGGTTTTGCTGCCATTCAATGTGGTCCCCAATCATCAATAAATCAATATGTTCACCATTTTCCATGGAGGCATGTAAGAAAAATGTTTTCCTCAGACATTCATTGCTTACTAACTGATTTATAAATGGTCATTTTGTGAGTGAAGTATTCCTTTAGACCCATGCTTCTGTTATGTCAGCTGTTTGCAAGTCAACTGTGCTTGTTTCACTGGTATCAAAGAATATATATACATGTATATTCCCTAAAAATACTTTTTCCCACTGTCCGTGGGGAGCTGGTGTGCTGAAGCATAGGTGGTAAAGCTCTGTGACAGTTTCCAACTGTATAATGACATCTGGAGATCTCACACAAGCTGAACAGCTTAAATTGTGTCTCGTTGGGATCAGTTTGTGCGGCTCTTTTTGGGACAAAGAGAATTTATAAAATCATGTTGTCCTTCACGGTTTGGTGCGCTATGTTATTAGCAAGCTAACAACACACAGTTGTGTATGACTGTGCTGCTTTTATAATGTTTCCATTATGGCTCATTGTCTTTATGGTTCGTGTTCCCACATAAAGCCTCCGGTCACGTGGACAGTTTCTCATCACTGCATGTGAATGTTGTTTCTCCCGTTAAAGCCTCATCTCCTAACCGGTGGAGTGTGAGGGAGTCCTGCACATCTGGCCTCCGCTCCATCACTGTGCCTCAAGGCCTGTCTGCTTTCTCAGCCCATGAAAATGGACGGCTCCCTTGTTCCTCTTTAATGTGATATTGATCGAATGAACAAACTCCCAGCTGGAGGACAAAGGGGGGGCGGGGAGTGGCTGCCACATCCCAAGATGTCAGTTAGACCTCTCTGACTCTCAGCTAAATAGGAAATGATGTGAAGGGATCTGTTTGAGAGGTTCAAGTGTTTCAGCACTAGGAAGCTAGTGTTCAGAGCTGTTAGTAGGAAACTGGATGACATAATGTCATGAATCATAAAGGTTTATTGTAAATGCTGCTATTAGGATTATATTCAGTACATTTGCGTTGGTTTGATTTGATATTATGGAGATATTAAAAGAGCAGTGTGTCGTATTTAGTGGCATATAGTGATGAGGATTACAGATTGCAACCAGCTGGAACTTCGCCTGTGTGCCAAGCTTAAATACCCAGTTAGGATTTCTTCAGCGTTCATTGCTCAGGAGGTTTTTATCAGCAGCCAAGTTACCCGCAGAGGTCTCTTCCTCTCCAAACAAACAGAACCAGTGATATAGACTTTTAACAACACTGAATAAAGCAGGTTCATATTAAAAATCAGGTTTTTTTGATGGTTTTGGGCTCATCACGGTGGCTGACACAAAAACACAATTCTAGAGCCAGTGTTTGGTTTGTCCATTCTGGGCTACTGTAGAAACATGGCAGTGCAACTAGATAATAACAGCACATCATCGGTATTGGCCGATATTGGTTTTAAAATAAAATATCACAACCATAGCATTCTAGTATTCTATTTCATGTCTCCATCTGCTGGTGGGCCATCACAATAAGAGTATGCATGCATAATATGATGTTGATTGCACCACAGAAGTGACTTGATCACCAAAATTAGGTAGGGAAAAAAGTGGATATATTAATATTGGTATTGGTTACCTGTCAAATGAGTTGTTACCTATCGGCGTATCAGATATCGGCATTAAGTCAATATCGTGCTCCCTAGGTGCAACATAGCGGACTCTGTAGACAAGGACCCACTACCTATGTAGATATAAACGGCTCATTCTAAGGTAACAAATACACAGCGCTTCTTATTTTCAGGTGCTTAAACACTAAAGAAAACACTTACTGTATTACATTTTTCCCAATATATCCCCCTAAATCCTACACACTGGACCTTTAAGCTCACTGTCTACAGTAATGTTCTTTGTGTTTGTGGCTTTGTGTTTAAAGCTGCTTTGTAGCACGTCCCAGTGGCTTTAAATATTAAATAGAAATATGAGTTTGCATGTAAATTGAAAAGACTGCGCCCAAAGAATGTCAAGTAATATACAGAAAAGTAATCCTGCTGACTAGAATAATGAGCAGTACCTTGTGGATGCCCTCTCTATAATCAGGAGTGTTGGAGTACTTCTTAGCACTGTTTATTGAAAGAGACACAAGCATTTCATCAAGCATTAAAGGCAGCGGCCTAACATTTAATGAAAAGTCGTGCATCAGCAAAAAAGGAGCTGGTTTTAATCAGCAGAATCTGTGTTATCAGATGGTCACATTACACACCATTTAGAAAGGGAGTGTGAAGCGTTTCAAAAGCCACCCATTGTTGTTATTGAAGAAATTCATATTAGCGTAAAAGCTCTCTCAGAGCAAAGCCAAAGCCCAGAAAACTCAATTGATGTGGTTTGTTGGCAGACTGTTTGTGAGTGGGTGTTTTTTCAGATCCTTCTTCTCAGGATGCTCTGGATCTGTTTGCTCTCCGATGTCAGTTTACCAAGGGAGGGATTTGCTTTTAAGAAGAGAGAACAAATAAACTGGATATGCTGGTGATGATCTTTTTTGTTCTTTCATCCCCTTCTTCCTTCCTCCCTCCCTTTCTTCCTTCTTTCTTTTTCAGGTTCAGAGGAGGCCGCCTCTACTTGGAAATTGCCAAGCTCTTTTCTGCAGTACACTCGCACCCTCCAGTGGTAATATATAGTTACTACACCAGCATTATAATAAACTGCTGCCCCCTGTTTGTGACATCACCTGCTGGGCGAAACAACTATTTAAATGTGTCAGCTTTACTTGATGATCTTTGACAGGACATAAATATGACTTCACCTTCATTGTGTTGCAGAAGCATCTCTCAAGTACAAATATGGCCGTTTGGTTCTGGAGGTCCCGTTGCCCTCCAGGAATGAGAAGTGTCTGTTCTTCCTCAGACCCATGCTGATGAGTGTTGGTGACCTGATTGCAGATCTGCAGAGAGAGGACCCCGGAGCCACGGCCTCCATTTTCTCCAAGGGTAGGTCAGGACGGGTGTCGGCTGTGCGCGAACCAGACAGGTCACGTTCTTGAGGTTTTAGTCAGTCAGGTTAATCCTGGTTTGACAAGTTTTTAGTTGGGAGTGAAAGCTGAAGAGCAGCTCAGAGTGGTTTGGCACAGTGCCTGCGGAGTATCTTTTTACAAACCATTGACTAATTTCACCACTGACTGAACTGGTGTGGTGCATTAATGTGGGCGTGAGCTGTGAGCAGTTCAACCAATTACTGATTTTCCGTTTGAGGTGTTTTCATTGGAAGGTGTTTTGGCCTGAGGAGGTAAAAGTAGCCAGTGTTTCAAAAGAAAAAAGCAAAAAAAATATAGAAAAGTAATTCTGAAAAGATTCTGCAACAGAAATATATATATTTTTACTTTCCTTTCCCTTGAATCGTCTTGGCAGTTACAATGAAGTTAAGTGTTTTAGCAGTCCTACTGTTAAACCCCTGCATGCATTTTAAATACAGGCTGTGACTCCTCACTCTCCAGACTGGAAAAACATGCTTTTTTTCTGTAGTAATCGCTCTGTCCATCTACACCAACTAAATGCAACACATGCAGGCATGCTGTTAAGAAGGAAATGGATCTGAAAATCACCACTTGAGGCAGGCTGACAGGTTGATTTGTATCGTTTCAGGAAATAGGGCACGTTGGAGTTGCTTGGACAGATCTTGTGCTACAAATTGGAGTCTTCCTTAATTTCCCCATGCGTCTCATTCCTTTATAAAACCTGTAGTTTTGCAGTAATGTGTAACTTGGTTTAGGCTGTAATATATTAACTTACTCTTTTTATAAAGTATGCAGGGGTGATGGGTTTTAGTTCATAATGATTTTTATGCATTTTTGTGTTTACTTGGACAGTCTATTAAAAGCTATAAAATATATATGATTGCAATAAAACTACTGAGTTGTACATTTGTCCTCCTCTGACAGATGGAGAGCGTGTAGCCAACACCACGCTGATAGACACCCTGCTGGACAAGGAGTTCCAGCTTATCATCAATGATGCAGTTTATAATGTCATCTCTCCCGAAAAGGGTACAAACACATTTCTCTAACGTCATAAATGATCCTCAGTTTGTGTGCTTCGCAATTACGACTCAGGCCTGCTGATAAATAGCAGTGCTCATCTCTCCAGGCACGACTCATCTCACTTTCTCATCCACCTTGTCGTGCCCTCTGTTGCAGTGTGTACCTCCAGCGAGCATGCTATGGAGCTGGAGGACGTGAAGCATGTTGTGCATCTGCTGCACACGGCGCTCCACCTGCCCGAACACCACCTGCTTAAAGAGAGGGAGCTGCTGGAGAAAATGGACAACCTCAAACAGGAGCTGTCTCCTCTGGAGAAGGTAGTGCATGTGTCTCAACATCTGTACGCCATAAAACCTGTCTTTCCCCCTCGTTACGTCCACATAACAGTCTGTTTGTAGTGTTTTAAAAGGCGCAGTTGACCCTTCTGTCCTGTTAGTTTTGTTAAATGATAACCCATCCCTCTTTGTATTATTGCCTGACCTTGACAGATGAAGGCCCAGATGTCCAAAACGGCAGACTTCCAGAGCTCCAGGGTGGCCTGGGCCGGCCTGGCCCTGTTATCTGTGCAGGGTGGTGCTCTGGCCTGGCTCACCTGGTGGGTTTTTTCCTGGGACGTCATGGAGCCCGTCACTTACTTCATCACCTACTCCACCAGCATGGGAGCGTTCGCCTATTATATCCTTACCAAACAGGCAGGTCTCAAGCACAAAAGACAATATTCCAGTTTTGGTTTTTCCCAGTTGTGGATTCTAACTGGTTTGATATTAAGGAGTTTGACATCCTAATAAATTAGCTTTTTTTGCAGAGTAATATGAGAAGATCCATACCACTCTCATGTCTGTCTGTTAAATAGGAAATTACAGCAGTTAGCTTAGCTTAGCATAAAGACTGGAACCAACAAGCCTGGCCCTGTTTGAAGGTAACAAAATCCACCCACCAGCATCAGATAATTGGTGGTTTGACTTATTTATTGGCCTGCTATGGTCATTTCTTGTCTCTGCTGCTTGCCTGACAACTTCTCAGACTTCAGGAATTTACTGCGCCACGCCCTGAGGAAGTTCGGCACCTATAGCAGACCATGAAACCACAAACTGACAGTTTTACACATTGGCTATTGTACAGATTAAACAAACTAAAAATATGTGTTAATAACTGACCTTTAGAGGTGCTGGTAGGTGGTTAGCTTTGTTTTCAGTCCTTATGCTAAACCAACTGCAGGCTGCTAGCTGTGATACCATATTTAACAGACAGATATGACAGTAATATCAATCTTCTCGTCTAACTCTTAGTAAAAAAGCAAATTAGTGCATTTACCAGCATGTCGAATTATTCCTTTAACCTTAGCTATACAAAATTATGCACGTGTGAATATATGTTTTTCCTCCCCACATTAATAGTAATGCTGTTTTATTCTTCCCCTCAGGATTACATATACCCAGACGTTAAAGACAGACAGTTCCTGCATTACTTTCATAAGATGGCCAGTAAGAAGAAATTCAACGTGCAAAAATACAATGAACTGAAGGATGAGCTGGCTGAGGTAGGTTGATTCGTCCTTTTACAACCCCACAAATACATTTTAGAGTCTCAGTCTACCTCACCAACTTTTTTGGACACATAAAGATATAGGAAGAACATGCAAATTGCACACACTACAGTTTCAATATTTCAGTAATTTAAGTGTAAAAGCAAACATGAAAGATACATTTGTGAAATTCCAGTGACTCACTGTGTAGCATTTAAGCCAAATAACACATAGATATTGTTTTAAAGATTTTTGTTTTTCTTAAGATAACAGCACGAACGTTAGCAAAGACTAGCCCTGTGTTATGAGGCGCACAGCTCGTACTGCAGCTGCCCTTATAAAGTATGCACTGTTGCATGGAGCAGTGGTTCTCAAATGGTGTGCCGCGGCATACTGGTGTGCCGTGATGCCAACTCAGGTGTGCTGTGGGATGTTGTGATAACCACTCATTATTTTTGCAAAACGTTATAAATGAATTTTAGTTGAATGTATTAGTATGTCACCCATTTCTTAAGAGGCAAACTCTGTGTTTTGTTGCTGTTTACGCATGGGAATTATAACTGTGTGACACATCAAAAGCCCTGATTGGCAGCCAGTGTGAGGGATAACATTTAGAAAGAGAGAACCATGAGTGGGACAATGGATCACTTTATTGCATCGAGCAAATTACAACAAAGCACCAGTAAAGACAACCGAGAAAAGAGTCAGTAGACCGTACCACAAAACCTGTCTGATTTTTTCTTAATTTTATTGTCTTGTGTCATGATGAGAGTGATAACACACATTATAGAAGCTATTGTGCACAGATATAAATACAGGTTTGCCTTGAGATTTTTGGTTGCCCTTAAGTGTGACTTGGGCACAAAAAGTTTGAGAACCACTGGCACTACCTGGTCACAACACTGCACATTTAACTTTAACCTCTTGCCTTGGAGATACAGAACACCATTGGCCGAGCTCGCCATAGACTGAGGTCAACCCAGAGAGCTCTGCTGTTGTTACTTTACAGTGTTTGTAGTTTAACCTGTAAATAATAACTGCATACATTGTAGACTCTAACATGCAATATTAGTTTCACAACAGTAAAATTTCTCTGTCATTCTGTCCTTTTGCTGTTGGTTATCTCCATGATTATTTTGTTCATGTAAACAATTCCTATTGCTGTTATTACCATCTATTCAGCTGGTCATCAGTCACTTGAATGCGCAGTCATCCGTCACTACGGCATCTGACAGCAGGCAAAATGAGCTGTCAAGCTGTCAAGTGTTTGTGGCTCAGTCGATGTGACAAACATTCTGCTGTGCAGAGTGTGGTGGGTCAGAATAGCCAGGAAAGCATGCTGCAAAAAGTGACCAGATGCAGCAGGACATTCTGGTGTTTTTGGAATACTGCTTTTAACCTACTATGTATTAGGACACAGTAATTTTTTTCTTGGGATACTAAATAGTATGGTAGAATGTGTATTGGAATGCACAGTAAGAGTCTACAGCCACACCCCGTGAGCTAAATGTCAGCATGCCAACTTGTTTACATGAAAATACTAACATGCTGATGTTAAGGAGGTATCATGTTTACCATTTATTTATTGTAGTTTAGTGTATTAGCATGGTACATCTGCTAATTTGCACTAAACACAAAGCACAGCTGACACTGATGGAATGTCATAAATCATAAATTTAAGTACTTGACAGCTAAAATTTTGAGCTTATGGAGCCAGGTGAGAATTTTATTAACCACCACCGTTATTATAATTCACCCTGAGGATTATATGAATGCCTGTTCCAAATGTCATGGCAATCCATGTTGTAGCTAGAGGAACAGTCAGGAGCCTTGTGGAAATCCTGCTGAATTAGTGTTAAGTAATGTGCTGATAAGT
The DNA here is from genome assembly GCA_019142605.1 of Cephalopholis sonnerati. Taxonomy (NCBI): domain Eukaryota; kingdom Metazoa; phylum Chordata; class Actinopteri; order Perciformes; family Serranidae; genus Cephalopholis; species Cephalopholis sonnerati. The sequence continues at coordinate 28,868,725 of JAGQAX010000003.1, read as the reverse complement.
GTTTTCTGTGCATCAGGTGGAGGAGGACCTGAGACGTCTGAGACAGCCGACTCAGTATCAACTCCCACTTGAACAGATCCAGCCAAAGCACGGATGAAGCCAAGCCATGAATAATGGTCACTCACACTTAACACTCTAGAGCAAAAATAAATTTTCTGCTTTATTTTGATAATGGCGCCTTTTTACCAGGAATCCATATCATTCTGTGTTTTGTTTACAGTCTTGATAATATGCCAATTATGTCTTTGAGAAAAGTACGAACACTGAGGACTATTGAAATAAAAAAGTATTTCCCAAGCATCGGGAGAATCTCCTGTCTGTCTGATGTCTTATTGTGATCGTACTCACTGCTGGTAGACAAATAAAAATCCTTCTTCTCTTAAAGGATAGAGAGTTCAGGCACAGGTGAAAGAAAGACGTGAAATACAAAAAGAGCATTTTATAAAATGTAATAACTGACGGAAGCAACTAAAATGTCACATAGATTTTATTATACAAAGTCACAACAGTAAGACCACAGAGATACAGGATCAGTGTATGCTGGTAGCTTTGTTTTTCCTGAGTCATAGATCATGTGACACAGCTAGAAGTGTTTTAGGTCCACAGTACAGCCTCCTCCCTGAGGTGTTCTCACACAGGTGTTTGTTGCCATGTTGGGTGCAAATATGCATTTTTTAATGTACTGAAAACGGCTACAACACAAAGAACAGCACAAACATGAATTCCCTTTTTGATGGAGCGAGCTTGAAGACAAACAGCATGTTTACATGGTGCCTTACATTACTTGATCATTGCTACTTATAGACTAGAGAGATATTGTAGTACAAAACCCTGATGTGATAAACAGAAGCAGCGTTACCTGGTTGTTGTGCTGTTGTGTCACCTGCCTCGCAAGTTACAGGCTTTTAGACATTCCTGCAACTGACTTTACAGTCAAGAAAACCAGACTCGTGTGACATTTCCAGTTTACTTTGAGTCTGAGGAAAGCTTTCATGTGCATGACCAACGGAAATGCCAACCACTACCGTCTTCTCAGCTGCAGGATAAGGCAACATTTGTGTGGTACCACAGTGGTTGAAACTGGATTAACGAAGCAATCACAATGTGACATAAAGCTAAGAAAAGAACACAGAATACGGTCCATAATAATCCTGCAGTTTAAGAGCAATTATGTAGGAGTGCAAAATGTGTACGGATCTACAGGGGTTGGACAAAATAACAGGAACAACTTAAAACATCATGAAATACGACAAGACCATTTAGTTTAAAAAATGACCCCTGATTTAAGTCACTACATTTCTGTCATATATGAGCAAAGCATTCTCATTATGATTTTATAAGCTGGTACTGGATATAATGCCACCCTTACATTAGACTATTGGAAGCACATTGGTAGTTATTCGCAAATACATCTGCTCTTTTCCCTAAAGGCTGATGTTTTGTTTTGTAAAAGGATATATTTTACCTATCTGGCTTAGCTAACATTGGCTGTCTGGAGAAGCAGTATCACAAAGCTGGTTAACAACTCGCTCAGGCAACTGGGTTTTTCTATCAAGCCGCAAGCACATTTATGTGAAAGAGGCGTTGTTGTTACAGTGTTACATTACAGTTACATCATCAGAACTATGAATGAAGTAGCTTACGTCATATTAGATGCAACGGTGCTGATAATTATCAGTGAGAATGATGTGTTTTAGGGACAGAAAAATATTCAATCCATGGCAGTGAAATGTAAACGATAGCCTCTAATGTTACAACAGAAAAAATTAAAAATAGATTATTAATATTTTAAGTAAGCCAAGACTTAAAATGCATGTAGGTATCATTAAATATGTGTAAAGTATATAGTAAGTACGTCTTGCTACTTTCTTTAAAGTAACACCAGACGGTTTCTGCTACCAAAGAGAGGAAAAGTAGGTAATGACTAATGAGGTCTATCAGACCAAATGTCAGTGCCAATTAAAAATGTGTGGATTATTACTTTAGTAAAATACAATCTTTTTATTTCCAGTTCTCATCACACAGGTGTGTTATGTTATTTGAGCTACAGAGATGGAATCAGAGTATAAAATCAGCCACACTGTCAGATAACACTCCGGGAATAAATTAAACATTGCACAAGTAAAATGCAGCTAAAATCATCATTAAAAGTTCAGTGTTGTAAACGATCTCTGCGTAAGTTACCATGGCAATTTATCCCAGTAAAAGGAGAACCAGCTTCGTAGTACTGAAAACCCAGAGTTAACCCTGAAGTTTCCTCCCTAACAGCAAATCCTGCTGTGTAGTGCAGGCATCTGGCTCAGAAAGGTCAGATAAACCAGTAAATCACATGCTGTAACATGTTCACGAGCAGCTGGCCTATAATCAGATTTCTCCTCTACCCTCTACAGATAGATACTTCCCTGTCCCGATTGTCTAGCGTGGGAATACAAAAACCTTTTATAAACCAGGTCAAGGTTTTGCCCACCCAACAATTATAGTTTCTCCAGAAGAAACTTTATTTGATAAATGAAACCACAGTTTCAAATGACATGAGGTTTCAGAAATGTAGTGATGGCCTAAGGCAAAGAATAGTCATATTTCCTCTGTGCTTGTGAATGCATGTTGTTCCTGTTATTTTATAACCACTGATTTCACTGTAAATGCTACAGCTGCCAGTTCACTGATTGTTCAACGGATGTGTGAGTATTAGTGTTCATGACCAAAATACAGTGAGGACTAGAGAAAAACAGCAAAATTCTTAAAAATCTCACAGGAGATCTTGATTTAAACCAGCTCATTTTACAGCTAAGGTCTGAAACTGTTACTGTTTTTGTCGGAAGTAAAGTTTCTTGGTGAGCATTGAAGCAAAGCAAGGTACTTGCTTCTTCCCAATGGCGTTCCTGTCAGAACTGTTCCCGACACTCCTCATCGACACTTTCCTGTTGACCAGCGTCAGTAATTCTGTGAATTCAAGGGAGTCTCCATACTTTTGAAGCAGCTCACACAGATCCTGGACATACCAGGAGCCGTTGATCGTCTCCCGGTGGGAATAGTACCCTTAACAAACAACAAAGGTGACAGTGCAGGATAGTTACTAACTGAACAGCAAAAAGGACATTTAAAGCGACTTAAATGTACGGTGGCCCTGGGAGCTGTTTCCATGGGACACTAAAAAGTGATGCATACAGCTGGGACACGCGTATTGTGGCCCTGGTTTGTGACTAACAAAGTTGTCGATCCGACAAAGTTATTAATCCAATGACACACGCACAATTTAATGTGAAACAGGCTAACGTTGTATGAGCTGGCTTTAATGTTTACAATAACTTGTACAACCTGTAATAGCAGAAAGAAACTTAAACTGCCGCAAGGTTTTGCCGACATGATAAATAAAATAGAAGTTATTATAATAAGCAATAGGCTAATGCTAGGTTAACAGCATATATCCACAATACTATCTGAATCATGGGATCACTATGTTAAAATCACGCTGGGACAAAACCAAATTAAGGGAACACTTCAACACCCAAGTGACTATTTGTATATCAGTTACTCAACCCATGTTATGTTGAATTGGTGAAGAAAACTTTATTTTTCTCACATGCTTCCATGGTGAACAAGGAATCCAAAGATGAAAGAAACTCTTTATAAATTGAAATCATAGGGGTCCGCATTTAACAACGGCAAAACTGTATCTATATATGTGTTTACACACTCTCACACAACTCGTGCAGTATAATCCAAGTCTCATTTATCCAGCTGTATGCTCAGTACTTCCCAAACAAATGCATTTTCACTTATACAATTTAAAACTGAACTGAACTCTTCAAAACACCAAAGTCACACAGTAACACAAAAAAGCGATCAAAGCAGGACAAGGCTGCTCAGTGAGGTAAAATGAGTGTTTCTGTCAATGGAGTCTGGCTTGGAAGAGTGTACAAAGGTTTCACTTTCAAGGTTTTTACAAAAATGCATGTTTGGGAGCACTGAGCATACAGCTGGATAACTGAGACTTGGATTATACCGCATGAGTTGTGTGAGAGTTTGTTTAAGGATGTTTTGATATGGTTTTGCTGTTGTTAAACATGGACTCCTACAACTCAAATTCTGCTTTTGGATTCTTTGTCACGGGATACATGCAGGAAAAACAAAGTTTTCATCACAAAATCAACATACAGGGGTGAGTAATTCATCTTTACAATGGCCTCTCATTGCGATCCATTGCTGTCACCCACCTGCATTCACTTAGCAGTCAGGATTGGATGACACACCCTACCAAGTTTATAAAATGTTTGCTTGACTCCTGTCCTCCCTTTTGCACCCTGATGAAGACCTTAAGGTCGAACCCGGCCTTTGTTTTAATGTAAGAAGCCATGTTTTTTGAATTAAGGCTTTTGAACTTAATTCAAGTGCATCTGTTCCTGCTCCACCCATGAGTGCCTGAAGTTGTCAAACTGTCATTTTGGGGGTGAAGTATTCCTTTAGGAGTTTTAAACATCCCTGCTGCTCACCTTCAGCTACTGAGTAGCACATGATGAAATCAGCCCCAGCAGGGAGGGTGTGTACAGCGCTGGCGTCCACCACCACCTCATTTGTCTTCTGCTCACTGTCCACAGCATCACAGGCAGTCACTGGATCATCATGCTTATCTCCTCGGCATGCCTAGTGACAGACACAGCAACTTCACTTTGACTGCATTTTTCGGAACAATAGATTTCCAAGTAAAGCATTGAAAACAGGTAATACTGCATGCTGCCATACAATACGCTGATGGGTTTGACTGGGTTTTGTTTGCATGTACCTGTAATATAAAGATCTTTGGCTTTCCTACGAGGCTCCTGCACTTGTCTCCTTTGAACAGCGAAGTGATAAGCTGAATGCTGATCTTGCCATCGTAAGTGTAAACGTGATCATTCTCCCCATGGCTCAGGAAGACGAGCAAAAAGCAGTCTGCGTCTGAATGGTTGGCCTCTGCGGCTGGTGGGACATCAGGTATTTGTTAAAAGCAGTTCATACAGCAGCATATCACTTGTTGGATTACACCTTGCATGTACAGGACAACAAAGAAGCAGTTAAAAATTTAAATTACAGTAGTGATGTGGTGCTGCATATATATTTAGTCATTTAAGTGTCATAAGGGATCATACACGTGCTTACCTTCACTGATTTTTTCTAAGACTTCCTCCTGTTTGAAGTTATCATAAGCCCTCACTTCGAAGTTTAGATCCTTCAGTCTAAAAGAGTTATAGGAAAGACTTACAATCCCTGAACAAGCACAGACAAGTTCTTAAGTACACACTTGCAGAATACAGTGTTCCCTCTCCAGCAGCTTGCTGGGAAGTGATACCTTTTCTCCAAGTTGTAGCGATCAGCATTTGTTCCATGCCTGTCATTAAGCCCCAGGCGCCAGAAGAAGCGCTCCTGGTTAAAGATGAGTGCAAGGCCTCGTTTTTTGTTATCCATCTTGTACTCCTCTGCAGGATCCAAAGCTAAAGAGCTGTTTCATAAATAAAAAAGCACAGGCACATTAGGTATAGTACTGGACTGGGGGGAAGTGAGAATTTCCAGCTTATAACCACACAAACAAGAAGAAACAGTTTACCTTCTGATGAAGGCATCGGTCTCTGTTAGGTTCTCCGTGCATGCTATAAAAAACAGCACATACGTGAATAACCCAGGAAACAATGTAGAATATTGGCTACTGGTAATTACTAAACAGAAATGCACTGACAAGTCTGATTTTCACGATTTTTTTATGTCACAAATATACTACATGTGTGATCAAAGTTGCCAAAAGTACAGACAAGGATTGAGCTTTTTAGGCTTCTTTGTTTAGCAGCACAACTACAGGTGCATGAAATGCTCCACTGCTGCTGGTATGGGGTCAAGCAGCCATTGTTCCATCAGCTTAGAGTTCTCATGGCCGTCAATAGCTGGCTGACAGGTGGAGAAAGATGGCAAAGGCTGGTAAAAGAACAGAGGCCAAAAGTGACACCTCATTACCCCACCCTACAGATATGTAGGTTAGACTTTGTGTGCTAAAGGTAGCAGCTACGGGGTGTTTGACAACTTAAAAGGTATTATGTGACTTTTAAAAAAAAAAAAGGAAATCCATATATACACATTTCTTTGCTTGTGTACACTCAGTTGACAGTTTATCAGGTTCACTAAGCTAAAACTACTGCACTGTAACACAAGTCCTGTAATAAAATCCTACCTAACAATGTTCAGTTTCTTTTTTAAAACACTTTTATTGAAGTGTAGATTCACGCAAATGGTCATTTTGGAGTCTGCACACTTAGAGGTGTTTCTAATATTTAGTGTACATCAGTATAACAATACAATTAGGGCCAGATGATATTAAGACAATCAAATATCACAATATTCTTCACCAAATGTCTTCATATCAGTATTGTGGAGATACTGTAGGGTTGACTGTTGGTGCTTTCACACTGAGATTTTTGATAAATAATTATCTGTAATGTGGACATAATGACTAAGCGCGTAAAGGAAAATAATAGAGCAGCAAGAACAGTTTCGTAAGTTCAGTATATAACATAATTTTACTGCTATGCAGCTTTAAAAACCAGGAAAACACAACACGTTATGACCTCCAAAATCTAATATGATATCTAGCCTCATATCACAGTACTGATTTACAACAGCCCTCTAACTGAACATACAAATTATTCAACACTTCTGTAAAACAGCTTCAACAAAGACTCGTAACCTTAACGAAAAGAGAATTTATTGCAGGGATGTTGTATTAAACTGCACTCGTTTAGGTGTACCTAATAGATGAATGTATATTACATTGAGACAAACAATTTTGCTGGATGTGCTGTCTCAAATTTAAAATTCAATACCTCTGAGTTTTCACTCCACCCAAAAAAAAAAATCCACCTTTATTGTCCAATGCTGATCAATTTCTAAAAGGACAAAGGATGACACAGAAATATAGGGAGATCATGTCTAGATGACACACAGGAACAACCAAGGCAGACTGAGTTGATGATTAATCTCACCCTGCCTGAATGACTGCACTTGAGTTTCACTGGTAATAAACCTGAAGTTTTACATGTTTACCCTGTCTGTTTCACTTTTGCTTCGGTAAGAGGAAAGAAAATGATCAAGAAACTTACATAAAAGTACACAAGCTTTATAAACCAGCGTGTATGTAAAGCACTCACCTGCCCTGTCTGTTGCTGTTTTGTTGTCTTTAGCAACACTTCCTGAGAAGACGAGAGAAAGAGCAGTGAAGTCCTGACATGTTTTATGATACACAAAACCTACCTCACATGTTGAACTAACTTCAAATTAACCAAAGCGAAAGCAGATAAACAGTAAAGGTGCGTCAACTCTCATATAAGAACACAGTAAACGATAGTAAACAGCGCTATTGTCATGATGCTGAGCCTAAGTGACACCGTACATTAAAAGTCACAGTATTTATTTTTCTAACTTTTAAAATGCCGCACGCAGAAGTCCACAACTTATGCCTACTTTAAATTAAAAACATGTTTGTAAAATTCGTTACCTCCACATGCGTCTTGAGCTGTGTTAGACATGTTAACAGGTTGTCTTCTCTCCAACTGACACCACTGAAAAATGAATCTGCTTCGTCAAAGCAACGCCTATGAGTCACAGCATAGCCCCTCCCCCTTTGAATCTCATTGGCTGAAAGTGACAATCGGAGTACATGATTGGCTCTCGCGTTTGTCAGTCAAAGGTCATCAGCCAGGACTTCCGTGTTTGCCACATTGCTACTCATTAAAGTTTTGAATACGGGGATTTATTAAAGCATAAACAACAACAGTGAGATTAGGTTTAGTGCAGCCGAAGATTAGGAAGCCTCAACATCTAATCCAGAGTTTTCTTAGTGGCCTTCTCTTATAAACTTCAAATAAATGATGGAGAAACTTTTTAATTTTTGAGTAAGGATCAATGGGAGCTCCCAAATGGTCCCTGGACTCTGTGCAAGAGGATGCTTTAAATACAAAAAAATTAAATGTCTGGAACAAAATATTACCAGAAAAAAATCACATCTTATTTATTAGATTTTAATACATATTTTCCAGGGTTGTCACACTGATATTATTTGCAGTCACCAGTGCTCCATATGATTTGATGTTATCAAGAGAAAACCAAAAATGATTTAGATGCTGCAGATGGACACTTCCCAAGCAGCCATAAGCTACGGGAAACTCTGATCCTGTTTCCAGTCTATCACAGAACAAATATATAGAGCCTACACCGATTTAACAAATAAATAACTGCATAGGAAAGTTATTAATTATTAATCATCCTCCTAAAAACTATTTTGAATGAATAAATGACTTTATTTCCAACCAAAAATAAAAAAAAAAACATAATAAAAAAACAAACAAGACAAAGATAATAGTGTCCGAAAAGGAGAAGGTAGAAGTAAAACTTAGGCTACATGCCCCTTTCTTACATTTCCTCTTTTAACTCATAGATTATTTCAACAAATTACCACATTTATTCACAACTAATATACAACCATCCCCAGTTTATTTACCACCCAGTTAAATAAATAAGTAAAAAAAAAACTGTTTATTTACAGTCCAAGTACCATCCAGTGTTACAAAATAAATATGCACTCCCCTAACACACCCTTTCCTCATCTAGCCTATATATCTGCCAAAAATATCCTTTTTGAATATATTTTTTAATTGATTTATATTTGTGCTTTGTTTCAACCCATCACGCAGCCCATTCCACAAGTCCACGCCATATACTGATATACACAGACTCTTCTTAGTTGTACGAACACCTTTCAAAATTAAATTTAATTAAATTTGACCAGATTTTAAAATTTCAATGCATGTGACTTTAAAAACAGTGTGTTCATGTGTTCCCTGTACCCCACATTGTGTACTGTCCTGATCGCTCTCTTTTCAAATATGCAGGGAACAGGTTAAACACGAACGCACTGTTTTTAAAGTTTTCACTTTCTCTTTGTGTAACCTATGTCAACAATTCAAAACTCCAATAAAGGCAGGTGATGACACAGGTCAGTGCAGGCTAAATCTCAAAGAAGTTTATTGCTGGCATACTTCTGTCAGCACTGTACTGCTGGATCTGTCTGTTCCACAGTCTTGACTCTGTGGCAGTGTCACAGTTCCCTCTTCACTTCATACTGACACACATAAGACTCCCTCTGGCTGTCCAGGTATGGCTCACATCCAAAGCAGAAGAACATGAGCAAATAAACCACAGGTGGAAGGTGAGCTGGTTTATTTACGTTTTAAGAATAAAATCACAGCAGCATAGAGAGCCAGGTGGCAAGAGGTTTTACTTGACTCTAAATATTGATTCTCAAATATATAGAAAGTGGGACATTTTCATAGATCAATACAAATGTTATTACAGGACAAGCTTGATTTTTTAAAAATTTATCAGTCATTATGAAAGAATAGCTGTCAGTTAGGGTTATTACAGTATTCCGATTTACAGTGTTTAAAAATTAGCTCCATCTTGCCCTCTGCAGGTCATACTGTTTTTTACTACCATTTGTACACTAACCTCTTGCACAAGCAAGTTCTATAACTTTCCTGGCATAAAACACAGCAAAAGGTAATTTTACAAAAGGCAAATGTAATACAAGTTATTCCAGTTATTTTATAACCATTAATTTCACTGTGAAAATTAAGAGTGCCAATAGCTGATTGTTCAATGCATGTGTGAATATCAGGAATAATGTAAAAGCAGCTAATTTTTTTTGACTCAGGTTTGAAGCAGTTGCTTCTTTGGTCGGAAGTAAAGTTTCTTGGTGAGCATTGAAGCAAAGCAAGGTACTTGCTTCTTCCCACTTATTTTGGGGTCATCGCTCTTCGCACTCCTCATTGACACTTTCCTGTTGACCAGCGTCAGCAATTCTGTGAATTCAAGGGAGTTCCCATATTTTTGAAGCAGCTCACACAGATCCTGGACATACCAGGAACCGTAGAAGGTGTTGCGGTGGGAAAAGTAACCTTAACAAACAACACAGATGACAGTGCAGGATAGTTAGTGACTGACCAACAAAAAGGACATTTAAAGTGAAGAGTATCTTCAAAGTATGAACTCAGTCAAATGTAGTGTAAACCTTCCCATTGCACTGAGACAAACAAAAGCACCGGCTCACCTTCAGCCACAGAGTAGCACATGATAAAATCAGCCCCAGCAGGGAGGGTGTGTACACCGCCGGCGTCCACCACCACCTCATTTGTCTCCAGCACACTATCCACTGCATCACAGGCAGTAACTGGATCGTCATGCATTTTACCGCGGCATGCCTAGTGATGGACACAGCCATGTTTACTTAGAGGGCATTTTTTAAAAAGCTCTATATGATATTCGGGACATTAATATAGCAGCAGACCACAATTTTCTATATTAAGATATAGTGGAGTAATGGCATCTTGAGCAGAGAATGAAGTTACGCTCTGTGTGTGTGTGTGTGTGTGTGTGTGTGTGTTGTAATCCAAGCTTCTCAATGGTCCAGCTGTGTGTGCATGTCAGTACATTAGTCTTGTGTGTGTCCCACTGGCTAGCTCATCTATCTCCTCATATGGTGGTAACCGTTAATAACAAGACAGCATCTTCACAGAAGTTTCACTCAGCACCCTCCGGAGTCCCCTTAATTAACACCATTAGCTTTGTCAGCACTGTTGCTGCTGTTAGCACTTTTGTGCTGTTAGCATAATTAGCTGCTAGCTGCCACCTCCATGCTCTGAATATCATATTAACTTCCTTTAAGAACCATGGTTTTCTAAGAAAAGCATTAAAAGCAGGTAATACTGCATGCTGCCATACGCTGATGGGTTTGACTGGGTTTTGTTTGCATGTACCTGAAATATAAAGATCTTTGGCTTTCCTACGAGGCTCCTGCATTTGTCTCCTTTGAACAGGGATGTGATATCCTGAATGCAGATCTTGCCATCGTAGGTGTTAACGTAATCATCATCGCCGTGGCTCAGGAAGACGAGCAAAAAGCAGTCTGCATCTGAATGGTCTGCTTCTGCGGCTGGTGAGACATCAGGTGTTTGTTAAAAGAGGCCTGTACTGCAGCAAATCACATGTTGGATCTGAGCTTTGTATATACAGGACAACAAGGAAACAAGGAAGAACTTAAACTGGCTCCTGAATATAAATTCAGTCATTTAAGTGATGATGCATGTGCTTACCTTCAGTGATTCTACCTAAGACATCCACCTGCCTGGAGTCATTATAAGTCTTCACTTCAAAGTTTAGCTCCTTCAGTCTAAAAGAGAGGTGAATAAAAGTTCACACAGTGCAGACAGGTTCATAACCACACACTTCTACAAACACAATGTTCCCTCTGCAGCTTGCTGGGCAGTAATACCTTTTCTCCAAGTTGTTCCGGTCAGCATTTGTTCCGCGCCTGTCCTCTAAGGTTAGGAAGAACTCCTGGTTAAAGATGAGAGCAAGGCCTCGTCGTTTGTTGTCCATCTTGTACTCCTCTGCAAGATCCAAAGCTAAAGAGCTGTTTGATGATGAAACAGAGACTAAATTAGGTGAGTACTGTTGAGAATTCCAGCTTATAACCACACAGACAATAAGAAACAGTTTACCTTCTGATGAGGGCATCGATCTCTGTTAGGTTCTCCGTGCATGCTATAAAAAACAGCACATACATTAATAATCCACATAATGATGTAAAATATAATTACTAAACAATAATTCACTGAAAGATCTCGCTTTACGGCTTTTTAAATATCACAAATACTGGGAAAGTGTAATTGAAGTTGCCAAAAATAGAGAGAAGGATTGAGATTTTCAGGCGTTTGCTTCATTGTTAAGAAGCACAACTACAGGTGCATGAATTGCTCCACTGCTGCTGGTATTGGGTCAAGCAGCCATTATTCCAAAGGCCAAAAGTGACACCTGAATGCAATTTGTACAGAGTCCAGCAATAAAATCCTACTACTGTGAGAGTTATAATGTTTTATTCTTTTTAAATGGTTTTATAGAGGTGTTCATTTAACTTAATGGTTATTTTGGTTCCTGTATTATTTATTGCAAGTCAGTACAGGCAATATAAATTTGGTGAGACTAATCATCAACCCAAACTTCCTTGATTATTACTGTGTATTATGTAGACAGAATATCATTTCCCCGTATTTTCTGTCATCCTTTGTCATTTGCAAACTTGTTAGCATGGAACTATAATGATGCTTTTTGTGTGGAGTGTAAACTCCAGCTAAACTGTTTGGTATTAATACAATATAAATTCACTGCATTTGTCTGTCCTGAAGAAAATTCACTAGGATGATGACAAAATGGGGAAATGATGTCCTGTCTGTGATATACAGTAATAATCAAGGCATCCTGGGTCAATGATTAATCTCATCTTATTTGACTTCACAGTACTTTGGCTCCATTAGCAATAAAATCTGACTTCTGTACAACCTCAACCTGTTTGTTTCACTTTAATATCAAACTGAAAATTGACCTAAACTTTAATATAGTCATAATAATAATAGTCCACAAGTTTTAAAAATAGTATGTAGCAGGTAAAGCACTCACCTGCCCTGTCTGTGCCTGTTTTGCTGTCTTTAGCAACACTTCCTGGGAAGGTGAAATAAAGAGCAATTAAGTCCTGACAGTAAGGATGTTTTTATGATGCCTCACATGTTGTACTACATTTGTGACTGACTGAAGAGATGGAAGACGAACAGTAAAGCCATGATAACTCTTATGTAAGACTGTAGTAAACGATAGTAAACAGTTCTTCACTCGTGATACTGAGCTGAAGTCACATTGGAATTTAAAACTCATTGCAATTATTTTATCAACTTTTAAAATTCAATATGCAGGAGCCCACAACTTCTGCCTACTTTTAATTTAAAAGATAAATCTAAATGTGTTACCTCCACATCTGTCTTCTGCTGTGTCTGACATCTTCACAGGTTGTCTTCACTCTAACTGCAAGCGCTATAAATTTAATTTGCTCAGTCAATTCGACTTTGATAAACTAGAATTAAACTCCTCCCCTTTGGTGTCACTGGCTGAAAGTGACAAGCAGAGAACATGGCTCTCATGTCTGTCAATCAAAGGTCAGCAGCCAGGAATTTTGTGATAGCCACACGGCTACTGATCCATCAGTCCATTTTCTGCTGCCTCCAGTATGTATGACCCTCTCACCATCTCCTCCTGGGGGATCCTCAAACACTCCCAAACCAGATGATAATCTCTCAGGTGTGTTGTGGGTCTACAACACAGTCTCCTACTGTACCAGTTGGACATACCCAGAAACTCTCTGAAGGAAGAAGCCCAGGAGGCATCCTGTTCAGATGCCCCAAAAAACCTCAACTGACTTACATTGACACAAAGGAACAGCAGTTCTACTCAGAGCCCTGAGCCCTGCCACCCTATGGAGGAAACTAATTTTGAACACTCATATCCATGATCTCATTCTTTTGGTCAGTACCCAAAGCTCATGACCATGGGTGAGGGCTGGTACTACTATATCAACTGGTAAATCAAAAGCTTTGCCTTGGGTCTCAGCTTCTTCTCATGAACAAGACTCCAGGATACTTGAACTCCTTCTCTTGGGGCAGCAACTCACTCACTCCAGTGATCGCTCTCTTTTCAAGGATGCAGGGAACAGGTAACACACGAAAGCACTGTTTTTAAAGTTTTCACTTTCTCTTTGTGTAACCTATGTCAACAATTCAAAACTCCAGTAAAGGCAGGTGATGACACAGGTCAGTGCAGGCTAAATAATCTCTACCCATGAGAAAATCTCAAAGAAGTTTATTGCTGCACTGCTGGATCCGTCTGTTCCACAGTCTTGACTCTGTGGCAGTGTCACAGTTCCCTCTTCACTTCATACTGACACACATAAGACTCCCTCTGGCTGTCCACGTATGGCTCACATCCAAAGCAGAAGAACATGAGCAAATAAACCACAGGTGGAAGGTGAGCTGGTTTATTTATGTTTTAAGAATAAAATTACAACATTCACAATCACAGCAGCATAGAGAGCCAGGTGGCAAGAGGTTTTACTTGACTCTAAATATTGATTCTCAAATATATAGAACGTGGGACATTTTCATAGATCAATACAAATCTACTAATTTCATTACAGGACAAGCTTGATTTTTTTTTCATTTATCAGTCATTATGAAAGAATAGCTGTCAACTAGGGTTATTACAGTATTCAGATTCACAGTGTTTAAAAATGAGCTCTATCTTGCCCTCTGCAGGTCATACTGTTTTTTACTACCATTTGTACATTAACTTATTGCACAAGCAAGCTCTATAACTTTACTGGTATGAACCACAGCAGAAATGAATGAACAGTGAAAACTAAGAGTGCCAATAGTTGATTGTTCAATGCATGTGTGAATGTCAGGAATAATGTAAAAGCAGCTCATTTCATGACTGAGGCTGGCAACAGTTATTTCTTTGGTCGGAAGTAAAGTTTCTTGGTGAGCATTGAAGCAAAGCAAGGTGCTTGTTTCTTCCCACTTTCTTTGGGGTCATCGCTCTTCGCACTCCTCATCGACACTTTCCTGTTGACCAGCGTCAGTAATTCTGTGAATTCATGGGAGTCCCCACATTTTTGAAGCACCTCACACAGATCCTGGACATACCAGGAGCCGTTGATCGTCTCCCGGTAGGAAACGTAACCTTAACAAACAACACAGGTGACAGGACAGGATAGTTAGTGACTGACCAGCAAAAAGGACATTTAAAGTGAGGAGTATCACTGTTATATCTAAGAGTATGAACTCAGTCAAATGTACTGAGACAAACAAAAGCACCAGCTCACCTTTAGCCACAGAGTAGCACATGATGAAATCAGCCCCAGCAGGGAGGGTGCATACACCGCCGTCTTCCACCACCACCTCATTTGTCTCCAGCACACTATCCACTGCATCACAGGCAGTAACTGGATCATCACGCATTTTACCGCGGCATGCCTAGTGATGGACACAGCCATGTTTACTTAGAGGGCATTTTTAAAAAAGCTCTATATGATATTCAGGACATTAATATAGCAGCAGACCACAATTTTCTATATTAAGACATAGTGGAGTAATGGCATCTTGAGCAGAGAATGAAGTCACGCTCTGTGTGTGTGTGTGTGTGTGTGTGTGTGTGTGTGTGTTGTAATCCAAGCTTCTCAATGGTCCAGCTGTGTGTGCATGTCAGTACATTAGTCTTGTGTGTGTATCCCGCTGGCTAGCTCATCTATCTCCTCATATGGTGGTAACCATTAATAACAAGACAGCATCTTCACAGAAGCTTCGCTTAGCACCCTCCAGAGTCCCCTTATGTAACACCATTAGCTTGGTCAGCACTGTTTGCACTGTTAGCACTTTTGTGCTGTTAGCATTATTAACTGCTAGCCGCTGGATCTGCCTCCTGCATGCTCTGAATATCATATTAACTTCCTTTAAGAACCATGGTTTTCTAAGAAAAGCATTAAAAGCAGGTCATGCTGCATGCTGCTATATTCTGATGGGTTTGACTGGGTTTTGTTTGCATGTACCTGAAATATAAAGATCTTTGGCTTTCCTACGAGGCTCCTGCACTTGTCTCCTTTGAACAGGGACGTGATATCCTCAATGTGGATCTTATCATCCTTAGCGTAAACATGATCATTGTCCCCGTGGCTCAGGAAGACGAGCAAAAAGCAGTCTGCATCTGAATGGTCTGCTTCTGCGGCTGGTGAGACATCAGGTGTTTGTTAAAAGAGGCCTGTACTGCAGCAAATCACATGTTGGATCTGAGCTTTGTATATACAGGACAACAAGGAAGCAGGGAAGAATTTAAACTGGCTCCTGAATATAAATTCAGTCATTTCAGTGATGATGCATGTGCTTACCTTCCTTGACTCTTTTTAAGACTTCCTCCTGCGTGGAGTCATTATAAGTCTTCACTTCAAAGTTTAGCTCCTTCAGTCTAAAAGAGAGGTGAATAAAAGTTTAGACATCTAATGTTAGAGTCTCCTTGCAAATCTGTTTAAAATCACCAAAATGCTGGTGCCATCCATGTGCTATGAAAGCATTGTTGGTGGTAAAGTGTTTTTTTGGTTCATTTTTTGAGGACGTTTGATTAGTTTGGTGTTTTTGACCGTGGATTTTGAAAGGGGCCTGAGAGCACATGGTGACAAGCAACAGAGCTTCAAGCTTCCTGGAGCATGCCTTTTTGTAAAAAAAAAGGTTGAAAACATGGCAACAACAACTAAAAAGTTGGCAGAAGAGCTGGAAGAGATTAAAAAAACACTCAATTTCATGTCTGAGGAGATCAGCAAAGTGGTTAAACAGCAAGCCAGTCTGATGGGCCTAGTGGAAGAAGTCTGTGAGCTGAAGACCACAATCAAACTTAAAGACCAGAAGATCCATCTGCTTGAAGAAAGGATTGATGACTTGGAGCAGTACTCCAGGGGAAATGACCTGATCATCACTGGGCTGGATACCAGACCAGCAAGGTGAGGATCGTGAGGAGCTGTTCGGTTGATAAAAATAAACGTCCCTGCAAATTAAGGAGATTGAAAACACCAGAAAGAACTGAAGCCTCAAAGATGGATCTTAGGAACTGTAACTGGGACGAGGTTTATGTTGATGATCCAGATCTAGCATATGATGCATTTTTGTCTGCATTCTTAAAATTATATAATAAGCATTGTCCTATAAAAATGTGTAGGGTGAAAGATCAATATGAAGGTAAACCATGGATTACAAAAGGTCTGCAAAAGGCATGTAATAAAAAAAAAAAAATCAACTGTACAAAAAGTTTTTACAGCAGAGAACTAGTGATAGTGAGGAAAAATATAAGCGCTATAAGAACAAACTAACTACCATTATGAGGACTCAAAAAAATGAATACTATAGTAAAATGTTGGAGGACAGTAAAAATAACATACAAAAAATTTGGAAGGTAATCAATTATATTATTCAGTATAAAAGTAATAGTTCAGAACTTCCAGATTTTTTTCATAAATAAAGTTAATAATAAAGTGGATGATTTAAAAAATATTGTTGACGAGTTCAATGACTACTTTGTAGATGTTGGAGCTTCTTTGGCAAAACAGATTACTGTATCTGATGACAACAAAAATATGTTTAATAATTTGATCAACACTAATGTTAGTTCTATGTTTCTAAGTGGGGTACAAGAAACTGATATTATAGAAATTGTAAGAAAATTAAAAAATAAGAGATCACTCGACATACATTCCATTGATACAGTAATTATTAAAGATGTTATTGATTATATTGTCAGACCCTTGACCTATGTTTGTAATCTGTCTTTCCAAAAAGGAATCTTTCCTAACAACATGAAGTTAGCAAAGGTGATCCCAATTTATAAAAATGGAGATGAACACTGTATGGAAAATTACAGACCAATATCACTTTTGCTGCAATTTTCTAAAATTTTAGAGAAATTGTTTGTGAAACAATTAAATTTGTTCATTCATAAAAATAAATTATTAAGTGAAAATCAATACGGATTCAGAGAAAACAGAACTACTGCTTTTGCAGTAATGCAAATGGCAGAAGAAATAGCAAATGCAAATGAAAATGGTGAGTGTTCTATTGGTCTGTACATTGATCTGCAGAAGGCTTTTGACACCATAGATCACAGACAGTTATTGAAGAAATTAGAGATGTATGGAATACGAGGGGTTGTTCATTCTTGGCTGGAAAGTTATTTAGGTAATAGACACCAGTGTGTACAAATGAATGATACTATGTCAGCACATAGAAAGATTACAGGTGGTGTACCACAAGGATCAGTGATTGGTCCAATACTGTTCATTCTTTATATCAATGACATCTGCAATGTAACTGATTTTTTTAGATATGTAATATTTGCAGATGATACCAATTTGTTTTGCTCTGGTAAGAATTTAAAGGAACTTTTGTGTTGTGTAGACATGGAGCTGGAAAATCTCAAGACTTGGTTTGATGTCAATAAATTATCTTTAAACATGAAGAAAACAAAATTTATGGTTTTGGGGAATCTAAATGAAAGTGATTGTAATGTTAAATTAAAAATCTGTAATGCTGACATTGAAAGAGTTTCTGAGACTAAATTCCTTGGGGTTGTCATTGATCAAAAGCTAACATGGAAACAACACATTGAATACATTAAAGGGAAAATCGCAAAATAACTTGCAATCCTGTATAAATCCAGAAATGTATTGAATTCCAAGGCCTTGCATTTGATCTACTACTCATTGACTGTTCCCTATATATCTTACTGTGTGGAATTGTGGGGATCCACCTTTAAAACCACCATAAATTCAATAATAAAACTGCAAAAACGAGCTATACGTATCATTAATAAGGCTGATTATTATGCTCACACGGAGCCACTTTTTCTAAATTCTCCTGTTATGAAATTTTATGATTTGTTTTATTATAAAATAATGCAAATTATATTCAGGGCAAAATCAAAAATGCTCCCTGACTCAGTACAGAGGTTCTTTTCAATTCAGAAGAGTCCGTATAATCTCAGAGGTGTGAATAAATTTACTGTACAAAAAGCTAAAAAAGGTATGAAAATGAGATGTGTCTCCATTATTGGAGTTAAATTCTGGAATGATGCCAACATAAATTTAAAAACATGCCATTCTTTTTTGGTTTTCAAGAAAATGGTTTGTAAAGCTATTTTTGAATCTTATAATTGCGATTAATTATCTGTTGTTGTTTCTTTGCTTTTCCGGAGGTTGGTAGCCTAAAAAGTTGACAATATAGGATAGGCTTCTATAAGCAGTCTGCTTCTGGCTATGCCTTTTCAGTCATTATTCAACACATAATTTTTAGGACATGTTTGACTGTAAACACTACTGTAAACATATACCATCCAATTCTTGCTAAATACATTTTCAATCTTCCTGAAAAAAATTGACAATATTTTGGAGTCGTGGTTGATGAAGTTTGGCAAATATCAGAATTTTATCTCCAAAACTGAATTTTCTAGAACATTTTGAATTCTGCTCTCATGGGAACAACTGGAGTCAATGTAAAAGTGGCATTTTTAAACATCACATTTTCTCTTGTGAAGCAAAACACTTATCATTAAAAACAAATCACCAACATGTCCATGCTGTCTAGATGCAATTTATGTATTGTCAGATTTTTGTTTAGATAATAGAATTTGTGACATTTTGACTATTTTTGAAATCTGCCACAACAACTGCAGCCCGGTCGGTGACTTCCTGAGTCTATTTGAGAAGCCACACACCAGGTCTCACTTCCAGACAATTAGCTCAGTGAGTTAGGAGCTGGATCACAGTACCAAGAACTCTGGGTTCAAGACTCAACAAGGGGGATGAGTATGACACATCAAAACTACAAAGAGTCTTTGAGAAACAAATGTATAAAATTTTAGAGTCATGGTAGATGATGTTTGACCAATACATATCAGAATCAAAGCAAGAATGGTATTTTAAACAACAGTTATTTACTTATGAAGCAGATCAATCATTCTTAAAAATAAAACATGGAGGCAGTGTTTAGCTCAGTTGGTAGAGCAGCCGCTCCATGAAAGAAAATACAGCCCTCAATGCAGGCGGCTGCGGATTGAATCCTGCATTGGAAGGCCCTTTCCTGTGTGTCATCCCCCTCTCTGTCTCTCCATTTCTTGACTCTCGCGACGCTCACTTTCCATTAAAGGCAAAAAAGCCCCAAAAATATATTTTAAAAAAATTACCAACATCTCAATGCTGTCTAGATGCAATATGTATATTTTCAGAACAACTGCAGTCACTTTAAGAGTGGTATTTTTAAATCAGATTTTCTCGTGAGGCAAAGCACTTATTGTTAAAAACAAATCACCAACATTTATTTATTATTGTGTAGTGATTTCCACTGATACAAAAGTGTACTTTGCAAATTTATTCCAATATTCAACCACTTTTACTTTTCAATTGCTGCAATACAATTTCCAGATGATGCAACCTGCAAAATGACTCAGCTGAATCTGCTTAATGCAGACTGTAATATCAACTTCCATGATGTCTTCCTATTCTTCTGCTTGTTGCTCAGAATTGCCTAAAGATGATTTCGTGTGAAATATAAATACTGTGTACAATATTTGGTGTTGTCATGACTGAATAAACTATTTCAATTTCATTTCCTCTGCAGCTTGCTGGGAAGTAATACCTTTCCTCCAAGTTGTCCCGGTCAGCATTTGTTCCGCGCCTCTTCTGTAAGTTTTTGAAGGACTCCTGGTTAAAGATGAGAGCAAGGCCTCGCCGTTTTTTTTCCATCTCATACTCCTCTGCAGGATCCAAAGCTGAAGAGCTGTCTGATGATGAACATGAGCAAAGAGACAGAGCATGCAGCAGCAGTGGAGATGGAGTCTCAGTTAGCTCCTCTAGCCAAGCGATTTCATCCCCTACAAACGCCCATACCCTCAAGTGTTTGCAAGCTTTTAATGATGTCATTACACAGGTCAGACCCTGCACTACCACCGGCCCTCAGCTCGCTGTGCCCCCCGGTGCTGGGTTAGCTGATTAGCTCTGGCTGAATTTGAGCTGCGTCAGTAAGTCTGTCTCCAGCTCTCCGGATGCACCTGCCCCTCTCCTCAAAGTGAAAGCAGTCTCACACATAGATATATATACGCAGACGACGCATTGAGCGCTGAATCATACGTCGACGTCGCCGCCATATTGGATGTGGCAAGAGCGAACGGAGAAGATGCCTCATTCATGTGCTGCATGGACCAACCAGTTTACAGTCCAAACCAGATCTCATGGGATTACCTTTCACAGGTAAGACTGAAAAAATACTTTTGATTGTATTTAGCCATTATAACATAATTTTACGAACAGAATTTGCTGACTTTGTGGCTAATACTATGAAGTCCCGCGCATAATACTGTGGATTCCCGCGGTGAAACCAGCCTCCAAACAATGAAGAGGTCTTTCCTATTTAACTAAATTGGCCCGAAGTAACTACTCTGGTTGTTGTTAGTTGCTTAGCTAACTTTTCACATACTATGTAGGTTTCCCAAAGATGAAGAGCTGAGAAAGCAGTGGGAAACAGCTGTTAGACGGGAGGGGTTTTCTGCTGGTCCATCATCCATGCTCTGCAGTGAGCACTTCAGACCGGAGGACTTTGACAGGACAGGTCAGACAGTCAGGATAAGAGATGGAGCTGTTCATTCAGTATTCAGTTTCTCAGCTCATCTCCACAGGGTAGGTGTATAGGCTGTAAGGACCTCAAAGAAGGCACAGGAGACCCTGTCACTGGACTGTTCCCAGCTTGTCCAGGAACCCCTGCCTGTGCCCAATGTATATATGTTCATCAATGCCCCCCCGTACAGATATATGTATGTATATATGTCCATCAGTCACTGAATATCAAAATGATTAATCAAAATCAGTTAAATGTAAACGTTCGTGCTCTTTATTCAGACAACCCACCTGTCACATCTACGTTTCAGGATCTGGTTATTATACACACAGATGTTTAATATTAATATTTCGGGGTGTCGGTGGCTTAGTGGTGGAGCAGGTGCCCCATGTACAATGGCTATTGCCGCAGCGGCCCAGGTTCGAGTCCAGCCTGTGGCCCTTTGCTTCATGTCACTCCCTCATTCTCTCTCCCCCTTCACGCTTAACTGTCCTGTCCATTAAAGGTAAAATGCCCTAAAAAAAAAAAATTAATATTTCAATATTTATCATCACAATAACAGTGTTACATACATTGGTAGCTGTAAAAACTCATAAAAACATTAGAAAAATACATACGTTGGTTTGGTGCTTACCTATGTCCTAAACATATAAGGAGTAAACATTTATAATCATCACATTAAAAGCTACATACGTTGTTTTTGATGCCTATTTGTTTCCCAGATATATTAGTGTGTGTGTGTGAATGGGTGAATAAAAGGCATTAACTTCAATCACTTTGTAGAAAGGTGCTTTATGAAGTTCGGTCCATTTCCTTGCATTAGTTTATGGGGCAGATCTGCCACATCCAATATGGCGGACACGCTGACATATCGCAGCAACGGGCCAACCGGCTCAATGAGGCGTCTAGGTTTATATGTCTATGGTCTCACAGGCCGGGAGTGAGGCTGCAAGGAAGCACAGGTTAGCAGCTAGCTAACTAGCAGCTAACACAGTTGGAATGGGTGTTGCAGGGCAGCACTTGACGTTACATTGAGCACAGCCCTGAACTGCACACTGCAGAGAGCATAAACAAGTTTCACTTTCAGTTCAGTTTTAAATATTAAAGTTTTAGTGAAAAATAAGTACTGAGCATACAACTGGATAAATGAGACTTTGATTATAATGCATGAGTTTTGTGAGAGGTTGTAAACAACTGTTTTGATATAGTTTTGCTGTTGTTAATGCGGCCCCCAAACATTGATGATGAAACAAAGACTAAATTCGGTGAGTACTGTTGAGAATTCCCAGCTTATAACCACACAGACAATGAGAAACAGTTTACCTTCTGATGAGGGCATCGGTCTCTGTTAGGTTCTCCGTGCATGCTATAAAAAACAGCACATACATTAATAATCCACATAATGATGTTAAATATAATTACCAAACAATAATGCACTGAAAGATCTCGCTTTACAGCTTTTTAAATATCACAGATACTGGGAACGTGTAATTGAAGTTGCCAAAGATAGAGAGAAGGATTGAGATTTTCAGGCGTTTGCTTCATTGTTAAGCAGCACAACTACAGGTGCATGAATTGCTCCACTGCTGCTGGTATTGGGTCAAGCAGCCATTATTCCAAAGGCCAAAAGTGACACCTGAATGCAATTTGTACAGAGTCCAGCAATAAAATCCTACTACTGTGAGAGTTATAATGTTTTATTCTTTTTAAATGGTTTTATAGAGGTGTTCATTTTTGGTTCCTGTATTATTTATTGCAAGTCAGTACAGGCAATATAAATTTGGTGAGACTAATCATCAACCCAAACTGCCTTGATTATTACTGTGTATTATGTAGACAGAATATCATTTCCCCATATTTCCTGTCATCCTTTGTCATTTGCAAACTTGTTAGCATGGAACTATGATGATGCTTTTTGTGTGGAGTGTAAACTCCAGCTAAACTGTTTGGTATTAATACAATATAAATTCACTGCATTTGTCTGTCCTGAAGAAAATTCACTAGGATGATGACAAAATGGGGAAATGATGTCCTGTCTATGATATACAGTAATAATCAAGGCACCCTGGGTCAATGATTAATCTCATCTTATTTGACTTCACAGTACTTTGGCTCCATTAGCAATAAAATCTGACTTCTGTACAACCTCAACCTGTTTGTTTCACTTTTGCTTTTATAATAGCAAACTGAAAATTGACCTAAACTTTAATATAGTAATAATAATATTAATAATAGTGCACAAGTTTTAAAAATAGTTTGTAGCAGGTAAAGCACTCACCTGCCCTGTCTGTTGCCGTTTTGCTGTCTTTAGCAACACTTCCTGGGAAGGTGAGATAAAGAGCAATTAAGTCCTGACAGTAAGGATGTTTTTATGATGCCTCACATGTTGTACTAAATTTGTGACTGACTGAAGAGACGGAAGACGAACAGTAAAGCCATGATAACTCTTATGTAAGACTGTAGTAAATGATAGTTCACAGTTCTTCACTTGTGATGCTGAGCCTAAGTCACACTGAAATTTAAAACTCATTGTATTTATATCAACTTCTAAAATTCAATATGCAGGAGCCCACAACTTATGTCTACTTCTAATTTAAAAGAAAATCTAAATTTGTTACCTCCACATCTGTCTTCTGCTGTGTTTGACATCTTCACAGGTTGTCTTCACTCTAACTGCAAGCGCTATAAATTTAATTTGCTCAGTCAATTCGACTCTGATAAACTAGGATTAAACTCCTCCCCTTTGGTGTCATTGGCTGAAAGTGACAAGCAGAGAACATGGCTCTCATGTCTGTTTCTAGACTTCACTCTGAATGCTGTTTACAAAAAAACAGTTCCTACAAAAATGTTGATGACGACAACTGACACATAGAATTATCACTAAAAGCATGTTTCTTTATTTTTATGACAGTTTAACAAAGGTTTCCTTCACAGTGTTATCACATTGGCAACAGTTGAGTGCACCAGAGGAGTATCTGCCAGATGATACTTTACAAATATTTTACACATTTTTAAACACAATTACTGCAGATGCTGTAGAAAGAGATGTTATTGTCTTATTATTTGACACATGTTCCTTTAGTGTTGTGGGAGGGGGGATTCAGTGGTAGTGTTTTATTTTACAGTTCATTTTTTCTGATAAATTCGTGACAGTTTCCTGGACAGAACTACAGAACTTTGGTCTTAATTATATGGGAAATAAAGACAAAGTTATCAGACTTTTACTTTAGTTGTTGTGTGAGTTAATGCTGTTGCTGGTTAACAGATGGACTTCCTTGAAAGAACAGCTTCAGTTACACTGTCTCTCTCTCTCTTTTTTCGATCTGTAATCAGTACCAAATAAACTGTTTTTTGTTTGTTTACCACAAAACTTCCTGGGGAATTATTTTCAACGTATGAAACTACAAAATAAAGTGCTACCCAAGCATCCAAAGGCCAGGGTAACCCTGAACACCATGTTAGAAGTCTATTACAGGACAAACACATCACGTAATATTAACACAATATAAATAATTAACTACAAGATATCAATTATCCACTAGGTATTTTCACATTCACTTTGTCAAATAGATTCCTTCATTTCAAAACTCCAATAAAGGAGGCAATAAACACAGGTACGAGCAGGCCAGAGAGGCTCTATCCCTGAGAAAACCTGATAAAAAAGTTTATTGCTGGCAACTTTCTGTCAGTGTTGTGCTTCTGAATCAGTCTGTTCCACAGGCTTGACCCTGTGGCTGTGTCACAGTTCCCTCTTCACTTCGTATTGGCACACACACGACTCCCTCTGGCTGTCCAGGTATGGCTTACATCCCATGTGCATAACAGCGTCAAACAGCAGAGTCACCGCTGACTCACAAGCTGCCAGGAGGGAAAGACAGAACAAAAGAAATGACATGAGCTAATGCACACAGGGCAAAGGTGGGCCAAAAACAGGTACCTGCTTACACCTTACTATAAGTGAGTCATTTTTGTTTGTATTTAAACACAGCATGCATTAATGATCAAATTCAGACTTTAATTGAGATTAAAATTGCATTTAATGTTAACTCTTGTTTTAAGAATACAATTTAAAGAGAGCCAGGTGGCAAGAAAGGTTTGATTAGACTCCAAATTTATATGGCACTTGGGTAATTTTTTTTACCTTTATCAAATGTAATTTAATTTAATTTAGACAGACAAGATAAGGCTGACGTGGTTATGAGTCAGTATTAAAGCACAGCTGTCAAGTGGGGTTATCACAGTATTCAGATAACAGTTTACAGCAGTGGTTCCCAACTGGTGGGTCGCAGTCCAAAAGTGGGTGGCGGGTCCATTCTGAACAGACCACAAGTGACTCCCAAACATGCCAAGTTTGTAAAGAACACACTTTATTTTTAAGTGCAGAGAATTTCCAGCACAGAGCTTTTATTTTGAAGTGCTGTTTCCAGCTGTAGAGTGAGTGACTAATAAACAGCTACTTAACAGAGACAGAAAACTAGCTCGACAACATGGCCTTGAACTAATGACTAAGGAGGAATCTGGACCCTGTGGCCAGACCAGGTGAGAACCACTGGACTACAGTATCCAGATATACAGTGTTTAAAAAGTAGCGCTATTTCGCCCTCTGCTGGACATACTGTGTTTTACAACTGCTTACAATCAGTGTGGGTCTGGATCCAATGAACAACAAAAAAGTTAACTTCAATTCTGTGTTTAAAAATTTGTTTTTTTTTCTTTCAGATTATTCATTGACTGATTTATTTTGCAGATAAATCTTTAGATCCTTTCCAGATCCTTTAGATCCATCCTTTTTAAATGAAAACTGTAAACACTTCCTAAACACCAACACCAGAGTGAAATAACAACATAGGAATGTACATGTTGAAAGCTTAGCCACTTCTCCTGTGTGCAAACCCTCCCTAATGTACAGCAATATGGTGCCTGACAATGTAAATAACAATCTACGATCATCTACAAACCGTAACCTAATTCTGGTGACAAGTGCAACATCTTCATCCTGCATCTAATTTGAACACACTGGCTCTTACCTTGGACACTCTGGGCCAATCCCAGAGTCCTTTGCACGTTCCTGCAGATAGTCTCAAGACAGTCCTGGAACTGCTCATCGCAGTCGTGCTTCTCACGGCCGCAGGTGTCATAGCAGCGGTCATGCTGGTTACAGCATTTAGTCATGGACGGGATGCCTATGTCAAACTGGGGTAAAAAACAGGATTGTCACTCTTTATAATGTATTTTAGAGTGACATTTAAATGATACTGCCTGTAGGAGACGTGCATTTCCCCAAATGCAAAAGATGTGTTCATGGTTTCATTATTGGTTCGTAAAACCGGAAAAATAAAGTTTCAGCAATAAGACACAATAGACTGATCCAAGTTCGTTATGTAGAATAGATTAATTTCATTGTCTGTCCAAACAGTGACAGATTTTCCCCTTTGACATGGCTCAATATTACATGATTCACATTCAAAACACACTTATATATTTGAAATAAGCACTGTTAAAACTTCCAGGCCAGAGAGACTTTGTGGCGTCTGCCTGATGGCAGTAACTGGAAGGAATGGTGGAGGGGGTGAGAAGGGTCCTCACTGATCAGGGTGGCTTTCCTGATCCCTGAGCATTTACATAGTTCAGACAGAGGAGTTTGGAGTGAGCCAATTATTTTGCTAGCTTGAGTAGCTTTGTTTTGTGTTGGGTGGTGAGTGAGATGTACCATGATGAAATGCTGAAGGTGAGAATGGATTCATGTTTTCTCAGCAGGTGGAGGCGCAGTTGTGCTTTTTTGTACACAGAGTCAGTGTGCAGTAAAACGGACAGACAGGTGTGTGTCTCCATTCCGAGGTATTTAAAAGACTGACTCTGCTCTACTGGCTGACCCTGGATGCTGAGCGGTTGGACATGAGGTGATGATGATGGGTATTTCTCTCTGACCCCACAGCAAAGCTCTTTGTGATGTTGAGCTCAAGTGAGTTTTCACCATTTTTTTTTAAACGAATACTATAAATAAAACATAATGCAGTCATGATAAGAGACCCCCTTCCTGTTCATCACTCTGTGTGAAAAAAGTAAAATAAATGATGTTATTTGTTTACAATTTAGTATCTTTAATACGTTTTACTGAAGCCCTCAATAAGCCCATGACTAATATTAATATCTGAGAGTTAGAAAACCTAATAATACATTGGTCAATATTTGTTTTTTTAATGTAAATGTATAACATAAATTGACATTTTGATGACGATCCTCAAAGGTCTCTTGTGTAGGATTTAGCGGCATCTAGCAGTGAGGCTGCAACACTGCAACACTGGACCTTTAGGATTTGGTTATTAAAGAGTTGTGCCCAGGATATACACTTAAAGGTACACATTATGGCTTAAAAACAAACATGCAATACTCTTGGGTGTATAATCTATGGAATGGTGACAGTGTTAGAATTTGACAGGCTATATTAGACATTTTTAGCTATGTTACATATTATATGGACAGACTATTTGTAATTTTAAACAGAGTAAACAACACCTGAATTCCTAAAATCACTGGAAGATAAAGGGCTGGAAAGACACCAGAGGATCTGCAACCTCTGTGATGATAATCATGTGGGAGATGAGTATCATATTTTGTTTGAATGCCAGAATGTAAGCTTAATGACTTACAGAAAAAGGCATATTATTCAAACCAGCCACCTATGTTTAAATTAATTTTATTATTACAATCAGATAAGCCAAAAGTAATTCGTAAACTAGGTGCTTTTTTAAGGAATGTCTTTTCTTTGTTTAAGTAAAGTTTGTTGTAATTTAGCCACACCATGTGTAATTGTTTTGTTATTGTATGTAACGTTTGTACTCCATACCATGTGATATGGTCATGAGTCAAATAAATGAAATGAAATGAATGTTTGACATGTTTTTACTGCATTTTTTGTAATACTTTTCGGCCAATGTATATGCCGATGTCAATATATCTGCAATAGACTGATGTTAGCCTGATACCTATTATTTTTTATCGACAAAATACTTTGTTGTAATGTGGATTAAACATGTTGTATAATGTGTGTACATACACTTTTGCAATAAAAAAAATACACACACTATACAGCTAAAATATAAGCAACAGCCTGTGTACAAGAATAATGCAGTTTGGGTTTCTGTGCACACCAGGACTCACATGTAACCATCAGTGCTTGTCCCAGACATGTAAGAAACCTCAAACCTCCCAAACTCTGTCAGCCTACCTGAAATCCAAACAGCGGGGAGCCACATCCGTTGGGAGGTGGTTGCTTGTACCCGGGACGAGGCACCGGCTTGTAACCTGTGAGAGAGGAGCAAAGGTGAAGATGTGTCTTGTTCTGCTAGTCAGTTATCTTGCTGTCAGTGATAACCACATCAGTACAAACAGTGCCACAGTTTAATGGCTTACTGAGCTGCTCAAGGGGCGATAATGTATATCCTCTGGCTCCCAAGTGTTGACTAAACTCAACACTCATTGTCTCCTGTAGCTTTGTCCATGGATTTTTCATTTTGACTTCACATGACAAGCACAGGTATGACTACTCAATGATGTTCAGGTGTGTCAGTAGGCCAGCATGCATGATACAAGAGTCCTGGCACTCCTAAATGGAACACAGCCACTGTAAGTGTTACTGGTTACACATGGTAAAGACAAAAGAAAGAAATGAGCTTTACCATCACTACACCTGTAATGACACAGTCCGTCATCGCCACCAAACAAGTCCAGTGCTGCGTTCAGGTACGTGTCAATCTTGTGTATTCCGTTACGGATAGTTTTCAGAGTCAACCTCCAGTCTGGGGTCTCTGGCTCTTGTTTGCAGGCAGACACACACGGGAGACATACACAAGAGTACAAACCCAACAGAAACACACAGATGTAGCTGTGGTGGTGCATCGTCCACTTAACGTCACAGCCTGAAACCTTGGCTTAACTTCGGCGGATTTATCCCTAAAAACGTTGTCTTGAAGGCATCTCAAGTTTCACTTCTGGTTGTTCTCATTTCTCTGTCTGGATAAGACACCAAGCAAGTAAGAGCGCTACCTCGCTTCCGGGTTTGACGCTGTCACGTGACCGCTGATAAGCCAATAAAGATGATATCATAGGATGCAACGTCAGTAAAGAAAAATACAGCCTTGTGATATTTAAAATATATTTAAAAAACATATATATATTAACTATTAATTTAAGCGTTATTAAAATAGTTGTTCTAATTTACTCAAAAACTTTAAAATATATATAGTTTTCTTGTAGTTTCGAGCGGCATAATTCAGTAATTTCCTCATATTGATCCACAGTTCACCTTTGGCCTACATTACCCAAAGTACAAAGAAAATGGCACAGCATGAAGAATGTAGGTACATTATTTAAAAATCTCAGTCAGATTACATGTATACCTCTAAAATAAAAATGCAATGAAGAATTTATGGAGGCTATATGAACATAATAGGTCCACATATGGTCTTTGTAGATGAGACATTTCCATCTGTCTCTATTATGACAATTTTGTAGTACCTTTGAGTATCCATTTTCATGCACTACATTTCAGAGGGATATATTGTACTTTCTATTTCAACAGAGTAATTTGACTAGTTGCTGGTTACTCTGCAGATTAAGACTTCACATAAACTCACTATGACAATTAAAAAAGGATTTATTGTTATAAATTAGCCTATACAACAAAACATAAAGTTGTTTAAATGCCTCCATCCTGACCCACTGCAACATTGCTTCCAGGATAAGGCACCAGTAATTAAAAAATGAGAGGATCCATACTGCATAATTTACCTTTTTTGATACCTGAGCTGCACTTAGCTGATGACACTGTTGCATAATATTTTGAATGTAAGACTCTTACTCAGAAATTCGGAGTACTTCTTCCACCGATGATTCATAATGATAAAGGAAACAGATGGACTCATTCCATGTACTAACAGGACTGCTGTCATCACTAAAGGTCGCATGGGGACACCTGTTTCATTTTTGCTGCACAGCTTCCTCTAGTGGGTTCATCTGGCCATAACACGAACTTAGAGCAAGATTCTCAGTGTCCCATTTCAGTATTGAGATTCAGGTATTATAATGCTGCTTATCAGAGACAGGAGTTACACACATTACCCAGCTGCAGTCAAAATTAAACAACCATTGTGGCAGGCTGTATGAAAGAATCTGGCAGGTTTTTACATCAGTCATAATGACACTAAAGAACACATCTTGTGCGAATGTACTGTGCAGCGAATCAACAATGTCGGGGTTATTCGACACTTTGTACCAAAAACAGTCCCTGTTTCCATTCACCTCCACTGTTGCAGCAGAAATCTCAGAAAAGACAAATCTTTGGCAAATGAAACTAACACCGTCCGCATGACTACACAGTCTACCACCAGATGTAAGTGAGAAAGTGTGTTTATTTTTGAAGGGGAGGGGGGTGAACTGAACCTTCGACAGCTGAGTCAGAGACACAAATACATCCAGTCTATGGTAATAATTTTACTTTATTTAAATGATTAGGCGAGCACTGAAGAAAAACTTTGTTTCTTCTATAGTTTCTTAAATAACTGCATAAAGTTCAAACATTCAAAAATGAAAATGTACAACCATTTATGAATAACAGTTTCAATGTCCTTCCACGTTTAGTCCCAACCAACTTTACATTTTGAAGATGGTGACATAAAATGTTCTCTAGTAGCAAAATCACAGGTAACTGAGGTGAGTAGGAAGCTAGAAGAAGCACTGTTATTTTCTTTTCTTCATTTGTTCCCGTGTTCTTCACAAAATGGATTTGGCTGGAGGACAGCACCTCCGAAGGGACCTACAAAGTCTCTCATCTTATGGCGAGCAGATGATGCCGAAAGCTGTTTGTTGATCTTAAGACAGTGATTTGTTTGGGTTCTCACTACTCAACGCACATGCCTTTACAATCAAGTGTCCTTGTCCTTCTTGTTTCCAAAATATAAGAAAAGCAGAGTAAAAAAAGAAAAAAGGTCTGGAGCTTTCTACAGTGTGTGTAGACTGGTTCATTAAGATGTAACAAGGCGGTTCCTGGGGTCAGGCTGGAGTGAGGAAGTTGGTGTAGAGATATGAGGAGAGGGACATTTCTTTTAAAACTTCAACAATAGAGCTAAATTATTTCATTAAGTTTTTGCTCCTAGTGTAAAGACTCTTTCTTAAAAAACATGAACATACACATCTATTCATATACATTTATATGATCTAAAAGCGTCCAACTCATCCGCCTCTGAATAGGTTATTTAGTCTGTCCAGCTCCCTGCAGTTATCCATGGTCATAAGTTCTGCCTTCTTGCGCATTCGGTCGTCCCTGTACACCTTAGCAGCATACAACAGGTCTGTTTCTGGAGGAGACAAGCAGAAAAGCAACGTGAGTGATATTGCTGGAGTAACATGCAAAGCAGAAATTATTACGGAGTTCAGTGAGCTAGTTTCTGACTGTTTTATAACCATGGTTACTCACTTGTCTGTCTCTCCTTCCAACAGTTATTTCTGACATTAGATACATAGTCATCCTCCACATTTTTCTCAATCTGCTGCAGTGCAGAGCCCTTAAACTCCGACTTGAAATCTCTAGTGACGTAGTAGTCGACATGCAGGTTATCCGTCTGCCGTTTTACAGTCTGACCCGTGGAGCTGGAGGAGACAAAAGAGGTACAAACTGTTGTGAAAATACTGTAGTAATTTCCTACATATGTTGAATCCTGAAGGTATTTTATATAGTATCAGGTTGTACTGAGACACCAGGATAAGCTGAATGATCCAGAATAGTATATGTTAAAGGGGTGTGTCCACCAAAGTGTTTTTTTTTTTTTTCTTTACCCAAGGCCAGTGTTTACTTTTTTTTTCTGAGCGCAGAGAATTGAAAAATGTTCATCTTTGGGTAAAACACTGCACTTGTCACGATTACTTTGTACCCAGCCATGTAATCAAAGCGGAGGAGGGACAAATATGACAAAGACCAACTGTCACATCTTATATGCATAAGTGCTGAACAACAACAACAACGGAGGAGAATGTATTAATACACTGTATGTTAACATATGTCTTCACTCATGAACCCGCACATAGCAACCAGATGCAACCAAAGCGTCTCAGCTGAAAAAACACTGCACCTCACAAGTGCTCTCAGGTGCTCCCATCTGTGCATTTCATGAGAAGGGCCTGAGCGTTTTCAGGTGGGGTAAAAACACTTGGGCAGACACAAAGCCTTACCTTATGCCTCTTTGACAGATAATCAATCATGACATTACTTGTTGTAAGATGAAAGGAAATGTGACATTAAAAAAAGTTGTGATTAGCTACCATTAATTGCAACGGACAAACAAGTGTGCCTCTGTTATAATAAACAGAAAATGAGTGTGTGTGTGTGTGTGTGTGTGTGTGTGTGTGTGTGTGTGTACATACGGCCTAGAGTAGAGGCTGTAGGGTGGAGGGGACACCATCATCTGGCTCAGTATTGACACTAAAATCAGGACCACGATTGGCATCAGCTGGATAAACATGGAGAAACCACCCTGGAGGAAAACACAGCACAATGAGTACTTAATTTTTTTCCAAAAACATACACACAATGATGTAAATAGTAAGCATGTTGTTTCTACAGGTGCACATCAATTCAAAATGACAATATGCATCTGCAAACAAAATCTTTAAATATAAGAAATCTGAACCCATCTACGTACATCTCCCCTTTCTTCTGTTCTCTCTTGTCGATAATCCGTCTGCTGGCTATAGCTCGTTCGGCTGTTGGTGAAGGTGTGTGGACTTGCTGTAGATAAAAAATATTGACTGATGTCAGACACAAAGAATATATGTCATCGATTACACCTCGTCTCAAAGATCAGTTTTAAAAACTCCAGTCACCATTCACTAAAAAGCAAAGATAACCATTATATTTCTCACCAAAATACCCCATTAGAATTTAAATATCACAATATCACTTACTGCTAAATTCATAATGTGATGTTGCAAGAATATATGAATACAATGAATATATTTGAATGAAACACAAAGAACATTTAGGTGGGAAATGATGAACTATATCACAGACTATATAAAAAGATGGACAACACATCTTCACTTTCTCCCACTGTACAAAAATGAAGCCAAAATATCCCCTGTACGGGTGCTGCCATCTTACACTTTTGAAGCCAGAATGTGCGCATCAAAAGTGGAGCCACAGCATCAAGTTCCCGCCCATACACCCGTCCAACCCAATCACAAGAAGCACAATTGTTGGCAAGCACACCAACTGACACACACAGCTTTCAATCGTGATGCCACACCCCCTTTTTACAACATCAAATAACTAATTAATAACAAACTTATCAGAAGAACAAACACTTGAACACCAGAGGGCAATCGAGATGTTTTGGTTTCACTTTTGAGGAGCTGTCTTGACCTCCATCTTTATATACAGTCATTGTTCTATGAGTGAACCAGTGCTCACTTACAGGAGGGGAAGCCTCCTCCAAAGAACATGTTGAAGAGGTCCTCTGGAGTGATGTCTGCCTCAAAGCCCCGGTGGAAGTCGAAGCCTCCTCCTCCATGTGAGTGACCCGGGCTGCTTGGCTCCTCTCCTCCTGACAGGTCATACTGCCGTCTTTTGTCTGGGTTGCTCAGCACTGCATATGCATTACCAATCTCTGAAGGAGGACACAATTGATGCATTACAAAAGGGGACAAATTATGGGAATAAGCCATTTAAAGCTGGTTTTCTACATGTTAAAATACAATGCTTAGATATTTAAAGTTTGCATTACATACAGCATTTTTATATCAAAAAGAATCATAATTGAGTTAAGTTACTTTTAAAGGCCTCTGTTGCTCCAGGTGCATGATTTTTGTCTGGATGGAACTTGAGCGCGAGTTTCCTGTAGGCTTTCTTTAGCTCATCCTCATTGACTTCTTTATTGACACCCAGCACTTCATAGTAGTCCTTACACCGCTTTATTCTGAAAGACAGGGACAGAGAGTGAAGCAACTGAACAAGATCAGGTGGACCATTTCTGACCACTACAACAGAAAGGCAGGTGAGAAAGTGCCCTTTGTCCTCAAGTTTACCTTTAAAGGATAAGTCCAGTATTTTGCA
Source organism: Cephalopholis sonnerati (assembly GCA_019142605.1). Lineage (NCBI taxonomy): Eukaryota > Metazoa > Chordata > Actinopteri > Perciformes > Serranidae > Cephalopholis > Cephalopholis sonnerati. The sequence goes on along the minus strand of JAGQAX010000003.1, from coordinate 28,834,513 downwards.
CTTTGAACCCCATTCCTGGTTGTTTATGATGAAATAGAGTGGTTAAGACCAAAATCTTGACGATTGCTCCTTCTCTGAGAATTTGAGAGAATTTGGCTTTCCCCTGCCTGGCTTAACAATGCTTTCTATGGCCATGTGTAAATCTGTCCTCAAACCACCTTAAACATTCGTTTTCAAAGCCATGTAACTCACCGAGTGGTCAGTGGCGTTCGTTGATGTTCTGACATAAAAATCGTAGCAAACACATTCATCTGTGTGTTCTCTCTTTAAGTTTCTCTACTGATCTGTACTTATTCTGTCGTCATGCTGCTGTTACACCCAGATTTCCCCTCTAATGGGTGAATGAATGAATAAGTAATTTAATTTATATAATACGTCAGGTAGCATTTTCAATGCAGTGCTTTTTACAGTGTGGTACTACTACTTTTAGTCAAGTAAGGGCTCTGACCATTTCCTCTTCCACTGCTGTTATGTATAAACAATACATGTTGTGTATGTGTTTTTCAGATCATTCACGTTTCAAAAACGCCGCCGCCACAGACCCGCAGTTCGGACTTTCAACCAAGCTAACCAGTGGTGGGATGCGATTGATCTTGTGTTCACATCCAGTTCTGCAATGCTGCAAGGACGTTGTTGGTTCCAGGGAAGATTCATTTACCAGAGTGGGAGAAGCTAAAAGAAATGGTGGACAATTTCTCTGGGCCCAAACTCATCTGAGATAGAAATCATGGACATTGTGTCCTCTGGGCTACAGAGGAAAAGGACCATCCAGACTGTTTCCAGCAAACAGTTCTAAAGCTGTGATGGTATGGGGATGTGTTAGTGCCCATGTCATCAAGGCTAACTTGGACATCTGTGAAGGCACCATGAATGCTGAAAGCTACATACAGGTTTTGGAGCAACATTTGCTCCCATCCAGACAACGTCTTTTTCAGGGATGTCCCTGCTTATTCCAGCATGACAATGTCAAGCCACATTCTTCACATGTTACAACAGTGTGGCTTTGTAGTAAAAGAGTGTGGGTACTAAATTGGCCTGCCTGCAGTCCAGACCCGTCTCCCATTGAAAAGTGTGGCACATAATGAAGTGCAAAATACAGCAATGAAGAGCCCTTACTGTTAAACAGCTGAAGCTGTATATCAAGCAAGAATGGCAAACTTTCAAAACTTCAACAATTGGTGTCCTCAGTTTCTTAACACCTAGTAAGTGTTGTTAAAGAAAGAGTGATGTAACACAGTGGTAAACATGCCCTGTCCTAACTTTTTTGGAATGTGTTTTGGGCATCAATTTTTTTAAATCAAAGTTTACCCATTTGAACATTAAGTATCTTGTCTTTGGACTGTTTTCAAATGAATATAGGTCAAAAATGGTTTACAAATCCTTGCATTCTGTATTTATTTACATTTTTTTCAGTGTCCCAACTTTTTTGGAAATGGGGTTGTATTTCACTGTTACACATCAGACATAACTCTTCCCACGTGTTAAAACAAAAATGAAATAAGCCACTTTGTTAGCTGTCAATTACAATCAGCTGGGAATCAATATTTTTGATAGCAGAATTTTATGAAACAATGATATGATCAAATCATCATGATATACTGAAAGTTAGTTATGTAACATTGAGTTATGGCCCAGTTTACCCATCACTGAATCTTTACTAGAGTAACCCTTCTTCTATGTGGTGTTGGCATATGCAGAAAAATGAGTTTCCAGCTCAGCAAATTCACTTAAAGTTGTGACAACAACTGAAAATTCTGGTACACAAGGTGCAAAGTTTCCTTAATAATAAATAACTTTTTATTAATTTACATATTGCATGTACATTTTCTGCTCAGGTGTAATTTTTAATATGGTATTTGGTTGCAAACGTTAGTTCCTGCCCACACAGTGACCTAGATTTGTTAGAAAAGTTATTTCTCAGCATTAGCCCTGATAACAAGTCAGGTAAAGCAATATTTTAGTAGTTTTAGGGGATCTGCTGGTGCAGCAAGCCTGGGACAAAATCACTGTCATATAAAGCTTCCAACTATTATCAACTGATTAAAAAATATATTTTACACTGTTGCATTATAGTTCTGGTCCAGTTCCTTTTCACACTTTTTACAAGAGGAGTAAGCATGACATTATACAGACTAACAGGTAAGTTATTTATTGAATGAACCACACCACAATTCAATTGCAGGAGGACCAAGACCCACCTTTTAAAACAATCTCTATTCAGTTGTGTGGTCTGCACAGGGGTTTGACTGACAGCTTTGACACCAGCCCAAATTAACTGTGCTAACAGGGCAAACACACCTGAGTTCATTTTAAGGCAATGAAACAGAAGAGGTGTGAAAGAAACCCCAGAAGACATGATGCAATTTTAACTCACTTAAACTTAGGATTGGAACTAGGAACTAGGATTGAATAATGATGAGCAGCAGGTTTATCATATAAATGAACTCAAGTTGCCGTCTGCAACTTCCTATGATTGGAGGCAGAATGCTGTGGATAAAATTCACAAGGTGCCTGTCTCTCTCTCAGTCTCTCTGTAGTCACATCTCTTGATCTAAACTTAGAGCACGTAGTGGTTACCTGGTATCTAGTTCATACTGCTAAAAGTCTCTCATTTAATCCCTCATGGGCAAAGCACCAAGCTGGAAAGGTTCCCATGGTAATTAGCTGTGTGTGCACAACACTGCAGAGACTACAGTGTCATCCTGCAGCCACACATGAAACGGCTAATAGAGTATGATAGAAACATCACTGCTGTCACAGGGACGATTGTAGGAAAGCACCAAAATAGGAAACTCAAGTGGGACAGATTCAGTACAACTTAGTGGGAGAAGAAACAACATGAAAGTGAAGACCTAGTGAATAGTAAAACTCACCTTTGCACACCTTCAACCTGCTCTTTGGTGAAGCCTTTAGAAGAGTCGCCTCCTCCAGACTCTTGGCTTTCCTTTTCTGGCTGTGCATCCGTGCTTTCTGAGCTTTGTGCTGGTCTCCTACGATATGCACCATTACCCGCTGAGCTCCCATTCTTTGTTAATGCTTCCAACAAAGCTGAAGAGAAAGAAGTCAAAGATGAATTAAATGACAAATTACTAACTTCAGTATCTCACAAGGTCCAGCTGGAACAATGCCAAACCAGACTTTTCAACAGCGCTCAATTTAAAGTGTAGTCAATAAATGAAAAGGCCAAACTTGTGCCAGGAAAAACAGCCAATAAAATAAAATTCCGTAACAAGGAAGTACTGGCTTTAATTACTCAATGAAGAAGCTTGCGACAGCACAAAGGTAGAGGATATGACTTGCAAGTACATCAAACCAAGCGGAAAAGTCGTACCAAAACTTGTGAATCAGGTTCAGGTGACTGTAGGAGTGCAGTGAACAACGGTGTATAATAGTTTACAGTGGGCCCGTTTTGGCATACTGCAACAACCGGAGCCGAATGAAAACCTTGCGAGCCTCATTCTTCCTGCAAAAAGACTAATTTGTCTTAATTTAGATTATAATTTTATTACTTCATAATGTGTTATAAAGACAGGCATTATCAACATGTGATGCAATGTACTCATACAACTGGGTAAAGCAAGACAAGCTAACTCTAGATGTAACCTCGCATTACAGTGTCATATCAGCGGCTCACTTATAACCAGAGTAAATTACCACAGTATCCAGCAAAGTCGAGTCAAGATGACCACATCAAAACGAAATAAAAATCTACCTTCCCATGAACTACCTCTCTTAAAAAGAAAAGTGTCATCATCCTAACATAATACAGCTTTCCAGTTGTTAATTCCAATAAATAACAACCCTAAATGTGAACACAGAAGCACTGCTGTACACCAATCACAGGTTAAACCTTTAAAAGTGACAACAGTACTCTAGTGTATGCTCCATTTTGTTTGCAGACCCAGTTTTGCCTTTCATAATCAAAATCATTCAAATCCAGCAGGAAGCTGAACATAACCAAGTTGTCAATGTTTAATAAAACTGAATGTTACTTCTATAATTCTTTGACAGGATCCCTTTAAGTTGCATTATCTAAACTACTGCAGCCCTGGGAAGACCCTTTGTATAGACTCATGAGGATAATAATTGTACAAACACAAAATATGCCCACTGTGTCTTAAGACTTTCAATTCATAAGGAATGCAAATGTGAAATGCAGTCATGTGCACCCACTAACACTATGTGTAGTGTCCCTTCAGTAATCTTAAGACTCAAGTTCTAGATTGCTATCCATGTAGGGAATTATGGCCAGTGACACAAAAATACAAAGACAAAGACAGTAGGGCAACATTAGAGCAGCCTAATCATCTCTCTATCAAATGCTTTTAAGTGTTATAATGTTCCTAACTGTTTATTAATGCATTATTCATCATTATGGAGTCACGTGAAACATAAGCACACAACTTCTGCTTCTTGAACAACCGTAATCCCTCTTTCCCACAGCACCACAGGCAACTTAACATGTTGAGATAACAGCAATTTCATGTTAACTGCATTTTTTGTTATACAGTCTGCAGCTTTTCTCATGCTGAATTGTGTATTTTTGCAGCTGTAACAACCTAATACACCCACTCTGATCAAAAGTTTCACCTAGTAATCTGTTGTTTAATCTATTAATTTTATTAAATATAGTTCTCAAACTGCTGTGTTTTGATGTTACTGTGGATAACCAGCCAGCTTACTGGTGCCACATAACTCAAAGACAGAAGGACAAATGTAAAAGGTGACTTGTGATTCGGGTACGACCCCTCATGTGGCTGCTGTGATCTGAACTGCTGTGAGGAATGCTGGTGTGCAGGTGCTGTCTTAGCATGTCTTCTCCTGTCAACCCTTGACGTGTGATGCCCTAGACTGCAACTTCAGGGGAGATGACACACTCCTTGGTCACTCAATGCTAGACATGTGCACATGAAAAACCGTTCTGAGACTCAGACTTTTAGTGCCAGAGGTGTGAAGCAAATGTGACTCCAAAGGTAGTCATAAAAGGTAATGAAGGAACTGGAAACTCAGCTCTTGTTTTCCTGTGTCTGATTTCACTGCTAATTAAATTGCACCATAAAAGGTGTGAACTTCAGTCCAAGGAGTGTCGTCTCTTTTTCCATATCAGCATATAACCTTTAATATAAAAAGCAAATAGTTTTCTTTCCTCTTACGTCAGCAGGAAAAAACCCTATGATTACTTCTACCAAGGAGGAAACTTTCTATTATTATGTCAATCTGTCACTTTACAGCACAAGATGAAGAACAGTTACAAACTCCCCCTACTTGTACCCTGTCTCACACCACACAGACTCAGGAAAAAAAGGTTATTCTTCACCTAAACAATCAGGATTGTAAACTCTATTCATGCCATTGTCCCAAGCTAGGAAGCCCACACGGTCCTCTCACTACCCTGCTCCTTTCGATACACACTTAATATACATATTTTTTTCCAATATATTTTAAAACTTAAATTAAAAGCTCAGTCCCAATTGCACACCCAGTCCCTTTTACTAGCCTGGTGTAGCTACACATTTTGACAAATAAAGGCCTGTCTCAAATCGACGCCTGGTCTGGTTGCCAAGCAGTTCATTGGATGTATAAAACAGTATTGTTGACTTCCCACTTTATCTAACGTTACTTAGCTGTTTAGATCACACATACAAATATAAATGTTTAAACTGTCGACAATATGAAGATGCTACACATCATTAGCTCAGTTCATTTCATTTCACTAAAACCACGAACACCACAGAAAACCATAATTCTTTCAGATTTACCAGCATGACAGAAAAAAAGTGGTGACTCTCTTCCTCTGAAGCTGTCATAAAGTCAGATTATGTGCCCATCCTTTGACTACAATTAAGTTATTCAAATTCCTTTAGTCCGTAAGGATCCAATGATCAAAAGAATCAAAAGTGATTTTCATAAAAATGAATCCAAGTTACGAATATTGTTTGAACAGGATAAAGTAGTGTCGTGAAACACGTGTCACAACATAACATATGATTGATATGTCATTTGAAGCCTGATTTTTATACCTTTTATAGTAATATTCATACCAGTTCAAAATTAAGAATTTGATTACATTTCCCATCTTTGCTGAGCAACAGTTTGTGCAAAGGAATTTAAGGGCTGTCCCATATAGTTGTTTCTTTCTTTTTTACAATGACAATAAAAGCTTCTTCTTCTTCTTCTTCTTCTTCTTCTATAGACACCTGTCCCAAATAAAAACCTGTTGAGTTCAGTAATTTAAGGAAATAATAGCCCGGGCTACTAACTGAAGTTTTACAGTCATATTTAATCCAACTCCTCTCACAACATCAGCCATGTTTGGCACATTGTTTTGTCTATACTTTCTCTTTTGCATAATGCTTATCTACATATTACACATACTGTTTATGTTTTCTTTTTAACAGTCTTGGGATCTGTGGTGTGCACGTGGATAATGTGTGCTGCTGAAGGAATTTAGTTTTTTCAAGGTCCAGCCTTGGAAAGCCAGTTATCTATTAGCTTCCTGTGGGAAACTTGGGAACTGTCATTGTCGCTTTACACACACACACACACACACACACACACAGCTAAATTTGAATGTGCAGGCACATTATTATGCAAAGGACACAGCTGTACTTTTAACTGACAACTGAGGAGCTCCTGGCCATCAATGTTCAAGTCTAGCTAGCCATGGTCACTCACAATATTGTATATTGAAGAGTTTTTTACTATCTAGAGCACTGTGGTCCGTCCATCCTTACTAAACACCTGTTTCCAGTCTTCTCACAGACAGCTGTGTGTCCTGGATTAGCCTACACTCCGGGTCGATCATTCAATTAAAGGATTGGCAGTCGGCTGAGATACTAGTCGTGATTACATCCTTCTCCAGGCTCCACTTGCCTGTTATGCTCTCAAAATATCCCAACAAACCAGTGCCCTTTACGCATCATCACCAGCAACGCAGGCCCAAGTCTATAACTTGAACTGAAAGTAAAATCACAGCTGACAAACACCTTAAATGCCAGCTTGTCTTAAACACGATACACTGAGTGACAGCTAGCATTAGCCACTGAATCAATGATGGCTTCATTCTCGATTGACGTTTCACAGTTTGCTAATTTGTAGCAGTTCACGCATTAAAATGCTTCACTGATAGCTACCAAAAGTACAAGCTAACACTGACTCACTTAACTTCACCTTATATTAGCCACATTAACTGAAAAGTCCCCTACAGCAAAGCGCTAGCTAGGTCAACGCCAGCTAACACCATGCTAACGCTAGGCCCACAGTTCAGCTAATGCTAACTCGGATGTGTGTTGCCTAATTTCCTGTCTTCAAGCCACCGTTTATTCTTGACTAGCCTTAAGTGAGTATACAAATATTAACTATACAATAGTTGACAGGTGACCTACTGCGAGCTTAAGCCGTGAGTGGTGTTCACAAACGTCAGCTTCTAGCTAGCACCTGGTGATTTACAGTGATGATATTCCTTCGCTAGGTTAGCCACGACCGGTCAATGATAAACACCTTACCTTTGGCTCTGTCAGTTGGATACAGCTTCTCTGCTTTGATTAGAAATTTCAACGCTTTCTCTTTATCTCCGGCTTCGAGGGATTTCGTCGCTATATTTATACATTTTTCTGCTTCGTCTCTGTTCCCTTCCATTTTCATCCCTCTTCCTCCTCCGGCAGAGTCAGCTGATCACCCCACGTGGTCCCCAGCACTGACAGCAGGGCCTGAGATACTGACAGGATGCTTCTAGTTACAGTGGGTTTGGGACTTATCTTTTCCTCACACTGTATATGCTCTTGTTATATGTCTATAAAGTTTATTCTTTATTCTGTATTTGTGGTTGATTGTGATAAATAAATGGAAAATCTGAATCTGGCATATTGTTAAGTAGGTTGTCACATACAGTACAAGGAATTTGCTTTGGTGTTTTGGTGCATAGACAAGAAACATCATTATAGAATAGAAAATTTATCATTAATATATTCATTCATGTATTCATTTTCCTTAACAGCTTATACTGTTGGGGGTCATGGGGGAGCTGGAGCCTATCCCAGCTGACACTGATCGAGAGGCGGGGTACACCCTGGACAGGTTGCCAGACTATCACAGGGCTGACAACCATTCACGCTCACAAGATAGATAGATAAATAGATAGATCTTTATTTGTCTGACCCAAAGGGTGTCAGAAATTTTTCTTTAACAGGGCTCACATCACTTTTCACACAAGCATATGCATTACAAAACACAACCTGGGTTTTAACGGGTAACTCTCTTGCTGTGAGTCAACAATGCTAGCCACTGCCAAGCGAAATTAATATATATGTATGTATGTACAGTACAGGCCAAAAGTTTGGACACACCTTCTCATTCAATGCGTTTTCTTTATTTTCATGACTATTTACATTGTAGATTCTCACTGAAGGCATCAAAACTATGAATGAACACATGTGGAGTTATGTACTTAACAAAAAAAGGTGAAATAACTGAAAACATGTTTTATATTCTAGTTTCTTCAAAATAGCCACCCTTTGCTCTGATTACTGCTTTGCACACTCTTGGCATTAAATAAATAAAGAAAATGCATTGAATGAGAAGGTGTGTCCAAACTTTTGGCCTGTACTGTATATTTATCCATCTGTCCATCAATTTTCAACCACTTATCCAGGGCCGGGCCAAGCAAAGCACCCTAGACGTCCCTCTCCCCAGCAACACTTTCCAGCTCCTCCTGAGGGACACCGAGGTGTTCCCAGGCCAGATGAGATATGTAATCCCTCCAGCGTGTTCTGGGTCTGCCCCGGGGCCTCCTACCAGTGGGACGTGCCCGTAACACATCTAACAGGAGGCACCCAGGAGGCATCCTGATCAGATGCATGAACCACCTCAACTGACCCCTTTCGACGTGAAGGAGCAGCGGCTCTACTCCCTCCGGATGCCCAAGCTCCTCACCCTATCTTTGAGGCTGAGCCCAGCCACCCAACAGAGGATATAAAATAAACTATTAAGATATATTCTCTGGGATGTAGATGACAGTAAAATGCATATTAATGGTCATTGGTGGAAGAATCCTCAGATCTTTCACATAAAGAGGACTTACACCCATGTCTAATAAATGTGAAATAAATGTAGTGGAGTAATACGTACAATATATCCCTCTAAAATGAATATCACTATGCATTATTGCCTAAAAATTTTAAATTTTATTTTATTTTATGTTTTACAGCCCTGCATCGATCTGACAGTGTATTCTATAAGTAACAAGATTCAAAAAGAAAACACCTGTAGCAACTTGTTAGCAGGCATTGTTTCAGGACTGACATAGATGTGGGGGCTGGTTCTGAGTAGAAGCCTGCTTATTATGTTTATAATGTTAGGTTCAACATTATATGAGCTACACTATAAATTTTAACAAGGTGCACGCCTACAACCAGAGAGGGAAAACAAATCAGTGAAAGGTGAAACACCCACATAGTACTTTTGTCTGTGCCTGATGAATTTGCTGTACTTATTCTCACTGGCACGCAGGTACAGGGAGACTGGACAAGATTGAAATCACAGAAGAGGTGATTTGTCTTGTTTAACAGTGGTAGTCAAAGAATAAACTTATAAATCAGCATGCTAACATGTATGAGTGTGCTTCAGCTAATATTAGACAGTCTAACTCCCCTCCATTTTTCCATAAAAACATAGTTACCAGCCCTGATTTGTACATTTCTCCTTTTATACAGATGCATTTTGTATTTAGAATCATATCTGATCAAAGTTCAGTGATCAAATGTATCAACATGTCCCTTACATTTTGTGCCACCTGTTAAAAACAAGACATCATTTCATTTATAAGCTTTATTATGATTAATATAATTTATCAAAGCAGACTGATACATACTGCACTGAAAAAAGACAATAAGTTATTTACAATAAAATCGTTAACTGTAAAACATGGCTACACTGTACCAGAGCATATATTCATAAAAAAAAAGACAATGTCAATATATTGACACGTTTTAACCTCATGAATTAAAACAAGCAAGACAAGTGAAATAGCCTCTGGATATTACCGTTTGAAGACTTTAAAGAGTAAAAGGTGTTAAATCTACTGAAAGCCAGATGTTTTCCCTCTTGACCAGTGCGTTTAAATTTGTGTCCCGTCCATAACACTCAATTCTCCTGGGGTTTACTGCCCTGGTTCTAACAAGCTGTAGTGTAATTCAGTAGAAACCAAATAATCTTGTCTAGTCCCTAGTGGAGTCTACTTCGCTGTTGTTGATAGATTCAATTCAGTGAATTAAAAAGAATGCACAGAGTTGTAACTGTAAGTTTGGATGTATACAGTACCATTATCAAGGGGATGACAGCAAGATGCCCATATGGAGGATTTTAAGTACGTGTTTGAGAGACTTTGTGTCATGTTTGTCAGGTTTTTTTGTTGTTGTTTTTTTAACTTCCTTTCATGGAGTCCGTTAAGCCGGCGTGCGTGACGGGGGGAGTTTGGCTAAAAAAGAGCCCATGGTGTTGAGTGCTGCATGGATGCGGAAGTGTAGCCTCGACTCCATGTGGTAGTTTTTGTAGTTCGTCCTGCAAATAAGATCCATCATTAGGTGTTTGTGTCATATGGCAATATTCTGTAGAATTTATCTTTTTTGTGAAAGCATTAAGGGAATTTCTGCTTTGAGGAAGACAACATGCAGAGGCGAACTTTATTTTTTCAAGAATGTGGATGAAACAAAACCACTTACTTGGCATTTTCAATCACAGCGATGGCTGTGCCGATGTCACCTTTCTGCTTGTGCAACAGGCCCAGCTCATACATGGTAAATGGCACCAGGTAGCTGTCGTGCTTGATATCACTTTCACTTTAAAAAAAAGAATAGAAAATTAAAGTCACTTAAGTCACTCTACTCAGCAGTGTTTAGTGTTGCATTAACTCATATGTAGTGTCATGTTCTTCAAGAAGAGGTACATATGAAATTGTGATGGATCAGTGCTCTATTTTTAATTATCATGCAAATACAGATAATGCAAACCATATGTAGCAGTTGTTAAAGTGACTAAAATATAGTCTGACAAGTAACCACATTTGTAGATTATTTGTTTCATCCATCAGGTAGGAGTGTATTTCACATTCAAGTGAACTGCTGCACATTTACCACCTCTGCACTGATATACAAAGAAGAGTCAGCGTTTCAGTCACATGACCCTTTCTAAAGACACATTTAAACATCATGACGTGACACAGTACTTGAATACAACCCATAATTTTATGATAGTCCACAACTGTATTAGGTGTGTCTATAATCACACAGAAACCATTCAAGATTTCTTCCACTGGTTGATGCACGTTCACAATCCTTCTGTCACCATTGGTTTTTTCTTTTAGGTTAAGGGCAAGTATATATAAGACATAGCCCAAATATACAATACAAAAAAACCTGTCCCATAATCCTAGGTTTATCCATATGAATAAACAAAACTTAATACACCAAAACACATATTGTGATATTATGTTTACAGTATTTAATTAAACATGCGGAGATAACACGCCTAAGAGCAAAAGGGGTAACTGGTTCGAACCCAGGGTGGGGAGTTTAAACTCTGGCTTCCTCCCACAGTCCAAAGACATGCAGTTAGGGTCAACAGGTGACTCTAAATTGGCCGCAGGTGTGAATGTGAGTGTGAATGGTTGTCTGTCTCTATGTGTCAGCCCTGTGATAGTCTGGTGACCTGTCCAGGGTGTACCCTGCCTCTCGCCCAATGTCAGCTGGGATAGGCTCCAGCCCCCCCACAACCCCTGACAGGATAAGCAGTTACAGAAAATGAATGAAAGAAAATGAATGTAGAGATACTAGTTGATTTATTATGGGTCATATTTAAGCACTGTCAAATCATGATGTTTGAATATTTCTCGAGAAAGGTCCGTGTGACTGAAACATTGACACTTTTTTGATAAATGAATGCAGAGGTGATAAGTGTGTGCAGAAATTCACTTATTTCTTTGAAATTTGATCTTTGGGGGATTGATCTGCTGCAGCACAAAGGAGAAAAAGCAAACTGTGTGTGTATGGGTTATGCCCTCCATTAATCCTGTATTTCAGAGTATGTGACGTAAACTGTGGCCAGAGGGAGGACAGTGGAGGATGGAACATTCATAAAAACTCCTTTGACAAAGTGAAATGGGCAGAAAAAGTCGAGCTGACACATTTGTGTAGAGATTATTGAATATAAAGCTAATTAGGTTTATTTTACAGTTGACCAGTGTTGAAGGTCATAAATAATGTTAAAGTTCAATGTGTCATGTATGTTTCAGTTTATCTGCAATCAGGGTTTCCTGAGAGAGCGTGCTGCAAAGCCATCAAGATGACCTCACCTGGCGATGACATGATTGAAGCAGAGCTCAGCCTGGACCAGATGCCCCATTTGTCTTAAACACAGGCCCTTCAGCAGCTGGATAACACACAGGTCATCCATGTGATACTCTGATGGGTCTAAACATTTGACAAAATACTGTTAGTTTCATGTTGCTGCTAAAAAAACAACATATTGGTCGATGTGTGTTAAAGGTTTTGCTGTTCCTCTCACTTGGATCATCTCTGAGATCCTCCTCTGCTTTTTCCAAAGTGGTCAAAATGCTTTTCGTCAGCTCAGGTCTTTTGCCAACTACTGTGAAACCATTCCACACGTACATCATTTCCTGTGGGAAAAAACGATGATCGTTATCAAGCCAGTACTCATTTTCAATGCCGAGTCATTAGAAAGTAGGCGTACACGTGCACCCTCACCAAAGCAGGCACGACTAGTTTCACAGGGTTAGAGGACGAGTATCGCTGTGCCTTGTGTGCTGCAAACTTCTCTGTGGGAATCGATTTCCCAGCAATCCTCAGTCTGAGACCCTCCACCTGCCTGCAGACAAACCACGTTTCACAGTTAATGTGTGTTGACTGTTAAAGTCGTATGCACAGATAATGGTTCTCTCTCGCACACCTGAATATCTCCACCACATTCTCTTTCAGCTCAGTCACTTCTTCCTCTGGTAGCATGCTCAAGATGGCAGCTTTCTGGAATGTATAGGTGGCCTGCAAGAGAAGAGAAATCAGCTCATTGTAAGAGGTAAGAAAAAAGGCCAGTGTAACGACAGGGCAAAGGAAGAAAAGATTATATTCATTACCTGGGACCACTTGCTCTCTTTGCAGAGCAGATCAGCATATCGATACGCCTCCTTCCAATTTTGTTCGAAGGAGTACGCCCACATCAGCTCCCAGTAACACAGGTGGTGGATCTGACGCCACTCCTGCTGTGCTGCGATACATGCCAGGAACTTCTCCTCGGCCTACAGAGAAACCCAAACTCATGAGGTCTCAGTTTCCTCTAAGCAAAAACTACATGAGCTGCATTTGCAAAGCAACTGAGCTACTTAAGACACATCCTGCTAGACCAGTTAGTATCAGTACTCACAAATGTGAAGTTTCCTTTGAGCAAAGCAATTCTTGCAATGTAAAAAAGAATGAGGGCTCCCTGTGGACAAAGTGCAGAGAAAATTGTGACATCTTCTGCAAGAAAAAAGGTGGCATCTGCTATCAGTTTGCTATCAAAAAAAAACTTCTTACATTTGGGAACTTTTCGATGTAGGGCTCAAGCAGAGCCTCAGCCTCAGAAAGGTTTGGTTCACCAGTACCTGAAGGGCAGACATGAGCAGAGTAAGAATTTTCTAACCATCACTAATCCTAATTACGAAAGAATGCTGTTTATCTACAAAATTTTGGGGGATTTAAAGTCCCGGACATTTACCAAGAATGACTGAAATGTAGAGATGAAACATCAGCAGGGTCAGGGTGCTGAGGATCGAGCGCAAGCTGTTGCTGGCTGCTCCCTCTCTCAACTCTGACAGTCCCATTTCCTGTAAGATCATTAAGAAATTATTCTTTGATTTAACTTTAAAACATTCCAACTGAAACAGTGACAGGAAAGTGACTGACGGCCCCTACCCTGTCTCCTGAGAAGCCCAAAAACTCCATCAGTCTGAGGACTCTGGATGGGAGCAGAGACAGAATCTGATAATAAAAGAAGGTGAAAAGTTGGTTAGGCTGATGTGATAATGAAACGACTTCACAGCAATACTTTGTTCATTCAGATTTTTCAGTTGCCTTTTATTTTTCCCCGGTCTACAGCATCATATCTGTGTCTAAATACTGCTTCAAGAAGTGCAAACATATGGCTATGAGATGTGGAAATAAAACCCCACTGTTCTATTGTTTTTTTAATGCTCTCACCAGATTAAACGATCCAATTCCCATGCTGACACCACCTCTGAAATGAACGTATGTGCTCTTCTGTTTTTCCAACTCTTTTGTGACATTGGCAAGGGCTTGGCAATCCCTAGATGAGAAGACAACATATCAAAAAATATACTTAAACACATTAATTCGTCTTTCTTTCCCTTCCTCAGTGTCTGGTTATGGCATCACGTCCCCAGTAAAAGAACATATTCAAGCTTCTTACTTGTAAATCTGATAGCTGTTTCGGATTTTCATGCCTCCTTTGATGAAGCCGATGATGCTCTCGTCCAGGAATGTGAGCGCTGCTTTCTGCAGCAGAACTTCAGCGTAGCACAGCTCTGCATGCATCTCCTCTGTTAACAAGAATTAAACGTCATGTGTTGGGTGACAAAAATTTTTTAGAGCTGCAAAAATGTCTGTTAAAAACCACAATTCACATTGACCTTTCATATTGTAGGCTGTGCCAAACTACATTTCTCATATTGCCACTGTGAAATTAAACTGTAACCAGTGCCCTGGGGTAATAACAGCAATGGATGTAGATATCTGTAGGGTTTTATGCCACTAATGCCAAACAGTTCAGGGTGTTGGAGGAAGTATGTCGCACTGAAAGATAGGTGGTATGTTTTTTACATTAAGAAAGTAATTTTTACATGTACAGGCCTAACTGTAACCACACTTGCTTTTTGTGCTGTGACTCACTGGATCAGTGGCATTTATCCAGATGGTGACTGACTCGTCATTGTTGGCTCGACATGTCCTTGCCTAACTTGCGTAAATTCCCTGAAGTTTCCTCTTTTTAAACTTTATGGTGATCGTGTTGAACAAATTCAAGTATGTTTATGTTTATGACCTCTCCTTTTATGCCTCCACTGACATGTCCTCTCCTGCAGGAGCCTGCAGTCACACAGAGATTCTTATCTTAATTAAATGTTCGCACCTTCTTATTGTCCCTCTGACACCTAAGCTCCACACCCAACAAGTTTTGGTTTGGCATTAAATAGTTTTTTCCTAACTACTATCGCTGAAATTACTCTCCACGCCCTGAGTTCACGCTCTGTACAGGATTACGTTTTGTTTACTTCTAACACCTCTCCTTCTTCGAAAGCCTTGTTGCCACCCAACAGTCCGGTTCAGCTCAGTTTGTTATGCATTACAACGGTTATTTTTGGGTTTACGTTGTCAAAACTTGTGGACTGTACCAACTAAAAACGTTCCTTTCTGTCCAGTTCTTTGGTCACTCCTCTGTTGAGGTACCAAGCACACGGATCCAAAACTAAAAAGGTAGAGCTAGAAGCACGGCAGTATGATGACTGGTCAAGAGAGAATCGACACTTCACAGTGATGCTCAAACGCTGCCACCAGCAGCTACCCGGAACTGTAACTTTAACCATTCATTTGTTTTTACTGGCTCTCTTGCACATACGCTACATTTACGAGTACTGTCTGCGGTGGAAATGCAAACAGAGCTGCTGTTTAGGTACATGCCCGTATGGATTACCTTTGGTTGTAAAGGTACTATAGCAAAGTGTTTGGTGGAAACGCAGCCATAGAGTCTGAGAGCTTTTCACTTACCTTCTGTCAAGTTGTCAGATGGTTGTCTGTGCCATAGGCTGGTTAATGTCTCCACTAATCCAGTTTTCTTCCGAAATCTAAGTTAAGGGACACAAAGACAATTTCAGCAGGTCAGTGTCTCAAATCTTTTTGACAAGGCAATCAATGAGTTCTTCTGTATCAGGATGTTTCCCCCAATGTTAATGTCTACATTTTAAGAAACTGCTCTGTCATACGTTTGGCATGTCTGTAGGGAATCTCTCAGTGACGCCATGGCAGCATCCATGTCCTTTGGGTCAAAAGTCATGCCCGCCTGCATCACCAAGATGCTGCTGTAGCCCATTGCGTGGTACATGCTCTGACTCTTCCTAAAAGGCACAAATTCAATTTTCTTTTTTAAACAAAATGCATTTTGGAAAATGCATATGGAGATTAAATAATCAGAGAAGCAAGCAAATTCCTATAACAATGACCAGAGATTGGTTTTAGTGTCAGTGACTTACCAGGGTTTTAAGAGGGTCAAAGCATCAGAAAACCTGTTGTTCAGAAAAAGGTCAAGGGCGGTGGAGCATTCCTTAAGTGCACTCTCTAAATCCATTTCTTGTGATCTGAATGAAAGATTGACATTTTAATTTAGGCTTTTACATCCCAGCAGAAAAACACACACATCTGAGTCATGTATTAGTATCTGGGAAGACAGGAACATTAAAGCCAAAAGGCCCAGATGAGTAGCACTGTGGAAAATTTTTCCACCTCACTTTCTCATAGTCTTGTGAGATAAGATGTCAAATTTATAGCATTGTAGCACGGTGAGTGTATGAAAAGGGTATATGTATGCACAGCTTAGTTACAGATTGAATAAGCTGGTAAAATATCACTAAGATTTGCAAGGATAAATGATATATTTCTAGGATTCTTTGTGTTTCTTAATTATATTATTATTATTATTATTATTATTATTATTATTATTATTATTATTAAGTGCCAATCACTGAAATTCATGAACAATTCCTGTAAAACCTGTAAAATGAAAGACTGTGTCATTTCACTTACACTGAATGCTCAGTGACTTTGTTTAGGTCCACCTACAAAGGGAAAAAGAAAGAGAAAAATCTAACTTAAAAAGTCAGTTTTTAAAGTGAAAAATTGTTTCTTGTGATCTTTCGGCTGCGAGAGAACACTAACCTGTCTGTGTAATTTGTTATGTCATCTTATAACATTCATTTCAAGTAGAGCAAAATGTCATATTCTAGTCAACATTCATTGAAGGGATAACACATTGTGGCTCTTTAACTTCTTTTCTCCCAAGTCTTATACACGAATAATTAAATTAATTTACAGGGAGAGGCAGAGACAGCTTAAAAATAACTGGGAAAAAAGCATGTTAGGAAATTCTGGTCATTTAACACCTGTAGAGAAGCTGCAGTTAACCTACCTGCTGTGAACTCTGTTTTCCCGTCTCCATTTGGTGCTGGAATCTGAGTCAGATAACAAAAAGTAACACTAAAAGTCGCTGAGAGACTTGACGTATTTCCCTGTCTCTGCGGGGATAGCAAACTTTTCACCGATCCCTTCTCTTGAACACAGAATGATCATTTGGCCTCCCGCGATATTTATTAGGTCTGAGTCAGGAGTGGCCTGGATCTGTAAGGACGGCCCACAAATCTGTGGCTTCACGTCAAAGCGCATCATTGTGACACCGGTATATAAAGATCATTTCTCAGCTGAAGCTGACAGTCCCTGCGCTTTATGAGCAGCCTTTCCAATGAATATTTTATCCATATTTAATAAGATAAAGTCACCGACTTCATGAATCTAGTGAGGTGAGTGAAACCAATGAATATGTGTAGAGACCAACAATTTAATAAACTGGACATGCGCATTAAATTCTGATTGTGATTCAGCAACATAAATGTTATTGTTTTATTAGAATAGTTAAATATATTTTTAATATAATTAAGGACGAGATCAGTATAAAAATATTGACCACACTGACAGACCAATGAGCTGCAGCTGTACAGGCAGGTGACAGAGCACGAGACTGATGACAACACACAGGTGCGCTGACCAACTAGGGCATGTTCAATATCAAAACTGTGTGCTCCGGTTTTCTACGGTTTCCAGCTTGATTGACATCTTTCCTTGAAAAGGTGTGAAACAGTGTGCTGCAGGCTTTGAGGTACTTTTTCTGTCATTTGGTGGGTGTGTCAGAGAAAAACATTTTTATACACCTCACTACTGATTGTGTAACACCAAAGATGCTCTGATAACAAGGAGGAAATGTTCAATTTAAAAACTGTGCACTGTTTTGCTATGGTCTTCGAGTTAAATGATGTGTTTACTCCGTTTCTTTAATATATAAAGGGTCTGTAACGAGATTTGAGATATGTTTTTTCCCGTTTGGTGTGTCAGAGGTGTTACCTAATCCTCCTTTGGGATCACACCCATGGGTCACACTATGACTCTGGGGGGTCATGAGATGATTGATGGGAAGAGTAAAAATCAAACAAAGATACAAAAAAGTTCTGCTACATACATTTTAATTCATTTTTCAGAGTTTTATAGAATAGTGGATAATCAAATCTCACTTTGGAGTAACTAACAAATAATCTGAAATGTAACAAATGGGCCAAACTAGACAACTTTTTTTTTGTGGGATTACAAGCCAAAAACAGATTGAAACCACTAGCTTAATCCTTAACAATGTGTCATTTCATTTATTTTATTTATGAGGACAATGCACATTAATTAACTTTTCTGTAAATGTGCTAGTGTTAGCCAGATGGCTGATTTTCAACTGCAGTCCTTTGGCAAGATGTTTTTAAATCTATAAAAGGATAAAATTCACAAGGCAAATTCACAGGACAAAGACAGCATAAAGGCAGCACTGACCACAGCCAACAGGAGCCATGCAAAGCTACAAACAACAGCAGAGCATCAGTACAATACAATAACGCAACAACAAACAGCATGTTAGCACAGACATGCAAGCAACATAAAGTACCAGCATATAGCTGAGCATTACGTGCAGACATGCAGAGCAGCAATAGAGAGTAGGCATAGATAAAATACAATAGCCATTATGTAGGTCTCAATAAAATGTTAAAACATGCAGTTACAGGTGAGCAATATGGTCGTGTGCACTAACACACAAGACATGAATGAAGTGTATTTTATAATCTTGTATCTTTTGTATGAAAGATCTTAATCTGATTAGTGAAGTGATTTTAGTGTCAGGTAGATGTACTGGAGTAAAAGTACAATATTTCCCTCTGAAGTGTGGTGAAGTAGAGGAATAAAATAGTATAACATGGAAATAGTATAGTAAAATTCAAGTTCCTCAAAACTGTACGTAAACTGCAAGAGACAAGGGAGAGAGGAAGCAGTGAAGGGAAAGGAATCACCATCACAAATTATCATTTGTCCTCTAGGGCAAATCCCTCTAGCTCCATCCTTAATAAATGGTGGTTTGACTCCACTCTGACAGAACAAGGAATGTTTTACGTAGATATGGTTACCCTTTCTGGTTTTTCTGCGTGCATGTGATGTCCCTGCGTAACTACTTAATTCTGGTGGGTTACTTTGTTTCCGCTGCTGCACAGCACTCTACCACTCTACTATTAGAAGCTTTTTAAGGCCTTTTTCTTTCTTTCTTTTTTTTTTTACACGCACGTCATACAAAGGATCTGAATACGTGAATGAGCATAATTTTTAGGAAGTTTGAACAAGCAAATAGAGCAATTCATGATTGGTCAAACTTGGAAAAATAATTAATTACTGTGGTCAGCCTCTATCACTTGCGCAATCAGGCATTTTGTCATTTGACTCAAGTTTTTACGCAGTTTCAGACAGTTTCCCCTCTCAACAACACTAATAACAGACACATCATTAAACACGTGCAGTTGTATTTAATTTCTTGTGCAGAACAGTAAGATTGTGACATTCTGTGTTGGGATAGATTTTTCATTTTGTGCTTTTTGAAAAAAAAAAAGACCCCAGCTCTTTCCATACATTTTCTTCTTCTTGTCATAATAAAGTTTTTACTAGTCTATTTGTAATGTCAGGCAGGGAGGAACCAAATAAAGACTCAAGGCAGGCAGATTCAGTTAAGATAGTCTTAATAGTGCTAATCAGGCTTACAGGCAGATGAGATAACAAGCAGGCAGAACAAGACGCTGAATATGCATGCTGGTAACACAAAAACCCAAAGGAACGAAAGCAGATGATCTGATCAGGAGCAGGTGATAATGGCAGGTTTAAATACTGGCTGGGGCAGTGAGGGGAAGTGGGAACAGGTGTGTGAGTTGGGAGGGAATTACAGGTGGCTGTTATGGCTGTTAACGTCTGAATCCATCCATCCATCTATTTTCATCCACTTATCCGAGGCCGGGTCCCCTCTCCCCAGCAACACTTTCCAGCTCCTCCTGGGGGACCCCAAGGTGTTCTCAGGCCAGATGAGATATGTTATCCCTCCAGCATGTTCTGGGTCTGCCCCGGTGCCTCCTATCAGTGGGACGTGCCCGAAACACCTCTAGCGGGAGGCGCCCAGGAGGCATCCTGATCAGATGCCCAAACCACCTCAACTGACCCCTTTCGACACAAAGGAGCAGCGGCTCTACTCCGAGCTCCCTTGCACCAGTTGTTCAGGTGGCTGGTCTCAGGCAATTTTGGGTCCTGACACCTTTCAAGTGGATGGATTATTTTGAAAAAGTAAGTTATGGATATGTCATACATTTTCGATTGTGTCTTTTCACCTTTATCCAGTTTCAATGTGCATACTGCTATATTCTATCACGTTTAAAATATTTAATTATTTTGTTACAATGTATTGCATATATGTAGGCTAATGTATTTTGATAATGTTCATTTTTTTATGCACAGCCTACTTTGTGATATCAGGCTTTAATAAAGTTTTACTTGACTTGAGAAGTGCATCTTGTAAAAATTGGGGGGCCATTTTATTATTTATTTATTTTTGATCATTTTTATTTATTTTATCGAAAAAAAAATTGGAGATATTTATGCATGACTTGTCCTGCGGTATTCAAAAGTTTTAATTCTGAAGCTCCCAAGATGCCCCGTTGCTATTGGCAGTGAAAACTACATTACCCATGATCCTCCACGCCCGGACGTAGTAATTCAGGAAAACATGGCGGCCTCGTCCAAACCTCCAACAGACCCGAACACAAACATTCCAGATTATGAACACGCTGATGTCAACACCAAAGTATTTCATATCGGCTCTTTTAGAGACGAGTGGCTGAAGAGACTGAAGCCGAGTAACTTCTCCTACCACCAGGAGGACGAGGACACGTTTAATGCTAACTTTGCTAAGGAGATGGGGATCAGCGCGGAGACCATGGCTGACCTCAAGTCCATCTGCAGGTAACGGTCGTCACACCAACGTTACACTTTAACGGTTAGCTTCGTTAGCTAACGTCTAAGTATAGGTGTTGAAGAAGTACTCAGGGTTGAAATACTCCGTTGAAGTCGTATCTTAAGCCATAACAATAATGTCCGTTTATTTGTCCAAAGTTTGTACTCAGATACAGCACCAACATTAGCATATACTGTACATACCAACAACAGTATTTGCATGACAATGAATCAGGTGGTTTATGTGCACCTGGAAAGAGTATACAGTCATTGCACAGTGTGTATACAGTATTTAACTGTGATGTTTATTATATGCAAGTAGCGTACACAAGGCTGCACAATTGCAATATGGCTAAGTGCAATATCCAAATTGCAGAAGCTGAAGTTAAAGTGTGTCACAACATGCCATTACAAATGAAGCATTGTGATGCTACAGAGATGTCCTGGCCTACAAATCATATCCCATACGTAAGGGAACATGCTTGTTTGGTACAGACCCCAGCAAAAATCACAGCACCACTGTTTTTTATATCAGTGAAAATAAAATGCAAAAACTCACCATTCCCTCTAAATTGCAAGTCATATTGCTATGGCAGTATCTTTCAGAATAATCTGATTTCTTTTTTGCATATCATGCTGCCCCGAGTGTTCACTGTAGATGTTTTGGTATTGCAGCGTTTTTGCACAGTAGTCGTGATATGAAGCTGGTTTCCTCCTTATCTAATGAAGAAGACAGCATGTGTCTTGTGACCTTTTTATTTCAAATTTCAGTTGTCTTCAGCGAATCATCTGTAACAAAGCAAGGCTGCAGTGTATTTTGTATTAATATTTACATTAGGACCACAATGATAACACAAGGATACACCACCTAGTAGACATAGGGATGGGTGATATGAAGAAAATGCTTTCACAAAATATTTACACAATGAGATATTTGATAAATTATCATCAGTAATGTGGATATAATGACTAAGTGGGTAAAGACAAATAATAGAACAGCTTAAACAGTCTGGTGAGATCATAAAATTACATCTCTTTACTGTAATGCAGCCTTTAAAACCAGGAAAAGACAAAACTTACGATGCTACACTATCTAAGACTATATTTAGTCTCATGAATGAACGTACAGTTGTGTGCGCACTCACTTTATTTTGCACGTTGCTTTCTCTGCTTCAGTATTTTGTATCAAAGGAAATAGTATTTTGTTAGTCTATTAAAGGCTTCCATTTGTCAGTATTTACCATGTTTGAAAACTACTTTCATGACATGTTTTTATGTTTACCTTTCAAGTCTTGATTCACTCCGTTGCCATCCTGAGGATCAGCAGCCTGATACAGAAGTTGTTCCCCCAGACCCAACGCTGAAAACACTTGTGTATGATTCTTCTTTATGTGTTACAATTCATACTATCTTGGATAAACCAAAAGCATGTAAACAAATTAAATGTTCTGTGATCTGTGTTGAACAGACAAAGAAAAAAGAGACAAGATTACAGAGCTTCTCTTAAAATCAGCAAGAATAGACACGACCTCTACGCGGATGAACTGGTGGGTCCAATGGAGTACAGTAGATATTGTTCTGGTTGACAGAGGAGGTGCTAGACACATTTAACCTTTCTTAAATCTTAACATAATATATCCTCTTTGTGATTTCTAGGAGCGTTTAACTGTCGGTAGGCAACCAGAGAAGGCGGCTGACATGATCCCTGAAGGAGATGTCATTCTTACCATCAACGTCTACTACCCGGCTGTTTTTGAGAGAGTGAGTGCCAGAAACCCTGCAGATATGGCAATGTGTTATTCTCCATGGTCCTAACATTTTCCTTCCATCCCCTCCTCAGTTTACCTACATCAGACCCCACACATGTCTGCTGATGTCGGGCTCCCACACCTTGGCAGAGCTCAGGGACGCCATCTGCTGTGTCAGCGACTTGCAAGTGTGCGGAGAGTTCAGCAACACGCCGGACATGGCGCCAGACTTCATCAGCAAAGTGAGCACATGTACAATTCATCTGAAATTACGAGCAAGACCTTAACATAATTATTCCGTACCTCTCAATTTATTGCTTTTATATTAGACGTATTTATTGCGTGGTAATGATTCTGTCAATATTTGTGGACAAGACCAACTCTTTAACTCTTCTTTTTCAGGATCATTTCAAGTCAGCTTTCTTTTTCTTTGAAGGAGTTTTCTATAACGACATGCGATACCCCGAGTGTCAGGACATCAGCATGTAAGTTTTACCTCCTGATTAGTTGACTGATGGGTTAAGGTAATGTCCTCTCACTGTAATCAGCTGCAGAGGTATAATGTCTGTTTGACTGAAATCCCTCTTTGCCCGATCACGAGAGGATTGATACCACTTATGTCTGTGTTTTATCTTTGGAGCGAGCTGGGCTAACTGTTTCCCCCTGCTTCCAGTCTTAATGTGAATCTAAGGTAATGACCTCCTGGCTGTAGCTCCTGCTTCAAAGATACAAGTGCACATGAGGAGAGTTTAAAGCAAAGCGTTTATCTTAGATTTGTCAACGTTTATTGTTCATAATATTGGTGTGAAATTAGTAAAATGATTTGAGGAAGAAAGCAAATCATTTAACTGAGTTTCTTAGTACTTTATTGGGATAAAACCCCTTGAGATGTGCCATCTTGTTTTCAAAGGTGTCCCAACATATATCACAATAACTACAAAACAACAGAGTGACAGAATAAATGGGAAAAAATGGAAATATAATTCTAACTATGGCATTGTACACACAATAGTAAAAAAAAAAAACCCACACAAAAAACAAACAAAGACAAAGTACATACATTATTTAATTAAATTTTGAGAATGTTACAACCACAAGGTGGCCACAGTGGCCAATAATGGTAAGGTGTAACTGGATTACCAAATATAGTCAGGTATAAACATTTTATAAAAACATAAGGTGTAGACCGCTTCATTAATAACATGAGAAGTCCACCTCAAAGTAAGTAAATAGGGCTTGCTTAAACATACTAAGTGCTGAATCTGATCTAATATCAACAGTTAAATTATTCCAATATGCCCGGGCTTTAAACATAAAAGCGCTTTCGCCAGTTGTTTCTCAACGCTAGCGAAAGAGAACTAGAGCTGGGCCTAACTTGATAATATAAAGTAAAGTGTACAAGAAAATACTGTTGTAAGTTTTCTTTCATTTACAGATTGTGATTTAAGCGCATCAGACTATCATATTTCTGTGGTTTTAAGTGGAACATTTTTTATGTTCTTTTCTATTCTGTGTCACACATTGTGTTTGGCTTATTCAGAAAGAAATGGGTCTGTAGTATACAGCTGAAAAAATAGTTTTTTAAAGGCAAAGACATCGGATTGGTACTTGGCATCAGTTCAGGTATTAGAATTGGTATTTGGAGAGAAAAAATGGTCTCAAAACATCTCTATTTAAAAAGGCCAGTCTATGTGCAATAATACAATATCTATAGGCCTATTCTGTGGAGCAGGCTGTTAACTCTCTGGACAAAAGTTCATCAAAATATCATTGTGGGTCTGTTTGCTAACACTGCAGGTTATGCAGTCAGCTGCTGATAGCAGCATGAACAAGGGCCTCTTGGTTTCAGAGTATATTTTTTGACTCCTTGTGATTCCTGTTTGGAACTAAATGCTCGTACACAGGAATTATAGCCAAATTTATTAACATAATGAAGCATGTAAGCAAGGCAGAGAAAGTGGTTAAAAATATTTGGTTCAGAACAATGTGCCCCCATTCAAGCTGAAATACTCAATAGTATTGAACTGTGAAATGGTTGATGGAAAATGGATTTGAGGGTGTTGCCACAAAACAAAAATATCTTCTCAGGTTAAAACCAATAAACACGGAAGCCGGTGGAAACTGGAATTTTAATGCCACATGGAACTAAAAATGAACAGAAGTGTCTCTGATGATCTGATGATGTACCCTCTGTGTTTTTACGATACAGGACTACCATTGAATGGGCAAAGGCCCACAACTTCCCATCCTACAGCCAGGCCAAGATGGAGGACACACGGTTCGTGGATCTGAAAGTGAAAGTGGGCTTCCCGTACCTTTACTGTCACCAGGGAGACTGTGAACATCTCGTCATCATCACGGACGTCAGGTCAGTGCTGTGTGTTTTTTCTTTATATTGTCAAACAGCTGTTCAGTTCTGTTATCCATCTTCTTTGTTACAACAGGAAATAACTATCATATATCATGTGTGGCTATTTCATAGGTTATTTACCAACATGAAACAAGGATTACTTTGCGTACCTACTCTTAATTATATTTTACTCACATTTATTGTTTACAATTGTATTTAACTTTCTGTTTCACATCAGATTTTTATATTCAAATATATAGTTTTTCATCATCTTGTATTATTTGCTACATGACAGTCGGCCAAACCATTTTGGGTTCAGACTGAAATGTCTCAGCAGCTGTCGGAGATATTGCCATGACATTTTGTATAAACAGTCATGGTCCCTGGAGGATTCATCCTACCGACTTGAAATCAAGTGCCACCAGCAGATCGAATCCCTCTTTTATCCAGTGTAAAATCTCTACGTATACAAGATAGAGCGGCGCAAAGATTCATGTTCCACAGGGGATGAATCATAATGACTTTGGTGAGCCCTTGACTTTTCCGCTTGCGCCACCACCAAGTTGAACTTTGTAGAAGTCTGCAGCTGCTTTAAGGCCCTTATACCTAGTATAAACATGCATCTTGGATGATCTGATCACAGGTGGACAGTGCTTAATAAAAGTGTAAATGACCACCAGGATGCATTGCGATCTGATCACTCAGACCACTTGCCGAGGTGGCCCTGGTCCTTCTTGCCCTTGGGGTGAATGGGAAGGGACTGCTTGTCGTGGCTGGTCGTGGTCATTCCTGAGGGGGAGACCCAGGATGTGATTTTTGTTTCAGTAGCATGGGGGTCCTGGGGGACAGGGGAGGCAGTGCTTTGTCAGACTGGTCTTGGTCTTTCCTAAAGGGCACACCCTGGGTGGTTATGTTGACAGGTTATATAGTAAAGTCGAGGGGAGAAAATGTGAAGGTACATCATGCTGTGTGTGGGATGCAGGCACCATTTTGTGAGGTACACCCTCTATTACCAAAGTGTATGCACTCAGTTTAAAAACGAGATAGTTCACAATATGGGCTATGTGAATGGATGTAGTGTATCACGGTGCCGAATCTAGCCTTGGGCTGCCAAGTCAGATGGATCTATGTTTATCATGATAAGCTTGTCCAAATACAGTTGCTTGACCACCGTAGCAGGCACAGGTAACACAGCGTGTACCTCACAAGATGGCACCTTATCCCAAAACAATGAATACGTCGTAATGTCAACCTCAAATTCCCTGTACATTATTTTTCATCTGTTACATGGAAGTATCAACAAAAATGCTATCCAACATACTTTTGTGCACCTAGATTTTTTGTGCTGCTCACAGTCAGTTTTTTCTTTAACTGCAGTTGTGCCAAGATAAAATACACCTCGACATGTACTTGATGTACAAGTACTTGATGTCAGGTTCATTGACGTCTTGAAGCTCCGTCAGTGAAGTACAAAGTTGGCACATTAAACTACCAGTGCAGCTTTTCAGGTTCATTTTATCCTGTTGCAACTGTAATCATGAATTAGGTGCTTGTTCTGAGTTAGGAGCACATGCTGGTACGGAAAATGTCACGATCATGCCCTGTACTTAAACAAACTATACAAATACAATGATTTTATACGGTGGTTTGAATTGAGGGCAGAATGCCTGCAACATGATGCTGTGGAATCTCTGTATTAATCATACAAGACTTTTGGAATAAAGCACTTCGTTGTCAGACGCACTGCGCTCACAAGACTTTACAGTGCGTATAGATGCGTAAATGTTCCAGCTGATTTATTGTTTGCTTGAAAGCAGCCCTTAATATCATGAATGTGGGACAATCTGTGTTCTCATCATTCAGACTTTTAAGAAATTAACTTGATCCTTTTTCTTGTCCTTTGACACGTAACAGACTGGCCCATAAGAAGGACTGCCTGGACAAGAAGCTGTATCCACTCCTCACGCACAAGCACAGGGTCGTCACTCAGAAGTGTGCAGTCTGCCACGTCTTCATTGGAAGGTGTGTAAAAATCAGCGATGCATTAACAGCTTTGGTGTTCTAGACTGTGAACTCAACTTTGACATCTCCGACTCTTTCCAGATGGGTTACTATCAACGATCAGTTTGCTCCCAGTGACCCGTGTCTCTTCTGTGACAAGTGCTTCCGGATGCTGCATTACGACACTCAAGGCAACAAGCTGGGAGATTTCCTGGCCTATCCCTACGTGGACCGTGGTGCATTTAACTAATGCGGTTCTTTAGTGAACCCCTCAGATAAATGCTGTATAATACAGTGAAATGTTTTGATATTTCCGAGAGAAATGTTTTGGGATTTGGGAAATATTTATTTTGTTAAAAAAATAAGCTTTTTTTTTTTTAAATAATGTTTTGATTTTACAAACTGTCTTGTTTGAAATAAAAAGCAGATGTAAAATTGTTTTACTGAGCCGTGAATTTCTTCATATCAAAGCTTGAGTGCGCATTTCAGATGTTAAAAACATCCCATTCTGAAAACTTTGTTTCACATTTTTCACATCTCCCTGCAACATTAAATATTCATTACTAGATGCAAAATCAAACAAAAATCCAATTTAAGTTTGGTAAATGTTTTAGCTGTATGTGGTGTTAAACACTCAGCCAGTGTTGTAGTGCTCAAGATTGATCTCGGAGTCATGACCACTTATTTAAGGTCTCGTCTGCAAGTTGACTGCAAAGAGGACTGGATTTTATCTTAAGTCTATTCAAAACCACAACTGCTCAGATATCTCTAAACTGCCTGTGTGAAGAAAATGGAGTGTTAAATTGAGATGGTGAAGTTGATTTAGTGTTTGTTTTTGTTTGGTCATAGAAATTAAAAGGAAATTCCTACATAAAACTCACCTCTGCAATTCTGTTTTGATTATAAAGAAAAATAGGGAGTGCTGCACTGGGTTAAGGCTGTATGTAGTTAGCTGTAAAATAAATTAAAAAAACAGGTGTTCTTAAAGAATAGGGCAAATAGTCACATAAAGATAAAAAACAATGACTGGCCAGCTCACTCAGTGTAAAAGGTGAAGACTCATCACCCTTCATAACCCTGATGAAGACCCTCAAGTCAAAATGTGTTGGTTTATCCATGTATTAATAAAGGATTTACCATGGATTTAAACACTGAATGAGCTTGCCAGTCATTTATTATCTTTATAATTCCTTTTGATTGTTTTATCCAGACATTTCTCATGGTAAACCTCTACGTACACACAAACATATAGTATGGCAATAAAAGAGGTGAATGGAGAGGAATCTGTATTTGACTTCTGAGGACATTTTTATAGGAATGTGGATCTCTCAGGTCAATTTGAGCAGTGCTTATGTTAGCATTTTTGGCATTTTATGGCAAGTGTCTTGCAGTGTGTGACTCGCACTGGCCAGGGGCCGTATTTATAAATGTGTGAATACCCTCAGAGAGCTCTTAACCTACCCTAAAAAATTCATAAGGAGTCCTCGCTTCAGGAGTGATTAAGGAAAGTTCTCAGAGAAACTTTTACCTTAGTTAAGAGGCATGGTTGACCCAGTTGCTAGATGTGATGCCTTCTTTTAACAGATGTGATTGGTTGTCACAGACACACTTGTGAGCCTGCCTGTGGACACCAAGTGTAAATTAAATGTACTGTATGACAATATGAGACTGTGAAAGTGTCATTGTCTGCGTGATCTTTCTGCTAATGGAAGGTTGTCTTCACTGCTGCATTTTTCCAGTTGACAAATAACTTGGTGTTGTGGTCACATTTATATCTGGCATTACATTAGGTAGGGAAATGTGTGCATATCTCTAATGAAATCAACCACAGGATCTAATCTGTACTCATCCAGTGTTTGGAGAATATTTCTCCTGCCTCTTTGTCCTGCCATTTTCTACTCCTTCAGAAACTCTTAACCCTTGTAAAAGTCCTCCTCCCTGCTCCTCACAGCTCTTCACCTTAAGAGATCTTTTGAGGGCTAAAATGCTCTGTGAATAACTTTTTTCTTTATGAGGACCTACCCTTATCTTTAAGAGGAATTTCTTAGAAAATTTTTCCTAGAATATCATCACAAGGAGCAACTCTTAGACCAAGGAAGCTTTGTGAATATGGCCCCAGGTCTTGGTATTGACTCTCATCCCCTCAGTCTTGGTCTTGCCTTTAACTTGATACACTCTGGTCTTGGTTTAGATGGTCTTAACTACAACACTGCAGTCAGATAATCTGCTTCATTGAGATTTGATCAGATTTGACGAACAGCAGCCTGGAAGCAACGGCAAAGGTCATGAGCTTTTGATGAAACTATTGCTACACCCTAATCAGGAAACATTCATATTGTTTGGTCGTCGTCGTCTTCACAATGAGTCCCACTCACTTGAAACTGCTGAGAGCAGCCAAAAGTACGGAAATTTTGTTAAATAACTAAACCCTATTATTCATAGTAAGAAGCTTATTAAGGGAATTAGTTTGACCACAAGTATCCAGTGGAACAAACATAACTCCGTAGTGATAGTAACATGACACAGCAATAACCCCGCTGATTAAACAGGCAAAGCCTAGTGACCAAAATGAAACTTCAATCAAAGGAGTGGTGTCCACATGTGTGTGAAGTGCTCTGAAAAAACACAACAGCAATGTTTGAGTTTACTGTGTGATTTCTGTGCAATCTGAATAAAGAGAAAAAGGAGTACTTTAAGTGCTACTTTATTATTGGATGCTTGAACAGGTCATCAGACAGGCACAAAAATACTCTTATTTACAACTACGTTAAAAACAGAACTTTTAAAAAACAGACAGTTGGATGTGTTTGTGAAAACTTGGCAAAATAAACTTTGGCAAATTTTCTGTTTGTGTGTTTGTCTTTAAAATGTTAATGAAACCGATATTAGACACAGTAATGGTGCTTCTAAGATCAACTAAACCTCTGACCTTCAAATAATCTGTAAGTGAAGTTAAGATCAACCTGTAAATGTCAAAAAAAAAAAAAAACGATTTAAATGTATATGATATGATAGAGTACAATCAAAACCATCTACTCCAGTTGAGAAATGGGACTAAATGGTGCTAACCTTGTCCCTGTGAGCATGCTCACTAAGATCTACGTTCAAGGTGCGGCTACAAGTTCTTGGTCTTTACACAGACGTAACTCAAATTCAACAGGTGTGACACAAAGTAAAAAAATAAAATATGCAGTCAGTCTTCATGTTAGGAGTGGATAGGTTTGATGTACTGGAACCTTTAAGCAGCATCACTGACAGAGACAGTTGGTAGACTGGAAACCAGTGATCATGATCAGTCATCACAAGGAACTGGACAGGAGATCCCAGTTGTTCAGCCCAGTTTTGGACACGAGTACAGCAGCAAACGTCTTCTCCTTCCTTCAGGCATGTAGGGACACTCAAGTGGACTCTTCCTGAGCTTTTGGGGCACTACAGTCCAAGAGAGTAAAGAAATGGGTTAAGACGGTATCTACTGTGTGGTGCAGCTGCTTCTTCTGAGCCACAGACCTCCACTGTTGTCCAGAAATGCCACACTGTTGCACTGGGTGACATGTTCCTTAAGTAAAATGAACATGGTTGCTGTAGTTTATCTTGAGTCAATCCCACATACACTGGGTCCTGATGCTCACTCATACAGCACCACATGTATTAATCCACGGCTTAAAATAGTCCCCAACAAAACAGTTTACTGCAGTTTGAATAACATCTGCTAAAAACTAAAATATCCAGCTGTTTTATGATATGACTTTCTAAAAATGATACTACAGACTTGAACTTTAAAGGGTAAAGGATCAGTGTGTACGATTTAGGGGGGTATATCAGCAGAAATTAAACATAGTAAGTATAATTTCTTTAGCATATAATTCCTGGAAATAAGAATGGTATTTTACAGTAAGACATTTTTATCTACACAGGGAGCATGTCCACGAGAGTCTGCCATTTTGCACTACCATGTTTCTACAGTAGCCCAGAATAGACAAACCAAACTCTGGCTCCAGTTCGGGCCACTCGCATTTTCATGTTGTGCCACTGTAGTTATAAGCTCCTCTGTGACGTGCAGCGTCAATGTTTTTACTGGTTTACATTACCGGGTCAGTTTGTTTTGGATAGGAAGAGACGTTAGCGGATAGTCTGGCTCCCGCTAAAAACCTCCTCAACAAAGACCACAGAACGTGGAGAAGTTTCAGCAGGTTGCAATCTGTAATCCTCACTGCTTTATGCCATGAAATCCCCCTAAATCTTACACACTGGAACTTAAATTAAAAAAAAAAAATCTTTAAAAGACGTATGTCTTCAGTGGGAGCCAATGGTCTTGGAGTTGAGTGCCACAGAGGGGGAAGTCAGCTAGTGCTGACTGATGTGTGATTTGCATATAAGAAGAAAGCCAGTCTTTGGGCCCTGACAAACTACGCTGACCAGCTTTTGGTCAATATCAGGCCGTCAATGAGCATCTGTCGCCCTAGTTTTGGCAGTGTGTCCCGCACTGTTGGCCCTTGTCTGCTTTTTCCCTGATTGATTCAGCATGTTGAATCGGCGTTGGAGCCAGCAGAGCTTGTACGTGAATAAAATCAATTTGTTTAGCAGTTCAGCACAAGTAGAGAAACTAAAATGAGGGCAGCAAACAAACCGCTGAAGTCAAGAGGCTGTGAGACCGGAACAAACTTATTATATGATGTAAGATTATGTCTTTTGCCATTAAGCTCTCTGGAAGAAACAGTTCGTAAATGTTTATGTTATTGTTTGCCAGCACACGGTAAATATCCTTTGTTCTTTCAACACTGGGTTGTGGTGCTAATTGGCTAACTAGTGTCTTCAATGCATCCTGTTGGGTCTCCGCAAACCCTCCCTGCCTGCTGCTATGGAGAGTTACCTCCTCTCACGTAAGTGCAGAACATATATACTAGTTGGCCACTGGCTGTAGTCTTTGCGCTGTGTTTAGGTGCAACTTTCTGGCCGAGACACAGGCGTCATGAGGCAACGCAACAGTCTAACTTTGTATTAGTTACCTGTATAATGTATACACTTTTGTCAAGTAGTACTTGAAGGGAACCCTGGACAACACTAACGAAAACTAGTTTTATAAACTACTGGGGGCAAAGTTTTGACATCACAATGTAAAGGTAAATGCCACTGAAATTTGGGCTCATCCAGTGCAAACCTATAGCAAATAGGGAAATTTTTGTGCTCTCTTTTCTTCTGTATGTTGTGGCTTTTAAACTGTAACTGTATATGTTACTCTTGATGTGCGACTGTCATTTTCTTGTGAATGTGTTGGGTCAACTACCTGTGGTTTTCTCCCACTGATGTGTCTTCAGGAATCTTCTCTTTGTCCGTCTCCTGCCTCTTCTCCTCAGGGCTGATATCACCATTTGTCATCTTGTCTTTAGGCGGAGCACAGAGAGACACACAGACTCAGTCACACAGAACATCCCTACACAACCTACAACACCGCAGAGAGGAGACCTCACAGGAGCATGTGATGACACATGCTGAGCTCCAGACCTTACTGAGATTAACTCAATTTTCCATCCATTTGCCATGCCTTAGTGTGAAAGAGAGACCTTTCACGGTGTCACTACTTTTAGTGGAAGTATAGTAGCCAACAGAGCAAGGATGTGGCTCCAGACCTCCGATTACACTCAGTGTTTCTACTGAGAAAGTTAACCACAGAGATCCTATGATGTCCTCCTGGAAGGGATAAAATAAACTGACTAAAAGCTTCAATGTCTCTGTTGTCTGGCTGGTTTTCATATTTGATTCAGCTGGTCATACTCAATTTACCAATCACCAGCAGACAAAACCTATTTCTGACATAACTGATGACCCTGCTGTCTCTCACGGGCCTCACTGTACTAGTGTGCTAAAATACGACCAGCCTCGAAGATTCCTTACTTTTACCCTTTCTGTTCATATCATGAACATTTTATACAAAATGTTTAATCATCATTATAATTAATAATGATAATCAGCAAAAAATGTGCTATTAAAATATATAATTGATTAAACAGCGGCTCTCCTTCATTATAATGAGACCTCAGCCAGTGCATGTGAATTCTGTTGACCTCCCATCATACACACGTGTTACTGTATTTCTTTGGCTATTGTATGGTGATTAATTAAAGTGATTAATATGGTTAGGGAATGAAATTATTTTTTTTTTTTGAGAATGACCTAAATGTACATAATTTGAATACTGAGAAGTACTAAAAGTTGTATCGCTCTATTAAGCCCCTTTTACACTGCCAGATTTTCCGCAAATGTTCGGCGGATTTTCCGCTTCACAGGGTAGTCATATTGGCGGAACGGTTTTGATCTAACAGAGCTGTTAGCAGAGAGTCTGTTGATGACTTGTGGGAGGGGCTGTTAATGACGCTGCACGTTCGACCCACTGGCGTGGACTTCAAACCAGGAAACAGCTGATAGCAGGAATGAGTATCTAGCAGCACTAAGGAGACGCAAAGCAGAAGATGAGCAACTGGGGAGATAAAGAATGGCGCGCCCTCCTTGCCCTCGCTAATGAGAAGGCCATTAACTGTGAGATGACGGGAACCGTGACGGACGGGCCGATGTACGAGAGAATCGCCGAAGGACTGACCAGCCGCGGCTTTCCTCGGTACGTCACCGTTTACGTCACACGCTGAGCTGCACGTTCTGTTACTAGCTCACGCCCCCCATTGCCTCGAAAAAGGCGCGTTCTGTATAAACAAAAGCAGGCAGGCGGCAATTTGCCGCCCTCCCCGATTTTGTTTTTATACTGCCAATGCGGAAAGAAGAGGGATTGGGCTTCCTGCAAATTTGCACAATTCCTGTGTAAAAGAGGCTTTAGTTTCTTAGCTTTGTTTACTCTCTCTTTTTTTAAATACTTCCTGATTTAAACCAGAAAAAAATAGCTAGGTGTGTCATGATATCCTGGTATTGACGATAACCTGACAATTAGAAAGGAAATATTGCTATCATGTTCATAATACACATGATAATATCATGTAAACAGTTCAAGCCTCTTGAATCATTTTCATGACTTACCGTTCCCCCTTTATCTCCCTCCCTCAGTGCCATCTTGTTGCCTTTTCACTATCCATTAAGTGTAATTGCTCTTTTTGTATGCTTTTGTACAGTTATGATTACAGACTCTCCACCTCCTTACACTCGTATTTTGGGTGTAATTGGGTGTAACAACAACAAAATTGATGATTAATTTGACTTATAGCATTATGATTTTTTGGTTCAAATTTTCTACAGATATCACAATAATACTGTTATTGTGAACTCTTGGCGATGATAATCGTGTAGTGAAATTCTGAAACCCTGCCAGCCCTATTTTTGACAATATTGCAGGATTTTTCTAAAAAATAATGTATATAGTATGTATAAGTAATCCCTCTCAATCAACACTTATGACCCAATAGCAGTGTGGGTCATAAGTGCAGATACTCTGCCCTGTATTTTCTTTGCTCAGGACATTAAGGGGCGTGCATCCCAAAGGTGCTGAAGTGAAGTCGAGGCTCTATAAAAAGGTAGCAGTCAGATGCCAGACCACAAGCATCTGAGAGATACAGCATTAAAAAACATAAATAAAGTGAGGCGAAACCTTTAACAAGCGTGTGATGCAAAGTTCAGTATATTCTGGTAAAAGAAAATGGGTTAAAACATGTTTGTATTTAAAGGTATTGTTATACATGTACATACGTTTTGGTTATGAAACTCAGTAACTATATTAGCACAGATGAACAAATTTTGAAACTATGCCAAGCCCAGGTGATATCCAGTATGTGTTTGTGATGCAAGGCCCACACTTGATTGTTAAACAATGAAAACATCAACTGCAGGGGGAAATCTTAGCGTTACTGTAATTTGAAGCGTTCTCTGGCACAAGAATGTACTTTGTTCTATTAAATTGAATTGAAAAGCTGCACTAACTGGAAAAAAAACCCTGACCAGAAAAATATTGAAGCTGTTCTAGAAGACACCAAAGACCTCAAGCTGTGTTAAATTCATTTTAACAAAGGGACATGAAAGCAGGAGAGTGGTGGTAAAAAAAACACACACATAAGCAAAAACAGTGAGCTGGTTAGATGGGGAGCTGCAGGTAACAGATGCTCACTTCGTATGCCTGAGCTTCAAATATTCGTGATACACACAGTGCAGTTATCCAAACTGTGTGGAAACCCAGCATTAGTTACACCATTGAAAACACACACAGAGGGAGCCAGTGTCTTAAAGATTCAAAACTACTCTCGTGATCAAACTCTTTTCTTTTTCACCTATGAGTCATAATCATCCCTTGGACCAGTAATACCCTACCATGATGAACCATGCACCCATGTGACCAAAATTCAAGTTGAAACAAGCAGCTACAGTGAAACAGAAAGGTCCCTTAAGGACAAGCTAACAACTTCCTGTCTACATCATATGCTCTAACAAATCACTTTAAAGAGAGTTAGAAATGACTGAAAAGAAAAGAAACTGAACCTTTATTAAACAGTACCTGAGGTGTTTTCCTTGGCTTGTTCCACTCTCTTCAGCGCTCCTTTCTTGGCCTCCTCGTGCTGCCGTTGTTCCGCTAAAGACTTGTTAAGCACCTGGCTGAGCACACAGTCACCTTCTCCAACCAGGAACATACTCTTGAACTTGTTATACAACATGGTGGCCTTGTCCATGATGTCCTGGCTGGCTTTGAATCTGCGAATCTACAACATGGATTAAAAAATACAAAACAAAACACACACATCACCACTCAATAAAGTGCTTTGAAACACACTTTGATCGCTCTATTTGAAACAGTCTTACTTTAAGTGGATTTTTGATGAGTGAGTGTACCTTTTTCAGTGTGGCAATAAGTTCGCTGTGTTTCTGCAGGTGCTGTGTCGTCACCTGAAGGGCACCGATCTCATCTAAAGCATCCAAGCACTTCTTCACATCCTGGTGAGGAGGGAGTCGAGGATAAAAGGGGCATTGAAGCAACAAGATAGAGACGTAGGAATTTAAAAGTAAAACAGAAAAAAAAAAATCAAACTTAATCATCCATCCATTAATCTTAATCTGCTTATTCGGGGCCAGGTCGAGGTGGTGGCAGGCTGAGCAAAGTTCCAGCTCCAGCTGGTGTTCCCCAGCCAGACAAGATATATAATCCCTCCAGTGTGTTCTGGGTCTACTCCTGGACCTCCTACCAGTTGGACGTGCCTGTAAAACCTCGATCTGCCCTTATCAGACGCTTGAATCACCTCAACTGGCTCCTCTCGACGCGGCTCTACTCTGAGCTCCCTTCAGATGTCTCAGCTCCTCACCCTATCTCTAAGACTGAGTCCTGCCACCCTACGGAGAAAACTAATTTTAGCCATTTGTATCCGTGATCTCATTCTTTCTGTCACTACCAAAAGCTCAAGACCATAGGTGACGGTTGGGACGTAGATGACCAGTAAATCAAAAACTTCACCTTCTTGCTCAGTTCCCTCGTCACCACGACAGTCTGGCACAGCAAAACCCTCTGTCCATCTCAAGCTCAATTCTACCCTCACTTGTGAACAAGACCCTGATACTTGAGGTCCTTTGCTTGAGGCAGTAACTCTCCCAACCCTGAAGGGGCAATCCACTGTGTTACAGCAGAGAACCATGGTCTCAGACTTGGAGGTACTGACTCTCATCCCGACCTCTTCCACGGCCAGGAGAGAATCTGCATTGCTCCTTCTGAATCAGAGATTCAACAGTCCGTCAGGGCCTCCTTTCCAGCACCCTGGAATAAACTTTCCCAGGGAGGCTGAGCAGTGTGATACCCCAGTGACTGGAGCACACACTCTGTTCCCCCTTTTTAAAAATGGGAACCAACACCCTGATCTGTCACACCACAAGTACTGTACCCTGATATTCACACAACAATGAAAAAGTGTGTGACAGCCCAACAATGTCCAGAGCCTTCAGCATCTCTGGGCAAGTCTCACCCGCACCTGGTGCCTTGCCGCCAAGGAGCTGTGAACTCTGCCAGTGATATGGGCGAGGGTGTCGTGATGGCCAGGTTCAAACTTAATTATGATGTATTGAAAACTGTCCTCTGCATATACTATGGCTGTCATTAAAGACAACCAGTTTTGATTTTGCTCACACAGATAACAGCGTCTTGACTCTCATGTTGCTGACGTCCCTCCACAGCCCAGTTTCAGTAAATTCATGACAACGACTTCTATGTCAGAACTGTGCAACTGTGGATCTGTGATTCACCAAGTTCAGTGGTTTATAAGGATGAGAGTCACAGGGTCACTGGCCTAAGGATACTGTCACAGTATTTTGGTGATGAGACCCCACAACACAAGGGATTCTGGGATACATGAAATACACAAAGAGGAAAATATACTTCTAAAAGATGAAACATTGATTCAAAGAGTTGTCAGTGGACAAAGATGGACGAGAATGGAAGTAAATATGTATTTGTATGTTATATAATCTGACAGTGGAGAGCACAACTTACAGGGTTGTCAATTTTCAGTGAAATCTTGATTTCACTGTGCAGTCTCTGGAGCTTCAGGTCAGTTGACATTTCTGTGGATAAGGGAAGAGAAAATAAAACATTAAGGTGGAAATACTTTTCAAAAACACATTTCGGGATATACAACAACCTTTAACCATTGTGTAAATTTGTTTTTATCTGGCTAATGGAACATGCTTCAATTTGTTGGAGATGTCACTTCAGGCCATTTAATAACTACATTCTAGTTTAAAAATTCTAGTCTAAATTCAAGACCCTGGATAGAGTTGTCACAAGGTCAAACTGAGGGACAAAATTAAAACAGGGGTTCCCTGCCTGAACATGAAGTTTTGGCAGTCCTCAACGGGGGAGACTACCTACTGATATTTTTCTACTACTGACAAGGATGAATGTGAAAATGTTGAGGGGGTCACGTTACAGCTACAGTGAGTAACTTTTATGAAAATAACTTTTCGTTATATTTGCTCAAACTGTCTCTGCATCTTAAAGATGTGCATGAGATAGATAGTCTTTGAAACAAAACATGTCTCTCCTCCTCGGTCTCTTGTAGCATTCACAAGAGTCGGTGGGGCACCAAAAACAACCAAACAATTCCAAACTGTCAAAATCAGGCAGCGCTGATCAAATATGAATGAAGACTCTGTTACTGCATTGTCTATTTCTCGCCAGAACTGTTTTAAACTGTGCACCAGCCAGACCAACTTTCTCATTTTACAGCTAAACAGTACACTGAAATGTGTTTCTGAAAACATCTGAGGTGAGAAATAGTCAATGAAGTAAAAGAATCCTATCCCAGAGTAGATATTACAGTCTCGAGATTGGTCTCAAGATCACTTTGTGAAGGTCTTAGTCTCGTCTTGGTCTCAGATTGTGATTTTGTTTCAAGTCTGGTCAAGACCTGAACGGCAGGGACAAAAACCTGTACATAAAATTCACCTCTAAAATGCCTTTTCATTATTTTATCGAGACATTTCTCATGGACACTTATACATACAGCAAAGTGGAAAACAAAGCACTGAGCTCGGTGTGTGGACTTATTAGTTTTCTACTTTGCCAGACGTTTCTTTGGTGCAGTACCCACTCCACTGGATGTTGGGATATGCATGTCTTTTGTACTGTTTTTGACGCTTATACAAACACAAATACAGTATGGCAATGAAAGGCGGGTGTTTTTATGGGTATGTGGATGTTTCAAATCAGTTTGAGTGTCTATGGTTTATATGTTCCACATTTCATAAGTGTGTGGTGTGCAGTGTGGGACTCGCACTAGTCTGGTCTTGGTCTTGACTCGGTCTAAACCCCACAGAGTCTTGGTCTTGACTTGGTCTCAATTTAAGTGGTCTATACTCACCCTTTTTCTTGGCACCTGTCCTCTCTTCATTTTTCTTCCCCTCATCTTTGTTTGTCCTGCAAGACAAAAAAAACAAAACAACCCACACTAGGTCAGAAACATATCCATTAACCTTCTAATGATTTTTTGAGTGAACGTTTATCATAATATTGGCTGATGCATCATAAAACATAATTTATTTTGTTATTCCTCAAGTTAAACTGTAACATTTTCTGATGATTCCTCCCAAATTTTAACTTCTCTCCTCATTTAACTGTAACTTAAATACTTTTGGATTGTTGGCTGATGGTCAGACCAGAATAAGCAATATGGGGACATAATTTCAGGCTGCAATAACGTCTGATGGACATCGTGTGTATACGTACTCTCTCAATTCATCTGCTTTCCGTCGCCGCACATCTTTGTCCACTTCTGAGTTTTGGTGTTTCTTTCTGCCTTTGTTTTTCTGAGGTTAAAAGAAATCAAAAATCACGTACATGAAAGCATCATACTGACTGTTCATCAAATTTCTAATAAGGAGGTATCATGTTGGACTGGACACCTGCCTCTTCATCATCAGAGCCTGAGGAGCCTTCTTCCTTCTTTTTCTTCTTGGCTTCAGGCTCCTTCCCCTCTGTCTCCTTTCCTTTGCTGTCCTCCTTCTTTCTCTTCTCCTCCTCTCCACTCTTGGACTTGTCCTCTGCTGCCCTCTTTCTCTTTCTCTCCGACTCAGCAGTCTCCCTAAATGTGAGAGAAAATGTCTGTTAAGAGGCTATGGAGTGTCAATTTTACAAACCTGTGATTAAAAAAAACATATGATTGGCATTATGTCTTCTTTGCCCACTATTCAGGAAGAAAGGTGGTGTACAAAACATAAACTTATGTGAGAATTCTGCATTATGTGTGTGTGTGTGTGTGTGTGTGTTCACTTTAATGTGGTTACATTTCACTTCCTGAGCCTTGCTGTTCTTGCTGCTGCTGGAGCAAAAGTAACTTTTCACTTTTGGGCTTCCTGCCTCGTCGTTTAGGTCCCTCTGCAGCTGGTCACATGGACACAAAAACACACACCACAAATACAGTTTATGCAAAGGAGAGATGAATGACAAGATTTCTACTGACTGGATGAAATCTAAAATTTGATACGGTGACAATGTCCTACAATTCCACACTGCAAAATGTTTGTCACTGTCTCATATTTTTCTAAATGTATATGTCCATGTTCATATGTTGCTCTGTCATACAATATCTCTCATCTGGAGTGAGCCTGAACTTTCTAACATTATTTATCTACTTAACAGCACAAAGCAATTAAAGGAATACTTCACCCGTGAAATGACCATTTGTAAAATCGATTAGTCATGCTCTGCTACCTTAAATTTGTGAAGAAAACTTTGTTTTTCTGGCACGGTGAACATATTGGTTTATTGATTGACTGGAGACTACATTTAAGAGGAACTATATTAAAACATCCGTTTACAAACTCTCACACAACACGTGCAGCATAATCCAATTCTCATTTATCCAGTCGTATGCTAAGCATTTTCCAAATACACAAAGTGAGATAAGACAGTGCAACAGCTTTGTTGTTTTAAAATTAAGATGTAGTCATTGCTAAAATCAACCCAATCATGTACACGCAATCACACATACACATTATATCTTAAAGCTGTAGCTGTACTGTTGTTGCTGTTGTTATTGTTGCCATGACTTGATGTTGTGTTGTCTTGCTATTGTTATTGCTGAAGCCGTTGTGTCATAAATATGTTCTATTTTGTAGTTGTGTTTTTTAAATAATAGTGTCTTTTATCAGAGAAATTATTCTGTTTCCTGCCCAGGGACTACAGATGAAAATTAGCTGATAGCTAACTCTGTAAATGGATGTTTTGATGTGGTTTTCCTGTTGCTGAATGTGCCCCCCAATCAATCAATATGTTCACTGTTTTCTGTAGAGGCATATGAGAAAAACAGGTTTACAGTCTACATGACTTCAAGGTAACACAGCTGACTAACTGATATACAAATGGTCATTTTCTTTAAACAGCACTATAAGTACAAACATCACAGGGGACACTGCTTACCTGAAGGACTAACAGGACTGGCAGGGGCATCTTGTTTTTCAGTCTCCTGCTCGACATCACTCTGGAAAAAAGATAACACCATCTTATATGTTTCCTACAGTCCATTACTTATAGATTATACTGACCCACTGAGAGTAAACCTCTTAATAAAACCTACCAACCTTTTTCTTTCTTCCTCTCTTGGGTTTAGGAGCATCTGTGGACTCTTTCTGTGCAGCACCCTGAAATGCACCACCTTCTGTTATTTTATTTACTTACAATCCTGAGCGTCTTGTAATTCTCATTAATACAGCACCAACTTCAGCTGAAGTGGAAGCCTGGTATACGCATCAATCGGACAACTGGATGATTCGATTGCCATCACGTCACAAAAACAATTTAAATTTGTGAATCAATAGCACCATCTAGTGTCTTACTGTGGTATTACAACCTGCAATAATGAATGTGCCAGTGTTTCATTGAAAATAACTGTGTCCAAATTCCACACTCATCACACACAAAATAAACTGATATTTAAAGTGTGTACATTTCTGGCAGTTGACAGTACATAATTAACTGTTTTATACTAAAATGACAAGAAGCTGTAAATCACTGATGTCCTGTAAGAAACATTTTTTCTTTGGCTTTAATTTTTTAAATCTCCTTTTTACTATTTTTGCCCTTGTGGACCCGTTTCATTCCAATTTGAATTTTGTTTTTTTGCAGCCTTTAACTTGATTGCATTTATGCATTTTGGAGCAATAGTGCAAATTAACAGGATGCATTTTCATTCTAACTTTTAGGTATATTTACTGTCTATAGAAAGGAATTGGGACACAGTTTATGACTTGTTAAAATACTGCAGAGACAGCAGGAAAAAAAAAAAAGAGTCCATCTCATCCTGATCAAAAGACATTAAGACATAAACAACTTACCTTTCTCCGCAGCACACAGAAAGCCATGCAGAAATAAAATGAAATCAACTAATTGTAAACAGTAGTTTTGTGAATATGTGGACAGGGAGAGGCAGGAAATGGAAAGCAATAATAGAAGTTGTCAGGGTGGTCTCAGAGAGGTAAAACAGAGAAGAAGGAAGCCAATTTCTTTTGTTATCTCCGCACATGTGCCAAACCTAAATCAATTTGATCCAGAGCCAGCTGTGCTTACAGGATATCATTCAGTCTTATTAACGATTTTTGTGGCAACACAGGGACAAATTTTCTCAAATAATCATTTATCACCTCAGTGGCATTAACACAGAAAAACCCAGAGAAGGCACTCTAATAAAAACATCAAGCACCAACGGATGTTTGTGGCCACCGACAAGAACTCTGAGTCAAACAGAAAACACACCACCGGCTGAAAAACCACCAAGTGTCACATGCTTTCCAATGGGGAGGGGGTGGGGCGACCTGCGCCGCTTTATGGGATCCCAGCATGCAAAGTACGTACATCCTGGTTCTGAGGACCCTGCTCAGAGATCAGAGACCCTTCCTCCTCCTCCTCCTCCTCCTCCTCCTCCTCCTCCAACTCCACATTCTCTTTCTCCTGCTCAGCCTCACTTCCTGGAACCTGAATGCACCCAAGACACAGCATAGGACGCAGTGTGGTGGGGTAAACGAGTCTTGAAAGGGAGAAAAGTTAGCGAGTATCCTTCTGTTCCACACACTACCCTTAGCGTACAAGCCTTTTAATCTATTAACACAAAATGAAACTATTACTATTGTAATTCAGAAAGCTATTGCCTGCACTGATGTGTAATTCAGAGTGACGCAGACACACATTAGAGAAAGATTAGAAGA
This sequence comes from Cephalopholis sonnerati, assembly GCA_019142605.1. Taxonomy (NCBI): domain Eukaryota; kingdom Metazoa; phylum Chordata; class Actinopteri; order Perciformes; family Serranidae; genus Cephalopholis; species Cephalopholis sonnerati. The sequence goes on along the minus strand of JAGQAX010000003.1, from coordinate 28,791,566 downwards.
AAAAAAAGCAAAAGAAAGAAGCTGACAACACAGGAACAAACCCTTAGGATGTCAATGCAGTGAAGCAACTGTGTATATATTTATTTGTTAATGGCAAATTTAAAGAGCAATAACTTACTTTGGGTTTTATCCCCTTGTTATCTGCTTCCTCCTCTCCTTCTGGGCCACTGTCCGAATCTTTTTCAGTGAAAGATTCAGGGGGGACCGGCTTACAAACAAGCAAACATACAAACAAAATTTCATTAAATGAAACAAATTGGCAAAAGCACAGTAACTAAGATGCTCTAATCCAGCTGTTTTCGTTTACCCCAACTTCTCTCAGGTAGCTTAAAACTACTAAAAGTATAAAAACATTTACTGTATGCTCAGATAGCAAGGGAAAAACCCAGTGAGGATAAAATTCAACACAAAAACACTCACGATAAAACTCTCAAACTCAGGGAGGCATAACAGAATGTGAGGTACAGTCAATCCAAGCCTAAGGCCAACAACTGGAGGATAAACACTGAAAAACATCTTTGGAAGAGATACAGAGAAGAAAGATGTACCTTTGGTGCAGTGAGCTCAACTTTTGGGTTGTTCTCAATCTCCCACAATCCTTCGTTGAAGCCTTTCCTCTTGTTGGGCTTGGCGTACTTCTCTTTGTTGGGCTGGTATGGAAAGATATCTTTTGGGCCCAGAAATGCTCTGTTTGAAAGAAGATAATCCAGAATGTCTGTCCATTTAATACTGTCTGAAATATTAAAACTGTAGTGTGTAATCAGCATTCATGAATAAAAGCGCAACAGAAATGTAGCCATTTACGATTTAAAATATCTATTTGTGCATACAATCTAAAAACCTGTACACTTGGAATAATAAAGCTAACTGCTACTGCAGCCCACTCACTCACCCAGGAGGATTTAAAATACACTGAAACACATGCATCATGTATTTTGCCATGAAATTCCTCAATTTTCTGATTGTCCTATACTTGTACGTGAAAATCACATTGGAAGGCTAACGTCTTGTGTTAACCTTTGCAAGGACAACTCAAAATTTAGTAGACAATTCCCCCCCCCTTTCTTTTAATCACAATACAGTTATCTCTATTTGTTTTAAGAATATATTAATGGATTTAAGTTTTCCTACATGTCCTGCAATACTTTCTATTGGTTTTGACCCATTAAGACCAAGCAAAACATCACATGGTACTTCACCTTATTCGAGCCCATCAAAATAAAGGACACAACAAATTGTCAGTGACTGATTACTCACGTTTCATGGGTGCCAAAGAAGAAGATGGGGAACTTGATATTAGACGGCTTCACAGCACCGTCTGGTACTTCATCAATCTGACAAAGAAATGAGAAAAAAAATGTATTTATTTGCAGCCATGAAGGAGAAAATAAACATTAAAAACTTGTTTTCTCAGGTGTGTGCTCAGCCACTGTGTGGGTGTGTCTGTGGTTTTGGTCTGTGGGGGGGATGTGGGTTATTTGCTCACTTTGGGTGGATGGGTGTGTGCACGTGCGTTTAATTTTAACCCTTTTAACTGCAACTGTAATAAAATGTTGTATATTAACACATGTGCCCATGATGAAGGCCCCTACTCACTCTTGCAGGCCAGTGTGGATAGCCCTTCATCTTGGCAAAGATCAGATCACCAGGTTTCCAGTCTCGAGTCATGCTGAATGTGTTAGCAGGCTGAAAAAACAGGCAAAATTAACTTAATACACACTTTAACATATTTGCTATGCAATACACATGATCAATATTGAGGTGCATCTGCTGAGGCATGTAAAACGTGTACAGTACACATTCACACTCAGTGCCCCTCCCCCTGAACCAGCCAACATCCTCTGGAGTCAACAGTTCATTCAAACCTGACAGTCGTATTAAGTATCACAAAAACGGTCCTATGTAACACACAAACACTGAATGTACTCAAGCTAATGTCACTGACACATGGCAGTGCACAAAAGCTAAGTTAACAAGCGTGAGCAGAGCAGGACGCCTCATCAACAAACACACACGCTAGCTAGCTTGTAGCTATTTAATGCTACCGAAACTACAACATTACCCTTCGTTTCGTTGACCTTCTGATTTGTATAGACGTCCATAAGGGAGCAGAATACTTGTAGTATATTAGTAAAATCTTTTTGCAGCAAAAAAAATCTTACCAGGAAAACACAACGCTTCTTCTCTCCTCTGTCGGATGCACGTTTTTCCGCTCCCGCGCAGGACGTCGAAAGATTGTACCATTATATGGCAGGATGGGGGGGAGTCTATTTTTATTACACGTCATAACCTGTGTTGGTGTTTTTTTGAGAAGCAGAATCAAAAGCTTTAGCTACTTTAAGGAAATATTAAATGCTTGTAAAGTTATACAGTGAGTCACAGTAACGCCAAATGGGATTTTATGAGCGCGAGTGTTTGTGACGGTAACCAGGCTGAGCATCCTTCCGTACAAAGATCGTCTACGCCGGCATTTGGGTTGGAAAAAAAGTGGGCGTCAACTTCCACGCATGCGCTGTCAATTCATAGTTTACAAATCGATACAGCTCAGCTAAACGTCGTTGCCATACAAATTAATTGGGGCAAACCTACACTGACATCCCTTTTCTGAAAGTGTCCGACTCATAAAATGCATATTTACTTGTATGTGTTTGTGTATTAGCGGTTAAATCTCGGATATTCTTGATACCTGGAAAAGGGATCAGAGTGGGAGGTCTGTAGCAGATCTACTCTCATGTTTGGTACCCGTGCTGATGCTGAGGCTGCAGGATGCAGCTTCAATAGTAACATGCAGGTTTATCCCGGGTCCACGGCTGATGAAGGGCTGGATTTATTTTCATGAGCACAAATAACAAGGCTGACATCCCTGTCAAAGAAATGTATCTTCTTTGTTCACTTTTATTACACTTTAATCTCAAATTTTAAATAATGAAATATGTAGTCAGTGTATGAGTGTGTTAATAGGCCCATTGAACACAGGCCTGCATTTAGCTGTTGGACTGATGGGCAAATTTATGGACAGAATATGAAAATGAATTTGGACTCCATTTGGCTGGTATTCAGTGACCTCCAGTGGTGAGATCAGGCCTAACACATGAAGTATAGCACGGCAAAAGTGATGGATTGGAGTCTAAGCTTTGGTGTTTGCTTTACAAAGTGAAGAGCATAACAATTAGAATAGCAAGATCATGCTATGTTTTTTTTTTTCATTTTAAAAGTTGTTGGTTGCTATTCACACAAACTACCAGTGGCAACTGCTGCATATCCCGTAAACCCACCCTTAAATATTCAAATGTTTCTCTGTGTTTCAAATTAAAAGAGGAAGATGTTTTTATTGAAGGATAATTGCAAATCATACAAAATTACAATAAAAACAATATTTTTCCTTCCATTTTTTCTTTCCTCAGATTCAAACATGTTAAAATGTAGACGTTGATCCCCTTAATGGATTCATTATACGTGTGTTCTGTCATAGTTGCTATCTTTATCAACATTTCATGCCATGCCACCCATAACACACGGTCTGATGATTTTTTAAGGGTAGCAGGTACTTGGCATTTTGTATTCAGTTCTAATTAGGTAATTAGGAACCAAGCTTCAGTTCTTGAACCTACTGCACCACTGAAATAGTAAAGACTGTAGTAGTGACTTCACAAAATCTCCATCCCCTAAAAAAATATTGTGAACGATGAGTGTTCTCTATGTAACCCTTATAATATAAATGAGTTCTTGGTAGAACCCCTGGGTAGTATCTAGATGAGGCCTGTGGAATATAAAAGGGGTTCTTGATGGAAAGGCCTGGGTGGGTTTTCGTCAGCACCCTTAGGCTCTGTATGTAACCTCTCATAGGGGGTCCTGGGCAGAACCATTACACCAGGAGGGTTCTCTGTAGCGCGTGTCACAGGGTGCTCTGGGTGGAACTTTTCACATATGGTTCTAGATACCCTTTATGCTGGCCTCTAGATATAACCCTCTGAAAGAGCCCTCTAAAATCGGTGACAAGCCAGACAACCCTATATGGTTCTAGTCGGCACCTTTATCTCTATGAGTGTAACGCATTTATAAAATCTCTTTTTTTTTTTAAAAAATACACTTTAATTTTCGATAACGGATACAAGCAGCAGAAATATTAGTATACAAGTTAAATATAAACTAACAATACAAACCCAACAGGGACAACACACACAAAAAAGTGAAAGGTAGCACAACTCATTTGCTGTACCAGTAAATTAGTTAGAGAGAAATGAGAAATGTCCTTCAGTCCATGTTGCATATCCAGAATGTGCCAGGGGAGGTGCTGAGATACCGATAGCAGCCATCTGATGCCTCTGATGCTCCCTGGAATGGCTTATTCTTTAATATAGTTATTACTTCATTGCTATAATTATCAGATATATGTTTATATTTTATCAAGCCTATTATGTTGTCTAAATGGGCGGCATGGTGGTGTAGTGGTTAGCACTGTCACATCACACAGCAAGAGAGGGTTCCTGATTTGAACCCAGGGTGGAGGAGCCCTTCTGTGTGGAGTTTGCATGTTCTCCCCGTGTCAGTAGTGGATTCGTGGGACATGCAATTTAGGTTAATTGGTGACTCTAAATTGTCCGTAGGTGTGAATGTGAGCAGTGAATGGTTGTCTGTCTCTATGTGTCAGCCCTGTGATAGTCTGGTGACCTGTCCAGGGTGTACCCTGCCTCTCACCCAGTGTCAGCTGGGATAGGCTCCAGCCCCCCCCGCGACCCTCAAGAGGATAAGCAGTTATGGAAAATGAATGAATGAATGTTGTCTAAACTCTGGGTCTATCTTCACAAACAAAGCTATTAGAATTCTATTTGGGTCTTCAGATAATAATTACCTTAATTATCAGTTGATCTAACTATTGTTTTCTGTTACCTGTTCAGTCTATTTAATGTGAGACACTGCTGAAAAATGGCTGTCACAGTTACGTGAAACCCAAACTGATGTGTTTAAATGTCTTGATTTGTCCGACCAACAGTGCAAAAACCCAACGATATTCAATTAACAGTGACATAAAACACAGAAAAGCTGCAGATTCTCACATCTGAGAAGCTGAAACTCAAAATTTTTTACTTTTTGCTTGGAAAAAAATTAAATAATTCATTCGCATTGTTTTTGTCTCATTACGAACCAAAATGTTCTCTTATTAATTGCTTGTTTGTGTCTCTAAGGTTTTTTATTAGGCTGAAAAAAACTTTTTATTAAAGGGATAATCAAGAGCTTTAGAACAAGTCTTTACATAAGTCTGCCACCGTGATCTGAAGTGCCTTCTACTAATAAAACACTGCAGATGGTGGAAGTATATGAAGGTGACCTCAACGTTTGTGGCCACACAGATACAGAAGCAAGCTTACATAAATCCAAGTCTACTGTGTGTGTGTGTGTGTGTGTGTGTGTGTGTGTATGTGTTAAAGACAATAGAAGATGCTGATAGTTGAAGGACAGGCTCATCAGCCACAGGGACCCAGAGAGGGGGATAAGGGAGAAGGGGAGGCCAGGATGGGCCAGAGGCGAGTGGATGAGACAAAAGGAGACGAGAGAGGTGGAACCCAGGTCCGTGCACAAGAATAACTCACAGGAGCTACCAGGCCCCCTGCCCAGCCTGCGAGGTGAGAGACCTTGGTGTTGGACCCCAGCCAGCTTAGTGGGGTTCCTGCTCAGACACACGGCTGTAACAGAGGCCAGGGAGGGAGCTATAGAGAGATGACAGTGTGTGTGTGTGTGTGTGGATACGAACGTTGAGTGTGTATCCTTCACCCTGGCAGACGAGGTGTTGGCAGAACATCCCAACCCACTCTGTCTCCGAGGGCCACAAAGTCCTGCTATCCTTCCTCACTCATTTGTTAACTTGCCTCTCTTCTTTGTGGCGTCCTCGCTCACATGCTGAGAGAAGCTACTTTATATATGACCAGTGCCATTCAAAATCACCTCCCTGTACTTTACTGCTGCCCTCTGGCCATCATGGCAATGAGACAACGCAGATAAGGAACAGTCAGGTTTTAGGAAATGCAGTAATTTGCCCAACATGTTTTACAACATTAGGTCTATAGAAGCACAGCACAGAGACACACGGGCAGGTGAGCTGCAGGCCCTCAGGTGAGATCTGTTCTTATTGTCACATGCTGGTTTATGAGCTGATTAGAGTGCTGTAGGGATGACGTTTTTTTGTAGCCCAACCAAAGTCAGCATTGCCCTGGTTCCCTCGACAAAAAGCCATTTTGGATTATTGCAGAAAATAAGCTCTGTGGCAAACAGAAGTTTATGATACTTACAAGTTTTGTTCAGCAAAACAATCTTCACAAATGAACGCCTTTTTCCATGATTTTTAAAGTGAAAATCTCCAGAAGTAAAAAGCTAACATTTAGCTGTAAATGAACGACACCACGGTCAAGTGACTTCAGCATCCCCACAACAAAGCTATCAAGTCGTGTTCTGTGTGGTGACTTTATGTAGTTTCATTTAGCCTTTTGTCGCAACCACCTTTTTAAGACTAACTTTAGCTTTTTTTATAACTTTAAAAATCCACACAATGCAAGTTACATAAGCAAATACATATTGTATGAAACAACCTTTTACGAAGTATTACTACACACACACACACACACACACACACACACACACACACACACACACACACACACACACACACAAATGTGCATATAGGTCAACACAAATGTCTCTACCATCGTAAAACTATGCAGTTTTAAAGTAGCACTGTGTAAGATTTAGGGGGATTTAGTGGCATCTAGTGATGAGGATTGCAGACTGCAACCAGCTGGTAGAAAAGATTTCTGCACACTTACATCTATGCATGTATGCTCTGATAGACCGAAAGCTCAACAGCAAAGTGAAACACTGCATAGATATAAGTGTGCAGAAATCTTTTCTACCAGTCTGGATTTAGTGATGTTTCCAGCACCTTGCTATGACCAAGCTGGGTGGAGCGATGGTTGTTCTGCATCAGACTGCAACCAGCTGAAACTTCTCCTGCTTAGAATTTCTTCAGTGTTTATTGTTTTGGAGTTTTTTGCTTGAAGCCTAATTATCCACAGAGGTCTCTTTCTCAAAACAGTTTTGTTGATTTAAACTGGTAAAAACATTTTTAAAAAAGCAGTTTTGTGTTAAAAAATCTTTGTTTTTCACACACCGCTCGTCGCAGAGGGGCAGTGAGTTATGGTGGCTGACATGAAAAAGCGAATGGCTCTAGAGTCAGTGTTTGTTTTGTCCATTCAAGGCTGCTGTAGAAACATGTCAGTGCAACATGGCAATCTCCATGGATGGAAACCTGCTCCCTATGTAGATAAAAACGACTCAATCTAAGGTAACAAAAACACAACAATTCTTATCATTAGGTGATTATACACTAAAGAGAACATAATTATTTTATTTCTACCAATATATCCCCCTAAATCCTACACACTGGACCTTTAAATATTGATTGCAATGACAATATCCAGAAATGCTGCTAACAAACTACCTATATGTTAATTTCACCTATGCAGCCTCTGAAGGGCTTTGCAATTTACACAACATACACCTAAATCTTATTTTTTAATAAGAGAAAACTCCCCAAAATAACTATTTAACAGGGGGAAAAAGAGAGGAGACCTCACCCTAAATAACCTCATCCGCCATTACAGAGTCTAATTATCAATACTGATGAAAATTTATAAAGGTTTTTCTGCTGCAAACTTTGTGCAAAATCATTGATTTTTGGGTTCTTACACTTTCCCATGTGGCACCGTCTGAAGGGCACCTTCCCCGCACTTGAATGAGCGATGGTGTCCTTGAGCTTGTGTGTGTTTTTTATGTGTGTGTCATACACATGGATTGGCATCTTTCCCCTTACTGCTGGCAACCCTTCAGCATGTTAGGGGAATGGACGGGGGTGCCACTGGAGAATGATAAAGTAGTCGCTAGACAGGTCAGTACATTCATTAACACCATAGCAATATTTGTTAATAAATACTGCTTAATTTGGCAGCGACTTGGCAGAGTGGAATCCCATGTATGTCTGCGTAGTTGTTCAGAGACCGTCCTCTTGTTGGAGGATTATATTTTGGTTGAAAAGAAACTTTTATTATTCAGGCATGAGCAAAAAACTTTTGTTTGATAGAAATCCACGTTTGCTTATGCAGACTGGCACCGGAGGCTCTGATTTATTAAGAGTGAGGATGGGAGAAGGCACAGTTTTTGGGATTTGTAAAGTAGGCGTCCAAGAGCTTCACACAATCACCAAGAAAGCTCAGAGAGGCCGGAGTAAGGAGAGAAAGTGGGAGGGAGCAAAGGAGGAAGATAGAAAGAGTCAGGCCCTCGGACAGCAGGTGAGTGTGTGAAGGCAGGGGATGACAGATGCTTCTGTCAGCGTTCCAACAGTCGCCGCTTTGTGGGAGCAGCGCAGATGCCTCCTCCCCCTCTCCCTCCACGCCTTCCCTCCCTCTCATCCCCTCCTCCGCCTCCATCCCTCCCTTCCTTTCGACAGGCTGTGATGTGGGGATAACAAGACAGGAGCAGTCCTCTCAGCAGTAAAGTGACCACACTGGCACGGTACTACATGTGGACGGGGGAGAGGGAGAGGTGATGGAGAGCTCCAGGCCTGGGCCCAAGGCTTGAGGAGGTCTCAGCGGCGATGGGGGGGGGGGTTATAAATGTGGGGGTCAGTGCGTGAGGACAGGGGAAGGGCTCTCTCTCTGAGCTGTGGGAACCAGCTGAGACATGGGGTCCGTGGCGGTCCTGCCTGTGAGGAAAGCAGATGTTTTCGCTCGGGGGTGTGCCAAGTTTGCAGAGCAACCTTCAGCTGCTTGGAGGTCAGGTCTTTAATAAGGGGGCTGGGCGCGGGACATTTCGGAGGCAAATGCTTCAACTTTGATACAACAACATATTAATTATGACGGTAGACCATAGGGCAGAGGGTTGTAGCGGAACATCCCACCCCACTGGTTTGGAGCCTCCATCAGGCTGACATTAGCCAAGGCTGGCTGGCAGATTTACTGCTGTCCCAGCACTAGCCCTCTTTTTCAACCAGACCTCACTGATGCAGCGGCAGCAGTTTGGATCAGTTTAATCACAACTGGCTAACTGTTATGTCTGAGGTGATATCCAAAAGTAACAGTTTGCATTAAACATAAAACCTCGGTGTTTAAAGCTCCATCAAATCTGCTCTAATCAATATTTTAATTTCAACAATGGATCAAATGACTCATTTAATGTGAATGGGTCACAAGTTGTAACAGAGAATTATCATCTGACTCTGCAGATCCCCCACAGCTCTACAAAACTCTTTAGTATGTCTCATTGTTTCGAGTTTACAGCTGCTGAACTTTATTGTTTTGGTTTGCTATCATCGCTCTCATCAGCTGCGTTTAGCAACAACAAGAAAACTCCAATAAACCCACCATGCTACTTGCCCAACTTCAAACACAGGCGGACATGGTTAGCGACTCTAGCTGGTGAACATGGAGCATTTAGCTGCTAAAAAAGCCAGATGTTTCCCTCTGGAATTGGTGGAGAGTAAAGGACTTACATTCACCAGGTGGCCAGAAACATGACTCCAAATAAATTATGTTGCTCCATATCTGCTGGATATGTGAATCAGCAGCTGTTGGCTGTCATGATTGCTAGCACAACTTTGATTAAATCACATGAGAGGGAGCACTGTTGTTATTATATTAGGAGGCACAAGGCCACTGCCCTGCGACAGTTCTTCAAGTGTCATTTAGTAGTTAACAATAATAGCGCCAACCAAATGAACCTAACGTGAAAGTGCCAAAAACTGCAGTACCTTGAATGGCCACTTGAGGCTGGCTCCAGAAACAAGTCAATCCCCTAGACCCCGATGTAAGAACCATAGACTATTTAAAAATAATGGAGCTAGCCACCGTGACGTCACCCATTGGTTTGTTGACTCCTGTTCTGAGGCCTCGAGTTTGGTATTTGGCTGTCGCCATTTTGGTTTATTGGAGCTGGAAGTGACCATATTTGGAGTTGTGGAGGAGTGACAGGTGGATCTGACTCACAGACTGTAGCCTGTCACTCAAAGTGGCTGTGCCCTTAATTATGCAGAACTTTAAGCCTTAATAAAAATGTTGAAAGGTGAGTTATATAAACATTAACCCCCGTATAGTTGTCGTGAATACTGAAATTAGCTGTTGAGACCAAAACTGCTTTTGTACCAGGCTGTAAACATGTTTATTTCTGCTGTACAGTTAAACATTTTAACATGGGGGTCTATGGGGAATTACTCGCTTCTGGAGCCAGCCTCAAGTGGCCATTTGAGGAACTGCACTTTTTGGCCTCATTTTTTTTAGTCCTGGAGGATGGTTGCCTCTTGGTTGAAATGCCCAACTTTACAGCAGAAATAAACATGTTTACAGCCTGGCAGAAAAAAGGGTGACATGTAGCAAAGGGCCACAGGCTGGAATCAAACCTGTGGCCACTGTGGCAAGGACATTGCCTTTGTATATGGGGCACCTGCTCTGCCCACTGAGCCACCAGGTGCCAACGCTGTAAGCTTCCATTTATTGTGCAACCAGTAAAATAAGAGTCTGTTGAGGGTCACTTTGGTGGCATATGTGGATTCTGATGAGTTAAAAGCTTCGTCAGACAGTTGCTGTTGCAACATTGGCTGATGTCATATGAGCACAGCTGGAGGTCGGAAGTGGTGTATCCAGGCTTCTCTACTTCCCATCGTCCTCATCTGATGACCATTCATAACTTTACTTCAATGTTATTTGTGGAAATATGTTAATCTTAATGGTGCAATTTTTTTTTACGATGACCAATTATGTAGGCAAATAAATGGTTAATTGTAATTACCAATTTAGAGCAACTGTAAAAAAGGAGTGATGCATGCATAGTTAAAGGTTCCAGTTCTGTTGTCCTCTGTATCAGCACTCTTGTTCAATCAAATTACTGTAACTAACTGTTATTTAATTTGTCAGTATATACTGTGTTCACAGCTTATTAACTTTCCCATAAGTTGCAACAAAAAATAAACCATTGCAGATTTATGCAGTATCTGTAATGTTAATTATCAAGTGATTCAGACAAAATGAAAAAGTTGCAGATCCCACAAAAAACACCACCTTAACCCTCCAAAACTTTTTAAAGTTTTTACCTACTTTACAGAGACTGTGCACTCCAATTCCATGGCTTTCTCCGAACCCTCCGTATAAATTGTGGGAACCTGTTCCAGAAAACAAGCCCACACATGCCAACTGTATGATACCTGCCCTGCGTGAAATGGCAGGGAGCCAAAATAAATGAGTATCTGGTGAAGAAAGTCGAACATCCAAAAGCCAGAGTGACCCAGATATTTTGTTTCAGGAGCTAAAAAGTGAGTGGATATTGGGTTGATATTCGACAGGTGGTGAGAAAGAGGACTCCAGTGGGATGTTACTGTTGCTGTGTTATAAGTTAAGTAACTGTTTGCTGTCACATCGCCCAAGTTTGTTTCAGAGTGTTTCTTCTGCCTTACCTCAGCTTACCAACTTCTTTTACCAGCACAGCATCAACATCTCCTACTGTTTTCTACGTGTGTTGATAAAGGACATTTTGAAAAGCTGTGAGGCTGCATGAAATAGGACAATTAGTTTCATCATGGAGCCACAATGATTACAAAAAAAGTGATCCTAAGACTTTATCACTTCCCAGCCCGATGAGTTAAGAAGGGAGTTTCACCTCATCTCAACCTTTGCATTGATTTTCGAGAGAGTGGGAGATCTGGGGATTACTTTGGAGAGCAGCAATGAAGACCTAGCTTATTGGGTCTTTTTTGTATTTGGCAAATGGGCTTGACAAAGATGGAGGAGACAAAATCTAGGGCTTACAGCTGCGGCACCCAATCGGGGGAACTTGAAAGCAGCGCTGGGATGGGAAGCTGGGAGAGTGGGTACCTCATTTAGGAGTGGTGAATTTGGACAGGGGGCATGGGGAAATGCTTAACGTAAACCACAGAGGCCCCAACAATCGTCAGGAATTGAGACGTTTTAAACCTTTAACGGGGGACTGTGATCAAAGCGGCAGCGGATCCTCACTTGAGTGTGAAAGCGGAACCGGAGGGAACAGAGGGGATTGTGGGGGATCATGGCAGGTTGAAAACGTAAAATCAGCACATTAGCTTTATAAGGGCGTCAGAATATAGGATGATCAGGGGATCATTGGACCCATGGGGGACCAAAGAGAATCCAGTATGTACCAAGCTGAGCGGAGGAAAAATGAGGCCACTGCTGACAGTGAAGCCTTCCTTATCAAAGATGCAGTTAGAGTGGGAATAATGTTGCTCAATTCCCACAGAAAATAACTTCATCCACAGGTTTGGCTTGAAAACAGCAAAATTATCTGTAAGTATGTTGCCATTTGCATAATGCCACCATGTGAGTTTACTGCTGAGTCACATTAGAAATGAGCAAACTTTTCTCTCTAAAGTTTAGTTACAAAGTCATTTACAACTCTGACCATCATTTCGTCTCATCAGAGAGAGAGAGATGCCTACATAACAGTTCATCCTTAAACCTCCCTGTGCCATATTCTATGATCTGACGCCTAGCAGGTCCAGGTATGGACCTCACGTCTCCTTCCCTTTTTAAACCCACCTCAAACAGAGCACAAATTAGCCAGGCTCTCCCCCCCCCCTCTCTCGCTGCAGCCTTTCCCAGTCGCAGGACTAATTCAGAGGAGCACTAGCCTTGGGTAGCAGGGGTTCTCGCTATGCTGAATTATAAATCAAAGAGCACTTACATGAAACCACTTGCTAATTACATGTTCACTTCGCTCCTTTTTCTCCTTACCATGTCACTTTATACTGGCTGTGATCACTGGGAGGTAGTGGAAGGTACAGAAAACCTGTAACTGGCTTCGGGATAATCATTTCTAAGTGACCGAGCGTAGATGATAGCAATTATTTTCCTGTGATTACCATGTGCTACATTGATGTTAATGCCCACCACTTGCTCACACTTTGGGCTCTGTCCTTGATGTGTGCTCCCCAGCTGATACACCTAGAATAGAGGCCAAACTGCACAGCTCTTGTGTCTCATCTCTTCTGTACCTTCAGCTTAAGATATTTTTAACTGCAAAATCCCTGCTCTCCTGCACTGTATTTGTGACTTCCTCATCCCCTTCATGTCCTCTGAGTGTCATTCTCCACCCCCCCGTCTGCAAGGCAGACCAATTTATCACTGGCCAAAGGAGGGCCTTCACTTTCTCTGTTTTCGAGGCTCTCCCACCATAAGCTGCTCTCCTAATGAAAGCGGGGTGCTGCGTCCCGGTCAGTCCACGGAGACTTCAGGGGGCAAGAAGTCCAGTTCCAAGTCCAACTTGGGGAAGTAATTACCCCTCTCGTGGACCGCTGAGAGGAGCCCCTCCAGCCGGCCAGAGCAACTCACACACTGTGGGCTTTCACTTATGGGCCTGTGGCCCGGCCCCCATCGTTAGGGAGGCCCCTGAAGCTGGATGTCATATGACCCGGACGGGGGTGATGCGAAGGGGTCGACTCAGCACGCCTTGGCCCGGTTAGCCGGTATTGGCGAAAGGATCGGAGGACCGGTGCCAAACTCAGCAGAGGAGAGGAGAAAATGGGGAGATGGAAGAGGAGGGGCTTTGACAGGAAGAGGAATGAACTGTCAGGGAGAGATAAATAACGAGGGGAAAGCGGGCAGCAGGTGACCCGCCGCAGGACTGCCTCGTAGGGACAGTGACCGGCTGACCTCGGGGCTGGCTCTCACGGGGGCCACCCACTGGTCACCTACTTCTACACTGTCACATCGCACGAGAGGCTGGGGGCGGATATCCAACATGACGGACTGCAGAGAAGCAGAGATCATGATCATCAGCAGACGGTCTTTAAAAAAGAAATCCAGTGTTGATGAGCTTGACCAGAGGAGGAGCTTTAGGTCAAGAAATTGGAGCACAGACTCTACTGTGGACATTTGTTTATTACATTAGTGGCCCATATTCCACAAACCACTTTGACAGACTTATGATGTCCTTATTCACTTCTTGCCAGTGTTGGAATGTAACTAAGTACATTCACAACATTCTTATGCCACAATATACTTTAAGTCTTTAATTGCAAGCTACTTTGCAGAATTTTACATCCAAAAATATTTAAAGTGACAATGATACCTATGTGATAAGGCATCAGAGCTGATAATCCAATAACACAATAATCTTATAGCACTCACAGGGGCCATTTTTTCTGCATTATGAGTACCTTTGACACTTTGAGTACATTCTCCTATTAATACTTATCATACAAGTGACATGTTCAGTGCAAGACTTCTTCTTGCAATAGAGTATTTTTCTATTTCAGTACCGCTACATTTACTTATTAACAAATGATCCAAATACTTCTTTCAAAATTGTTTCCTGCTTTTAAAATTATCATGCTGTGAGGAATATAAGTGATAACCTGTTTTTAAGAATTCTGGGGGCTTAGCATAACAGATTCAAATCTTTTTCAACACAGCTGTCACATTAATCTCAATTTCAAACTCAAATTGCAGCAAATATAGTTTCCAAAATTCTTTACCTCACTCCAAAACTACAAAAAAAACCCCTCTGTACTTCAGACTATAAATGATACCTGATGTTTCTGGAACTGAGAGTCTATAAATTTAAGAGCTGACTTATCCTGAAAAAACTCCCTCTGGCTGTTTTTTCCTCCTTACTCTACTTTTTTTCATCATGAATCAGTGTCTGAGTTTCTAATGTAATTTACTTCAGTGAGATGCCTGGGATGCCCATCATTCTCTCTATCTGTTCCTGGTGGTATTGATCCTCCTCTCTGACCAATTTGAGATCTGCCTCCACAGGAGCTGTTGCATCCATATCTGCACCAGTGGACCAAACCCAGCGTCCGTCCAGCCACAGCAGCACTCCTTTACTTATGGTATCGAATTAATTGTATTTTGGACTTTGGGCTCTGTGGTCCCTAAAATACATTCAACTGATGAATAAAATTAACTTCCAGTTATGTTACATTATGTGAGCCTTAAAACTGTGACAGTAGCTCTGCATATGTAACCAGTTATTGCCAAACCAATCACAAAAGCATGTTCGTCTGAAACCTCTCGATTTGTTTTTGATTTTTTTAAGGGGTGTTATCAAAGACCGCAGACAAAAATGCCTCTGGATGCAATTGGATAGACTACAACCAACCAGAGCAACCAAACATGTAGCATAGTGCCGGGCAACAGACAAATGTGAACCTGCTAGAGTGTGCAGAGATGAGTTGTGATGTCTGTGAATGAGTGTTGTAGTTTTTGCCATCAGGGTTTGAAAATTGTACTTACACAGAAAGTTCCACATCAGCTGCAGCCTTCTCTTTACTAAACTGGGTTTATGCTCGCCAAAGCGTGTCAGCCAGAAATTACGTCATCACATATTTGGCATAAAGGGCAAAAGCTCTGTGCAAGTTGTCAGCGGCCTGATCCAAATGTTCACACTCACAGACTCACTGACTTTGAGGCACATTCCAGCTAAGTGCGTAAAGGCTATCATCGGACGACCGACAGGACGGATTCAAGACGCTAGTTAGCCAGTTAGCGCATTAACACCACAACCCAATGTTAAAAGAGCAAATGATATTTCCCATGCGCTAGTGAGCAATAACACAAATAATTAAGAACTGTTTCTACTGCAGAACTCAATGGTTAAAAACAAACAAAGAACAAAACAAAATGTACATAATATAAAAAGTTTTTTTCAGTCTCAAAGCTTTGTAACTTTAGCCATTGCTTTAGTTACTTCTGTTTATCTTCTCGTGCTCTGAGTTGATTTGCCAGTCAAAGTGATTTCATTCACCGACAGGCTCCACCCTTTCCAATGCCTTTTCAACATGTGAATCATCCAAAAAATCAACATGTCATGCAGACAAGGGTTGACTTGTTGACTTGTGCCAGCAGGATAGGACACACTGCAAAAAAGCCATCACGACAGACACTCACCGATGGCCCGACATTGACTAACAGACGACCGTCGGCTTGGTGTGTTGGTGTGTGGCATTTAACTAGCCCTTTAAGTCCACATTTCTGCAGACTTTGCTTGAGGAAATAACCCACAATTCATAGTAATGTGACATTAAAACAGCATAAGAAAAGTTAAATACAGTTTTTTTTTAAAAAGAAAAAGAAAAGAAAAAACATTTGGCAACTACTTCTCATCCACTCTTTGAGGCAAAAGCCTGGACCATGTTAAAATCAGGAAGTCGGTCCATTTAGGGCCTTGGTGGACAAGAAAGTGAAAAATGTCAAATAAAAAATTTCCCAAACCCACAATTGCACGTAACATGTTTTGCTGAGACCAAGGAAACGTCATACATCACCGCAAAGTGCTGTCCCATTCCTGTTTATACTGTTTTGTGTCCTTGCAGCCTCTCGCAAAACAGTCCCAAACAAATGCAGGATTTACTCCTGTTTGAGTAACATTGCTAAAAAGCTACAGTGCCCAGGTGCCTTAGGTATTTACTGGGTCTTTTTAAAAATCTAAATTCTATCAACATACAGATTTACATCCTCAGTAGAAAGCAATACACTTGGGTTGAGTGCCACAAACAGGAAAGGGAAGTCAAAAGGTTTTAACAGACAGACTAATGTCTTGTTGATTTTCGTGGGAGTTGTTGGCAGTGATGCTGGCCATCTGTTTTAGGACATTCATCAGCCTTTTTAAATAATGAAATTTTATATTCATGGAATATTTTTTTGTAAAGTTTTGAATGAATTGGCCTGAGGCGGAGAGAAGCACGCAGGCAGGGGAAGTCATAAAGTATTGAGAGACAGAAATTCATTGTTGGTTTTGGTCTTTTCATGTGATTTGCTGACAGTAACAAAAGTATAGAATATCATCAGCCCTTTTTTTTAATCTGGCCCTTGTGGCACTGATTTTATTTATTTATTTGCGTGTATCAATATCTTTTTTGAAGTTTCTTTACCCTGAATTTTGTCACTATTATTATTTTGTTGTTTAAATCCTTGATAATTATCTGTGATACAGCCTTTTTTTTTAGCAATAATGTTTTACAACTTTTCACACCATTAAAGCAAACTGAACTTAACTGCAAGACAGGATGTCACCTCAAATTTAGGTCTCCTCCTGCCTCTAAAAATGTTAATTTCCTTTAGCGTTTCTGTAAGTTTCCTGGCATTTCTTTGCTGTAAAAAAGTGTCAGCGAGGAAGCAATTTAAAGGAACTGACTGATTAATTAAATTTGATGGGTCATAGTGAGTGATCTGATTTCCTGTTGGATCAATGCAAGAGGATCCTGGAGAATTGTAGCAGTAGTTTGGCTCGCATTCATAGTCTTGATTAGACTGTAGTTTGTGGTCTGAAAGGGGCCCCTGGGAAACAGTGGCTCACTACTGTAAGACAAGAGGGCCCGGTTAAGAAGTTTATGATTCTGTGAGTGTGTGTGTGTGTGTGTCTGTGAATGAGGCTCTCCTCCAAACACATCTTTGCCCAAGGCAGTCAAATGAACCCTATCCCATAATAGCCAGGGTTCTGCCCTGAGGAGAGGTGACAGCAGGCCAGGCTGGAGTCGTCATGGCGATGGCCCGTGTGGAAAGTCGATACTTGGTGAGAAGGGGAATTGAGGGGAGGGAGCAGAGCAAGGGTTGAAGGAAGAGCAGATCAATTTTGCTGTTTGATCTTGCACAGGCTCTGAATAAATGTATATTTTAAGATGTCTTTTTTTCCCCTCTCTCTCCCTCTCTGCACAAACATTGACATTCTTCATGTTGATTCTTGACTTTTGTGGATAGAGACTTGATGTTATCCAACATCGTGGACTTGTTATTCCTGCAGTGGTTTTCCTGTACTTCTGCAGCCGGGCTAAGGTGGCTGTGCATGGGCAGGGCACTGAAGGTTGTGGCTACGACACAGACGTGCTCCTCTTGGCCCGCTGCTGCACAAACACAGACGGCAGCTATTCTGGCCACCGTCCACCACCGCCACACACACGCATGAACACACCTCTTCATGGCGTCCACACCCAGCCAAAGTCATCTGGACCCACACAAGACTGCTATCAAATAACAGACTTCTCTCCATCAGTGACTCCTTCGCTCCTGACCACACAGTCATAGATACTTTCAGGCACATTGTTTTTGGTCTGAACTCACTCTTGCTTGCACTTGTAGCTCAAGACACACGCAGGAGAGAAGACAAACTTTATTTCTTTATTCAAAGCTCACTGATGCAAGAGTGACGCAAAATGCTCCAACGCTTGGACAGTGCCAAATACCAATGCACAAATGGTAAACAGTGTTGCGTTGGGTTGCGTTCGGCTCCAGTGGTATCTATCAGACAAAGTGTATGAATGTTGGTGTTACACTAAAACACAAAAAGCCTCTTAGCCTGACAGTGTGAACGGTCTGTATCTGTTTCAGCTCACTTGAAGGGGTCACTACAAGGTTAGTTTTTAGTTCATAAAGACATTCATGGTCTATGGGTTTAAAATATACCCTCCACAAAGGGTCTGGGAGGATTTGGCCCATTTACAGCCCTCTCCTACTCCTCCTCCTACTACATGGCTATCCATGCTACATCCCTCCATCCCTGCAGTCCTTCTTGTCCTTGATCTGGTTTAAATAACAACCACTGCTGCCATAATTATGATTTTATCTCATTTAACATCGCTGGATTAAAGTGTTTCAAGGTTGGACAGATTGGAAATAAAGAGGGATTTGAGCGAGAGTTAATGAATTATGCCGACTGGACATTTGTCTAAATTATTCATTGTCTGTATGATATTAAAGCTATGTGGTGATTAGCAATTTAAATGTCTTGAGGGTTCTATATGGGGTATGTAAAAGGAAAAATAAAACTGCTACTTGTCAGGCCATGCCTCTGTAATGTGTGTTCAAAAGGCATATCTATTCCCTCATTGCTTCAGATGCATAAATTATGTTGTTGACTGGGTGTGAGACTGTTTTATTTTCTGAAATGTATCACAAGTGCTGCAACACTCGATGTAAGTTCAAATGAAATTACTTAAGTGAAAGGAATGTGAGATCCCAACAGTGGTGACCATGGCTCTTCTGTTAACATTGTATTGTATTGTTTATTTTAACAAAATATTTCAATATAACTTACATTTTTCCTAGCTGACCAGCACATAGATTCATTGTCTGCGTCAGGGGTCAACAACCTTTACTATCGAGTGAGCCATTTCTGGCAAAATAAATAAAAATCTGTCTGAAGCTGCAAAACACATTTGAGCCTTATAATGAAGGCAACACAGCCTATAAACTCTAAGAGTGATTTCACACCTGCCCTGTTTGGTTTGGTTCCATAAAACTCAAGTTTGTTTGCCCCGTAAATACATTTCATTTGGGCAGGTGTGAACACAGCAATCGCAATCAGGTGCGCACCAAAACAACCGGACTGAAACCTTCTTGAAGAGGTGGTCTCGGTCCAGTTACAACTGAACTCTAGTGCAATTTGTTTGTGGTGAGAACGTGCTCCGACCTCGATCTGAACCAACTGCAGTCACATGACACATTGTTTGGGTTAAACATGAGCATGTTACAGTCCTGGAGGATTATTAATGCGCGCCTCCTCCTGTACTGCCTTAATATGCACATTCAGCACATCCAATGCATCAAAACATTGTTTTCTAGTTGGAGCCGCGCCTCGTTTTCAAACTGTATGGTTTGACTCAAATGAACAATGACAGCAATATAGTCCACGATGAGCAGCACTAAAATCAACCTGCGTAGATGTCCCTCCATTGTGACATTAGAAAGTGTCACATTTATCTTGCAAGTGTGCTCTTCTTCAACGTTGTGTTTACTTCCTGGATTTTTCCGGCATGAAAATTCTGACCAATCAAGAGCAGCTTTCTCACACAAGGCATTTGATCTGGTCCGCTTGTAAATGCTGCCGTGAGAACACGAACCAACTCTAGCAATTATGCAGCTTTGTAACAAAATGAGTTCCTGATTTGGACCAAAGCAAGCGAACTCTAGGTCTGAAAGCACCCTAAATTAGCCTTTCGGAATTACTAATATGTCTTAGCAGAAGATGGCTACTCTGCCGTGGGCTATTTATGAGTATTTGGTACTTTATGCAGCGTCAGCGGTGAAACCAAATGAATCTGTCCACACACTATCAAATTTTTTATTTTCCTCCGAGACCTTTTTTGGATTTGAAATCCAAAGCTAGCCTAGCTAGGGAAACTAGCCACTGCCTTTGAGGTCCGACAAAATGTAAAGAAAATGGTGCTAAGCCGTATGATGAAAATTTTTGTGAAACCTTTTTTTTTTTTTTTATTTGATGTATAGGCTACACACTTTTCAGTTCAGAAATGCCAGAATCACTTTAGGCCTACAACAATGAAACAATAAATAAATAAATACATAACTGTTTGTTATTTCCATTCCATATTTGTCAAAGCTAAAGGGAGCCACTGGAGAGAGGCTCCAGAGCTGCAGGTTGCCTGTGGTCGACATAAATACAAATATATAATAGAAAATGCACAGGCTCTGCTACTAAATCCCAAACTGATTGAAAGGGCAGCTCCAAAAGACAGAAAACTCTAACGCTTCCAAATTTAATTGGCAGGTCTATATATGAACTAACACAAACACAACAACTTAATTAACTTAATGTTGGTGAGATTGTTTTCTCCACACCTCCAAGGTCATTGTGATCTTTGAAAGTCAGATTTATGCTAACATGGCTTGAACCTCTTAAAGTGTTTGTAAAGTAACTAACAGTAAAATAAATGTAGTAGAGTAAAAAGTACAATATTTCCCTCGGATGTAGCAGATTCTAAATATAAAGTAGCATCAAATGGAAATACTCAAGTTAAATACAAGCTCCTTATATTTTTTCCATCTGTAGGTCAAATATGAGTGGATTTAACTCACTTTTATATGGTCACAAAAATTAGGATCGGTACTTTAAGCTGTATTTCACTTTGTCAGTAATAATACCTCCAGAGAATGTGTGTTGGTATGTGTGTGTGTATTTTTATTCCACTGAAAGACTTAAATCTCTCGTGCAATTGAATTTTAAAGCAAGGTAATAAAACTGAATGATCCGCACCTAGAGGAATATTTGACATACGGAGAGAACTGGGGTGCTTATGGGATTCCACTCTGTCAATATGGATCTTAATACCACTCAGCCTTTCCATTTTATGTATGTGTGTGTGTGTGTGTGTGTGTGTGTGTGTGTGTGTGTGTGGCTGTGTGTGTGCAAGTTTCCCCCCCTTTTCTGGGAAGTACTCTCTATGAGTGTACTCTATTTTGTATTCTACTGTTCACAGCTTAGCGTGTGTGTATGTTTGTGTACTTGTGTAGGATCCTCATAGGAGCTGCAGAGGACCATAGTGTGCGACCTGCACCGGCCCTCTGCAGCATGACTGTGAGCTAATAACACGGCAGCGGGGCCTGCAGGACCGCCTGTGTGTCGGCCCCTGTGCACCGTGGCGCCGACGCGCTGCAGCTCTCCCCTGCCTGACCTGCTGACCTCGGCCTGAGCTAATGAGCAGGTAGGATGGCTGAGCTGGGGGCCTTACGGCAGCTGAGCTTTACTCCCAGTTCCAGATGATGACATTCGTCCTCATCGCGGAAAGAATGTGAAGGAGGCAGCTCACAGTGAATATTTCACTCTCTAAATCACAGGAGGCTGAGGGTAAACATACAAAATCACAAGAGCTTGCACACACAAACATATCGAGTGCATTAATAATTCACTAACATTAATTAGGCTATG
This sequence comes from Cephalopholis sonnerati, assembly GCA_019142605.1. Classification (NCBI taxonomy): domain Eukaryota; kingdom Metazoa; phylum Chordata; class Actinopteri; order Perciformes; family Serranidae; genus Cephalopholis; species Cephalopholis sonnerati. The sequence goes on along the minus strand of JAGQAX010000003.1, from coordinate 28,769,834 downwards.
ACATGCCTGTATCTCAGTTTGGTGCCATTGCTGAGGGCATGTTAATGTGACTGTGTCTGCGAGGACCACCCCTTCCTTTCCTTTCTTGCCTCCATCCTTTTCTCCCTTCACGGGACCAGCCACTGCTACCAGCCAGCCACAGCCACAGGGACCTAATTAACACAACATAAATGATGGGATGCTGATAAAGCAGTCACTGGTGCCATCACAGGGCAGCACGCCGCTGCGCTGGCTTTCGCTGTCCACACAGCAGACCGGCGTGGCTGACTGTGTTTACTTGGTAGAGTGAGTCTGTTTTGCTTGCTCGCAGAGATGTGGAAAGAGCTGTGTGTGTGTGTGTGTGTGTGTGTGTGTGTGTGTGCATGTGCGTGTGTGTATGTGTTCGACTATATCTGGCCAATGCCACCTCAGTGAGGGTGTGATTAACTCTCATCTGGCAGTTCACAGAGGCTGTGCTAATTACTGCTCCACACATTTTAATCATCTCGCTCCAGACACACCATCCTTCCATTTTCAATTTTTCATCATAGCTTTTATAATAGGTTTTAGGCATTTCTTTTTTAGTAAGCTATAGGGAAAGCAGTCAACACGTTTAAATTTGAATCATACAGAAGGCAGATAAAGATATTCTTTAGACAGTTTTTAGATAGCTTTCTTTTTTGAGGAATAGGCTAGTTCTACATTTTGGTTGCTTTTTTTTGCAGACAGCTGGAGGAGAAGATCCACACACTGTCTCATGCCCATTCACTACTATTATACTACTATTACTACTATTATTGTGTGACTATTTCTTGGCTGGATGCAGTGGATCCTGGCAACCTCATGGTGATGACAAGATTTCAGGAAGTCACTGCACCGATCAAGCGCCGTAAAACAACGTCCTTCTTGTGTATTAAACAAGAGAATAGAAATAGTGCAACATTTTTCTTTCTTTTTGCAGAGAGTTCAGTGAAGAGGAAGAAGATATACTACATCAGTCCGGTGGGGAATTCAGTTTCTTTTCACTCTGTTGTCATATACACACAGGCCTGAAATACACACACATGCACAAACAGGACGTATACATGCATTAAATGGAGAGATGTCAGAGCGAGGCACCCTGAGCAGTTGAGGCTTCAGTGCCTTGTTCAAGGGCACCTTGGGAGTGCCCAGGAGGAGAATCGGCACCTCCTCAGCCAGCAATCCATGCTTGTTTTTTTTGTCCGGATGGGGACTTGTACCCGTGACCTTCTGGTCCCCAACCCAAGTCCTCATGTACTGAGCAACTGAGAAGCTCCACACACACTCTCATGTCCATCCCTTACTATGTGTGACTGTTTCTTGGCTGGATGCAGTGACTTCCTGGTAACACGATGCTCCTAATTACTTAGATTAGTCAACTGATTTCAACACTCAGAAAACAGTCAAAACTGAGCACAAATTAATCTATAAAATTAACCACTGTCATCAAAAATATTCGCATACTGGTGTGTCTGCTAGCTCACCTGGTAGAGCAGGCGCCGCATGTACAAAGGCTGTGTCATTATTGCAGCAGCAACCCACGGCCCTTTGCTGCATGTCATTTCTCCTCCTCTCTCCCCCTTTTACGCTGTAGCTGTCCTATCAAATAAATAAATTAGTCTGGCACATAACCTCCCTGTTAAACAACAACTAGTCACTTTTACAGAAAGAGATGTAATGTTAGATTGCAAAATATTCAGGCTTCTGGCCTTCTGTATATTCACACCATATGTTACCCAGAACAGCCGCATGCACTTTATTTACAGTGTAATGTGTAATATTAAAGGATAAGTTCACATGCCCATATGTACATTAAAACAGTTTTAGTTGCTGTAATTGTTCCTCCTGTCCATATCGGTCATGTGAGTGTTGTGTAATGACAAATCCATCCTTTAAAAGCCCCTTTAACCTGCTGAAATACTTTACAATACATTTCAACACACATTTCCCACCATGCTGCTTGTCAGCCTTTATTAACCCAGCAGCAATCAGAGCAGATGACGAAACTGTGTGAGAGCACTCTCAATAGATGTCAAAACACAAACACAATGCAATATTCAAATCACACAACTTCTTTTTTTCTTATTTGCCTCTGTGGAGAACACCAAGGTTGTCTGCTCTGGGTTTAAGGGGAGAGAATCAACCTGCTGATGAACCTCAGAGTAAGGATGCAGTATGGTATACAATCCAGAGAAGTATTAGTGTATTTATTTTGCCCCTGTATTCTCCTCACTTCCCTCTGATGGGGATGCCTGAGCATGAAAACACACTGCAGGTGGATGGAGAGTGTGAGTTATGTTCCCAGGCTTTAAAGAACAGGGAATATCTGTGTTCGTGTACACAGAGACACTCACCCACACAGGCAGAAACTTGTACTCCTGGACAGTGGACATGGATGACTCTCAGACACTTTATTGTTACATTAGGAAAGCTTTCAGCTAATACAAACTCCCCCATCAGTCCCAGATGTTTGCTGTATCATTAAACAAGCGCAACAATCCACACTGGAAACACAGTAGCAGTGTTCCTTTGTGGGCTTACTGCACACACTGAAGTGATGCTATTGTAGGTCACTTCCTGTGAAGCTTGTCTTACTGTTGAACATGTAATATAAAAGAAATAACCCCATGTGGTATGTTTGCACAAGTGTTTGCCTCCTCACAGTGCTGTTTATAACTGTCCTTTTGGTTCAGCTTGACCGTCTAAAAACAAAAGGCCATTTCACCCACAAAAATATATTAATGTTGCATGACTAAGCAAACAAGAAAGGGAAGGGAAATTCACAGTAAAATCAGAATGGCTCAAAGAGTCTGTGTGCCCTCCCTTGAAAATACTTCTAAATTGATGTTGAGCAGTGCAGGCCCAGAGGAAACGTGTTAGATTATTGCATTACTGCAGGTTAGAATCCTTTACGCAGGAAGAAATAGGATTCACTGACCGGTAAAATGATGTCTCAAGAAAGTGATTTTTTTTTCTTCCAGAGCCTCTGCACTCCTCAGTTAAACTCATGCCATGCACATTTTAGGACTGTCAGGCCAGTGGAAATTAAGGGTAGGGTACAAACACAGTGGGACTAGGCCAGTAATGTATTTAAGTGTTAGACAACACTGCAGTCAGAGTGTCTTGAGAACAAATTGACAACAGTCTCCCTTTGTCTCACAAGTGTACAAGTGAATTTGCACTCCATTCTGGTCAACAGAGGACGAAAAAGAAGTGTGGTCTCTTAACTATATTTACTTACTTACTTACTTTTTCATTACACAAGTATGGACTGATGCCCTGAAGCACCACACTGGATAGGTTTTGCTTGACTGGGAGAGGATATGGTCTTCAATTTTCATTGCCCCAAAAAACCCAGACCACCATCAGTGGAGAGGCTGCACCCTGCACATATTACTGAATAAGGATACCCATAGAGTTGGTGTGGTATTGGACTGTGTCATATTAATATTTTGTATCCTGATATACATCCCTGTTTATGTGCATGCCAAAGAGCAGAATATTAAATACACCTCTAAATATGATGCAGACTGGTACAACAACACCAGTAACTGTGACCTCAGTACTAAAACATCTAATGTGATTAACACCTCTCTGATAGTGTAAAAAAAACCCTTAACATCATAGGTATAATAAAGGTAGACTTTATGGCAGAGCAGACACATATAATGAGTCTGATTTCACAATAATGTCTTTTATTATTAAATATATTTATGCCAACAAGTCATTGAAAGAAAAAAATGGGAATGAGAAAATGAGACATTTTGGGCCAAAGCTACTCATGCATTAGAGGCCAACTCTGCACACACAAGCACATGCGGCAGTGAAAAATTAGCTGGCTATGTGGCTTCACAGTTGTCTCAAGAATGTGGGCAACTGTCCCAGACTCCAGTGTGCCTGGGGCAGACCTGAGGTGACCCATGAGAGCTTCCTGTCAGCGACAGCAGGGAGCCAATCAAAGAGGGCATTAAAAGGATCAGGGCCTTGGGTGAGAGGCAGTGGATCAGAGCCTTGAGGTTGCAGAGACCCCTCACAGGCAGTGTGAGGAGGAGATCAGATTTAAGGGTGCATAGAAGTGTACTTCACTCTCAAGTGTGAAAACATTTTTACTGCACTGTATTTTAAAAAAAATCTTGTTCCAGACCTCTGACTTGCAAGATACTCCGAATTTTTTTCCAAATGATAAACCTAAAAAGCCTTAATGTGATTAAACATATATTTTCAGGATCATCTGGCTGAGAAAGACAGCAATATGAAGAGTTTAACAACATGAGATGGATAATACAAAATATGCCACAAAATCACAGCAAAAGTGTGATTATTAAATAATCAATAAAATAATGTAAAACACAGATGGCACCTTAAAACAACCCCAAAGCTGTCTACAACTACAAAGTACATTTTTTCAGTAATTCAAATTGTTTCAATTATGGAAAAAACAACCAAGCAAATCATACCTTTGTAGGGAGGATTAAGAATGGGAGCGCCCTCTCCCCATGTGTGAGCAAGAAAAACAGCAACAGAAAGCTGCCACAAAAATGGCGACAAGCCGAGAATAAGGCTGAGAGCGCTGCAGCTGTGTAGGTTGTTGTAAGTCAACTTAAAGAAATACAGTAAGAGCTCTTAAATCAGCATATTTCTTTGATTACCTTGCATACGTGCAGATTTCAGGGGGGACGTAGGGGACACGCCCCCCTCAATAATTAGATCATATGCATTTGTCTCTGCCAATAAAAACATGAAGGACTTTAATTTTGACAAAATCAAAGATATTGACACCATAAATTCACAGAGAAAAGGCACAAAATTGGTGCATTAAAAAAAAATCACTTGTTGTTTATTTATTATTTGATTGGACGATGCAATTTAACATAGATCTAATACAGAGTATGGGACTGATGTGTTGCACAGAGAGTTTAAAGCTATTGCTAATTTTCCACTCTTGTGCCTAGTTGGGCTTTTACATGTAGACCTAAAATGTTATTAAAAATATACAGTTTAAAAAAAACCATATAACCACAATACACTTTGAACATGGAAGGCACAATAAAATACATTAACTACAACTCACACACTAGAATACACATATCACAGCACATACACCACAATACAAACATCACAACATATCCCACAATACATCTCCTACAATGGACATACCACTATACACATACCATTAGTACAAAAGTACACTTACACTAGTACCCCTAGCTGGCATTTCACCTTTGTTGTGACGGATGTTAAATCAGTTTGATTTCAGTTGCTAATGTGTCCTCGAGTTGACAGAGCTTTAAGGGAAAAGCTACTGTCTTTGAGTAAATCTGGAGAGAGGCTCTGGAGCTAGACTGTTGATACATTTGAAAATTAATTTCAGGAAACAAAAGTTAATGAAGCTGTTAAAGCTGAAAACGCTGTATCGCTCTATTATGTGACAGTGATGCCACCGGACAGGGTTTTTGTCCGTTATTTTCAGTGCATGATTATATAAAGATCTGAGGTGTCTGAGGTGTAGATGGTGATGCTTGAGCCCAAACTGTCACGCATTATGAAAACTGAGAGAAAATCAGAAAGAGCATGAATAACTGGGCTGCCTGTGTGGGTATAGTGCCTTTTTAATTTAAAACAATTAAGGTTCATCTTTACTGATTTTGAAATCTTTTTCACATGACTATCAAATTCATAATGAGAATCTAAAATTACTTCTAATATATTGAAATCCTTGACCTCCTCTATTCCTAGAATGCAGGAAATTAAAAGACCTTAAAACACCAGTTTTGTGTTTGTTCCCCCACAAATGTTGAAACAAAACATACACCCTTTTTTTATTTGACAAATGTTAAGTTAACGCCTGTTAGCAAAAGCTGCTGCAGCCTCTTTGTATAGAGTAAATGAAGAAAACAAGTCATGTCATGGGTCATGAAGCCAATATGTCAGCCATTGCTGATAAGTTATGTCAACATAAAACTCTTAAAACACAAAAAAATTACATGAGCAGTGTCAGTTTTGTTTGGTTACCAGGCAGCTTTAAGACAACATGACAATTATACACAGACCATAAACATGCAGCATACTGCACTGTAGTGAAGCCAAGCCAGTAAGGTTTGGAGTATTTCTGGGATGATTAGCTGCAATTTCTGGTGCTGCACGTTTTCTTTTTTAGCCTTGAACAGTACAATAATAACATTGAAAAAAGTCTGCATGAGTGTTGGGAGCAGGCTTGGGAGTGTAGGGAGAGAAAAAATAGAAAAGACAGCGAGGCAGAGGTCGATAAACTAAGACAAGATGAGAACGAAAGTCTGGAGCCATCCGTTAACCTCCAGCAATTGAGGAGACAAACCTCAGCCGTAGTTAATGTAGACATGTTGGGGACCAGCAAAGAGAGGCAGTGGACTTAAACAACACTAAGGGCATGATAGCTAGTTCAGAGAAATAAAGTGAACGAAACAGTGGGCTAATGAGCCATGAAAAGATGGAACCCACTGGCACCAACATCTCTGCCAAAAAAAGAAGCGAGTAAATAAAGTGAGGGGGGAAAAAAAACAAACAAAGACTATTCCAGCAGCTCTTGGCTCTTGAGGAGAATCAGGCAGTGCTCAGGTAGCCTTGTTCTCTGTTTATCCGAGAACAACAGAGAAATGCGCCGAGGTGTGTTCCTCCAGGTGCATTGTGGGCATTGCCCATGGATGCGCTGTTTGATTTGCGCTCGGCCTTGCTGTTGTGCTTGTCTGTGGGCTCTTGACATGTGCACTGCCGCATGAATAATTGAGGCCTCGCACGCAGTCAGGGTCCAGCAAGCACTGCTTGCTCTCTCTCTCTTTCGCCTTCCCTCAGTCCTCTTTTTTCTTTCTCCCCCTCTCTCAACCTTTCCCAAGTCTCTTTGTCTCACTTTCCTTTCAACTGGAATCAACAGCCAGTCCTTGACAGAGTCTGTCTTGAAGACGTCATGACACTGAAGTTTTAGTGAGATTATAACTGAGCCAAATTGTGTGTTGCCCTCTGTCACCTATTACTTCCACTTTCTGGTGAATTCCCTCTCAGTAAAAGCCTGGTCTCACTTCTTATCTTATCCAGCTCAACCTAACTAATGTCTGTTTGTACTGAATCTGTGACTCTTATTAAGAGTATATGGATATTAGAGCCTGACGGCAAATTATAAAGCCAATAATAAAAACAATCCACATCTGAAATACAGATTTTCGATTAACATTCTATCAAAACATTTTAGTATGGCGTCCATATGTCCCCATAAATTACGTCCTTGGCCTTGTTTAGTCCACTTTCAGCTGCTTTGACTGACACACGCTTGGCGGGTGCTCCCGTCAAGCACATACCAGAGGTGTAAGCTGGAGTGCGAGATAAAGAAAAAAAGCCGTACCTGGGTCAGACTGTTGATGAAGACATGCTAAATCAATGAGAAAAGACTGGAGGAGATGAGAATATATGAGTGGTCCGTCTGTCTGTATCTCCCTCCCACTCTCTTTCTCCCTCCCCTTGCTTTCTGCTTCACACTCAGGCCAGTACAGTTATCAGCCCCAGCAGATAAACAAGTCTGGCTGCCAGATATAACTCCAATATGTGAAACTCAATCATAACTCCGGAAACCGGCTGGGAATATGAACGGAGGAAAGAGGAAAATGAAAGCTGCCATGCCCACAGGGCAAAACCCAAGGTCCCTTTTGGCAAAGTAAAGCTCCCTCTCTTCCCTCTTTTCTATCACTTATTTATCTTAGAAAGTCAAAAAAAAAAAAAAATCATGCAGCGAACCCTTTTTTTCTAACCCCCCTTTAAATTTTTTGTGAACATGTTCGCACTAGTTTTTATAGTATATAACAGAGAAGATGTGCTTGGTGTCTTCATTCTGGAGTTCAGGACACTGATAGCTGTAGGGTACACGTTTCTGAAGTCTTCTTCACTCTCCATCTTTTGCCAGTAGGATCTCTGTGATTTCCACTTGTCAGCGAGGGCCAGTCATGCAGAGGGGATGGGACCTGTGCATCAGAGGGAAAGAGAAAACTTAAAGGGAGAAAGGGAAAAAAAAAACAAGTGTGTGTGTGTTGAAGGGGGGCGACTAGCTTTGACTGGACTCACTCATGCTTTGACATTGACGGCCCTGGGAGAGGAGAAGAGGACCAGCTACCCCAGAGGACCATAGAGAGGGAGAAAGGGAGGGAGCAAGAGGAGGGGGTGAACTGCCAGAGGCTGCTCTCCGCTTTGAAGCGGGGACTAGAAAGGGCTGAGGGCACTGTTAGCCCCCTTGAAGTGGTTTCAGCACTTGTCACTCTTTCGGGCATCGCCTAGAGCTGTGGACAGCTCGGCTCTTTCAGGATGAGGTCCCACAATGGGCTCTGCAGCACTGATGCTCACCTTGATGTGGTGACTTGGATCAATAGTCAGACCAGTGAGCCACTGGCACCAGCATGTTGTGATGTTAAAAAGTAGCTGAAGTGCTTCTCAATGCCTGTGCGCCAGGCAAGTGAGAGGAAGCGGTTCCTGTCAAGATCATCTCAGCAGCACACTGCAGGCTACAAAGTACTGGAGAGCCACAATGGATCAAGCCATACAAAGCTGCTCTGTAAATGGAAACAAAACACATCAAAATAACTTTAAGTCACATCTGTACATTTGTAGAACATCTACTGTTACCTTCGCTGTACACTTGTTTATAAAAACAATCATTTTCATGGTATACAATTAATCCTTAAACCTGCAATTTGAGGATTAAACCTGATTTTTTGTTCACTTGAGGGCAGCAGAAACAGGATGTTAAGTTATCTTGGCAAACATGTTAGACAAAGAGTTGTCTATTTACGCATGGAGCAACATTAGCATTAATAAAGAGCTAAAGTCATGGCTTCACGGTTATTATGGTTAATCAAAACTGAACTAAAAACTAAAAAATAGACTTTGCAAAAATAAAAAGAGACAAGAAAAAAGACTAACTGAAACAATACTGTGCACTTACAATAATATAAAAATATATGGGAGATATCTTAAGTTGTATTCTTTGTCAGTTAGGTCCAGACTGAGATATCAACATGACAGTGAGTCAGTTGCCTTCACAAAGTGTTGTGTTTGTGTTGTAATGCTTATTCGGAGCTTCTTAAATCTTGCACTATATTAGTATTAAATAAATCATAAATAAAACTACTGAAACTATAAAAACTACACATTCAAAAAAAATAAAACTAACCTGAACTCAAACTGAACTTAAACTAAATTGACTTTAAAACAAAAAGTAAAACCAAAATAAAAATAAAAATCAATGAAAAATACAAAACTATGATAACTCTGTTCTACTAGCTTCTGTAACTCAATACAGTCTCTCACTGAGTTTCTTTAAACAGTCTCTCTGAAAATTTCCAGAATGTTATTTACATATTTGAGACAAAGTGGCAGCTGCTGCAGCTCTTGCTTTTAGAAATCCAAACCTCTTGCCATAGGAGAGATTATCACGTGCTGAGAGGAACTCTGGAGGTTTTTGTATGAGACTGGGCCCCGATATCAATATACTTGAAAGAGGAGTGGTCAAGAGTCATAAGTTTGGGGGTATCAAATATAGAATATAGAATATATAGAATAAGTATACAAAAGACAACAATTTGTAAATTCTACTGGTTGTGATTACAGCTCTTGCTGATTTCTGTTTGCTTTCTTGTTTGTTTTTTATTTATTATTTTATTTTCACGTGTTTGTGTTTGTTCTTACTTTGTGGCCTCCTTTAGGTTTTTCTTATTTGTAGGTTTTTATATTACATCACCCTATTATCATTTCAACAAAAACATCTTTATTACATACGGCATGAACCACACAATACTGTCGAGAAAGGATGTCTGAGGCTGTATTTTAACATATTAGCGGTTACAAATGTTAATGGTATTTTAACGGAGTGTTTCTTTTTTCCCGAGCAATAGAGCCTGGAAGTTCTGGTTTCACTTTGGCTCTGTATATGGAGTTGTGTTTCAGGCCACCAGAGGAAGGTAAGTCCAATATTCGCTCTCTTTCAAGATCTGTTTTGGTCTCTACAAACTCCTCAGGGAAATATCTGGCTCTTTAGCTGCTAAATGCTCCGCTATCTTCCCCTGCTATTGTCACTAACTTTGTCTGAGTGCTGTCTGGTGCTGGACAGGCAGTGTACAGTTGAGCTTTTTGGCTGAAAACAGCTGCCTGCTGCATTGGTAAACGGCACTGATGAAAGTGGTGAGAGTGAAGCAAAACAGTAAAGCTCTGTAGACCTCAGGGGAGCTGCAGAGTCAGGTGATAACTCTCTTTTGGGTTGTCTCTATGAGTAACCCCCTTCACTTACAAGTAGTCCTGCAATCCATTGTTCACATAGAAATATTGGCTCCATGCTGCTTTAAGTATTTGTTCATACTATGTTGCATGTTTCCCATTTCTAAGGACAGTCTTTTTATCATATATTTCTCTCTATAAAAACCTGTATCTTTGCTTTAGTAGCCCAGCTCAATAAATAGCCTGAAATACTCCTGCTCCCAAAGTACCCACTAAGTACTATTAGTATTTACTGCCTGTGTTTCCTCTGGCCCCTCTTTCGGCCTCTCCTTTCCCCAAAGATAGATTACATCCAAGACAGCCTATGACCGATGGATAGGGGGCACAATGCCTGAGCCTTTGGAGAAATATGTGCTTATGAAATCATAAATATTATCTCAAACACTAATTAGCATTAAGAGCACTGGTGATTTTATTTATCAACTTTAGCCACAATTAATAACCACAGCCTTGAGAAGAGCACGAGGCAGATAGGCAGGACATGTTTGCCGCGTCAAGGCCGTAAACCCATTACACACATAGACTGATTGAGGCAGCCCCACTGGGGGAATAAGTAATTGTGCCTGAGAAATTTTAATTGCCCTGAAATGCATTCTAAATTACACTACCTTGTTTTCAGACAGAAGTAACATGGCTGAAGGGCTGGGATAATGGTGGAGTGTCGTGGGTCCAGTTATGGTTTGCTAAACACCAGACGACCTTGCTTTTTTTAAAAACTGATTTTACCCTGTGCTTCTTGCAAAGCTGAGACTGAGGCTTCAGTGTTGAGGCCTGAAATTTAAGCGCTAATGTTCAATGTGTAATGTTGCACACTTAAAGCAGCAGGTCAGTTTTAAATTCGCTTATTTGCTTTCTTGCTGAGAGCAAGATGAGCTCTGATGTTTGTTTGGTAAATCAGAAATTAAATCCTGCAGCTGGATGGACTGCCCATTGTTCCAACGGCTCAAATTTCCGAAGCCTCGTTAGTCTGACAAATGTCCCATTGGACTGAAAACCCATTTCTTCAAGAGTCCGGTATGCCCAAAACAAACATCCATTGCTCTGAAGTGCTGTTCTCCAATAATACACACTCCCTGCAGTTAGAAATTATTTGTAGCAGATATGTTGAAACTTTACGTCTCTCAACAACCCTGTGGTGAATGTACATGATTGGGTCGAGGCACCAAAACCACTTGGTAATAGTTAGGAAATCATTGCGTTTTGGCTAAAAACAAAAACCCCACGCTTGGTGGCACAAAAGCCGCAACAAAAGGAGGCACGGGTCAGTGAAAAACATCCGATTTTGCTGGCTCAAATGCAGCAAAAACACCTGGGACTGGTGGTTCAGATGCTACTGAGAACTGCTGTGAAGGACTGGTAAAAACATCCGGGGTCAGTGGCTCAAAACCCACAGGGAAATGCCAAGAAGGGTTGATAAAAACACCTAGGATTTTTGGTTCAAACGCTGCTGAGAAACACCGCAAAGTTTGGCAAAAATACACCTGAGATGTGTGACTCAAACGCTGCTGGGAAACTGAAACTAACTGCATGGAGTGTGTGTGGAGAAAGAGGACTTTGGAGCAATGGTCATTTGTTTTTGGGATACCAGGCTGCCAGAGAAATGGGCTTTAAGTCCAGTGGAACATTTTGCCAGCGGCTTTGGAATATTAGGCTGTTGGAACAATGGCATGGCACCACAGCCGGTGACTTTAGCTTAGCATAAAGACAGGAACAAAGACCAGGGTGTAAAAATGATAAGTTGTAGTTTTCCTGTCTTTCTGCTAAGCTGGTAGCTCCAGGTTCACAGATAAGAGATAAGATTTTATCAATCCCAGTGGGAAATGTTTATGTTATGGAGAAAAGGTACAAAATAGGAAACAGATAGAGACCTATAAGGATGAAATACATTAAAATAAAATAAAGAGATGACAAAACTGGATATGAGAGAGGGACCCACCCTCTAATCTCCTCTTGCAAGACGGCAAATAAGCATTTTTCCCCTTATGTCCAACTATTGCGTTAATAGTAACCTGTAAACTGCTCCACTTGCTGAAGACGTAACGACTCTCTGTGTATGAGTTGCTTATTGGACTGACAGATACTGAACATGGATAAATGGAGGAGAGGAGATGGAGGGGATGAGTTAAGCACAGTTTGAGGATGAAGGGGGTGAGATATCCAGGGGATACGGGGCTGCTGCTGCTGGTGGGGCTACGGGCGGCTAGTGGTCTCATTGCTAATTATCTTTATTGTGCTTCCCTGGCAGTTTTTCTGTGCAGGGCCTGTCGCTGGCTCTTGTGTGGGAAGCTCTCCAGAGTCCTCCTTAGTGGCCCCTGGCTAATAACCGCTGAAGGAATCACTACGAGGTCACAAGCCTTGGCTGTGTCGTGTTTTAATCCCCGTTGGATTCATCGCACGGCCAGGAATATGTGAACAAGGACTGTTTCCACCGCCCTGCTACAATTCTCGACAAGCAGTAATTTGTAGCTCGTATGTTTTTTGGGATTTTGTTGAGGCTCACACAGCAAGATGGACATCCAAAATGTACACTCCAGATACGCCTTAGGCCTGCAGAGGTCCTGCTTGAGAGCAAAGCACAATGTCAAGGTTGGGAGAAAAAGTCAGGCCCCAAAGGTGAGCCTCTGCTTCACCTGCTTCACACGCCAAACCTCCTACTCTCTGATTCTCACCCTCACTGTGGGGGTGGGGGGAGGTGTTTAGTTGAGTGCTCTGCCTTGCAAAATGTGAGTGACCACTGGGCAAATACAAAAAAGGCTCTGACAGCTCTTATGCTGTAGGAGGCGATAGCTAGATGTTGTTTTTCTTTGCGATCCATGTCAAGCACCGTGTTGAATTACCTTTCATTCAAATGCTCACACGCACGCTCTTTGTCTTGTACTCACAGCGGAGTACTCTGGGAGATTTTTGATGATTTATGTTTCTCTGAGATCTCACAACCCTGTTTTGACCCTGTGGTTGTTGCTGGGGTTTGCATCACCTCCAAATATTTGTGTGAAATTCAAGAGGGGAAACCTATCAGATGGATGAAGATTGGACTGATGTGTTTGCAGAAAATCAGTAAACAACATTAATTTCATATGAATTAATAAGAAAGTAGGAAGTGGCAATTCTCACATGGGCTTTTTTTTCAAGTGATACTCTTATCAAGCTGATAAACTTTTGAGGTAAAAGCAGGATATTAATCAAAGTTTTGAGCTGATGACCTAAAGTCATTTGACAGTAAGAGCTCCTTCATGCCTAATTTTTCCCAGTAAATACATTTTGTGAAAGATGTACTGAGTAATTTGTCATCTTCCAGTTTTTGAGAGACCTTATTCAGGCTGCGTCCAGAGCTGCAAAACGCTGATAGGGGAGCCAGCCTGCCAACTCTGAAGCAACGACCTCTGTACTGTACACTTCTACAGAATTAACACAAGAGCCAGTTGATCTTTGTCGCTTCAGGGGAAAACAGACACTATAAGTAAAGCCAGATATAGTTTGAAAGCACCCTGAGATCATACACTGTCTTTAACATCAAAAAAGTGTCCACATGGATATTCTTAATGGGTTTAACTTGGATGAATTATTCAAATCTTCCCCCAATGCCTCTCTCTGGCAAGTGAATCCACAACGCACAAATGGTCATAGCTAAATGTTATCACTCTTCTACATCTTTATTAGTCCGTTTTCCAGCACAATCTGTCTTCTGAAAGTTGATCCAAATTTTCTTAAACTAATTGGACTATTGAGAGTCAATAGAAATCCAATGTGTTGCAAACTATTTTTCTCGCTGGACTGTGGTATTAAATGTAAATGATGTCTTGAAATTAAAAGTGTAGTCTACACTTGATGGTAGGATGTGACAGTGAGAATATTTCAGTCGTCATCAAAGTCCGACTTAAAACACTTTCACTGTTCAAATTTTAATGTGTGTCGATACAATACTTCAAAACTTTCTAGTTTACACTTGTGATTTACCAGAATAAAAGTGTAAAATATACTGCATTTATATGAATGAATGTGTCTTTAATTCACTGATTAGGGTCATATCTCATTCCCTTTATCACTCAACATCACACAGTATATAACACATACGAAGAATTTGAGCTTGAATTATTACATCATTAATATTTTCATGTGCTCATTGGCAAATTCAATTTGAAGCCGAGAGCTTTGCAAAATGGTGGAGAAACAGTGAAGAATTGGTCTCAGAAATGAGCAACACAGCCGCCTGCTGTGAACTGTCAAATCATCCAGATTGCTTGACTTTTTGAAGATCTTGCCACATGTGGTCTGCTTTTTGAGGCCAATAAAGAGAGAGCTCTACTGAAGCTCGGTGGGGCACCCACTTTGATACCCAACCCAACATGGCTTACTGTGACAACACATCACAGGGGGTCTCTGTGAAGCTAATCTCTAATAAGGGATGAAACGCCGCTTCTGATGAAGCAGCTGAATGCCAGGTTGATCTTTACAGAACTGCTTTAAGATTGACTCTTAATGACGATGTCTTAAGATGGGTGAAGTGAGGGTTAAAGACGAACCTCCACTCTTGGATCTGCTCTTGTTCACTTGGGATACGGCACTTTTATCTATTATTATCTTTTATCTATTATTACTTTTATGTACTATTTATCTATACTTTCTAACTGTTGTTCCATTAAACACTTGATTTACCTATGGGAAACCACAAATATTACCTCATGTCATATTTATGAGAAATGGTCTCATAATATTAAAATAGCAAACCATAATTGTTAGATAAAAAGACAAGAATGAAAAACAAGTTACGCAATAAATTTCATTAAAATTTATTTAACATGTCCTTACAAAAAAGTTGCAATTGCCTGCACATTTATTTAGACAAAGGCAACAGCCACTGATTTGTAATACAATTAATTGAATAAATCTATGTTTTATATAGTTATGGCTTATCATTTCAATACTATGAGAACGTTTCTCATAAATATATAAACATTACTGGCTCCGTCCTGTTTGTCTTGACTTGTCCTTTGTCACTGTCATTTTGTTTTTTGACATTATATCACAGTCTAATATATCCACATCTTACCTACTGGTATATTAGTCTGGACAAGCTACTACCCCACATACCTTCATAAAATTTCTCTGATGCAAAAATGTTTAAGTAGATTAGCAACTTGCTCCAAGACATGTGCTGCAACCTAACCTCTTTTATTGAAATGTAATTTCTAAAAATCTATAATTCTCAGGTTAATTCTTATCCAACTAGACAAACCAATAACCTTTATCTACCAGTATATCGTACATCAAGAGGACAGTATTTATTGAGATACCATAGAGCCCAACTGTGGAACATGAACTTGAACTTTTTAATTGACTCTATGTCCTTGTCCGTATACAAAAAGAAACTCAAAAGTAGGTTAATGACAAAAAGATTTGGGACTTTATAAATCATCTGTGTTGTGTGGCTGCTGTGTGGCTGCTGTGTGGCTGCTGTGTGGCTGCGTAGTTGGGGAACCACGAAAAGCCCTTTCTGGGTTTCTACCTCACCTACACTTGCAAACTGTTTTTTTTTTTTTTTTTACTTTTCCCTGTTGTTCATATCTAAATGTGCAAATAAACCTAAACTTAAACTTAAACTGATAAAGACGTTGATACAAATAGTAACATTATGCAATAAAAAGGTCACTGAAAAAATGCAGAATTAAAATAAAAATTGCTGGACTGAAATAAAAATGTCTGGTTATATTGCATAGGCCTATCTTGTCTGTATTTTTTTCAAATGTTTGTTTATTCAATGGCTTATTCATCTATCTGTTAAATATTGAACGCTTTGGATCTCCAATCCATGTCTACAAGCAATTAAAGGTAGATGCAATGTAAATGATAACAGAAATAAAAGCAGAAGACTCAAGCTTAAAAAAAAGAACAATTAAGGATAATGTTACTGCACTTATGTCATACAAAATTAAGTTCACACTGATGCCATCTTTGGGGATTCCCCTCGTGATTTAAGAAATATTTTACCACTGGAAGGATGGTGTTTTTATAAAACTAGGCTTACTATGCAGTAGAAAGATGGAGATACTTTTAAAACTGGTGCTGAGCCTGTATGACCAGATAAAACAGAGAAAAATGCTGAGGAGGTAGAACGCCTACACTTACCAGAATGCACTGCGCCGCACGCTCCTACAGGTGGTTAATACCAGGTTGGACGCCAATTAGCGAGTAACCTGAAATTACAATTAAAACATAAGCTAAAACATGTTTTATCCGGAGGTGAAAGCGCTTAGAAATCCGTTTTGTTTCTACAAAAGACTAAGGCAACTTTGGTGTGACGTTTGAAAGGTGGTGGCCGCTTTGGAGTTGACATTATTTGCTGGACAGGTAAGTTAACCTGTGATTGAGCTTTCAACGGTTTTCATAAAACGTTAGCTTGGGAAAGCATTTATCAAAGACGTTTATATGATTAATATTTTAGGAAGCTAACTTTATATTTTATCCTATACTGTTCAACACACATGTCTCAGTTTGTATTCTTTTTTTAATGCGTCAGTTAAGTTAGCCAACAGGTAGAAAGCCTGAAATCTGTTGTAGCTGATGTTGTAGTTTAACTACAAAGACTGACAGTATTTTATTGCTAGATAGCTCCAAACCTGTTAGGATATTAGAGGTCAAAATAAGAGGACTAGTCTTTTAGGTGTATAACCCCAAGACATATTTATTTCTACTACATACACTGCACCTAGCTAAAACTAATGCAGTCTTTTTGTCATCTTGATTTGTTTTTACTAACAGATGCACAAATTACAGTGCAGGTGCAGTTCCAAAAATGTGTCAGGTTTCCATTTGTGCATTTGAAAATATTATTTTAAAAAGAAAAAGTAGAAGTACAAACATATTTATCCAAAAACAAAGCAAAAGAAGCAAAGGACAAAAAACAAAACAAACAAACATACCAAAAAGAAAAAAAAACAACAACTATAAGGATACTATTCCTTAAATATATGTACAGAGAGTGTTTATACATTTACAAATGGATCAGAAATGATCAGAGTTGGGAGAGAAAAACAAGAAGTTGGTCAGCATCAACACCATCCCAACCCCACCCCTGTATGGTTCTCCATTTTCTGCCATTAATATCAATATGTGAGAATATATAATAAAATCAACATAAAAGTTTAAGTTAAGATTGGTCCAGGAAGAGTCGCATCCCTGTGGTTGCACTATTGCAGCCCAATACAACAGTTAATGCCTCCATCATGAAGGTTATAATGCTCAGTTTTCACTGAAGCTGTTTTAGATAAGTATTGATCCATCATTTTGGTGGTTTGTGGTGCAGTTGAACTGCTTTGCTTTTTTCTGACAGGTGTCTCAATTATTTGACCACCTCATTAATATCAGTAAGGGTTGGCTAAACATCAGAAGCATCTGTCTGAATACCACAAACAATTTCCTCCTAAATTATCATACACTGAAAGGCTTTACTGCAGGACTGTTGTGTTAGACTTGGTTAGTTTTAGCTAAATGTACCTAATTAACTGGCAACTGAGTGAATATCCAGCCTTACAGTTTCAAAATGTAGCATATTATTTTTGAATTTCAGTGTTGTGGCATCAAATATCTTTCATTTTAGGAATTAATACAAAGAAGTACTTACATAAAAATGTCAATGCATGTTCTCTCCAAGGGCTCGCAAGATAAATCTGAGGGGCTGCAGGATTATTGATAAGATGGGAAATAAGAAATAACATATTTGTTTTTTTTCTGACTTTTCTGTAATCCTTGCCCTTGTAGTTTGAAATACTGAATATTAAAGGCCCCAACAGGCCTCTTCAAATTAAACAGTGTGACAAGGGAACGCTGCTCGCAGCCCATAAACATACACAACTTAATGAAGGGCCGCAAGTAGACTGATTTGCTTTAAAGGGTCACGGGGTAAAATGGTCACTGATCTACAACATCAAGACATAATAGGCTGCTGATATTGAAACACTTTATTACTGACGTCCACTAATGATCCGACCACCTGAGCAAAATATAGTTTATGTGATTAGACTTTTTGCTGTTCATAGCAGGAAACCCACAGGTGTAAATAATAACCTTAACGATGGCAGCATTCCATTTTGGTGAGACCGTTTTAGTCCTGGTTCTGTGCATGCCATGCTGGTTCATATGTAACTGTTTAGTGGGACACTTGAATACAACAGAGCCATTGTTCATGTTACTAACTACACCTGTGCTTTACTTGCTATGACAAGTCGAAATCTCCAAATAGGTCTATTTAGGATGATATTTTTAGCCACTTTAATTCATACTTCACTGACCAGAGGTTATCACTAAGCACATTGCTAAATATTCTCAAAGCTGAATTTGTTTAACAGATAACATGGCAGTTCATCCTCACTGTCATGAGATCTTTTTAGCTCAAGTGGAGCATAAAAAAGAAAAAGGGAAACAGTCTCTTTGGCATGACAACTTCTTTTATGTTTAGCTGGAACGAGGACCAAATAGACAATAAACGCTGCTGATGATCTCGCTGTCAGAGCCTGCCATTTCATATGTAACAGATCAAATTATGAGAGACCTTGCAGTGCAGTGCCGGGGCTCAGCATGGGATTAGGGGGCAACTATCTCAAGGCTGTGCTTCTCAGATAACCGCACCTAAAGCAACCTTTTCTCAAACACACAATTACCCGTCCGCTCCCTCCCCCAATCCCCTTCACCACCTCCCCTTTGAATTTCATCAGGGGCTTAATTAGTATACAAATAAAACTTCCCTTATCTCCCTCTCGCCCTAATTGGCCTGTCTTTAGTTATGCCTGGTGAGTGTGTGTTAGTGTGTGAGAGAGCTGGGGCCCCTGTAATTAGGGTGACCGTGTTCACCTTTCCTCTCAGACGCACGGGTGCTCAGGCAGCCCATGGGGAAGGTGGGGCTCTACATTGTGCTGGATGCTCACATGAACGTGCATGTGTGTGTCTGAGTGAGTGTTTAGGATATGTGTGTTTGTATGGGGGTGTTGAAGAAGGGGGGGGTGTGTGCTCAGGATTATTGCTCTGCAATCATTCTTGGACCGTCCCAATGGTGTTCTCATGAGCCAGGAGGGCTTTGGGTGCTGCTGGTTCCCACTGAATGGAAGGGGCATCTTACTTTTTTCATTCTCTCTCTTCTCTCTGTTCCCCCCCTCTGCCCCCCCTCCACAACTAAAGTGTTTATCGATTATCTCGTCCCGCTCTTCAACAACTTAATATTGGGTGACAGTGCACTGTGTTCTCACCGTAATTAGAGTTCAGCTCCGAGGTGGGGGTGCAGGGTTGCGGGGGGCAATTAGAACCCTTTGTTATTAAACTTGATTCATCTTCCTCCTGCACGGCTCTGCCCCGCTCTGCTCTGGTCTCCGCTGCTCACGGATGCTTACCAAGGGTATCGGGCCATCCAGCCTCCTGAAATTGGCTAACCCGCAAATTATCATGTTTGCTGCTAGACTTCCCCCATCTGCCCCCTCCACCCTGAACCCTTCCTCCCAGGTCTGCTCTCCTCGTGATGCCAATAACACACAGTAATAACTGTAAAGATCCCCAGTCAAATCCATTCAGATGCCTGGACTTACAATCACAACAGAAGTCCACAAGAGCCACTGAGAATACACCCTTTACTGTATGGCTGCACACAGCGTTTGATCAAAGTGTTTAATGTTTCATCGTGTTATTTATGACCATACTGTTTTTTTTTTCAGCTTTATTATGTGTCCAGATTAATTTGAAACCTTTTAGTTGTAGATGCTGTAATTTTCACGTGTGCCAACGGGGTTGTGCTTTGTTGTTTGGTTTGTATGTTAGTTAGTGGGGTACTGGAAAAATCTATTTACAGATATCAATGGAATTTCAAGGAAAGTTAGGCCATGAACCAGGGAAGAGGTAATTTGTTTTTGATGGAAATCCAGTGTAGGTGCAGATCCAGGAGTTTAGCTGAAGGCTGTATTAACTTTGCAAGATGGGCGTTCTGTGGCATTTTTGCTTTTTTGCCACAGAGAACTGCATTTTAGTGAATGGAAAAAAAAATGGCACATGTATCTGATTGTTGTTAATATTATTAACAGTATTTTGATTCTTTGAAGTTTCTGTATAAGAAAATAAGATAAATATTAGGCAGGGCCAGGTGTAGGGAAAGTTCAAATCTGACATAAATTCTGCAGGGAAATCAAAACTATCATTGTAGCTCAGAAACATTGTATTTAACATGTCATTAGAAAAGTAAAATAAAAAATATTGTAGATAACCATATCTTACTGTAAGCGTGGGATGACAGCAGCAGCAGTAGCAGCAGCTCAATTGCCTCTAATGAACATTTGGACACACCTGAAATTAAGTATTAATTAATTAAGACACTTTGTGAAATGTTCCCCCTCAAACATCATATACATAGAGTTAATTTTATTGCAACTATTATATTATATACCCTGCTAAGAGGAGTTCTCTGTAATGCTCATTGTGCGTTTCAAATGATGTGCAGCTCATGGATCAGGGCTGTCACAGATACAGTCATCCTTTGACAGGCCTGAGTCTTAATCTTAGGCTGTTAATCGTACAGTTTAACTTGGTTCTGTTGCCAGTGAAAAGCTTTTTCTCCTGCTTATTTCCCACTCATGGGCATTGTACGTAAGCTTTGTAGGCGACAGGAATATTTTAAAATATAGGCATAATAGACTCATTGCATACGTGTAAGTAGAGGCTTCTTATCTCAGGAAAGAAACACATGATATAAACAACATGACAGCCTTACCCCACTGAGGCCTGCTGACTCAGCTGTGACTCACTTGTTGTTAAAGGGATATTGCCAGATTGTGCTTAAGTCTGTTGGATTGAACACTAAATATTGAGAGGTGAAACATAAGGTTATTTTTCCTGCTGCCACAGTCACTGCAAGACGCATGAAAGAATTTCCAGAATTAGCTCGTTGTAAGTAGAATCAATACATTAGAAATAAAACTAAGTAAGCAAACAACACTGAAAGTACTTATTTTGTTTGTGCTGTGAAGTGTGATCTCAGAATCATCCTGTATGCTCAGTAATCTACCAGTTTGACTCAGACAGACGTCTGGGCAGCACACGCTGCTGAGGATTTTAGTTATAAAAATGTGGTTTGATGGTCCTGGCAAGTTTAGAGGTCTATTATTTACAGTATGATGCAACTACTTTATTTTTAATACCACATCTTCTTCACTTTAGCAAATAGTTTACCATCTGAGACTAGCTCATGAAAAATAGCTGCTGTTAGTAGCCTTAGGAAATCTAGTTGTTGGTGTTGTGGTGTCACTTTGAGCAACAATTTAGCAAGAAGAGTGAACTTTGTTCTACCACCACCAATAAAACTGTCAACTTTGTGTTCTCCATTCCTTCGCTGCACCAAACATTGTTAGTTTGAAGAGGTGATGTGAGTTGACAATTTTCTCCCTCCTCTCCCTTCCTCTCCGGCCGCCTCCCCAACCCTTTATCCCCACCCCTCCGCCCATTCTTTGTCTCCTCCAGAGTCTCCAGGAGCTTGATATGGAGCTTATGGGGAAAAGGAGGAAGATCAATCCTGGTGTCAGCAGCTCAGCGCACATCTCTCCCAGTAACGGCAGGACAAGTGTCAGCTGGAGGAGAGGCAGCCGCCATGCAGAGAGAGAGAGAGAGAGGGGAGAGAGTGAGTGAGTAAGTGAGTGAACGAGGGGGGTGAGGGGATGGTGGTGGTGGTGGTGGGGGGATGAGAAAGAGAGCCCTCTGCATGGCAGCCAAGCGAGTGAGCAAGCGAGCGGCCCAGCCCAAGGGAGTGCACCTCCAGTAGACAAAAGATCAATTCTCTCCATTTCACTCTCAGCTCCTGATAACAAGCAAAAGTTCAGCAAGCCCAGGAGCTGTCTTGCCTTTGAAATGTGCATTCTGGTGTGCTACACACATGCAGTTGCACAGTTACACTCTCATACAAATGCCATACACACAAACACACTCACACATTTAAATTTAGAGGCCCAGTGGTTTTACGAGTGATTAGAAATAACAGTTATATTTGTGTTTTCTAGACATAAGAGACAATTAGTTGTCAAGTCCATCATGAAACAACAATGTGTAAAACTGATTTTCATTGGGTTTAATGAGCGATGGTGTTGGTGTCTTTGAAGATCTGCAATCATAGTCATTGACTATGTTTACATGCACAAAATATTCCGCTTTTTGCCCTTATTTAAAAAAAGACTATACTCTAAACTGTTTACATGACTAATGAAAAATAATATTCCTCTAATATTTCTCTTTAAATGCAGTTGTCCATAATCTGTCTAACACGCATTAGAGTTGACAGAGTGTGGAGAAGTGAAACAGCTGGAGCAGCTTGGTGCCGTTTTGCTTCTTTGCATCAAAACAGTTTTTTTGTCAAAGTTTTCCACCGGTGGCGGACATGTTTTACTGTGCAAACACAGCCTCCCTTTCTTGAAAAGGTCGCTGTTGCGATATTTGCACATATCTCAAAACCTATTGATATTCAGAGCTTTTGTAATGTTTAAAAGTAGGTGTGTTTCTTCTTCCAATCAGAAGTATGGGCTTTTCTTTTGGATATGCATCTCTACCCCACAGCCTTGCTAAGTGTTTACTGGTTGGTCTGTGTACAGTGTATTCATGACAACGTACAGAGCTGACCGTAACTAGGAAAGAGGCTGTGTGTCGCAAACCGAGGTAAAAACCCCAGCTGAGATGCTAATTTTGAATGTGCTGTATGCATATAAAAAGAATGCTCTTAAAACCCTGAATAATACCAGCATATCCCACATGTCTAACGCAGAAAATGCTTCATCTGAAATATCCAAACAGAAAATGATGTTTACACTTCTGTATCAAATTCAGAATATTGTCATATTTAGAGTAATAGTGGAATATTAGTGTGCATGTTCACGTTGTCACTGTGTCCTTGATGAGCATCTGCAACATTTAACTATTCAGATATGTTACTAAATGTCCTCGCTGCAGTGAAACCGGGCTCCCCTTCGTTTGCATTTGCTTCAAGATAATAAAACAGACAGTAAGAGAAAACAGCACTAGACAGGAAGCTGTTGCATTTGGTCAGAATCAAAACATAATTTGTGACAGCGTGCCGTGCCAAGGGCGTGTGGTTTGGATCGTGATTGCGGGTAACATTGTTATTGGCAAGAGGCTACGGTCAGTCAAACCAGAAACATGCATCTTGAAGAGCTTCATTTTGTTTTTCCTGCAGACACAAGTGTTATTGATAACATTCTCATTTAGGAGAGTTTATGGAATATATTGTTTCCTTCCTGTTTGTGCTGGTACTCAAGTCACAGCACTTGTTTTTGTTAAAATGTTAAAGAGTTCCCCCAAAACCACATGTTTGTGGGTGAGCCCTAACATGTTCTTCATTAAAAGCAACAACTTTTTCAAACTTCAAGATTATTGGAATAAATGTGGGATGAGATGTCACATTTATGTAGGCCATTCTCTGTCCAACACTGACACAGTCTCTTTAAATACTGTATTTCACAGTCTGAGCATCTAAACCTTTTGTACCTTCTCCAGTTCCCATAAAACTCACATTTATCTAGGTCAAGTAAAAAAAAACTTCTCAAACACATTGCCAAGGTTCTGGTACATGAAAGTCAAACACCGAATTTCTTGCGAAAGCAGCTAAAGTTTATCTCATTTCCCTGTATGGTGTTACTTGATGAGTCCTCGTTGTCTATTTTGATCGTTAATCTGTCTATGAAGGTCTAGAAATCTCTGCTGAATTCCAGAGAGGATGATGGTGTGTGACAGTTCTGTAGCTGGTTCTATTTAAGACAACCACAAACAGAGAGCAATTCTGTGGAGGTTAGAACCTTGCCACTTCTCATCAGAGTGAAACCTAGGAAGAGGGTCACTCTGTCGGTATTCAGGACAGACAATGACCCCTGTACCACAGTGGAGTCTTTACACAGGTGCTGCTGGCCGGCTATTCAGCAAATGTTGATAGAGTTTAGAATTAGATTTATTTACATACCCCCTCACAGTCCTCCTTCGTTTGGAGTCCAAATGTCATAACAGTGTCTGTGTAATGTACCCAATGATTAGGTTTCTCTCAGGGACCCCTATCCATGGCCTCCAACAGATGGCCCATACCTCTTTGTATATGCAGATTTATTCACTGGGAATGTTTACAGATATCGTCATTACATGGACATCCATAGCTAAATAGGCAGTAATTGCAGCAAAAGCTGTCATCCAGTCAGTGTTGTTTTTGTCATGTTCTGGCTGAAAGGAACAACTTGCAGAGAGGGACAGCCAGTATCACACAATTGACCTTTTACATGATTTTCAATTACTGGAGAGAGGAGAGAAACGGAGGGGTCCCTGTAGTGCAGCTGTCTCTGCTGTCTCCTCTCCAGAACATCTGCCCATCGAACGTGGCAGCGGCTCCTCTTTCTCCCCGTGAGGTCGCCTGCCCTGCCCAGGATGGGCAGGTGTGTGCTGGGCCAGGCCCCTCTGTCATTAAGCGGCCCAGCTGTGCTGTCACGTCTGGCATAGAGGCGGGTGTCATCCATGACCCTGTCTCAGCCCCCTTGGAGGGGCATGCACAGACCTTGACAGGGCAGCTGAGGGTAAAGCCACGCATGGAATATCTATGAAGGACGACCATGTCGTCCCCTCCTCGCGCCCTGGTGGGCGCCACCTCCGCATGCTTGCCTACCCTCCTGCCAAAGTGCAGGATGGGCCCTCATCAGCCGTGTCAGTCAATAAAAAGAGAGAACATCACATCTCCCCTCCTGCTGTGTCCTGTGTGTCTTTTCGAAGGAGAGTTACACACTTGGACAGAAGGACAGAGTGCTGGTAGGCATTCTCACTGAGGCACAGAGAAAATAAGAAGTATATCCTTTAACAATCAAATTAAATATTTTTCAGTGACAGTGGGCCCCACAATTTATACATTTTTAAAAACACTATGTGATTTGAATTCCAAAAAAATCAGGCCACACCAAAAAAAATCAGGGTGAAAAACAGTTTGAGACACAGGTTTTAATCTGTTTTTATACTCAGAATTTATGCATTTCACTATTGTTTCATATCTTACAGAAAACACTAATATCATTAACGTTTTTCATTTTTAAAATTATCTATAATTAACAGTTAGGTTGGGACATGAGCCTCTATGAGTTGAACTGTATAAGGGTATATCATCCAGTGTTTGCAACTAATTAGAGATATTTGTGAAGGTGGCAATAAAAAGACAGAGAGACACATGCACTGCTCCTTATGATGAACTAATACCACTTGGTGAACGTGTTGCCTTGGCAACTAACCCCTTGTTTTGCAACCCAAGCGTTCTTGACAGTTTTCAATCAAACTTCAATCAAGTGCTATTTCTGGTGCAGGCAGTATCTTCTCACAGATCGTCCACAGGAACGATGTAGAAAAAAAGACATACCTTGAAACAGCTGTTTGCTTCCCAGTAATTCACAGTTTGCAGTTGTTGGTGAAGTACAGCTCTTATAAATGATTTTTTCATTAAGGTAAAAATGTCAAAGTGTTGTGTGCTGAGTAGCAGGAGTGCAGGAGGGTAATTTATCAGCATTTATTTCCCTGTAGGCTACTCCAAATTTGCCAGCAGCTCAGTAGTTCATGCTATCGTTAAGAGCCAGCGCCATATTTCATGTACTTCAAGTACCTGATTTTGCTGTGACAAACATGTTACTAACGACAGAGATACTAACATGCCTCCTCTCTTTGTTCAGCCCATACACCTGGCCACTGACAGACACCAGTGTCTCCAGCGAGTGAGCAGCTCGACTTGGTCCCGGGAGTTGTCGGCTCAGCAGGTCAGCCTGCATTTGAATGTAGGGACCTGTTTCACCTCTGGTCAATGTATTTATTTACTCCATATTTACTGAGGCTGTTGATTCAGCTGCAGATGCAGAATGGTAATTCCACTCAACGTCATGGTTGATAAGGCAGAGAAAGGCACAGATATTCACTAGAGGAATGAAGAGAAATACAAGAGATTGTGGGAAACAGACTACAAACTAACAATCAAGACTAAGATCGAGATGAACACAGTGATCAACGAACAGGAGCGGAGAAATTTACCAATTAAATGACCATCAGCGGTTTACCGTTCAGACTGTGGTAGATCCAGTCTTATAGCTGTTGTTGCCACACAGAAACACACAGACATTTGATCAGAGCTTTGGTTGGAACAGGAAAACAGATGAGATGGAAATCAGTAACTGATGCTTGGAAAGAGAAGAGGTGCATTTTTATTTCGCCTGGCCATGTTGCAGTCGTAGCTGTGCCAAAAACTGATTCAGTTTTTAAAGGAGGGTAATTTGTGCAAAATGAGGGACAAACTAAATAGCTTCTCATATGCCTAATCTGAAAAGCAGACATGTTTTGTGTTGCACTTTGTAGTATCGAGGCAATATGTGACATAAAAGCAACATAAAAAAATACAGTTTTGTTTATTTGGGCTAATAATCGGTTGATATCAATACATTTATACATACAAGCAAATGCAAGCATAGTCTAAAAATGAAGTTACTGTCCTTTTTAAAGGACATTTTTTCTGAGGAGTTGTATGACGAGTTCGCATTACTAAGTGTGAAATTCAGTCCCTTTCTCTGTATATTGTAACTTGTTATCTTGACTCAAGGCCTATACTGTCTTCATTTACTTGTACTGTTAAGGTAAGAACAACAGCATTGTGCTCCACAGCATTTCGTCCTATGATATTGCCCCTCTAGTGTCATCGATGCAGTAGAGAGGCACAGAGGGGCAAGTCTTTTTTCCAAAAAATGGCCTGATAAGATTATGGAAACGTTTCCAAAGATGGATACAGTAATCTCAAGTGAAAGCCAAAAAGGCAAATGGTCAAAAAAAGGTCATTATAAGCAATCTTTTTCAGGATACTACATCTTACCACTATGTCAGTGTCAAGGTGAACTGAGCTTAACCATCTCTTGTGTACAGGCGTGTAGGATGTATTAATGTAGTTTGTAATGTGCATTGCTTAGATTAGTTTTTATCTCATCACAAAACACTGCATTATTTTGCTATGGCTAGCCTTTTGGTCAAAATTTAATTTAATAAATGTTTGGTATGCGGTTTACACAGAGAAATGATACAACTCAGATGTTTTTCCTTTCCAGCTGACACTGATACATCGATGATATGTCGTTATATTTGTCTTTTAAGTCGGTCTTAATAGCCTGGCCATGTCCAAAGTACTGCTGACAGTTGTCAAGTCCTGCTTGTCTCATGTTTTGCAGCTCAGGGAAAAGAACTCTTTGGCCTGCATATTCCAAAGATTTAATTAATTATGCTGCGGTTAGTCTGTCTCCTGATGTCAAGAAAGTTATCTTTGATAGCAATCTGAGCTTGAATAACTCATGTGGATAAAGTTTAAGCTTTTTTGCATGCAGAGTTTCTCTAAAATAGATTTAAAGGAATACTTCACCCACAAAATGGTCATCTGTAGATCACTTACTCACACCATGTTAGGCTGAATTAGTGAGTAAAACTTTGTTTTTCTTGCATACCTCCACTGTGAATGAAGAATCCGAAAACGGAGAATATTCTTGATGAACTTAAGTAAAGGGGTCCAGTTTACGAACAGCAAAACTATATCAAAACATCCTTATACAAACTCTCACACAACTTGCACAGCATAATTTAAGTCTTATTTATTCAGTCATGTGCTCAGTACTTCCCAAACACATATATTTTTGCTGTAATATTGCTTTTTAAAACACTTCTGCATGAACAGTCTCACGCATGGACGAGTAACGCACCTGGGCAAGCGCATGCTTTTGAATTCTGCCGAATGGAGCACATGAGCAGCATTCAAATGCATGCGCTGGCCCAGGTGTGCTACTTGTATGCGAAAGTGTTTTAAATAGTAAGGTTTTTAGCAAAAATGCATGTGTTTGGGAAGTACTGAGCGAACAACTGGATAAATGAGACTTGTTTTACACTGCATGAGTTGTGTGAGAGTTTGTATGAGGGTGTTTTGATGTAGTTTTGCTGTTGTTAAACATGGTAACCCCCAATGAGTTCAGTTCATCAAGAATTTCCTGTTTTTGGATTCTTCGTTTACTGTGGAGGCATTCAAGAAAAAAAAAAGTTTTGTGCACAAAGTTAGTGTGACATGTGGTGAGTAATTTATATAGTAATGATCCTTTTGTGAAGAATTCCTTGATGGGGCTACCCTCTCTCTCCAAAATTGCTTTGGGGACTAAAAGGGGAAAATCCACCCTAAAAATAACTCACAAACAGTATGTTACTTCTATAATTGTTCTGATTTGTTAATTTGAATCACTTTTTTCTTAAGGAGAGCAAAAACCATAGTCAATAATGAAACAGCTCTTTCTCCATTATGACCGTGCACGAGACATTTACTGATTAGGAGCTGGAAGTCTTGTGATGAGATTAGAGTCCTGCATGAACGTAGCGATACTCAAGCAGAGAAACACTTGACTCTTTGTTTCTATCTCAAGTGGCCCCGCGAAGCTGTATAATTAAATTCACAAATATTGTAGTCTTATCTGTCATGCATTTCAAAAATCAAAAGTCTCAAGTGCGCACTGCTTCATCTAAACCACACTGAATCTTCTTTTGACCAGCAAGAAATCAAGAATGTGATGTTTGTTTGGTCATTTTTGAGTTATTGGATTTTTTTCAGTGTCAGTGGTGTAATTCCCAGCCTCACCTACAGTGTATACACACACGTCTGGTGTTATTGGCAGCGCGCCTTCATCCACCGACACCTCCAGCGTCCCTGGTGGCCTTTGTCACAGAAGAAAGAGAATGATCAATATCCCAGTTAAACTAGACTTTCAAAGCTGATCGTAGGGCCTCGTTCTGGGGCCATCTTCTTTAATGAATTTTCTTTCATTCCACACAAGTTTTTAAACATCAAACAATAAATCGGCCAGGGCACAGTAAAATATTTAGATCTATTGACTGTGTTTGAAAAATGTAGAGGGCAAAAACTCTAGTGGTTTGATGCTGATACATTCTGAACACTTTAATCCACCCGAGTGTTTCCTTTTATCTGCCTGGGTTTCTCCAAAAGAGGGGAAAAGGGCCTCAAGAATGTTCTCAAAGATCCAGCAACTCTTTCTTAAAAGCTCCTTACCTTCAATTGCTCTTTTCTAACACAGTGATTCTCGATGTTCGTGGTACCAAAGCACACTTTGAAAATACACATCCACGGCACATGAAATGATTGATTCTGTGAGATGATCAGTCAAATTCCTGAGTTCACCTTAAATGACAGCGGGTACAGGACCTGTTCCAGAGAAAAAAGTAATTGTGAATGTTTGGAATTAAATCGTTAGTCTTAATTAAACATAATTTCCCTCTTGTCAATAACATCTCACACTTGAAATTATAGTGTGCTACAGCACGGCAGTTTCACAACGGTGGAAAACATCTGATTTATAGCATTGGCAGTTTATTGTTGTAACATTGCGTTTCGTCATCCTCCCCCCAAAACAACTCCTGAAACAAACCTGAAAACATTTAAAACAATACATCTGTGTGTAGTTCTTTGGTGGAGATTGGTTATGACAAAATATCTTTATTCTGCCATGAGAGGTTTCACAAAAAAACATGTTGGTGGACTTATCTAAAATATCTTATATCTTTCAGTATTGACGGGTTGTGTTCCAATGGTACAAGACACAGATCGGAAAGAGTGTCCGAAAATAAATTATACTGTAGAAACATTTCATTTGCCTCGATGCTGATGAGCAGAACTACATTTTAGTCAGTGTGTTGTGTAGCTTAAATGCACATCAGGATTTTTTTCCATCACACCAAAACTTCTCTATAGGTTTGGTGAAATCTATGTTTTGTTATTTTTGGTGAAAGTCATGTCAAGGTGAACATCAGCTCCTTGGTCTGACCCCTTGTGGAGCCACTCTTCCTAATGTAGTAATAAATTGTACTGTGTGTATGCATCTCTTTGCATGGCTGGTGTGTGCATGTGTGTGTTTGGCTGGCGTGACAGCCCGGCCTTGACGTTAAACATCTGTTGGGTGATTCATTCAGCTGCGGATGTGGAGTGACACCAAGGCACATCTGCCGAGGTGCGGGCGATCCCTGCAACCTGCCCCTCGTAAGGCCCCTGCTTCACCACCCAAACCACTTTTCTGATGATTGCGTCATTTTCCCTCCTCTCCACTGCCGCTAGTTCACAAAAGTGACATCCTGCTTTTTCCCCCAGTTGTGCTGGCTGGAGAGCAGCAGATGCACAGCCTTGGGGAGATTTAGAAATGGCAAACACAATGAAACTCAAGAGCCTGGGAAAAAAAAAGCGATCCCAGATAAACCTCATTTTGTCCTTTTTTTTTGCCACGGCAGAATTAACATAAAGCTAAAGATATGTTATGCTTTTTGCTCTTTGAATGTAAGAATATAGTGGACACGATTAGAGCTCAAATAATGAACCGATTAATCAAGTGGTCAATCAACATAAAATAAATCGCTGACAATTTAAGTAATCGTTAAACAAGGAAAAAAATCTAAATATTTGCTTGTTCAGGCCTCTCAAATGTGAGGTTTTGCTGCTTTTCTCTGTTTTTTTTTTTTTTTTTTTTTTTAATTGAATATCTTTGGGTTTTGGACTGTTGGGACAAAAACGAGCAGTTTGAGCTTGTTATGGGTGTTTATCACAATTTCAAATGTTTGGAAGTCTAAACAATTCATAGAGTAATCAAAAATGATATTTGACAGTCTAATCGATAACAAAAATAATTATTAGTGGCAGCCCTAGACAAGATAATATTTTATTTTGGCACAAAATCATCACTGGAATGCACTACATACTGATACACCTACGATAAATTTATTCCACTGAGTGCAAAGATTGAGAAATCATTTGAGTTTAAGTGACAGATGCTTCTCTTCACTACTGTGCAGGGCATTGTAATCACTTGAATGAATACAGCTTGACTAATTAAGGTTATGCAGTTGGCTGGCTCTCTCCAAACAAAGCCCAAGTAATGTGGATCGTGCTGTAGCACAGCCCCCATAGTATAGTGCAGATGAGAGCCGAGCTGATATGCTGTTCACTCTGACGCGTCAGTCGGAAAAGTGCTAGAGAGATCAATCAGTCTAGCACTTGATTTTCAACATCACATTCATGTTTCCACTTAGCTAAAGATATAATTTTGTTGTGGGATAATAAGCTCATAAATTAATTTACTGTATTGTCTAGCTGCAGCGCGCTCAGCCCTGCTGTTACCATGACGAAAACATTGAGGAATATGACTGTAACAAATTAAACAGAAATAGCTGATGACTAACAAACACAGCCAGTGCAGATGATGATGACTGAAATGCGCTGGATAGCCGTTCTTGAGCTTGCTGTGCATGTTTGGCACAGATAGAGTCCAAGGACGCGCAAAGGCCTTTGATCCTGTCTCTGGGGCGTCCCAGATGTTCCAGCGCAGGGCAATGTCAAGTCTGGTTTATTTGTAGAGGTAATGCCCAGCCATTATATGTACAACTCATCCATCAAACAAAAAGGAACATTTCAGGAACGCTCTTTTCTTTGCACGACTGAGCAATTGAGGTTTGTCAGTGAAGGGAGTCTTGATAGACCATAACCACATCTTCAGCTACATGTGCTTTAAAGGGCCCAGGGCACGATGTTTAGTCAGGGCACCTTTGGGACATTTCCTCTCCTAGTTATTGCAGATGTCTGAGGATATTATCTATCATCTGAAGTAAAACTAAATGTAATATTTCATTTCCATAGATGTCACTGAAGTAGAAGTTGTCCTTCCTGAAATCACTGAATAATTTTAATCATAAGGAACTCATTTGAGTGCACTCTGACTGACTGATCATCTTTGAGAGAAGTCTCAACCAGTAGGTGGCAGTATGATACCTGAATCTGCAACTTCTCAAATCAAGACCCCTCAATCATTACTAAGAATAAGCACCCTGACTATTTCAATTGACAACTTGAAATATACAATAAAATCTGCTACAGTTATTATATTGAAAGTGGTATATTTAACCATTATTATTATATTCTATTACAGATTAAACATCCACATTCAAATGCAAAATCTGATTTTATCACAGCATAGAATAAAATCATGCACTTTCCATCCACAAAGCTATGATGTTTTAGGTTCAGCTGGAGGATTATATTTGAAAAGCAAAGTGAAAAAAAATCATATGAAATAAAATAGTGTAGCATCAGACTAAAAGATCAACATGAACTTCAGGATTCATTGATCAAACTGTGAACAGCGTGTTTCCAATCACATTTATAAAAAGTGACTAAAGTGAGTGCTCTGCTTAAAAATCACACCGGGTCTTAGGCTGAATAGCTTTCCTTTAAAATATATCTTTATGAGATACTCACATTTGAAGATACTGAGAATGCTTTTTTTTTAAATTACGTCTTGTATTTTGGGTTTTTTTTTCCAGAGATTCTACAATTATAAAATATTCTTTCACATGGAAACATTTTGTTGTTGTTCTTTTGTTTTCCCAAACAATAAGGACATTTTCTTTACCTTGTGTAAATATATAAATGCTCATTGATCTTAAACCATTTTCCCTCTCTATTAATTTGAATAAAACTGCTTTGGCAGATCACCTTCATGAGAGCATATTTTCAACATCTTTTTCCACTTTGTAAACTCAGCGCAGAATTTACGCTTAATGCTTGGAATCTTTTGCAAATGCTTTCTTCCGATATTGACGGTATCACTCTTCCAACTGGCAGGGTGAAGGCATAGGGAGCTCTTGTAAATGCACATGTGACACCATTTCCCCTCCAACTATAACT
Organism: Cephalopholis sonnerati; assembly: GCA_019142605.1. Lineage (NCBI taxonomy): Eukaryota > Metazoa > Chordata > Actinopteri > Perciformes > Serranidae > Cephalopholis > Cephalopholis sonnerati. Next base: position 28,736,758 of record JAGQAX010000003.1, on the reverse strand, counting down.
TCAATCCCCACTGAAAGCAATTAAAAGGTAGCTGAAATCCAGAGGACCTAATGGGTTAATTTCTGGGCTTGTTGCTTCGGCAATCCTAACACAATGAATTTTCTTTGTTTGTTTAGCAACTGAGCTCAAGGTGGACTTTTTTTTTTATTGACTCTTGTCAAGTCACAAAATGATTCAACTTTGTGGCTGCACTGGACACAGCAGGCGTCCTGGATCAGACGCTGTGAGAAGACACTGAATATTTTTTATAGCTTATTAAGTTAGTTCTCAAAATGTATTTCCTACAGATTAAAAAAAACGGAAAGTGGTTGCACAATCTGCTACATTCACTGCCTCTACTCAGAATTAGAGATTTATTTTCTGAGGAGGAAAAAAAATCAATTAGTGCTAAATTTATTCATGGATTTCTGCGATCAATGCGAGTCCACTCAGAGGGGCTCGGTGGGACCCAGTTCATCCCAGTTAATGTGTTTGAAGGGGAATTACCATTGATGTTGTTTTCCCTTCCTCTCAGGTCAAAGAGCATCTTGGAGCTGTCACGGCCCTCCTGCCACACGGGAGGAACTTCCCTACAGTCCTCACCGTTACCCACAAGGCACCTGGACAGCAGAGAGGATGGCGTGGAGTGGCGGCTGATGTGAGGGAAAGACAATCAGGTTGGTTGGCTGAGCTGAATTTAACATACCCACTGTCAGGGAGTCTCTTACTAGAGCTAATTGTGAATCCAATCAAGGCTGGGAATACTGCCTATTGATTTACCCCACTAAACACACACAATAAACAAATACAGAGGGAATACATTATGTTTAAATTCACTCACAAATGGCTCTCACATCCACAGAATATTCATATAATCTACAGTAGCGCTTAGTGTGCTCCTATTATATTGGTCTGCTAGGTGAAAAACAGTTGTTCCTCACTCTCTCTTAATTTGCTGCAACCACTGTAATTTTAATTCACATGACCTTTCGTGACTTCTTGATTGTTTTCATAATTCTTGCATACTTCATAATGCTGCTCGGAAAGACATGGAGTGTGATCTTCTGAAATGTTCCTTCAAGGATATTCTTTTCGCTCTTCGTATTGATTTCAAACAGTTCCTGCACACAGGCTATATTTCAGGTCAATTAGACATATTTGGGCATTTGCAAATCATTTTTTTCTCTCAGATCCTGGGGCTGTAAAACTGCACTTTTGGCCCTAACAGCACTGCTCAGATTCTCTGTGGAGCTTGACATTTTGATCCGCAACAGAGACTAAATGATAACCGTTTCCTTGTAAATACTGTTGCCTGCGGGGGAGGGTTTAAATAGACCAAGAAGGACTTTTCACTCACTCACTTGTTTATATTCACAACTCATCTAAATATGGACAGCTAAAGCATCTATTATATAGTGTGCATTGCATGCAGCAGTGTGAGGCTGCAGAGTAAGTAGTGCGAGGGGAGACCCATAATTACAGCAAATTATTGTTAGTAATTTTCTAAATTCCTCTGCTTTTACACTTACAAATTATGTAATTATGACCATTTCCCAGAAAGATAGCAAATAGGTTGTGATTGTTCAGTGCGGACTTTCTTCACCACATGATATAATTCCACTATCTCTTTATGTCACTCTCTTTGTTTTGTTTTTTCTTTAAAGAGAATATCTTTAAAGGTTTTTTCAGTTCATGTATGAAAGAACAAGCTGCCTTTGTTTGAAGTGTTTGGTCTTGGCATGTGTGATCACTCTCATTAGGGCTCTCCTCTCACTGAGAGCAAAAACACTCCAATTCATTTATTTTTATTTCAAACATATCATTGACTGCTGTCTGAGCTCGCATCCACATCTAAGAGAAAGTATTTATTTGAACCTAACAAACGCCCCTCTCTTCAATAATTTTAAATATAAATGGGGGAGGAATCGATTAGTCACTGGCTGATTTTTGTATGTTTTTCCCCTATCTCTGAAAAGAACATAAAATGAGCAAATAATTCCTTTTTGCCGAAGAGTGGGGAGATTGGATGTAATGTTTATTTTGCCTGTAGAGAAAGTTTGACCTCTGTGTATTGTCATGACAACCTAAGGCCTTTGACACTTCATGGCTAGATGACAACATCTCTCCACCATTACCATGTACATCGTGAAGCGGCAGCGCCCACACAGGGCAAGATTGACATAAACACTTTTTAATTGAGCTGCAAATGTTGTCAAAAGATGGAGTCATTATTTTAGCATCCCTAAGGGGAAAATCTACTCATGCAAAAAGAAAAAGAAATGTATAATTAATACAGCCAGTCGCATTATGCCCAATGTGAGGCTGCACAGATAGGATAATATTACATTTTTACTGTGGCGCTCTGAGCCTTTCCTCAGATTGCTGATAGTGTTCGGTACTCAGCGGCTGGCTCCAGGGAAAGATTGCTCCTTGTCACATCCTTATCAAAGAAGCGTTTTGTTCCGTCTTGCACACACAGTTCTTATTCCACAAGAAGGCCTGTGATCTCTTATACGTGTGTAGATCTTTCTTCAGCACCCCCCCACCACCCCCACCCTCTCAATGCTCCGCTGAAGATCAATTGTGTTTGTACTGTATGTGAATGTGTATCAAAGAGTCCCCACAGTCAATGCCTCCACTTATAAGGTAATGTACTGACACGGGAGATTCCACGGGGACTGTGCAGAGCTCTTCGTGTACAGAGGCTGTGCAGCAGAGGGAAGGGTTGGGAGGAGGGGGAACACAGCAGTCATATAGCGTGGGAGGAGGATGCTGGATTGATAACACACACTACTTACACAATACTATCTCACACATAGAAAACAAATATATACCTACATGCACAGAGACGCAAACACATATGCACATACGGTGTTGTCAGTGGATGGTTTCAACATAAAGGGCTCCTGACCTGAGTGTTAGCCATGCTGGTAAATCTCCCATCGAACACCTATTCTGTTTCACAGAGCCACGAGGGGATATACGCTGTCAGTGAGAACTTTCATAGCAGCAAAAAACACTCACCCAGTTGTTTTATTAATCCTTCAGATTTATGAAGGTAGCTGTCCATGCAGAAGGGGAATTATTCCCATGCATTTCAATATTCTATTGACCTTCTAACTAGCCAAGTTTAAGTCAGAAATCCATAGTTGCTCTTGTCTGAGAAGTGGGAAGCCCGGTGCTCACCAGCTCCTCCTTCCTGCACTCGCTCTTTTACAGCTGAGGTGGGAGGCAGGTCAAAGACAAGGCTGGGGTTTTGCTGGATTTAACCCAGCCAAAGGAGAGAAGTGGGAGGATGCAAGTGATGGTGTGTGCCTGTGTGTGTGAGTGTATGGGTATTTAATAGCAGTAGGAAGTGGGGCGCATTGTCCGTTTGATGTGTATATGTGCTTTTCTACGTGCGAGTATGAATGCGTGGATACATAGGCAGTGACAGAAGGTGACCCCTGTGTCAGTGGTTTATTATGTCCGGTTCATTTGCTAGGCCAGACTCCATTGGCTGTCAGTTTTACTGCCTGACGGTGTCAGCTGGACAGTGTTAAGTCTGATGGAGTGTTTTTGCCTCTGAAGCCATCCTGAACAGGAAGGCAGGGAGAGCTATATAACAGGCTCAGTGACAGGTTCTCAAAACAGGCGGGCCATGAATATGCAAGCTCTTCCACAAACAGCCAGGAAAAAAAAAACTGCTTGATGTGGCTGAATCTGAAAATAAGCAATTTTGCCATATTCAAGCAGCAGCATTGACACTTTCAGCATATTTCTCTGAGAGTCTCACTGTCTCTTCAATTTTATTTCTGTAGCACGAGTTAGAGGAGAGAGTTTCTTGCCTGTTTCATCACTAAATATTAAATAATGTTTCACTTTACTGTCACAACATAATGAAAACAGGAGAGGCATGTGCTAAGGGATAAAAAGGAATCATAATTGGATATTTTTGAAAAGTTATGATATTTGTGCATTTTTTAATTATGTGATTTTGCACAAGTAACATGTCTTGATTGATTGGGATAAGGACCTCCTCTTAGCTCCAAATGTTGCTTCCACCCTCCCCTGTTTAATGCAAATTAAGCGAACATGTGCCTTTGATATTGAAATGATCTCACTGCTTTCCTACAAACATTTCAGCAGACGAAATGGAACCGCATGTGCGCTTTCTCACTGTAAATTACATTTACCTCACCACGGCCGTGAGCTTCATTGGGACCCAGAGTTTATGTTTTGTTTGTTAAAAAAACCCCAACTGATATTATGGCTACGAAACATCGAAAAACAGAATAATACTATTGTCTTGTGAAACATTAAAACAAGATAAAGACACAATAGATTAAAAATGTATTAGTTGTAATAAACACAACATAACAAGTGACAATATAAGGCTGATTCTTTGCCAATTTTCTTTTTTTAAGATTATTTTTTGGCTTTTTGCCTTTATTGGATAGGACAGTCAAAGCATGAAAGGGGGAGAGATAGGGAAATGACATGCAGCAAGGGGCCGCAGGCTGGAACTGGACCTGCGACGACATTGCCTTCATATATTGGTCATCTGCTCCACCCACTGAGCACCCCTCTTTGCCAATTTTCAACCATCTTTGTATCATAACAACATGGGTAGTATGTGTAAATGAACGATGATAAACTTCCCTCCATCTTTCCAATGAAATACTTCTTTAATGATCATTACAGATTCATATTTCAGTTATTTCTTGATTAATGGTTTGGTTTTATAAATTATCAGAAAAGAGTGAAAAATGCTCATCACAATTTCCCAGAACCCAAAGTGACACCTTCAAATGTCTAACCAACAGTCCAACACTTGCTGTAAGAGAAAAAAAAAGCTATAAAGACACATTTGAGATGCTGGGACTTTAAATTTTTTTGGCATTTTTGCTTTAACAGCGACTTAAACTGATCACTGATAATCCAAATAATTGATTATTTTCTGTTGAATGACTAATCGACTGATAGACTGCTTGTTTCAGATACAAAACAATTCTTTTTGATCACTTATTTGGGGGGAATATGAACATGTTTTCAAAAAAAAAAACCCCCTTTTTTTTTTTTTTTTTTTTTTTACATCAAATAAAACTCTCAAATGTTGAATGTCCAAACACAAGCAGCAATACAAACCCTAAATAAAGCCGAAATAAAACATAGTCCTGGCAAAATTCTGATTTTGGATCAGAAACTATCTGGTCAAAGGAAAAATAAAGAAGTTCAAATCAAAAATTTGATTCCAGCTTTCGGTACTTGGCGGTTTTTGCTACACATACAATTTGGTACCACAGAAGTATTTATGTTCGACAACCATCCCTGCAAGTGAATCATAGAATACAGAGGAAAAAGGCAGTCTAGGGGATCCACCAAAGTGGATTTATGCTGGAGTTTTTAAAAGAATGAGTTCAATAATATTTCTCAGGTGGATATGCACTTAAACAAGACAAATACAGTGATTACACTGTACAAGTAATAATGTGTGAATCCCAAGAGTCACAGCTTGTCTTTTTAGGACACTGTGTTGTGTGACCCTTGAGGTTGCTGTATGAGGTGATAACAAGACTGTGTGTGTGTGTGTGTGTGTGTGTGTGTGTGTGTGTGTGTGTGGATAGAAGTGTCTTTGTATTACAAGGAGCCCACATGGTGACTGCACACAGGCCCAGTGAGAGTCCCACTGCAACAGACACAGCAGCCTCGACCTTACGGCCCGGCTCTCCTCAAGAAACAACACACCGACTCACTAATTACCTGCTATTGTTGAGATAAGCAGTGGTGGAGTTATTGGCTCGTCCTTCCCACAACTGTCTGCTTCTTCTGTTTTCTGTTGCCGCGTTCACGTATCTTGCAGATAGCAGGCAAATCGTTCGCAAAGAGATTGATAGGGATATTTTCATGTCTCGTTCCAGGTGCTTTGTAGACGGCAAATTTGTGGGAAATCTCAGGAAATCAGACGTGTGTGGGATTTAAGAGTTCAGGGTCAGAATGGCTCACAGTTAAAGTTTGGTCTGGCCACCGTTCTGAACGAGGGGAAAGGGTGGTGATGCTATTAACTGTACTCCTTTCCTGTTTAGAGGAAGGGGCTGCACATTCCAGGACACACACACACACACACACACACACACACACACACACACACACACACACACACACACACACACACAGAGGCACTTATGACGACATTCTTTTACATGAGTACAAATACTTTTATGTGCACCACCTAAACAAACTTTATACTTAGTATACATTTCACAGCACATACATATGAGCATGCACTCACACATCTAAATGCGTGCACATGCCTTCCTGTTCCGACACACTCGCTCACTCAATGACTCTATCTTCCTCTCCTACTTTGTCTCTCTATCACTCGTTCTCACTCTCCCTTTACTGGAAGGCCACTCTGATAGGCCCCCTCGTAAGAAGAGACACACCATCCCAGCTGATTCCAGGGGGAGTCCTTCAGAGGGAGCACTTCCAGTGGCTTCAGTGCATTAAAGCTTTTACCTTTTGCTTCTAAAGGCATCGGGACAAAAACAGGCCGAGCTCTTTCTCTCCACCAGGGAGAGAGAGAATGCATTGTCTTGTGAGGACACTGATTACTTAGGAATCAGTCATCAATTATTCAAATGATGGCATACTGTATTGCCTCCACCTTTAGTGACAAGACGGCCTTTCAAGGCTGGGAAGTGCAGAGACACACCCTGCCCGGTCTACAAGAATCAATACAGGCCTGGGTAGTTTGCTTCCTCGCTTTCGTTTCAGTGTCTCGCTCTTCATACCAATGTGAATTTGGGGCCTTGGCGTTACACATTTGGGAAACCTTGAAGTGCCAGCTGCTGAGAAGGCCACAGGGCTAAGGCAGGCCACCATGGAGGCCTGCGGGGTTTGGAAACACGCCCTTGGCATGTCCCTCATTTCACTCCACCGCCTTTTTGTCAAGTTCTACCCACTCCCTTTGGTCTCTCCTGTGCCTGTTGTCTTAACTCAGCTGATTAGCTGTAAGTGAGCCTGATGAATGTCTGCTGTTCATCCACAACACCTGGTTCTCAGGAGAGTGGATGTTAAAGTTGCCTCAAGGATGGAGACAGACGTAAAAAGGGGACTTTCTCTTAGACCAGTCCAAAGATGGGACCACCCAGGATTTGAATACTTGAGGTTTTCACTTTGCTTTTCTTCCTTGCCTCCACTCAACGGTGTTGCAGAGTTTTCCCTGGACCAGACTTCTGGCATACTTCGCACTCCCGCTCCTTAGTCACTGTCACTGAATCACAAAGCCCAACACACAGCCCTGTGTCCCGTCCCAGACTGTCTGACCTCTCCTCTCTGGAAGCCTTCACCACTTTGCAATGTTTGCTAATAGAATATCCTCTTACTCTGCCGCAGAGCCAGAGCCCTTATTTTGTACAACCACAGACCACTAAAAAAGGTCAAGCACCCCAGGCCAAAGAACCAATTAAACAAATGAAGTGTAATTCACACCTGATCAGCAAAAGTGGACAGTTTTTCTTTTCTTTTTCTTTTTTTTTTTGCTTTTGTTGTCATGTGTTTCCAACATGTTGGTACTCTAGAGAAGTTCCTCTGACTTTCCTGGCTGTGTCAAGGTCAATGGGCATGCCACTGCTGTTTATTTGTGGGCCATTTGGCCTGTGTTGCAGCTTGTGACATGAAAGAGTGAAGAAAATGTGGAGGGGAGAGGAAAAATCATAAGGGTGAGGAAAAGCATGGGAGGAGCCAGAGGGAGGGAGGGAAGGTGGGAGGGAGAGGGAGGGAGGGTCACTGGAGGAGTTGGATAACAATGGCTGGAGTCCAAGGTTGGCTAATAGTATCTGACACACTGCAATTTTGAGGCTTATATCAACATTGTTTTTACAGCTGTAATTAAGCCACCTAATCAGAAGCACATTGGTCGGGACAGTCTGGGGCTGTGAGGGGGCAGACACACAGTGAGCTGTGTTCAGCCCTGCGGCAAGGCAGCAGCACCGCACTGGGCTTGGGCTAGGTGGAGGCCAGCCAAGGGAACTGTGGGTGGGAGAGCATCCTGAGTGTGACACACACGCACACACACATACACACAGATGTACACAAGGGCTGTGCATTGTGAACCAGGGCCACACTGAATGACTGCAGACATGGGGAGGGAGCAGTTTTCTATGTGTTGAACTATATATGTGTGTGTGGGGAATTTTTGTGGTGACACATCTGTCCAAATTGTTTTTGAGGCTGTGTGTGTTGCAATAGTCTTATGGTGGCGTGCATATCTGTGTTTATCAAGTGCTCAATTATGCCCAAATCTTACTTATGCACGCATGTGTGCTCAAGTGCATTTCCATGTTTGTTCAGTGGACGTTTTATGGTGTGTGCCTTTGTGCAAAAAAAAAAAAGCAGCGTGCAAATGTGTATATGAAAGAGAGAGGGAACATGTGCATGTGTGCGGTCGCCTCAGCCCCACAGACGTTCACCCCACCCTTGTCAGGGCCCAGTGCCGAGTCACCCAAGTCTCAAATGGCAACAGCACACACACACACACACATACACACACACATAGAGAGCAGGACACGGAGCTCAGCTGGGGCCAAAGTCAACAGATGAGCTGGTCTGAACTGGCTTGCTGTGTGTTCTGATTGTAAATTGCGCTGGTGATGATTAGAGAACTCCAGCACAGGATGTCGACTCTTAAAACTGTCCAGAGAAAATAATTTTCTACTATGTTCAGGAAACTTTTTTTTCTTTCTCTCCTTTACACTGCTCCCCAACCCACCACCCCCTCCCTCCCTCTTTAATTTAAACATCATGGGGCTGTATGTGAGGAGGTGGAAGGAGTTGGTTTGTAAATTGGTTTAAGGCCTCCAGAGTAAAAAAAAAGCCAGACAACGTAGGCTGTTTAGAGCTTCATCTTATCTATGCAAGTGCACACACGGACCCATAGACTTCCACATACATACCCATGCATGCACTTGCAAATATCCCTAAAATGCCACTAAGCTTATAATTTATTTGTGTGGACATCTGCATGCACTTTCCTTGAGCTGTGTGTGTTTGAGAACAGGAGATTACGGTGTGATATTTCACTGTATCCAGGTATGTGTGCATTAACAGCATTACCTAGTTGTTTATTCCAGTACAGTTGTCAGAAAGTGGGAAGGAAGATCAATGAGGCTTTATGTAACAGAGCCAGAGGTTGATGGGGATGAATGATCATTGTTCTGCTCTTTACCTCCTACTCACTGTGTCATGATGTCATCATCCTGAGACACACTATACCAGGGCTAGCCCAGCTTGTTGTTGTTTTCCTACATCCCCACAAAAACCACAGCTTTCTGACTCATCACTCACTGACATTACATCAGGATTGTCTGATAGAGTGTACAGAGAAACAATCCTAGATAGATGGATCCCCTTTGATGTTGCTTATCGATTGTCAACTTCAGTGCCTGTGTGGTAGCATCACAGATGCCCAAAGCTGTATTTTGACATTCAAAAATATTTTGGCATCAATAAACATCAGTAAAACGACAAGCCACTGGAGTCAGTGTATTGGACTGGACACTTGAGCAGAGTTTGCTGAGCATCCTGCAGTCTGTAGCCAGCTGGCAGATTTTGTCCCACATTCTTGCACCCCTGCTGCGTCGCCCAGCTTGGTGACCATGAATGTGTTAGCAACTACTGAGTCCTCTCACCACGTCCTTCAGGCTAATTTAGATTTATGTCTTTTTTAAAGACTTTGCCATTCGCTTCCTCTACAGATGACATTTTTGCCTCTCTGCGTCATACAGTGTATACATTGATTCATTTTTCAAACATGGAATGCTTTGAGGAAATGAAAAAAAAAGGATAGAGCCAAGGGAGGGAAGGATGGACGGAGAAAGAGGAAGACAAGTTAGTGTGACTCGTCTGGAACAGTGCGTCGCTGCTTGCCTAAAGTTTGGCAGTAGTTCCTCTCTCCCTCCCTTGTTACTCTCCCTCCTTCTCTCCCACCTCCACAGAAATGTCCAGCTTGATTTAATCAGGGAGGCAAAGGGGAAATCAAACTGGGCGTGGGACCAAAAGCCTCCATATGGGGACAGGCCTGGTCCTGCGACCTAATCGACCCCGGGGGCAGGCAACAAAGACAGTCAGTGAGTTTGTGAAAGAGAGTCTGTTTATATTTGTGTAGTCGTGTCTCTGTATGTGTATGAGTGTGACTTGAGGAGGGGAATGAGGCTGGCGGGGAGCAGGGAGGATGTTAATGTGTCCCTCAGGTGGCAGCAACAGCACAGTCACACACAGACTTGTGTTTGACATGAAGAAGGTGGGGAGAGTATTTCCTATCCCACTACCCCCTCCTCCTCCTTTTCCTGCTGTGCGGTTCAGACGTTAGAGCCGGCATTAAATTCCTGTCGACAAGCTCCAGGTGGGGAATGAGCCACGTTTGCCGTCGCTGTGCCCCCAGGCCCTGCAGGAGAGTCGCTGTCTTTCCCAAACACGCTACACCTCTGTCTTTCTTTTGTTCCTCCAATTCTTCTTACCCCCTCTCTCTCTGTTCTCCTTGTTCCCCTCCCTGGTGTTTCGTGACTGTTTACGTAAAATGACGGTTCCTCCTCAGCTCGCCGGCTTGCGGTTGACCGAAACAAATAAATAAATCCATGAGGACACACATTCATTCACAAACAGTCTGTGCACACCCCACAAGCACATAACAAGATGAGAGATGGAGAGAAAATGTAAGCTGTGGGAAGAGAAAGTAAATTAAAAACAAATCATGGCATGACTATGGAATGCAACTGGCGAACGGCGGAGACAACTTACTAAACAACGGCCATGGGATTCTCTGGCCCCCTCATCTGTGTTAAACAATAATCAGGAATTGTCCAGATCTAACCCTGCTGCAAATAATTGAGAGGTGTGACTCATTCTGTGGAGTCTCACAGCAGTAAAGATGACATGAGATTCTTAATTTAACTTGGTAACAGGAAAATTTAAAGAGGACCAACACCTTGTCTTACTGAAAGCATGTTATTATAGTCTCAATATAACCCAGCCAAGGCCGACTCTGACAAGGGCCCGGTAGTATGTATTCAAACTGCAGTCATAGGTCCTGAGGGACTTAGTTTGTCTCAGTGTGTGTGCTTGTATGTGTGTGAGTTCAGTGTTCAGGAGAGGGACTTGGATGTGGAAAGACCCAGATTTATACGTTTTGCTCTTGGAATATCCCAGAGATATGTTGGAGGCAGCAGGGGGATTTTATAAAAGTCTTCTCCGGTTTCTCTGGTTCAGCATTTTGTCGTAGTGAGGACATTACGTGGTGACAACAGGCATTAAAATACTGCCCCCCCCTCCTTCCACTTTTCCCATTCACACACGTCTGTCTCTGTTTCTTGCTCCCTCTCCTGCTTAATTCTTTTCCAGACTGTTATTTCTTCCTTGAAAACAGGGTTACAGCCAAGTTACAGTTAAGCCATATAGATGCTCATATTTTTTGTTAAATGTAAGATGAAATAATCAGTTAAGCTGAGGTAAAATGACATTTAATGCAATTGATGATCTGAACAATGAGATTCATGGGAAACACTGGAACATGCAGGTTGCTGTATGTAACGTCTATCCTGAAATTGTTCCTAGCCACATCCCGCTCCAACAAATAATGAGTCTTTCCCTCTCAGATATGTTGCTACTTCTACTATTACAGCAAGGGCTTCGTTTCAAAGGCTTTTCCTTGAAGCTAAATACATATCTTATTCTAATGGTACTCCTGAGAACAGACCGCTTATCCTGATATGAGTTGAAAATTCACTAAAGGAAGCAGCCATGGCATGAATTTGAAGCATAAAACATAAAACAGGCCGTAATACTTGAGGGGCTGATGCAGAGATATTTACACTAAGTTCCAGTTTTATTATTAATATACGTATGACGGCGGTTCACTCATATTACATGTTTGAGTCTGAGAAAAGCTGGAGGGAAAATGCAGTCAAAACTCAAATGTATATTTCATTATGCATCTCCTGTATGTGCCATTGCATATGTGTGCTTGTGTGCTCGCTGAAGACACCTCTGACATCCAGCCAGATTAAAACCCAATTCATGACTCTGGTTGCTGTTTCCACAGCACCATAAAGAAATCATTTAGGTGAGAGGAAATGATTAAGTGTTAATAATATTGTGCCAGTGCTTTCTTTGTGGATGTGGATGTTGAAGTGAACGGTAAGACCAAAATGGTCTGTTTGGGTGGTTGACTAGATGTGAAACCGCATGAGTGTCCTTGAGACCAGCAAGTTCTTTAGTGTGTGTGTGTGTGTCTGGGAAAGTGCAAGTGTAAGTATGTGTGTCTCCACCAGCTCTGGCAGGAACTTGGGAAACCACTGGGAGCTCCTCCAATAGTACCTAGTGTGGACTCATTTGTTGACTCAGTGATGGTTAGAGGGGCAAGTGTTGCCATCTTAACACCAGCACAGCCGAGTGGGAGACAGACAGACAGACAGGCAGACACACACACACACACACTGAGAAAACAACATCAAGTAGTGCTTTTAAGAGGCTACAGTGTATAGCCGGAGCACAGTTTGCCTCCTCCTCATGGTAATCCACAGTAGTTTCATACAATTTGAATGACAAACTACACCGGCAGCCGAAGGGCCAAAGGGGCGCATTTGGTTTAGGAGAGGAGAGAGACTGGGACCAGCACTGCACTGCAGCTCAGGTGTGCTGCGAAACTCTGGATGAAACCACATGCCTATTCTCCAGCTGCTCTGCTCGACTCTGGGCCTTGAGAAAGGACTTTATTTTCCCTTACCTAAAATGGTCTGGGGTGCAAAAGAAGCTCTGATTCACACATAGCTGGCTGTGTTATTTTTAATTTATTGGACAAAGCCTCAGCTGTGGAAGTCATCAGAGAGATTCCAGCGGTTCAAGCGTACTCTAATGCAGCCCGGACTTTGTATTAATAGTTAAAACTCAACAGCACAATCAGATCACCAAACCAAACAACACTTAGGCCTCAGTAGCAGTCAGCCCTCTGAATCTCTCAGTCTTTTCAGCTGACGTCTACAGTGAGCAGGATGCCTAGAGGCGCAGCATTGAAAATGTAAAGGTTCAGGAGTATTAAGTATTACAAAATCCAAACAAAATGAGGTGATGTTATTGCATGGAATTCTCCTCTTCATTAACATTTTAGTAATTTCCATTTGGGTATTGCAGGGCGATACAAATTTATGCATGTCTAATAGTTACTAATGTTAATTTTCACCTCTCATATTTGTTTTTACTTATCATGCAGTAATGGGGACCACTGGGGAGCCTATTGTTTAATAGGAAGGGCAGATATAATTTCAGCACACTGTGTTAAAAACACAGGGAGTTGCATCTGGTGAATGGTCAATATCCTCGATCGATGCCGTTCAAATTTGGGATGCCATAGGGCCTGACAGCAATGAATTGTATTATTTTGGGCAGAGTGAAGAATGGATTGAGTGGGATTGTTATGTTGTGGGAATTTAAGCCCAATATTTATTTTCTGTACATACACGATTTGGAGTTTGGGGTATGAGGCATTTGTTTTGGGTCAAATCACTGCAGGCGCATAAAACTTTAGCTCCTAAATTCTGAAACAGCTCCACATATAATTTAGAAACATACAATGGCAGCTACATCAGGGTTCTTTTTTTGCTTTTTGATCAGGCATTGTAATCAGATAATAATGAGCAACTTAATATTTCCTTCGTCTTCAGGAGAAAAGTTCATCTCCTTAAGAAGGGAAATAAGACTGAAGCGTTCCAATGTGCTCTAAATTGGGAAAGAAGACAATTAGGCTGGCTTGTGGCTGTCAGTCAACCCACTGTTGCAAGGTGTTCTATGAGGTGAAATCAAGCAGGCGAACTAGGGGAGAGGTGGTGTAGTGAGATGGAGAGGCCAGGCAGCCAGGGGGCTACACTAGAGTAGCCGAGTGCTGGGGAGGGAAACACCATTGTACTGTTCGTTTGGAGACATTCTGTCAAAGCCGGCCCAGGCTGACACCTCGGATCACAGTTTGATAGACGGAAGAGTAGCTCTCGCTGACTAGGTCCTATTAAGGTGGATGTTTTCAAAGTTTGGGCCTGGCACTAGGGAAAAAATAGGAAGGACACAGAGGGGAAGTGGAGCCTGAGCGGAGCTGACATGCTTCAAGACCCTCTTCCCCAAACGCGCAGTCGGGGGTCAAATCGCTTTCCTTCCTTCGCCCAGTCTGGCTTGGTGTCCAACTTACTGAATGTCTAATAGAGAGAGAGCAGGAGATAGCCACACAATGCTTCACAAACACATACACACACATGCAGTCACATTTAGAAATACACACTGATATAATGCACACGTACAAACACCAAACTACAAAGCATGCGTGGACGCATGTTAACACGTGCTCGCAAGCGTTCATGCACAGATGCACACAGATGTGCATATTTGCATATGTAGTTTTGTATTCTATAGTGAGAGGACTTGTGTCCAGTAGGATTGGTGTACGTAGGTTTTCGTGCAAGACCGTTTGTACCCCACTGCATCCCCCCTCTCCTGGATCAATGCTCTCCCGCTGTCACAGTGCAGTGAACAGGCAGAGGCAGCCAAGAGAGGCCTGCTAGACCTACAGAGGCACAAAAGCATTGAGAGGTATGGGGGGGTGGGTGGCTAGATGGTGGGGGCAACGCTTGAATGTGTGTGTATGCGCACTGCTAGTCGTCAGAGAGGGGCGAAAGCAGACACACTGCACCTTGACCACCTATTATGAAGCTCTTTGCCGCGATGTCAAGTGAAAGCAAGTTAATTGGGTGAAGCTGTAGAGCATGTTAGGGCGGTGGTTGAGGGCTTGCCGGCTTGACAGTTGAGTGTCAGCGGGACCCAGTCAAGTGTGGCTGAGAGACAGAGCCCTGTCACCGGGCCTAAAGCAGGGCCGCTGGGGCTGTTAGGGAGAGAGACCGATCCCTCCTTGCACACACTCACACACACACATACACACTCTGCTCACATTGACACGTACACTCAATTACATTCACTCATCCCCTCTGGTGCACGCCCACGCTCTGTCACAAATGAAGATTATTTTACGAAAAGTTAAGTAATAACCTTTTCTTAAGTTAAAGAATTAACTCGATTTTGTAAAGTTATCACAAATTGCCCTGATAATAAAGTGTATTAATTGACTGTTGATCCGTGACAAAAAAGTTGTTTTTCTTGGATTTAGAAAAACAACAAAAAGCTCTAAGAAAGATGTGCCTTGTGCAGTTCATGGTGTATATGGGACAGAAATATTAAAGACATGTGTCAGCATGTTTTTGTTAAGTTGTTTTGAATCCCTTTAGAAGATTATTGTAATAATAATATTTATATGATATGAATATTTGTAACATCTCCAGTGAAAATATCTGGTTTGTTTTAAAAGAAAATTCTATATCCCATCTGACATTCTTAAAATTTCCTCTCAATTTTATCAGATGATTGCTGACAATCAAAACTTAGAGCTGTGACTCAACTTGCTATTTTATGTGGCGAACTGATCTTTTTTTTTTAAATAGTGGTTTTATCTTACAACACAACTGCCAAACACATTTCTTTCTGTAATCCCAAAACCCTAATTGAATACTAATATCATGGACTGTATCGAACATTATCCCCACTTTCGCCGGTTTGATTTCCTCTTTTCCCTCAATGTATTCACTAATTTAAAGGCAATGAGTGGGGGACCTGACAAGTTATTGACAAACCTAAGCAGAACTTAACGAAAGAGGCCCCAAATATTCACCGTTAAGCGATTCCCCAGGGAGGGTTATAGAGCAGCTTTGCAGATAGTGTCGGAGGGTTGCGGGATGCCCATTTATCTTCCTAAAGCTCACATTCAATCTCCATCACACTGTCAGATGGAAATGAGACCCTCTCTTTTGTACCATTCACTCCCCCAGAAGTGCTACTCAGTGCCCCTCTCTCAGTATGACAAAAAGACCCTAATTAGAGCAGATTGAATGATAGATGAGAGGAAGATGGCCATGGCCCTGAGATCATTGTGTTTTACACCATGTTATGTCTATGGCTGTAATATTTGTGCTGAGCAGTGTGGGAATCAAGCATGGCAGCAGATCCCCTGCTATGGGTGTCTCAACATACTCAACGATCCATAATGTAGGCTTTATGAAACTGATGGGCCAGAACACAGTCTCTATTCTGAAAGGCACAAAGCATTTGACAAGGTTGTTAGGACTTTGTCCGGCCAGAGTCACCGATTAGGCTAATCCTGTGGATTTGTGTTTGCATCAGGCAGTGCAGAAGCATGGAGAAGATTCAGAGCTCTGCCCTAAAGTTTAAATCTACATGCTCTGTGTCAAGGCATTCCTTAATTGTCAATTGAGTCAACATTTAATGTATTTTTTAAATCAAATTTTAAGCAGTTGAATTTAGTATAAGGATGTTTGGGATATAACTGATCGAATCTAACCCTGCAGCCAGACACAAGCCCTTTGACACTGAATGAACCACCGCTTGCCTCAGGCAGCTCTGAAATAATTATGTTAATTTGATTATCCTGCAGTACAATATTTACGAAGTAACACATCTCACTGAGCCATGTTGTTGGATTTTAAAGGTTGGAGTGATCCTAAAAATATTCTTTGAAACAAAATAGTTGGATAAGCTCCATTGGAGAAATCCTCTAATTGGTCTTTAGCACTTACTGAGCGTTTCGTATAAACTGTGCGGTTATCCTTCCAGTCTTAACCTCACGAGTATCACCTAAAACCTGAGCTTCAGCTTAATGCAATCACATACACTCTTAAAATCTAATTCCTCAAACATTTCTACCATTGTCTGAATGTCTGATTCTACCTTGTGACTCCCTATTTCTCTACTAACAGCTTTGTAAACTGCTTAAAGGACCATTACGTCTCCTTACTTCCTCTGTCATAATGGGTTAAATGTACTGTAAAGAGTCAAGTCGAGCAGTTAAGTTAAAAGGCTATAAGTGGTCAAGTGGTGGACAGTACCTTTGTGATAAAATACATTTTCATTGCCATCTCTGTATTCTGTTCATCTTTTATAATCCAGATATTAATAGAAACAACTCTAATCAACATTATAAAAAAGTAAAATCACCTCACTATGCAGAATGTCTGTTTATACAGTGCATGGAATATTTTGGTCACCACCAAACGGTATTCACAGTAGGTAATTACGTTAGATGAGTCATTGACTTTGCATGATAAAGCTCATTTTTAGAGATAATTATCACATAAAACTAGATATTTTATAGGCTCAGTTTAACCTCAGCGCTTGGCCTTGTTCCTCAGTTACTCGTTTGATTTGATGTTGCTATTAATGACATACTGGATTCCTGTCTTTGGGTGATTTAACAAATTGTGGCATAATAAAATCATTATTATGCACTCTAAATTTACTAAAACCAAAGCCAAAACATCAATGAAACTACACACAAGTTACCGCATAACAATGTGATGAACTGCTTTGTATAACAAATAATTAAAAAGTAAGGTTTCACGTTCAGGTCACCATATTTTTAACATTAGCAATGCTAAATAGCCCCCACACACCATTATTAATAATAATAAGGCAGTACAATTTCATCCTACTGCCCAACATTTAATTTAATTTATTTATGCTGTAATTACAGGTCAATCCATAGTTGGAATACTGTGCTGTGGTATTTCCTTAATTACATAACAATTTAAACATTTCAATGAATTTAATTATAAAGAAGCAGCAATGTCGCAAGAGACCACTTTTCTTATTTTCCCAATCTATTGTAATTAAAAAAAAAAGATAAGTTTGGGGTCTAATTTTTAAAAGTTCCTAACAACGAAAAAAGGGTGAGAAAATCAATAAGCCATTTTAGTCTCTATCTATCAAAGCGGATTCCTTCTTGTCTGTTTTAAAGTGGGGATGTGGCACTTTAATAGGATAGCGCGAGGCTGTTTGAAATGTATGCCAATGATTCCTGTCATTTCATGGCAGCCCGGCCATGGTTCACTGAGCGCCCACTTCTCCCCTGTCAGCTCGACTGAAGACAAGCATTTAGTTGCAAACTTTGAGCAGGTTGCGCAAACCAGAAATGATGTGACTGCTACTTCCAATCCCCATCCTTCTCTTTCATGCTGCAATGCCACTGGCGGTCAAAGAAAGGGGAGAGGAGTGTGCTCTCCCTCATTTAACTGAAGAACATGCTGATTTAGTAAAAACCTTAAAGGTGAATAGACTAGAGGGGGGTCGAAATGACAAGAAGAGGATGGGTAGGAGAGGAGACAGTGAAAGTACGAGAGGTAACAGGAGGTAGAAGCTTAGTCCAGAGGAAGTCAAAGGTTATCAGTTGACCTTTTGTGTCATACGTCTAGTTCCTAGGATACCTGCTTTGTTAAGTTTGTTCTCATCATATTAATTAAACCGAACACCGTATTTAGGTTTGTACTTTCTCTTTTATACCCAGAGAGCACAGGACAACAACTTTAATCCCTAAGCATGGCCAGCATCATTTTCCAGATACTGATATATTGTTCCAGCCACACGTTTTTTTTAACAATTCCTGTGTCTTAACACTGGGCCAGTAAGTCAGTATCAAGTAGCCCTGCTGGCTAGCTGACAGTTTGTGCGCGTCAAGGCCACGGCCACGGCCCTGTATTTTCTGCCTTGTAGCACACCAAAGTAAAATCGCTTGTCAGGCCGAGGTGTCTGTGAGCTGACAAGATGCCCCAGTGACATTTCAGCTCGAAAGAGCAAGTGTCTTGCAACCGAGTGGTCAAATATCAGAGAATAGGTCAAGCAGGGCGGAGCTGAGTGCTATCCGGAAGGCCAGTCTCTACCAAACGCCAAACGCCCCCTTGACTTTGACAAGTGGGACTGCTGGGGGGTCAGTGAGGGCAGCGGAGGGGCGGCTGTGCGACGGAACAAAGTGATGTTCTGTTGGGCATGGCCAGACAGTGTGCACCTTATTGGCTTCAAAAGGGAAAAGACATTGACATTGATTAATCTTCTTAACCCTCTTGAACATGAAGAGAGTGGTGGGGAGCTAAGAGTGGAGGGGGTTTGGCAGCCCCATAAGATGGGCCACTCCAGTGGTTTGTACGGAGCATGGCCCCCTGAAATGTACTCTGACATTCATTAGAATATCTTTGACACCTATCATGGGGGAGCCAGCAAGGCTAGAGGAGGAGAGCACTGTCTCCAGTGATCTCAGTCACCCCCAAAACCTTTCGCATTGGGTCATGTGTGTAAAATCACTCCAAGCCAAACAATGGAAGTTAATCAGGGGAGGACCTGAATCCATGTGTTGGCTTTGCATACACAGTTTAGTTGATTGTAGTTTATTTATCTGGTGTAACATTGATTAGAACCAAGGCATGTGGTCATTTGTGCATAGATAAGGCTGGATGGAAAATGTTTATCCAGTCTTTGGGACAGTCTCCAATTTGACATTGGTGTCCATACACACATGGAATTTTGAACCAAACAAAGTAGCATCTCAAAATAGTGCATGCCTTTGCATATACAGTAAGGTGTGAATTCTAACCAGCAGCTGCAGTTGTAAATACATCAAAGCCTCTACCTTTAGCTTATGCCTTTGTGTTTTTGTGTTTTTCTGCTGTTTTTCTGTTTTTGTTGAATTTTAATGGAAACAGAAAGTGAGGAAGAGAGAGAGAGAGATAGAGAAAGAGAGAGAGCATGTGTCAAAGTCTTGACAGCCATCAAGGCAATACGGCGGTGCTGACATAAATATTTAACACTGAGGGGCAACCTACAGCATGTCATGTCACGGCCGTGATTAGGGTGAACGGTGACCCCCTCTCATATAACATGGTTTCATGTTGGAGAGTGGCGGGGGGGGCATGTGTCAGCGCTTCATAGGCTCCCTATCAGAGGGCGGACGATGCTCCCTTTAACCCTCATTTCCATAAAGCCATTCCTTTGGAACAGTGTTCCCCATAGGTGTCGACTCCCTACCTGCTTATTCTCCATCTCCAGGTGGTGCAGAATCCTTGCAGAACGAGCCGCTTCTGACACAACAAGATCAGGCCTGTTTGAAGTGTGTTTGTGTGTGTGTATGTGTGTGTATGTATGTGTTGGTGTGTTTGTCACTCTACTTGACATCAGACCTCTTAAGAGCCTGATGGTGTAGGTCCATGGAGAAGAGCTGTTTATCATTCAGCCGACATCATTTGGTTGTTTCTCATCGATTGGTTCAAAAATGTTTTTCCAATGTTATGTCATTGTTTGCAGGCCGTCAAGGGTGAGCCCCCTGTGAATAATTCCAGCCTTAATTGGAAAGAAATCCATACGTGGAACTTCACTTGCACACAGGATCACAGTACCTTGAAGAAACAATTACAAAGCATAGAGAGGTAATCAATGGCTTAGCCTCGCCATGAAATGTCACCAGATGAAACTGATATGGCCCTGTAGTATTAGCATTTATTAATGGCTTTTTTCCAAAGTACGACGGAAGTGAAGTACAAGTAAAGATAGCACAAAAGGCAATCAAGAGTGGCACATTCAACATTAGCTGAAAATATACAGTAGATATGTATGTAAATCAAACCTCATTTGTACAGTGAATGAATCATCGATTCACTTAAGTAGCTGGTGCCTTACAGCACTTTCTTTTTTACCCTTTAACATCTGGTGTTTATACAATGTTTCTTCAAATCATCCATTTAAAGCATTAGAATGATAATGAACAGTCTGACACAATCATTTGCAATTATGCATTCTCGAAACACACCTACAACTTGATAGATAGACAGGGAGAAGGAGGGAGAGGGAGCCAGAGTAATGCGCTTGTTTTTTTTCTCAACCCTTTCAATGCAGCAGGCCACAGCTGCATAATGCTAGAATTTATTCAAGGTTTATTGGGGTCAGGCCTCCCTACTGTAAGTCAACACGTTCATCATACTAATACGTTAACCTCCACTATTGATTTGTTGAACTGGTTGCCCCAGAAGAAAATGGATAATGCTAAAAACTAAAAGGAAAAAAAATATTTTCTAGTTAATAATTATCAAATGATCTGAAAAACACCAGATTCAAGGACGGGGCAACTTTTGTTGTTTCTGTCTCAGTCTAACTTTATAATTACGCTGAGACATATTATTCTATAGTAACAGCGTCTGTATTAAAGAGGATATAAAACTGTAAAGAAAAAGTTGCCTCCAACTAGGCAAAAGCTCTGTGATTTGATGACAAAAAAACATGTTTGTTTCAGCCACAAAAGTAGGAGAGAAGCACTTGACACTATATAATTTACCTTCAGCACTTGGGAGTTTACTCCTTTTCCAGTAGGCTGAGCTGATAGCTCTTCCGGTAGATGACATATTACACCAGTCCTGTGGTCATGCCCAGGCTCCATCTCTCCAGTTCTTTGTTCAGTCACAAATCATTCTGTGGGCTCCCTTAAGTGCATCTGTGTTTGTTAAGTGCCCAGACCATAGACCGTGGTGTTAATCCAATTTGCCCTTAACATTTTTTCGAGCAGTTGCCATGTGGTTGGGTGGTTAAAGGAGGGTAGTGACACACCTGGGAGAAAATGAAATAACTCTCCCAAGGTGCAGGACAGGGATGAACTTGAAACAAACAACACGAGAGGGGATGAAGATGGGCTGTGAGTGCTGTTACCTGTCCCTGTAGTCGTTTACACTCTAACAGACACAGGCACACACACACACACATCGTCACATATAGTGAGAGACAAAAGTCTCTGATTAAATTTTAATGGGAAGCCTTTTTAGGCCAGCCCTATTGTCTTTCCCATTAAAGTCTCGGGGATACTGGTATCTCTCTAGTGAACGGTGACAATAGAAGGCCCTCATATACTTTCCTCCCCTCCTCTGTAGCAGGGAGACGGAAGTGGGATGTTATTATTATTTCATGCCTCAGAAGAGTCCAGCGCTCACTTTAGGGCTTGGTCACAGCAGTGGAGCATCCTGCTCGGGGAATGCTCTGAGAGGTGCTCTGAGTGCACATACTATTGTTCACTTCAGGTTGTGTGCCATTTTCTTACATGCCCCCTGAGCGGAAGAGAAGCGTTGTTATTTCAGCCTTGTTTCGCATGGTAAGACAAGAAAAGCATTTAGTGCTTCAGAGCAGGTCAAAGGTGACAGGCAGAGTAATGGACAAGCAAACTGTAAAATCCTGTTCACAAGGCCTACCCTCAATAAGTAAAACAAAATAAAGTTTAATTTGCAACCGCGATATGAAAACAGTAAGGACTTAAATGTCAAGTAAATTTTACAACTGTGTTCACAAGCTTTAAAATATTACAAAGGCCGAAGGTTTTGACTAAAGGGATGCAAGGGACTTCGTAGTAAAGCAGGATTCCTTAGGATTCCTTGGTCCCAGTACACATACCTACATAAAGACGTCTAGTTCCTGGCTGGTAAGAGAACGCCATTACTAGTCAACAGTGTTTTGTCCTTGTTTCACGCAACCACTAACAAAATAGAGTAAAATACAAGACTCCAAACATAATATTGTCGGTGAAGGTCTGAATACATTAATGACTTTGACCGGCAAATAAATCAAACCCTAAAAGACTGTGCTATGTTCACACTGGACGCCGCAGCACCCTGATGTGCTGATTGTCGTTCAGTTGCCTGGCCATTCACAGTAGAAGTGCATATCTCTGGGCCGGTGTGCAAGCGATTCTGCTCCTCTGCTCTTTTCTAATCACATGTAGGTCTATGTCTGCTCTCTGTTTATACACAACTGATAAATGCATATTCTGTATTTTATCAGGGTCAGATCATTTATATCATATGTTGGAAATCCTTTATATCGTTCATGAGAGATTATCGCTGTGTTCTCTTGTCAGATTTGCTCACAGCTTGCAGAAAATATAGAGCAGACACCCAAACTATCACTGCAGATTGCGAGCTGGCCAGGTAACTCGGCGCTGTGGCGTCTCCATTGTGAACAGCCTTTTTGCTTAACATCCTGCCTAAAGGTAGCAGGCAGCACTTCATGACAAACTTCACTGTACTGTTGAGCTACAATTACGCACTACAGATCTGCTGGTTACATTTCGGTGCAACCGACATAAGACTGTTGTAAAATAATGTGTGCACACTAGACATGCCGTCTTGATCAGGCAAACTATTCCACACAGTTCCTTCTGCACATTAACTGGTGTGTTGGAGACAGACACTTTGAAAACAGTTCACACAGCTCCAAGAAAAACTGTGAAACATTTAAAACATTTTGCTTTGCCTCTAACCCCCTCAGGACTCATCCGTTCCTGCCAGTCTTTCACCCGGTGTCTTCATCCTAAAGACTGGGTAACTGGGGTAACGGCTTAGTGTGTCATCTTTTTTAAACAAGGCTGGCCAAAATGTTGCTTGGAGCTCTACATTTTAAAATATAATACAGGTAGATGCGTGGCAGTGATTAGCAACATGATGTGGTAGAGATTCTTCTGGTGAAAACTTATCTTAAAAAATAATTTCTGTCCCAGTCTCAGACAACAGTAAGTTTCATGACTGTGACAGCTCTACAAATGAAGGGGAAGAAAGTAGTGAAGTAGTGATGATAAGCCATGATTGACACGGCCTCTAATATTACCACCTACAATAATGTGTTCCTTTTGATCCCACCCCATGACCAAATGCACCACAGGTGTGCCAAGGGAGCCTGACACACACGAAATTACCTAAAGTGCATTTGGCACGCTCCTGACACACTTGTTAGAGCACACCTGACTGCAATGTGGCTGCACCACTTGGTTCACATTAATAGAGTCTGTGGTGTCTTCTTGTGTGCACAGAGTCCTCTGTGTGCACCAGAGGCTCTGTGCACACAAGAAGACAATGTGTTATCACTAAATTACCATAACACCTTACAGTGGGGGGACAAAAAGTCCCATTGTTCCCGATATTCTGGTGCCAGGGGAGGTTTGCCAACTATATGTAAGAGGAATGCCAGGTGCCTCCACTGGATGCTGCAGTCCAATGGACTCAAATATGGCTGTTTTAAGTTTCAGTGGAGACCTGCCTTTTCTCTAGAAGGTCTTCAGCTTCTTTAAGGCTCCCCAGACTAGATCAATGCATCTGCTTAAGTCTGACTCGGCTGTTTCAACCAATTTGCAGGAGTCAGAAACCAGTTTCCTTGAGTCATAACTCAGTTTTTTAGCACTCAAATGTTGTGTGTAGCTAGTTCTGCAGCCCCATGGGAAATTAATGATTTCTTACATGTAACAGTTGTGTGAGTAAAAGTTTGCAGTGTGCTGGTAATTTTGTTCCTCGTAGAGTTTGGCCACTTTTAGACAAATACCTTGTCTAAAATTTAGGCTCAGAGTACTGATAGTTCAGTTTCAGACAGAACGGTTTTAGAATGTTCCAGAGAAAAGTTGCAGCGGTGTGAACTGGCCATCTCAGCTCCACTCAAGGTGGCTGATGGTGTCACTTGCAACTCCGCTGGTCAAATCGCCAGCGGCTGGTTCTAGAGCATAAAGCTCATCACCTGTTTCTACAGCCAGTCAGCTTGTAGTGAAGTCCGCTTGTCAAGTTAAAAGATGGCGTGTTCGCCTGCTGAGGCAAGTGTCTGTCCCCGCCAAGCCCTCTGTTTCCATCCTCACGGTGTGCCGGTGTCGGACGGTGGGTCGCTTGTTGCTGCTCGCCGTATGTGCTTATGCCCCTCACACACACATGGACTAACTAATTGGTGCTGCTTACTTATATTATTGTGGCGTATTTATTATGAATACAGTCCATCTGATGATCGTTTTGTTTATGTTTTTCACCATTTCATCACTACTACAAATGTAACCATAGCCAGTATCTCACTATCACTATCCTCATTCATATTTTAAGAAGCTACAAATTATATTCAGCCACAAAATAAGCCTGAAAATCTGGAAATCAGAACAGAAGAACAGAGAGTTGTTGCATAGAGACGATGCACTGTCTCATCTAATTGTATTGGTGTGAACCGGCAGGTTTTTAGAACGTTGCAGAACAGCGCATTGCAAGTGGTTGCATGTTTCAGCTTGTCTCGTCACAACACGTCGTCTTTGGTCTGAACTGGGCTTTAAAGTATAAAAATTTCAAAGTACTTGATTTGGAAAACGACCCCTATTTGCCTATTTTGCTTAACAGCATCTGATAAAACGAGCTCTACTGTACAACACTGCAGAGCCGTCATTAGGGCTAATGGCTCCAAGTAGATGGCAGCTGATATCATTATAGATCCAGCATTATGTTTGCAGACATCTTCGGCTTTTTTAAAATGTACATTCATGCATAAAGATGACTCATCCGACCAGCCTTCCAGGCTTTATGCATCTTGGCCTGCAAATCTGCACAGCTGAAATTAAATAAAATAACATGCTGTTTTTGGCATGTTGACACGCTAAAAGAAAATCACACTATCAGGAGGGAAACAGCAGCTACCACCTTTATAATCACAGAGAAAGTGACACAATAGTAGAGCTTAGACTCCACAGACTGCTCTGATTATAATTAGTAAGGCATTATTTGAAGCATTCATTTTAAGTACTCTTGTTATTTCGCATAGATACAATAGCAAGAATGATCTGTCATGTTTAATTGCAGAGAGTAAATATAAATCATAGCCTGAAATCAAATGTGACCAAGCCTTCAGAGTAAATGTTGAATTATAAATTTATGTATGTATTCCTCTCTTACAACCTTTCAGCGACCGTTGTTTAGGGAGTTGGGATTGTTAGGTGTCTGTGCATTCTGAAGACATCTGTGGGTATAATTAATGAAAAATAGACTAGCTGTGACCTTTGAGCAAAGTGATTGACATAGATAGACAGTTACAATCTTTTAACCTTCAGAAATGTCAAGATAAACCTAAACTCTGTGGCTGGGCCCGCTGACACCTGTCCTCCCTCCTTTCCCGGCCTGCATGCCACAGTGTGAGTCTCCTTATGTTTACTATCACCATATTGATTTGTTTGTGAAGAGGCTGTGGTACCCATTAAATATTCACAGCTTGTTTTTTCCCTTTCACCATCACTTTATTCTTAAAAGCAATTTGTCTCCTTGACTCTTTATAAGTCATGTTCTGCTTACAAGTTGTAGGAACATGAAGGCAAATCCTTTCCACCATTAATTTTTAAATCTCTATTCTTTTGAATCTCTAAATCCCTTTATCTCCTTTGGCAGTTAGCTCATTTTGTCTGGAGCAGTGCTTCAAATAATAATGTGAAAAGAGCCCCCTCACACTTACAGTTCTGATAACTATCAATGTCTGCGCTGCTACTCTGAGGTAGTTCATAGGAGGGACTATCCCGTCCACCCTTGTAATTGATTCATAGGATCACGCTATGATTTTTCCACAGCAAAAAAATATCAAAGACTGAAGATATCACAGCCAGAGTCAACTTCATCCACACTTCTGTCAACCAACTCAAAGTTTCCTCATATTTATTTCAGAGGGCGGCAAAACTTTTCTCTTTTTCTGCTCGTTGTTTGTTGTTTTGTTTCAGCAGAACATTGTTTAAAACAGTGGAAAAGTAGCTGAGGCAGATTAAAGCACTCTTTTTTTTTAACTTTTTTTTTTCTCATTCTTAATTCCGATGTTCCCAGTAGAGCAGAGACTGAAGTCTTTGCTGCCGTCAGAGTGATTAGGTGTGGCTGCGGAGGCCAGCTTCCTTCCCCCGTCTTCAGCAGGTCCTAATTTCATGTGAGTAGCTGAAAGGATGTGTTTGCGTTTATTTGCGGCTTTTATGTCGAAAAACTTCAAAGGCGCCGCTCTCCTCTTCACCTATCATCAATGACAGATCGCGCACCCTGGGAGAGAGAGGGAATCACTATCTTTCTTTATTTATTTGCTCTCCATCTGAAGATGAAATACACCACACATACACCACACCCCCTCCCCAAAAAAATAAAGGAGCATGGAAGTGATATTAGGAGGGCTGCAGGTGAGGGGCGTCCGTTAATATGTTAATGTAATCCTCCTGTTAGGTGTCTCCAATCCCCTGAAGATGGGCAGTAATCAGTTTGTTCCTGTCTGCTGGCTTTCTGCGAGGGAAAGGCGGCACTAATCAGAAGTGGCATAGCACTCGCAGATGCCAGGCAAAGGGGAGGGGAGAGAGATGACACCTCACGGATTTATTACCTCCCCATCTCCATCCTGAGCTGGGCGAATCCTGCATAAAATGGGCAAAATAAATAAAGCTAACCACTATGTTAACCAAACATGGCAATGCGAGCCTGGAAATCCTGAAAAAGGAGACACCTCTTGAGTTTTGCCTTCGTGCCGAAGCTGTTTGTGTGTTGCTGCTTCGCATATATGAATTATTATCCTGAATTCATCGTTACTATTTCTTCATCATTTATTCTATTGTGCCTTCTAATTCAAAATGTGATTCATTTTGGTGAAATGAGTAAATGATACAAAAACAGCAGAGTACATTTTAACTATGTGCAGTATGTATGGACTGAGATTAACATTTATTTTCACAGATTAATCTGCAATTTACCTTCTCAATTAATTGATCAATTAAAAGAGGTTCATTTTAGGATCGCATAAGAAAAAGGAAAAGCAACAAATCTTAACAGCTGAGAACCAGAAGCTAGGGAATATTTAATACTTTATAAAACTACCAACTGAATATAAGGATAGCAGCCGAATACTTTGTTGATAATGACCAACAAATTTTTTTAAATATAGAAATTGTTTTAGCTGTGACATAAATCCATTTGCCATCAGTGATTTTTAAATATACTGGATGCATATGAACATACAGAATGTACCCTGAAGTAATATTACTCTTTCTCTGTCAAAGCACATGCAGTTTGGAAGTTATATGGCAAGAACAAAAATTCATATAACGCTGTGTTGTGATTTTAAGAGAAGCTAAACATGTCACACGCCTTTAACTCGTGTTTGTGACAAAATTACAGTCATGGGGCGATTCATCAAAACATCGTCCCTCTTTTGTTCTATTGTTTATGTTTAGTTTACATTATCTAAAGTGATATAACCTCACACTTTGTAGTCTGGTTGTTAGGCCATGCCCCTAATAAGTTTTGCAATTGAGCATCACATTAAGGCTTTGACCTTTCGATGTAACTAAACTGGCCTTTTCACCCACAGACATTCACCCCTGACCTCTGTCATTCTCAATACTCTCTGTGCAGGTTATGAGTTTAGTATTGATTATATCTTGTCTTAAAGATGTTCAGATATTGAGCCCTTTCAAGTTTGTGGTAGGTTAAATGGGAGATTACATATTCAGCGAATTATCTCTGGAATACATTTCCGATCTGTCGAATGGTTCACAATACAGGTATACAGGTGCATTAGGTTTATGATAGTGTATGATAGTTTAAAATGTGTGACTTGAAACCTGTCTATTCATTAATCTTTAGTCACCTTAATTTAATTTAATAGTTGACAGATACTGAGGTAATAATGATAATATTTTTTAGGAAACAATGTAAAACTTAAATGAG
Organism: Cephalopholis sonnerati; assembly: GCA_019142605.1. Taxonomy (NCBI): domain Eukaryota; kingdom Metazoa; phylum Chordata; class Actinopteri; order Perciformes; family Serranidae; genus Cephalopholis; species Cephalopholis sonnerati. Next base: position 28,708,370 of record JAGQAX010000003.1, on the reverse strand, counting down.
TTCAAACACACTTTTTTGTCAGAGAGGAGGTTGTTTTTGTCTGTATCCGTCCATCTGATTGTCAATGTGTCTGTCTCACTTTTTCCCCTTTCTGCAGTTAAGCAGTGAGCATGAGGTTGTGTGTGTGTCTGTGTGGGTCCACGTGTACACACACACGCACACACACCCAGTGCGTGGCAGGACAGGGCGGTAAAGGTCAGTGCGATGAGTTCAGGAATGACAGGAAACAATGAACCTTCCTAGGTCCAGTAAATTAACCCATGTCACGGGCTGCTCATTCCTACTGATCAATACTGAACACTTTGCTTTCAGAAAATGAGGGTCATCCTCCCTGGGCCCCAGCCTCCCTGGGGACGGACAGGAACGCTGATAAAACAATCACCATAAAGAGGTTCCAGACTCACAGCAAAAGAGTGAGTGCTGGAGGCTCCTTCAGTGTCAGCGTGTGTGCTAAGAGCCACTTGCTCTCCTCCAACCCCCCTACTACTGCTGCTAGCTCCGCTCTGACAGGGGCACGGTCGATAAAGTGGATTTGAGATATAAATGTTTCCCAGAGCCCTCTCCATCACTTGGAGACACCTGCAGGCCAGGGTACAGTGACACAAAGGGAGGTTCTATTCTCCCATCTCTGTCACCCCCTCAGAGCAGCCTGTTTAGAAAGTTAGTCTCAAAATATAGCATGTACACTGCTACAAGTACGCCTCGTAATCTCTGACGGCTTTGGTACTTACTTTTATCTCTCGCTGAATTTCCTGAAGTAATTGAAGAGCTAAAAAAGTCCTTTGAGAGTAAAATGCTTGGGAGCCACAGGAGTTAGATAAAATGTCTTGAAAACTGAAAAAGTATACACAGCATCCCAAGTGGCAGGAGCAGTTTTATCCAGCAATTCCTTCATTTTTTTGCCACGCTAGTGGCACAGCTCAGGGGATGAGAATGTAGGTCGGTTGATTGGTACACTGGTTTGTGTGTTAGTTCAACAGTCCAGAATGAAATGTCCCGATGGACTGTCATGAACCATGGTGCAGACATTCATGGTCCACAGAGGATGATTCCTCATCATGGACTGGTGTAATCTAGAAAATTCAGTGAGACCGAAGTGATCGCACACCCCTGCTGTATTGTCGAACATTCACTCTTGTTGCATTATAGCATTTAAGTAGCGTGCTGACCAATGAAAGTTGATTTAAGTCTGAATGAGGAGCATTCCGTCAGAGCCAAAGATGTCCACTGTACAGAGGATAAACTTCTTTGATTTTAATAACAACACTAACATTTATTGCATGGTTCTTACACTGAATTTTACTTTCTCTTGCTCTACTTAATAGCAAGGATATAAGAAAACAATGTCACCTTTTTTTTTTGTTGTTTTCTGCTTTGCGCTGCAGCCTCACAGGGACTGTAGCATGGCTCGTCTTTTAGTCTTGTTTATTCTTTAATTAATCCACCATCTCGCTCCTCTTTTTTTTATGGTTTTTGGTGTTGACATTACAACAGTATACTTTTAGCATTTTCCCCAAACTAGTTGCCTGGTATCAATAGTATTTTCTGCTGTCGCACATTCTCACAGCTCGCATACACACACATACAAATGTGAAGAGACTAGACACACATACACTCAGCCACCGATGCCTCCTGACCTCAGCTTGCGGTCGCTGCTGGCTGCCCAGAGCATATTAAAGGCTTAGATAAAGGGAGCTGGAAACTGGTTGGGGCTGGCCCATCGGCCCGGAGAAAGTGCTTGGAGCAGCAGATGCAGTGGCGGCTCAGGGAGCCCTTTTTCCATTAGGAGTCATTTCCAGGTCCACCCTCAGCCGGTGACAAAGTGGTCTCCGCGTCTTCATTTTCTGCTGATCCCGTGTGAGCCGGAGGGAGGGAGGGACTGTCATCAGTTACTGCTGCCGCCGCCCCCTAATTGCAGCCAACTGTCGATGCGTGCATTTGGACCTTTTTCAGGCCTACATTATTTATTGGGAGAAAAATATTGTATTGATTTTGGATGGCACAGTGAGGTATAAGTGATGTTGCTAAAGAGCTGACAAGACACTCTATAAACTTTTATAACAGTGTCATAGCCGTACTTTGCTCACATAAAATTAACACGTTTGAATATAATGTAGAATAGAATATGTCTGCATTGCAGGAAATCACAAATGTGAATCTTCAGTGCTGCCAAATTTTACTTTACCTTTTCTGTACTGCACAGCACTGCTGTGACTTCCACATTAAAGCAGCTTTTGTCACAGTATTCTGCACATAGGGCAAAGAAAGAGAAATCCAACAGTGTCTCTGGAAAAGCCGCAGTTTTCAAAATGAGAGGTAAATACCAACAGCCCAATGAACATGTGATGTATTTACACAATCAGGTTAATGCTTAATGTTGATGTCCCGGTAAGGGAAGACCACCAGTCAATCATTATTTATAAAAACTATGCCACTGATACGTGGTTAAAGGTTCTTCCAACTGCCTGAAATGTGTTTTATTTTTACACCCACTCATCCAAACAAAGGGCTGCTTACTCTTCCCCCAAGCACAACGAGTGGATGAAACTTTTGGGCCTTTTTTACCACAGCATGTGTTTGCATCGAGGAGAACAAACTGAGTCCTCTGTTACATCTTGTATTTAAAGTCCTGTCAGTCAGTTGGAGAGTGATGCCATGCTGGAATTGAGTGTGTTTTACCTACCGGCAAAGCAGTGCTTTACAGTATGTACCGTTTGGAAATGATAAATGCTTGTCTCCATACGAATGTTTCATTAAGTCAGTTTTAGTTGTCCGTGGGTCTGCAAATTACAGGTGACGCAGGCTTACACAACAGGAAAATTGAGAGTAATGCTGGAGCAGTAGGGAGTACTCTTGACTTTGGCATGGTCATGGAGTAGTTCGTTCCAAAGACAGTCCAAGTTCATGTGTTAAGAATTAATAGGGAACACATAATCTTTTATTTTACTATTTCATCTTGCTACATAGGGCATATATCAATTACCTCTGCTCATTTCAGTACAGCAGCGCACTTTGTTTTGCAGAATTCTACATTAGATTGGCTGTACAAACACATAGTATTCGGACTGTATGTTCTATAGCGGTCTCACCACCTTATCATAAACCTGGCTGCCATTTTTATATTTTCTGAACTCCTTAGCTGTGCACCTTACCCTCTATGTGAGTGTGAATTTTCTTGTTTTCCAGCGTACCGACCATGCCATACCCTCTAATTCCCTCCAGTTGGGTCACATTATAAAAATGTGTTCATGATCCCTTTCCAATGCAGTGACCTCATTACCTGTAAAGACTCCTAGTAGATGTGTGAGCACATTAGAGCTGTTTAGTGTTGTAGGGGCAACAAGGTACAAGGCCTCAGTTTGGCACCAGCTGTGGGCACTCCAGGAGTCCCATGAACAATGCGAACAGCCGGAATGCTGCTCTGCATATTGAGGATCAGTGCGAGGTTCATAATGAAACACATACATGTGGGGAGTGACACGTATAATCCAACTCTAATCTTTTCAGACGTTTTAACAAGGCTGACAAGTCACATAAAATCAAAGGAACCTCACTATAAAACTCTGCATATAATAGTTAGCACAGCTCTGTTAAAGAAAAAAGCAAAGAAATCACATTGTTACCGAAAACACAACTGTTTGCCAAACTACCACTTTCCTTTGTTTTACAATAGTTTTCAAATAAAACAAGGCCGGCTTTCACAGGCAAGGGAGGGCAAGGGCTTTGTAAACCACTTTCTCCCTCCCTTTCCCTCTTTCAATAAAGACCCTGTGCCTAGCATACCTGCAATGTTTGATTCCATGTAATTGAAACAAGGCGAGAGTGGGTCCTTGCCAGCACATGGCCTCACCATTTAAGGCAATGTTTGCGCTGCTAAAGCGGCTAATGAATCCAAGTCTTGGGAGCTGGCACAGTGACTCCCCTCACCAGGGCCTGAAAGCGCCTCAGGATGCTGTCCCCTTCCCTTGCACACAGCTGTGAAAAGTTTAAAAAGCCCGACCCCATAACATGAAACGGTGAGGGCGAATACAACTACAATTAAAAAGGGGGGGAAAAATATTACTTTGGCATCCTGAGGTCATTATCCGCAGTTTATTGCCATTTGTACAGTGCTTTTATTTTGCTTTATATGAGGAGAATTGGCCTTTAATTGCAGCGTTTGCTTGTTTTTCCTTGCAGTGTTTTTAATTTCTGAATGCTTGTATGCGTCAGGGGAAAAAGCCTGTGTACCTTCAATGACCCCATGAGTTTCCCCAGCAGGATAATGTGTCCTGTCTTAGGCCCTCTGCTCCTGGGGTTCTCCACAAAGCTCATGATAAGAGGAGCAGTAGACAATAAGGGTCTTCAAAATGTTGTACTCATAATTGGTACTGATTTCAGAGGACAGACTGGTAGTCTGACTGCATTCACTTGCTGACACTTAAAGTCTTTCAGTGTCTTCTTTCTTTAGAGCATGATGTGAATAGTTTATTCTTCAGTTAAGTGCAGCAGAAAGGGCACATTGTAACTTGATATGATAAAGATCTCAGAAATGATAACAGTTCAGGCTCAAGGGTCAGACCAGAATATTTGAATTTCTATGGAGAATAATTGGAATTCCACACATAGCTTAAATGTGATTTACGTCCAAGAGCAGCAGCGTTACAATTTAAATACTACTTATTTTCTCCCAGCTTTCCTGTGACGAAGTGTAACACAACACAGACATCGCTCCACATAGGACCAGACCACAGTCAGCCAACAGTACAACAATTACATCTGTCCCAGGAATTAAGAACACATTGGAGACCACAAGCCACAAATACGTTGCAGAGGAAGCACTGCTTTTCAGCTACGCTACCTTTCTTGTGTGGCTCGCTCTATTGAGCCTTTTGAGAGAGGGGCTTAATCCACTAACTAGACCAGAGAGCACCCTAACGGGCCTAATCCAGAGGCTCCCTGGGGCTCTCCCAGGTACTGATTGACTGATTGGTGGAGATGGATGCTATCTGGTGTAGTGCAGCTCCATTGGGCATTTAAACAACATTAACGTTGCTGGATAGGCAGACAGAGGGAGAGCATTATGAACTATGAGTGATGGTCTCCTGACAAATCAGTATGTGCCATGACAAATGCACATTTTATGACACTCTCCAGTTGCTTCTGTCAGCAGGGATGACAAATGTAGCCACTGTGTTTGTATGTGGTGGGGATGATACATGAAGGTTGAGTGAAGTCCTCAGTAACTGTCCTTTTCTGGTAATTTGGCAAAGATAATGTGATGGTGGTGCCAGATGTTATTCTAGCCCACATAATCTCTTGTTCAGCCCTAAATATTCAGACAGTAAGATTGACATAAAACATCAATGTCAGATATGAGCAGAAAAGGATAATGTTGTAGAAATATTTTTATGATTGCTCTTTCTGGTGTCCAGTGGGTCACACCATGCTGTAAAGAAGTGTAAAGTAAACTGATTATGATTTCTGAATGACCTATCCTGAACATACGATATGGAATGCTGCAGTATGCAGGCTATGGAGAATTTAATGGGACGTAATGGTTTTTGAGTCATGCCTCATGTAATTTTAAGTGGCAATCTTGAAGATTTCAGAGCTGGTTGATTTGGCAACACCTGCAGTTACTGTTGTAGCAGCAAATGTGGTTTAATACAACAGGTCACAGAGTTCTGAGGGCAGCACAACAAACTAATATTGTTTAACAAAGAAGTCAGGCAGTAATTGGCCTTTTTGCATCATTCTCTGAGAAAACCTGATCTGATTTTATGCACACGGCATGAGTCTGCTGAAAGCAGGGCACAGTGAAAGGAGTTGGTTACCTCAATAATACCTTTTTCCCACCAAAATTATTGCATATATGTGTTTTTTAATGTAGGAAAATACACTAAAATATTGCTATTGCCAGTAGATGAGTATGCCTTTCTGTGTTTTTATTTTTCTGGTGTATTTCGTTCACTGTCACAAAAACCCTGTAAAACTGGGTTAGTAAACAGTAGAAAGCATAGATGTATAATAATAACTAGATACTGGATCCCAAGATGGCACCTATTTAGTTCAGTGGAACTGCTTGCCTGGCACGTACAGCAAAAACAGCTTTTACTTCTGTAGTATGTCATCCACTGAATATACACAGTAGTGTTTTTCCCCCTTGCCTTGCCTGCAAGTTCCTGCTCGACCTGTAGACTTTCAACCATGATTATGTTACAGACTTTTGAATTGCTTTTTTTGCCTCAAGATAGTTTAAGAAATATTAAACCTTCATGGTTAAAAACATGAATCATAAAATTGTCATAATTGGCCTTCTTTGCAGTTTGAGGTGTCCTGTCAACAGTTTTACAACTGTCTCTTTTAAAATGGTGGTGTATGGCGGTGGTCGATGATTTTGGCCCACAGGGGATGATTTTGCTGCAATACCACTAGTGGCCACTGAGAAAATTGGAAGCAAGGCTGAGCTGCTCTCCTGGGGGTCTGGTAGAAAGCAGCATGGAGGCTAGTGAAAATGCTAAGGTGTTTACTTCTTTTTTGTATGTGTTACTTGGTCAGTCTTTCATACGCGGTGTCGACTAATTTGGAATCATGTGCGAGCGCTACTTGGACAAAGACAGGCAGAATTAGTGGCTGAGTTGACACAGAGTAGCAGAAGTTACTTTCTCTGTTAGCTGAATGTGTGTACACCTTCTTTCTGATCCAGTTGTCCAGGAGGTTTTTACAGAGAGCCAAATTATCTGCAGAGGTCTCCTCCTCTCCAAAACAAACGGACTAGGTGAGTGAATCTGTTAAAAAAAATAACAGAATAAAGCAGTTGCATGCTATAAATCAGTGTCTGTAACGTTGTATGGCATGTCGGAGATGGCTGTTAGCCCAGCACCTGCTAATGTGTGTTTACCTTTTTCCTTTGATAACATACGATCTAGACTTTAGGAGGTTTTTAGCAGGAGCTGTATTGTCCACAGCGATCTCTCCCTCTCCAAAACAAACAGACCTGGTGATTAAAACTGGTGAAAGCACTGAATGAAGCAGCTTCACCTTGTCGCGGAGGGTTTCTAACTACAGTGGCCGACATGAAAACAGGAGTGGCCCTATTGAGAGCTAGTGTTTGTTTTGTTCATGTAGAAACATGGTGATCTCCATAAATGAGGACCTGCTCTCTATGTACATATAAATGACTCATTCTAAGGCTCTTATTTTCAGGTGGTTACAGCAAAAAGAAAAGATACTCGAAAAGTATTCCATTGATGCCAATATATTCCCCTAAATCCTACACACCGGACCTTTAGCACAACATTTTTTACGCAAATGTCACCCTTGTCACACAGTTTATAATACTTCAAATATGTTAATATAACAATACTTTCAGTGGGCCATAGGCTTAATTACCATTGTGTTATCTCTTTTGATAATAGTGTCTTGACAGACATTTGTTAACATGAAAATCTTCCAGATTATTCCTTTAAAACTACACAGAATTTAATTTTTTTAACATGCTTTGGTGAAGGTTTTAAGGCCTTCATCTGCCTGGAACCTTTATGACAATTTGTCATTATGCATATATGCAAATTGTGTAAAGCTTACACTGAAATATAACACCATTAATAATCAAATTAGGCATTAACTACTGATTTTGAAACAGTGAATCTGCACGCTAAAAACCCTTTTCCAGTTGATATGTCACATAGGTATTTGGAGCTTGAAACAAATCTGAGATGGGTGGGATTATATCCAAGAAATTCCTCGCTCCAAGGTTTCAGCTCCTTGTAAAATATGTCTATATCCTGTGCTCGGAACTCATTAGAAGAGTGTGTACCCACTGGAGTGTGCGAGCCCTCGCAGAGCTCAAATCTTAGGAGCACCGCTGATGTAATTAGAGATTGGTTCACATAGCACATTATAGTGGTCTTTCTTTTGTGGGCAAAGCAGCAAAAACAACTTAATCTGACATTATAATCTAAGTGATTTTTCTCCCATTTTTTTGACTGTATTGAAACAACAATTTAGATAATAAAAAGGAACACAGACCATAATTGAGCAAAGCAATATTGGACCCTAATTAAATTACACCCCTCCCCTTTCATAGCTAAATGATAATCATCACAAAGATTCACATGCCCATTTGCTAATAGATATGTTGAAGTTATTAAAGTAATCAGCAGCAAAGGAAATCCATTCAGAATTGATTGTGGAATATGCTGATTGAGGCATGGTATTATTTGGAGGTTGGGTCCAGTGTGGGAGTGATCATTAAGAGATCCTCCAAATGAATGGGAATTATCCTTATTCTGAAGAGGGGGCTTACAGGAGCGAGGGCTTCTCACTGAAACAGACCTTAATTAAGAGCTCCAGTGTTATTATCAAGCAACAGCAAAGAGTCTCTGCTACAGGAGGATTCCTCTCTAACTAAAGTTACCTGGATACAGTAATAGATAAATTAGAGAGAGGAGTCTGAGCGTTATTATCACTTTGAACAAAGGAACATTTTTTCACTTCCAAACTTCAAACCTCAAGAGCAATCTGTCCTTCAGATTCCCTGTGTACACTCCTTCTCATGGTTAAAATGCTTTTTATTTTATTTGCATGCAGCCTTTTCTGTTGTCTCGATCCGAGTAAAAATCAATGCTGATTAGTCCAGTAATATGATTATGTGCATCTGGAATTGATGTTTACTCTTAAACTAGTCGATGCCAGTTAGGTATGAAACCATGCATTCCTTCACACTAAATCACATTAATACCTAATCATCCAGAATGAGGGAGAAATTCAATTGGTGACAAGCTCAGTTTAAATTACTGGTTGCTTTTCCAATTTTCTTTTAAAACTGAATAGCATGTTGGATTTAAGTAGATATTTTTAGAATAAAGAGGACCTGCAAAAATGTCAAAAAGAAATAAAATCTGATTTTTCTGTGCAGTAATTGAAAGGCAAAATAAGCCAAACCTCTAAAATGCATTAACAAACGTCTTAGTTTGGTCAGTTGAAACCGTTGCACTTGTTCTTTTAAATTGGGGCCTTCATTGAAGAGAATAATGTGTAAAACAGCTGTGGATAACATAATTTCAGTGACTCATTAAAATGAAGTCCAGGTGAATCAATGTTAAAATCAACCTGTGAAAAAAGTCAAAATAATCTGTTTATCACATTTTTAAAATATCCATTAAATCAGAGTGAAGTAACAGTTATTGTTCTTTAAAAGTGGAAGCAACGGCGCATCTTTTGCGTCCGTGCCCCGTTTTTATCTCTCGTACTGTACGAGCCCTCAGAGAGCACAGGAGAATAGGGTACAAGAGAATTTCAGACCTTTCTGCTTTGCATTACAGTACCAACAAGCACAGATGCCTTTTAAAATTCACAGGAAGTCCAGACGAGCAAAATGCTCAGGAAGGGGGAAAAAAAGCGAGGGTAGGCATACAGTCCAGTCTAATGAGATCTGTTATTCTGGCCCATTTTATACCCACCTAATCACACGCTCAAATAGATTCTGTGAAACCCCATCTCCCTTTGAAGACACTCCCACCACTCATGTGATCTGATTAGTATTTTACATGAGATACCAGCCCGGGCCAATTATGAGAGCTGACCACAATGTTCCAGTCATTTGATGGGGTGGAGATTCAGTAAGGTGGAATCATAATTTCGGGCAGTTAAAGACAGACCGCTGGATCAGTGACTCCCATAATGCACTGTAAAAAAAGGTGGCCCAATTAGTGCCAACCCGGGAGCGTTTTCAGTCTAACTTGGCTTTGCGTACGCCAGCAATTAGTCGCCAGATCCTATATGGGAGTTTCTTAATCTGTCATAGCCCTTCACAACTTAATTTGTAATGTTAGAAAATGAGTGCTAAAAGTTGCAGATCTAGAAATTGTCTATAAAATGTAATTTTTTTGTTTTTTCCTTTAACAGCAAATACACAGTAACGTTTACAAAATTCTTGTTATACTGAAAGATCACACTGCACGTTATGTAAGATTACATGTGTAGCTATGTCTGAATATTTACTAGAATTTTAGACCTTCTCTTCTTAAAAAAGAGAGTAATAACATCTTACTCCTGTATAAGGAATCTTTATTGGTGAATAAGGAAAACGATGCATATCATCAAGTTGTGTTGTGCTCTCTGTGGAGGGGATAGTCAGAGATAGTGGGTCCAGAAGAGGGTGCCATAGATCAGAATCCAAGCACGCTCTGCCTTTTCTTTTGCCTTCTTTTCTATCAGCGGTGGTACTGTCTGGTAACACACACATACACACACACACACACACACACACACACACACACACACACACATACACACATGTGATCAAGTAGGATAGCACGCTCCTAGGTAGCTGCCTATTCTTCTGCAGAGTTCATAACTGTCAGCTCCTAATTCAGCACAGTATTGCAGTGTTAATTATCATCCAGCAAGGCTGGAGAAAGGGAGGCAGGGGGCCACAAAAGGAAGAGCTATTCGGAAAATAAGAAAAAAAAAAGTGTTTTAGCTGTGAGGGGAAGTAATTATGCTTTTATCCTCACCAATATTTTTTTTCTTTTCTCATTCTCTCTTCTCTGTCTCTCTCTCGGTCTCTCTCTTTCTCCTCCAAACCAGTGTGTGTACTCTCCCGCAGGACCTAGGTGAGGAGTTATTTCTGCATCTGGCTTGAGGTTCCACCGAGCTTTTACATAATCAAATCAATATTGCTATGATTCACCCTCTGGCAACGACTGCCTCGTGCAAGTTTCACTGGTGATGTTTGGCAGCTTACGAGATAAAAAAAGACAGAGAGTGAGAGGAAAAAAAAAACCTTAGTTAAAAATCTCTGGGCTATTGATTTCTTGCCTTGTTGGTCCTCTCCCTACCACCCGGCTTCTCATCGCCCTCTTTTTCCTCCCTCTCTCCTTTGTTGTGTCCTCCATGTTCCAGGTGTAATTTTTCAGTCAGGTAAATAAAGAAGTGGTCCGACAGTGAGGTGGGGCTCCAGGCCAAGGAGGGGCCCAAGGTGTGGTGAGGCTTCTCTGCGCGGAAGCGCGGCAAACCCACTGTGTGATCCATCTTGATACGTTGACGGGCTATAGACAGGAGCAGCACACCAAACGGAATCCTCAATAAAAGCAAATATGACAGCCAAATGTTGAAAAGAGAAAAAAAAAATAACACACCCACCGATATCTAAAACACAAAGACAAAGCCCTTGAAAATACTACAGTGAAAGGCAGATCTCTGCACAAGCGTTTCTCTCGTTATTGAACTGGGGTGGTTGAGAAGAGTTGCAGAATGCTAGATATCATTACAAAGCGCTGGAGTGACATACATGATGAAAAGCAACAGAAACCTCTACACTCCCAAAAATCTGCAGCGGCGAGCATCAGAGAGGGAGGAATTCAAAACCACAACTGAAACAAAAATTCAAATTTACAGTTGAAACAATACACAAAAAGTGTGATTAAGTCTGCCGTGTATCTCAGGCAAATGCAGGCCTTATCAAAGTCTGAGTGGTGAAACCCAGATCCACTATAAAGTGTGTTTTGGTTTAGTAGAGTGTAGTGAGCACATTCAGATATCCTCTAAGATGATACTCACAGTTTTTTACCCTCCTCTATCTTCATAAATCTTGCCCAAATATGACTTATTTAAAGGGTCGTTGAGAGCTTGAAGCTCCGCCAGCCTTTTCATCTTAATACACTTGTGCTGTCTGGACAAGTTCAGCGCAGTCCTGTTAGTTGCCGCACCAGAGCATAAATCCTTCCTCTTTGTCACTTTGATCAGCCTCCCTTCCTTTCCTCAAGTGTCCATGAGGAATGTGATAGGGTGGGGGACAGCGGGTGGAGAGGGAGCACGGGGTGAGGTGACAGGAGGCGAGAGGAGGAGGAGGTCTGAGAGTGTACGTGTGTGTGTGTGTGTGAGGGTGTATATAGCACATATCGCATCGCATTGATTCGGTCCATTTGGTGGACTGAACATGAACCCAATAATCAGATCTTGCTTAAGCACGCGCTTCCTCAGTAATTGACTCTCGCATATTGATTAAGATGTTGATGTGTCCCAGTCCTGCTCCTGTGCTAATGCAACTGAGAATGAGCCTGACCCCCCCACCCCACCTCACCCCACACCCCACTTGCAACACTGACACACAGACACATGACACACACACACGTACATGCATGAACAGGCACAACACACATGCACACACACACACGCAGCCGGAACAAGGCTGTCATTGGGCTCAGTCTAATAGATAAAGCTGTCATGCCGATGCTGCAGTGTCTCACAGGGCCAGCAGACCAAATTAGCCAGTCAATAATTTATGTAGAATAAGCAAAGAGAAAGAAACACTGACAGAAAAGTGAACAACACTGGGTGGAAATGGCAGTGACATGCAAATTACTGTTGGATTTGATGGTTGCTTTAAAAGGTCATTCGCTTAGGTCAGGTTTTATTTTTATCTTCTTTTATTTTTTTACCTCCATCCATACAGAGCTTGTTAAAAATCATTTTATTTGAATGTAAAGATGTACACACCTCTCCATAAATATTGGATATTTAAGAGGCAGACGAGACATTGATTTGTTTACTGTTGTGCGCTGTGACTGTGCATGTGTCCCACATACATCGTGGGACTTGATGCCTCAAATAGGCAGGTTCATGTATTAAAAAAAAAATCATATCCCTATTTGTAGTCTGAGCTTGTTTTTTATTATCAGACTATTGGGGTGGTCATTATGTCTCAAATATAACATTGTGATTGTTACCTGACACAATGGAAAGTGATGATATATTGTTTCACTCTAATGAGCCCCGTTATAAAAAACAAAATAAATTAGAAATCAACCATTTTGATAAATTTAGTAGAAAAACTTTTATATATTTAGCCTGATCCTGTGCTTTAACAGCCATGATGTGAAGTATAATTTATAGTCCTTTCAGTGTTTTAGTAGTGTCCCTTGTTACTACCTTTTAAATCTTAAAAATGTTTTTTTAACAGCTGTGGAAATTGCAACATGAATAATCATTTTTTATTTCACCACAATTAAATAAAGCCCCTAATATGTGGCAACTTTGATCCCTCTGCTGTTGCAATATAGTATGTTATGTTCATGTTTATGATGCTTTGGCACTGTCAAAGTACAATTAATGGCGGACTTGGGAAAGTACATCCAGAGGTTACACTAGTGCCAAAGATGCTGATACTCCATCCTTAAAACACTTCTTTTTTTTTCTTGCCATCAGATAAGAAGTTTTTTTAATACCTACATTTTAGCCCAAACCATAGCTTTAAATAATACTCTCTTCTTTTTGCTTTACTTCCTGATGATTAACCTCATCCATTGTTTCACTTCTCTACAAAAACAAATGCAATCAGAATAATTTCAAAGATGCTACAATCACAAAGTGGCTTCAAGTGTGATAATTAAACCTTGAGTTTCGAATCTGCGCCCTGTAAAGGACAATACTGTCGCTTCAGAATACGCATGTCTCCACAATCAGATAGCTATGTACATTCCTACATTACATCTATATTTGGGGAAGCATAGTGAGTTGTAGATTTATAAATTTGTTTGTACTTCTCTCTACATTCATAATGCATTGCTGTTTTTGCATCTCTTCAAATTTGTTTGCAAACATATTTTGGCATTAAACATTACATTACAATCATATGGCAGACACATTTGTCCATCGTGAAATACATATTTTCTCCATACACATCTTAAGAAGTAATTTAGGGTTCAGTGTCTTGCCCAAGGACACGTCATGAAGATGGCCAGCCCGCTTTTCTTACATAGCGTTCACAGGTGATCTAAATGCTTTGTGTATCATCTGTCGGATTCTTTTTTTCTCCTGTTTTTCTTCTTTTTGACATGTAGATTTTTTTTATCCGTTATCATTTTTAACAGATGCTTTTGAATGAATTCAACCTGCGTGATATGAACAATGCTTTTACTGTGCAGTTTGCAACCATTTTAGCAGTTTGTCTGAGATACTGCTACTTGTGTCTATTGAAACAAAGTTAAATTGCATGTTACAAGTCATGTAATGGTAATGTAAAATGACTTACACGCAACCCCTTACCACAGTATATCATGTATAAGATGTAGTATGAATGTGAACCAGTTTGACTCTTTGCACATAAAGCTTCTTCCGTGCACATAAGTGAATATATTACCCTCACTCTGACATAGTTTATACAAATATTCAGTGCTGATGCCCTTTGGATTTTACATATCTCCCATATGGCTATTTTGATGAGCTGTTGAATGACAGTAGTATCTGTTTTTACATTGTGTTGTTGGACAGCGTAGATGATTCTTGATATCCATCACCTTTGAAAAGCACACACACACACAGTTACCAGTACAGCTACTCAGACTTAACTATTCAACAATGCAGGGTTACAGTGGCAAAGCATACGAGCACTCTTGTTTGATATTAACCCTTATCTTGTTGGGACTGCAAGTCCCATGACAAGAAAAAAATGTTGCCAAGGATCTGGTAGAAAAGATTGTTGTGTGTTTGTGTCTTTTGAAAAGCAGAATGCACATGTGTATTTCTTATGTGTGTGTGTGTGTGTGTGTGTGTGTGTGTGTGTGGCCTTCAGGCCTCTCCTAGCCTGCTCCTGCCCCAATGGGAGGGCTGCCTGTAGCGAGGTGAACCATCACTCTGAACCACCCACCCCCTCCCTCCTCTCTCCCTTACTCCTCCATCTCTCCCAGGAGTGGACCGACACCTCTCCGCTGGCCAGAGGGAAGACCAGCGCCTCTCCTGGGCCTCCTTCTATGTCTCCAATCAGCCTGCGCTGCCATGGCCCTAGGGCTGCTGCAATGTGATAATCTCTGCCTTTTGCGTTATGCATTGCCCTGATGAATTCATCTTGTGACCACCTGGCACTCGCTGTTAGGAATTCAAGTGTTGTTTTTGCAGCAGAGGCTGGGGCGAACGCTGTGAGGGACTGTTTTCTGACTGTCAGAGAGACCCTCTTCTCCTCCCTCCCCTTCTCTTCATCTCTCCTCCTCCAACATCGGCAGAATGTTTTAACCTCTCAGAAGACCCTGGCGTATCTGCTGTTGTGGTGGCAGGAGTGGGATTCTTCACCTCAGCAGGACCTGTGTGGGAAAAAGCCCTGCTTGGTATTTAAAAACGGAAGGGCTTTTTGCTGTAAGACAAATTGAAACGCAGGAGGCTAGAGAGGAATGTGGCTGTCAGAGTCAACAGCTGCTAGTTTTTTGCTGTGAATAATCATTGAGGTTGACCCATGGAAGCTGAGGATTGTGTAACACATATTTCACAAAATTAAAGGTCAATGCAAACATATGGCGAAGCTTTTGCCCCATAACTTTTGACTTTCTTCAAAGCTGCTTTTGTGACCTCAATTAAATTATGGAAATAGAAACTTGAGGCAGACAGAATCACTGTTGTGTTTCAGTGTCGGGTTTTATAATACAGGTTCAATCGAAATAATGAATTAATAGATGCATTTTTCATAAACCTTCAGCAAAAATGTGCGCCCCAATGCTGAAGAGTCCAAATTTGAATACGGTCTCACATGTACACTATGTAGTCACACTGCACTTGAAATAGCTTGTGGCTCAAAACATTAGAATTTCATATTTTCTTCTTGGTTGCTTCTGTGTGTGCATGCGAAAGAGAGAGAAAAAGAGTACGAGCAAGAGAGCAATAGAGTGTCCATGTCCTTGGCATCACACCAAATCTATAATTTACACTTTTACATAATTGGACTTTGCCTTTGCTGCTTATTGATTGTGCATCCTCGTCTTCTCATTTTCTCCAAGTGACAGAGCAGCATGGGTAAATATTTTAATAAACCATTTGGGGGAGAAAAAAAAAAATCCCAGACACTTCACCGAGACGTGTCCCACGTCTGAGAAGCACAATGAGAGACCGCCAGGTTATTGCGTACACACTGCAGAACCCAGCCATGTGTCAGTGCTTTTGATTTCACACTCATTTAATCGTATTTCTTTCGAGACAGGCCAGGACACTAAACAGAGACACGGTTCTCACCACTGGGTCCCTGAACAGGACATTTTTTCGAACCCTCAGAAATGTATTTTTCCACAAGATGAAAATAATCAAATGAAGGTTCGCCTTGTTTATTATGCCTCATTATGTTGTACTGTAAGTGGATATGATAAATTGTGCTATATACCAGGCGCGCTTGCCAGGAAAATCTGATAAGAAAAATATTTACCCCCAGAGTTCTGCCAGTAAACCACCAATGATGGATGAGCAAGGAACTGAATGCAACATTAATTTGCCAGACACACAATTTTTGGCCCAGAATCAACAATGAAATTTCCTTTTTGCCTAAATTTCCAGACAAATCTGAAATGGTGTCTGTCTGTCATTTCTCTGTCTCCACAATATTATAAGCTTTTAATATATTTATGCCTTTAAAATTTTAAGTGCATACAGTTATATAAAATAATATAAAAAGATGAGTTATGACCATCAAGATTAAAATACAATGACCACAGCAGCAGTTTTCTTTGTTGGTGAAAACAACTGACACGCTGTCAAAAAAGTTGCAAGAGACAGATTTTAAATAGTGTTGAAGTCCCTAGTTTTGTAGTCTCAGCACTAAGTCATCTAAGACTCAGACAACTATGATACATCTTAGGGCCAAAGTTCCAAGATGAAATATTAATCAGAGAGAGGTAGCTTGCCAGGCTGCTGTCACTCTCCTATCATCCACAGGACTTTGGACTTGTTAGCCAGGTAGCTACAGGCGAGGCCCCATGGCTGAAACTGTACAAGGAGTTGCTGAGTGGGCAGGTGTCTTTGTGTGAAACCTCTCTCTTGTTTTCCTGGACTAACTGTTTGTATTGCTCTGCCTCTGATCATGAAGGGTAACCTTAATCGTGGTGGGTGAAGCCAATCTTTGTGAGCTGTCATTAAAACGGCCCCCACGGGCATGGTAGTGCGGTAGTAATTTTGCACTCAGGGCTATTGAAGTCGCCATCTAAAGAATTACTCCTCTTTTTTTTCTCTTTTCAACAAGCTGGCTTCAAATCTCTCCCATCTTAATCCTCGGAACAGCGTTTGATTGAACATGACAGCGCTGTAACTAAACTTGAAAGGGGGCTCAGAATACATGCTGCTGTTGTGACTTTTCTTTGGAAGTAACATCAGCTACTTTTCAGGAGGCTTGAGGAACCAAAATTTGCTGAAATCCTTGATGGTGAAAATCTTGTCTGTTATTCACTCAATGCAGAAATAGATGCCATACACAGGGTTCGCTCAAGGTGCTTAAAGTGTTTGAAATTTGAGGGAGAAAAGTACTGGAATACCTTGAAAGCGACCCCTTTTTAACAGAGTGCTTAAGTTTTGCCAAAGTTTTGTCTATCAATTCATTATAATTAAATTGCTCAGAATCAGCTTTTCCTTTTTTAGAATTCTGATGTGTCACTGTCTTATTTTCCCGCAATGTCCTGTCCCTCTCCATTCTTCCTCACCTTGATGATGTCCTGCCTGACATTGAAGTTCATTTTTACTTTGCTCCACTCCTAAAACCCCAGCAAAACCAGCAGGCCTATGTTGGCATGGCTAAACTTAACATGACTGAACTTTGGTGCACCAATGTAATAGCGCCGCTGGAAGTGAAACTTAAGTTCCAGCTGGCATCATTTCCTTGTGCTACTTTCAGATGGGTCTGTGATATTCAAATGTTTTGTTTATGATTTTATGCAGTCATGCCTTAAGAGTGATATGTAACTCTTTGCTGAAAAGAGAGACATTGATCACACCATTTAGTTATGTTTTATGAAAATTAATATTTGAAAGTCTTTGAAAATGAACAAAAAATTGTTCTTGAAAAAGTACTCAATCGTCCGTGAATTTCATTTTGTAATGTCTGTATGAACCCTGCATACATGAATAAGTGCATCAAGCTAAACAAAACAAAAAGGGCCACCATTTTGTTCAGTTTTTGTTGTCGAGTTTAGTAGCATTTGGTACCTTGTGTCTGAAATGGTGAAGAAAACAAAAGTAGGAGCTTCAGACCAAACTGTGATGGACTTGGGGCAATTATACTTAATTGGGTCCGATTGGTTCCCTTTCAGCTTGTCCACTCACTTCCCAGTTGAGAGTGACTTGGCTGGGAGTCAGGACTGGAGTGATGCCATTGCTCCTGGCATCTGGTGAACTTTCACTGAGCACTGGCTCGCATGGTTTCTCTTTAACCAACCCCCAGACTCACTGTGACTGCTGCCTTCATGCTGCCTAGTTCACAGTTACAGCTGCGTACCTTTGGAAAGGATCGGCTAGACGAAGGAATATCAGGCGTAGCCGTGTGCTGAAGTCAAGACGGTTTAATAAGGGATCTCAGCAAAGTATTGCAGATTATTGATCTCTAATTTATTAACAGGATATATTTCAAATCATTGAATATGGTGAGTATGTATGTGTCCATTAGATCAGAATAGAACAATCCCAGCGTGCTGCTGACTTCTAGTAATCGCCCACTACATTGTGTGTTCTCATTTAGGGTCCTCCTCCTGCTCCTCGATGCTGCTGCAGACTAATAAGCTTGTCCTGTAATCACGTTAGCCGCCCTGTCGGCCCCAGCCAGGGGACCTAATTGGGACAGAGCCTTGGACAAAGTGAAAATTAATAACTTTTGTCAAGCTCCTGGCGCATTGTCTTATGAAGCAGCGCAGGTCAATTAGAAAGCGTGATACGATAAGGTCCAAGCAGCAGAGGAGAGCTGACTCAATTAGGACAGGGACTGGACTGGTGAGCCCGCAGTCAGAGCGGGAGATAGAGGGAGATTTCATCCCTAAACTGCAGGTTAATGTGCTGCAGAAATGGACTGTTAGTTGCATTTAAATGTCTTTTGTAAGTTAAGGGGACATGGCATCATACAGATCCACTGGAGACATTTACTATCTGGAAACATTTTTCTATCTCCACACCAAACGAGATGTAATGGTTTTAAGCAGCTGCCTTACTCAGTGTGTTTGTATGCGTGTGCATGCACATGTGCTGGGGTGTGTGTGTGTGTTTGTAGAGAGCTTGTGGAGCTGTCACTTAGATAGACTGTTCCCATGCAAGCAGTACAAGCCCCTGAAGCACGTATCGGTGATGCGCATCAAAGGAATTGTGTGAAAGCCTTTATAGTTATAATGGATGGGCAGACGCCAAACTGGAAAACTCTTGATGTTTTCCCTTCCCTCTTTTATTCCTCCCTCCTGAAAATGATGTGTGGGACCCGGTCCAGGAAGAATGTCAGCGAATCAGTGGCCAGGCTTACTGGAATCACTGGCTTCCTCTCTGTTTTACACCACCATCATTAACGCTTTGTTTGTCGTTAAGCTTTATTATGCTGCCCATGATAGAAACGTGGAAAGCTTCAAACTTGATCTGAGCATGCATGCTGTCTCTCACGGCTGCCTCCTTCCTCCCCCTACATGTGCTAATGATTCAGAGTATCTCAGGACTGCCACAACACATGTAATTTAATTATCAGCTTTACTTTGTGTCAATAGTGTCTGCAAAACACAACCGGCTCAGCAGCAGCCAAGAAGTGCAGGGCTGCAGATAGTTTTCTCTGGAGAGGAAGAACATACTTATCTTTGATTCAACATATTGTCCCTGTGTTTCCCCTCATCTCACTACCTGCCTCCCTCGTTGCTTCCTCTTATTCAGATACTGATCTTAACCTGTCCCAATTTTGCCCCTGACTGTGACACAATCTCCTGCTGCATTGTTGTGCTTTATTGTCACACTGCAGTATTTATAACGGAGCACAGATTCATCATGACTGACGGTATCTGAATCAAATCTTCTTTCAAACTATCTCCATGTATGACCAAAACTTTATTTAAAAAGTGGCAAGATGGAACTTAAACTTATATAATGTTTCCTTGATTTGCCGACACTTGCACTTCTGTTTTAGGGTAGTGGGGTATCATAAGCAAACACTGGAGCAGATACATTGTTGAAGTATTTCATAGTTCACTTCCATTTCCCAGGAACTGATGGCACTATGTAGTGAATGAGTTACTTATGAGAATATGCTAAGTAAAAAGTAAAGGCATAATGAGCCTAATGGTTCTGTGTGTAAAATTTAGGGGCATATATTGTCAGAAATTAGATATAATAAGTCTGTTCTATCTACATAGGGAGCAGGCCCTCGTCTACAGAGATCACCATGTTGCACCACCATGTTTCTACAGTAGCCCAGAATGGACAAACCAAACACTGGCTCTAGATATAGCCATTTGCACTTTAGCATCAGCCACTGTAGTTAGCAGCCCCTTTGCGCTGAGATGAGACGAGTACAAATAGTTAAAAGCTTATTTATTTACAAACTAATGATGAATCACCAAAAAAACATGAGTCACTAATCAGTCATGTCTGTGCGTATGAGTGCGTCTATGTGTGTAGAGAAACCAAAAGAACAGCAGCTGTGCCATGAGGGAACTGCCTGAGGGTAATCTGGCTCCCGGTAAAAACCTCCTGAATGTCTGGATATAAACTTATTAGGAAAGTAAAGGTGAGCTCACATTAGTCTCCGACATGCCGAACAGCAAAGGAGAAACACTAATTTGTAACATGAAACTGTTTTATTCAGTGTTTTTACCAGTTTTAATCACTAAGCTCATTTGTTTTAGAGATGAAGAGACCTCAGTGGATAATTCGGCTCATGGTAAAAACCTCCAGAATGATAAACACTGAAGGAATTCTAACCTGGAGAAGTTTCAGCCGGTTGCAATTTGCAGTCCTCACCTCAAGATGCTACTAAATCCCACTAAATCCTCGTCAGTGTTTCTTTAAGCTTCAGCTTACACCTTTTCAGTCTATAATTTTGTATTTTTGTTTTCCTTTCTTTTTTAGATTTGATGCCTTATTGCTATCATTCTTTTCATGTGCATTCCTTTTGGAAAAATTGCTAACAAGGACTGAAATAAAAATTACTACCACTACTACTTAATATGTTGAACCATCTGAGCAGACATGCAAACAGAAGCAGAGTGTGTAGGCCAAGGCCAAGTAGCCAGAATGGGACTGAGTGCATAACTCTAAGAAAGTGTTTTTCATTTTACATTGCGCTTGGGAGATGAAACAACAATGAGCTTAACTGAACTGCTCTAAAAAGAATTGAATTGACCTGAATTCAATACAGTGATTTGACTTGAATGATACTCCTTTCTGAGAAGTTAATTAGATAAGGTGTTACTGAAAAGCCCTAAAATAACCACCAGTATGTTTTTCAGTAGTGCCAATGCTTGAGGCAACGCTGCCGCTCCTAATCCAGCACCATGAAACCGATCAAATAGCCAGTACATGGTCGCATAATGTGATACTGTACGCATCATGCCGTAACATGAGGCAGATGTCTCAATCTGTACTTTCCAAGTATCCCAATTCAATCTTGGGCTTCATCTGTGTGTAACTCAGTAAGCAGTCCCTCCTGCCACCACATTATTGTTCTCTCCCATCACTGTTCCTTCTCGTGGAAGTCTCAACTCCCTCCCATACAGGTAATGCAGACAAATGGGGCTTTAATGCTATTCACAGTCCCATCCTACATTCCCTCGCTTTGTCATCAGTTTGCCTCCCCTTTAAACGCATTTCTCGACCTTAAGCAGCACTTTATTGTGGCGTGTTATTTTGTCCAATTGGATTAAATGGACAGTAACTAGGAATCCATTTGAACCTGATCCTTGCCCAGGCATCCTCGGCCAACTCCATTAACTGTCATACTTGTCCAGAAGCCCTGCTATGCAATGGCCAAATGTGTAAGTTGATGCATCATCAATAACCATGCACAGAGAGTTGCGCAGTCTTTAAAAAGTAAAACCTTATATTTTACGTCTTTCCACCGAGGCAGCAGATCAAATCAGCAACAGCGCAGGCCCCGCTCTAATATGTTTAAACACTGATGAGACGCAACTCTAGACTCCCCTGAATGGGACCACGGCACTCTCACTCTCAGTGTCTCAGCGTAAAGTGGTCTCATCCATGAAGTTATGAGTGTAGACACAGACACTGGTGCTAGTTTACCCACATTAGAGGCTCCTTATCAGGGCTTTCGAGACCCATCCCCTTCTCACATCTCCATCATGAAATACTTCTCTTTCCTATGGAGTGGTCTCCCTCGTGGAGATTTGAGAGGGGAGAGGCAGGAGCTCGGGTTTGTGAATCCCTCTGGTGAATGCTACTCTTTGGGCTTATTCCATGGATCTCCCCCTGCTGTCTGTTGGGACTCTCTCTTGATGCTGTACAGTAAGAGGACACCAATGCCCTGAGCAGCCTCTCAGATTTATTGAAACTTCATGTCCTGTCCCGGTAGCTCATTTGTCAGGAGACCTAATTTACACTGGCCCTTAAGACTAATTGCAAATTTGCGAAAAAATGCTGATGTCGTTGGAACTGAAGAGGCTTTTTTGCCCCTCCCTCAGTGTCCCTTGCCATGCATTCGCTAATGCGTTTCATCTGTAGAGCATAAAATAGACAGTGTTTCTTGCCTCTGTGTGTGTGTGTGTGTGTGTGTGTATGAGGGAGAGTGCAAAGAGAAACAGAGCGGTAGGGTGTGTGAGAGAGAAAACGCTCCAAGATAAACCCCTAATGGGACTACTAACAAACAGGAAATCGTGACAAAAACACAAACATTATTTACTGTTTAATTCAATTCGGGAGACCAATGCCCTCCCGTCTTCCCTATCAAGTTATCAAGGCCAGAAACAAACCCCAAGACACCAGGCCACATGGCACTGTCTATTCTTGGCAACCAGCAGACACCACATGACAATTAGCAGTACAATTATCCCAGCCACTGGGTAGCTCTATGTGCAGATGGCAATTGCTCCTAATGAGAGGACTTCTGTAAAGCAGAATATATGCATACAAAATATAGAGGGATCTGTATTAAAGCTGGGGTAGGCAGAAATCTGGAAACGGGAAAAAAAGAATAAATAAATAAATAGAAACCACGACAGAATTTGAAATTGCTCCCCTCTCTTTTAGCTCTCTCCTCTCTGTCCCAAGCCCCTCCCACCAGACCACCACTGGGCATGAGCCCGCACTTCATACAGTAACCCGATGTTTCCCATACATAGATTTATTTAATCTTATTTCATGGTAGAGTTGCACACAGTGCATTCACTCAGCCCTTCCTTGCACCACTCTCTCTATTTATCAGACTGTAAATGAGACAAGAATCAGCTAGCTAGCATCAGCTACCCCAGTGTCCCATCGCCACTGTGGGCTGCTTCCCTGGGCGGAGAGCAGGCAGCAACCTGGGAGGCAGACCTTCGGCCAGCAGCTGCAGGAGCTCAACACCTGCCAGTATAAACTCCCCAGTGCTGCGTGTCACAGCAGGCTGGTGACCAACGACAGCGCTGGGTCGAAACCTGTTAGCTCATCTGTCTGCGCTGTCCAGTCCCCAGGGGGTTTCACTTGCTAGATTTGTGTTGCTGCTACTGCGGTGGGGAATAAGGCGGAGGACACACTGTGATTCGAGGCTTTCATTAACATTGGCTACATTGCAGCTGCAGCCATGACCCTTTGGCTCCGATTAGCAGAGGGCTAAACTATTAGCTACAATTTCTCTAAAATGCCCTGCCGATATTAACACATATTTTATTTGGTTTATTGTCAGTCTTTATTTTAGACTCTCTTGATGAGTCTGTCTTCTCTTTTTGGGTGTAGGCAGTTGTTGCTAAGGCTGGAATAACAACTTTCTCTGCAGGATTCTCCACCATTGAATCAGGCTTTTACCAAAGTGACATGCACGTGCATCTAAATTTGTAACAGTAAATAGGAACACCATCTTTAGGAACACAAGAGTAAGCTATCGAATCATTTCATTCAGCCCGAATGAAATTATTGGACAGTCTATTATAGTCCCACAACAGCCACAGATACCAAATTGTACTCTTTTCTTTTTTTCAAAGCTTTTAATTTATTGGTTGCTTTCAGGATGTAAAGAGAATTTCAGCAAATACAACAAAAAACGCTTTTAAAATAAGTTGCCTACCCTAGCTTTAAATGTTGTGCACAGTTTTTACATAAAATTCAGTGTTTCTGCATGTTATTTCTGCATATCCACTGAAGCTGTGTTCACACAGACATGGCATGACTGCATGTAGTTTTATGGAAATGTCTTAATCATAGGAGGGCAGATTCCTGAGGTTTCTGCAAATGTTCCCCATAAATGCATAATGTCTCAGACAGTAAAAAATCAGAGTAGGAAGGTCTGTTGTTAAAGACAGATCATGGTTTCACCCTGACCATTAGATTACATTTCATTTATATGCCTTCCAACAATAATGTTTATATCCTTAAGAGGGTGTCAAGTATTTTGGGCTAAATGGCAGAGCTGTGGTGTTCTGCGCAGATGTGAGTGCCGAGCACATGCTGGTTGATTTGAGGGATAATATGCAACCACATGACTCAATCAGGAGATCTCCTCCCTTCATCAAGGTTTTGACACATTCAGCATACTTTGTGGCCGTTTCACATGCAAGTATTTAGAAAACTGACAGATTCTTGTCATGGAGAGCATGTTTCAGGAAATCTCCTCTGCATGTGTGCACGCCTTTGAAAGTGGAATGGTGTAAAATTTTGAGTCGAGGCTTTCCAGTAATTATTATTTTTCCATCGTTCATCGATTTACTGGTAGTCTTTGCGAGGTCTTGAGTGCTATCCTGCAAGACATGTTGCTCGAATACAGCACGCTCACACACATGTAGAAAAAACTCCTTCCTCTTTTCCTAACATGCTTTGATGGAGCAGGTTTGGCACCGTATTTCAACAGCAACACACATGCACAGAGAAAAAAAAACACCTGTATAGGGGGAGTTTGAAGGGTAGAGCAATTATCTGATTACGAAAAACATTATATGTCAAAAAGAACAACAACATGTAATTGGCTTGGTGTGTTAGAGCTGCAGAAGGCCAGATGTAGAAACGTGTGCATGCCTGTCAATGTAATGGCTAACAGCTTGACCACATAGACCATAAGGCTTGCACCAGGAGGGCTCAAACAGCAATAAAATCCAATGCTCGCATTTGTTAGTACTAGACACTCCAATTTGATTGGTAAAATTCACACTCTAATGGGCTTATAAAGGATTTCTTGGGCCCAGAACAATGAGCTGGAGGGCTAGAGCAGTGCCAGGTCATGGACACCCAGCGATTCACAACATCCCCCCCTTCTGGGCATGCTTAGTTTCCTCCATATCCACCAGTTACCCTCTGCAGCTCTGTTTAAAAGCCAGTCGGGATGTTCCAAAGGTATTTAATAGTAGTGGTGGTGGAGGTGGTGGTGGGGGGATTTCTGGACCTCCCACACTCAGGTTCAACCAAAGAGCCATGGCTTTTCTGTTTCGCCCCACCCTATCTCTGCCTTTCTCTCTCTCTTCCTTTCTCTCCCCCCCGACCATATGTGTGAGTGAAGAAAAAAAAAAGCTCTTTAACCAGAGGCACCTTTCTCTTGCACCTTGCCCAGTTGCTCCCCTTTCTGGTGAAGACAACACAGAGGGATAGAAAGCCCACACATAGGGAACACATTTACCCAGGCAAAGGGCCAGAGCATTGCATTCCCATGGACCTGCTAGGGGAAAGAACTGCAGAGCACATTTTACACGTAAATACTCAGAATTGGATGTGGCACATCCTCTCCTTTTTTTCTTTGTCCTTTTTTTCCTCCTCCCTGTTTCTCACGTCTCATCCCCTTCACTCAAATCAGGCTTCCATGTTTTGACTGGCCACGTTGGCCACGGTGGCCAAGACAGGAGTAAAACAAAAGCAGGGAATGGCTTTGGATTCATTTGATTTTGATTTGTATTGCATCAGGAATTCAGACTTACATTTTACGCTTGTTGTTCACAAAAGACAGCCAGCTTTACCTCATGGCTCAGATATTTGGGGTTAGGCAGGAGGGGTGCATGTTCAGCGCTCCCTCTGTGGAGCCATGTGTTCTGTATGTATTTGTTTTTGTATATTTGTGTATATATCTGTCGAACTGTCAGTTGTGACTTAAGGCCGAAAGGCTTGTTTTGTGTTGTGTATGTGAGCGTGTACAGGCCTTTTTGCCTCCGGAGACCGTCGTGTGTAGCCACATCTCCAGTTTCCCTTTGCGATACTGATCTCTATCTTTTACACATGTAACTGGCACTCTCCATCAGCACCTTGTATTGGCATGCCTGTCTGTTGTTTGTTGTGACTGTCAGTCTTTTGTATTTGATGTAATGTCGTGTTTAATACATGCTGCAGAACCAATTGGCCACTAGGACCCATAAAGTTTAAAGCTGAACTTCAGCTGGTGCTGTATTTGTGTGAATGTGCATGTCTGTCTCTGTAATAGTAATTTAGTGTAGCGTTTATGTGATCTCAATTTCAGTGTGCGTTTCTGTCTCTTCCCCAGTGGTGGTGATGGTGGCAGTGGTGGGATTATGGAGTGGGTGTTTGCTCCCTTTCAACAGTCTCTCCACATGGCCTCCTGCCTCCTTTGTCTTTTTATAGCCTCCTTCTGGGAGACGCTGCACTCTCCCCGAATGCAACACAAGCCAAAACACCTCTCAGTTCCTTCGCCAGAGCCCATTACCCAGGGAATACTGCTATTCCTCCCCTACTTTTCTACACACACCTTCTCTCATCTCTCATCCCCCCCACCTCCAATCCCTCTCTCTTCAGCCTGAGCCGGACACAGATTTTTGTTTTTGGAGCATGGGGGTGATATGTGAGTCATAGCGTTACACTTGAAACTCAAGCCTTGGGTTTCAAGTATGACAAGTCTAACATTATGTGTTCCTGAATTATTACAGTCACCTTTCAGTCACATTCATTTCATCATTTCGTGCTGCAGAGGAAAGAATGTGGGATCATTCTTTGCACTATGAAATCATTCGGACAACTCTGCTGATTTATCATAAAAGTATGCTGACCAGTGTGTGCCGTATACCAAAACGTAATTTAGTGATGTCAGCTCTGCATCGTTGTTTGAGAAGAAGCTTTTCTCTAAAATCACATTGTGATTGTGAGCATGATATAAAACTTTCATCTGAAGGTCATTTTTATGTTAAAGAAATGTAACAGTGCTATTGCCAGTGTCAGTTGAGTTCCTTTTTTTTCTTACATCAGTAGTACAATACCACACCTTGTGATTTCACAAGGTGATTTTTTTATTTATCAAGCAGACTGGTTGTTTTCATTTATAACAATACACTATGAGAATCAACTTGCAGAAACTTGGGAAAGGTAGCTGTTACAGTGAACAGTTTGTGGCCTTTTTTTCCTGTTGGGCAAGACTAAATTATCTTTGTGTTGTAACATAGTTGTGAGCAAGAAAAGCTGTCTTGGTAATGTATTCACTGATGCACCAACATTCAGATATTTGAGAGATATGTGTTGAAGAGTATTACATTCAAAGCCATGCCATCAATTGAACAAGCAGCAAGCAAGTGAATGTAGTTGTTCCTTGTATTACAAAGTAGAGCTAGACTGGCAAATTGTCCAAGCCAATACACTGACCAATATTATACTACTGCAGAAAAATCAGTGTTGGTCAGTCAGCCAACAGATGACAAAAACTTCAGTAAAGAAATGTCAAACCTGGTTTGAGGTCATTTATAAGCATGTCACCATCAGAGAGCAAAGACAAGTTGATTTTTCAACTGCACTATGTCCCACTTCATCTTGGTCATGATTCTTAAAAAACAAACAAATCAACACATTTTTTAAACTACCAGATATCGATATTAGTATCCATCCCAAAAAAATCCTGTATCAGTTTAGCTATATTACAAAGTTTAAAGTCTATGATATCAGGGTCACCATTAACTCCCTGAGACCCACCATAGACCCATTTTGTCTTTTTTAGGGGGAACAGGGGATATTTAGGAGGAGACAGCAGGTAAACAGTATATGCTACATAAGGTATTAATCATTTGAAACCTGGAACCTGAAAATTAATTTGAGATGCTGCTTTACACAGTGTGTTAAGTTTTTCTAGTCTTAAATCTATTTTGTTTTGGTGCCTTTTCAATGTCTAAGAGCTTATAAAATTGTGATGGAGGTGAATGATGGCCATTCCCATGCTCAGTTGTGTCTCATGAATTGTTGCAAGAACATTTTTGGTTGATACCATTCGTTGAACAGATTTGGTGCAAAAATGTAACAATTTTTGACCACTTGAGAATTGGGAAAAAATGGTCAGAAATCCCTCAAAAATATCACATTGAGACACCAAGACCTTGAAGAATAACACAGAAAAATCCATGTTGCGATTTGGTATTAAAAACTTTTGACATTTGTAGATTTCTGTAAGAACTGCATTTTTTGGCAATCACATGACACACACCTCTGTTCTGCAAATTACTAAGAAACCCCCTTGTGGTAAATATACCTATGAAAGCCATATGTCCTCTGAATGCCCAAGGCCTCTAGTTTATAGTGGTAAACTTTCATGCAGGCTGTGATTATCGTAGAGGTCACAATACTTTATTTTATTAAGTGATGTCCATTTCAAAACCTGGTGTCACAACAATGAAATGGCTACTATGGGGGCAAACATAGCAACACATGTATAAAATTGGGCTCACTGAATGCACAGGGGTCTCAGCTTTCCAGTCTTACTCAATTTATGCAATTCCAAGACTGTTAAAGGAACCTTGTATGCAGATATATTCAAATACAATATGCAAAAATAGCACATTTATAGCCAAGTGCATGCAAAAAACTGCATGGCTTTTGCCCAAAACTGCATGGGATTAACATAAAGTTTTCATTCAGATATCTTGAAGTGAGAGATCAAGGGACCCCTTTGAAAGTGGCCATGCCAGTTTGTCCCTACCAAAATTAAGGTTACCTTTGGGGCACTATCTAGCCCCCTCTAACATGACATGGTTGGTACCTTCACCTGTTAGCTTAAAAAATGAGCATGCCTCAGCCTCTTAAAGAAAGTAATGTCGGCTTGGATCACCAGTGTTCACCAAGGACAGTTGTCAAAAGGGACACTATTGAAAATGCATTTGTACCGCATGGTGACTACATAAAATAATGAGTTGTAATAAATAGTAAATCTCTGTTTACTTTGTAATACTTTGTAGTTCTTATTTCATTTATCAACACAGCAAAATGAATGGAACCCAATGGCTGCCCAGTTTCTGCTGGAACAGGCCCCCAGCCCACTGGACGCTGGACAGCAGATATATAAAAAATGGATTGATAGGTGGCAAGTTGAAACTGTCCAGACGGTAGAAACTGAATCTAAAAAATGATGATGTGCTGTTGGAAGTGGTCAGTACGCAAAAATATAGTGTATGTGAATAGTAAATGGGCCATAACAAGCAAAACCACCTTCATGGCCCGCAGACTGCAAGTGTTTAAGGTGTTTTTCCTTTGTTTTCCACACAGGCCTTATTGACCACATAAGCCATTACTTAGTTTTGGTATTTCATGTGTCTACAGTTTAGATAACTTATTGCTCCTTTCTCTGTGTGCTGGCAGCTTTGCACACCCAGCCCATTCCTAACTGGCCCTGGCCCTCTTCCTGTCTCTGTCCCTCACCACACCCACACTGCACCCCTGTGTGGCATCAGACATACAGGCGTGCCACTGCACTGACATGGTCGTTTGTCTTCTGACCGCCGTGGCATATGGAGAGGGCTGGCACTGCACAGATGTCCACTAAGTGCTGATGAAGGGAGTGAGGAATGGATGGGCTGGGGCTAAGAGGATCTTTGCCGGTGCTGCTGGAGCCTGGTACTGCTCTGCCCTGCTGGTGTTATTAACTTTACTGTACTGAGGAGGGGGGGCAATGAGGCTATTCAATAAAGTATGTGTTTCCAGATATCTAGGAAAGTGAGTGAGCATGTGTTTGCCTTTGCTCTCTCTCTATCTGTGTGTGTCTGTATCTCTCTACCTCTATCTATAATACTTGTGTGTGTGCAGGCTAGTGGGTGCTGTCTGGTGGAGCTCGAGTGTACTGAGGAGAAGGAGGGTGTGGATTAAAGCCGTAGGTAGAGCAGAGAGAGCCTGAAAAGAATAATTTGCAGCTTAAGGCCAATAGCTTCAAAGTCATGAATCCTCATGGGTGAGCCAGCCAGGCTCTGAACCTGTCAATGGTAACTTACTCCTCGGATAGCACGCCAAAGACTTCAATAATGACATCACCCAGGCATGGGGGTAGCGGAGAGGAGCTGGGGTGGGGGTAAGGGAGAGCTGAGAGACGGGCCAGCTTTCAGGGGTTCGAGTGCGGCCCTTCAGAGTACTTTGGAGTCCCGCTTGACGAGGGCTTTGCA
Organism: Cephalopholis sonnerati; assembly: GCA_019142605.1. Classification (NCBI taxonomy): domain Eukaryota; kingdom Metazoa; phylum Chordata; class Actinopteri; order Perciformes; family Serranidae; genus Cephalopholis; species Cephalopholis sonnerati. The sequence continues at coordinate 28,678,140 of JAGQAX010000003.1, read as the reverse complement.
GCTGCCTGATACCGGCCATGTTGTTCTCTGTGCGGATTGGCCACAGAAGCCACCAGGGTGGCTTATCAGATTTATTGAGGCTTAGCGGTTGACGTTCAGAGTGTGTATGTGTGATGAAGTGTGTGTGTATGTGTGTGTGTGTGTGTGTGTGGAGGAGGAACCGGGTGAATAGGGAAAGGGTCATCCCTCTAACAATCCACTCGTCTCAGTTAATTTAGACAGCACCCTGGGGTCTGACAGTGAAGAGGCAAGACTTTGCACCACCCCTCACTGGAGTCCTTACGACTTGAGCCCAGCAAAGCACTTATGTAGCTTCTCACACAAAATCCACCCCCCCTCCCCTTTTGATAATGCTGTTCTGGTCATAGTCGTGAGGTGAAATTAAATTTGACAGAGCTGTAGTTAACTCACCATGTAGACCTACTGTATTTTATACTATGGGCAACATGATCAAATTCTGTACTGCCTAATACCACAGTCTGTCTGCATCCAATTGGTAAGTTCACCACAAACTAATAGGATGTGGATATGTTACCTTGAGTCGTGGTGTTCTTGGAGAAGAAAGTACGCACCGCAATCTTGTCTCTGTCAGATTTCCCAAGCTTAGGTTTCAGACACACACTTCAAAGTCCCTCTAATGAGTGGAAAAACATTGCCGGCTCCTGCACGACATTAAAGAGTGCCATTTTTTTGTGTGTGTGTGTGTTGTTGCTGCGTTATATTTCACAAGCTTTCCCTTCCAAATGTTAGCAACTCATTTTCACCTCCAGCACAAACAAACACTGAAGTATCACCCATTGTAGCCAGTATCAAAGGCAGCATTTGTTAGCAATAAAATGCTGGTTTGAAATAGCTCCAACACAGATTTTTGTGCTTAAACACTGGCCAACATTTTTTATGCCATAGAAATCAAAAAGGGGAGAGATGGCTGGGAGAAAGAAGGCGATATATAAAGCGTGTAAGGGAACTGCCAGACAAACTACACGTAACATACTTCAGTTTTATTTAATTGCTCAATTGCAAAGGCTTTGTTCTTGCTGCTGTCATCTTTTCAGTTATTTTTCCATTTTGATCGGCACTGTGTTGTTTGGAGAACTTGGCCCCTATTAAAAGCATATCGAATTTGGGACGTGCTTCCCAGCCTCCGTAACAGATATGGAGAATCGATAAGAGCATTACAAGGCTGTGACAGAATGGCCCCCACCCCCGCTCCTCTCATGTCTAAAAGGATGGCCGTGTGACAATGGGTCTCGCTGACGCTCTTGAGATCCTATCCAGGACAGATCGCATTATCTGTCGGGTGGCATAAGCGGTCGTTAACCCTTTGGTGACACCGTGGGCAGAGCATGGTGGCTGAAAACGTTTGATTAAAACCTCAAACAAGTCCAGCCATTGCATGTTGAAGTACACCAAGATTTGGATGCACTCTGAGTGTTGTGTTTCTGTTACAAGCTATTTTGACAGCAAGTTTCTGGCCTCATCAGTATCTGTTTCTCCACGGTCTCAGTCGCCTGAGCCGCATTTAGCTCCCTCAGCATCAGTACCAATTCCATTTATGGGTAAAAATGTAAAAATTCTCCCTCGACTCATTCCCAGGTGGTGTTTGTGAGAGAGGGAGAGAAAGAGAGGAATAGTTCAGGGAGACATACAGAGGAGACGCAGAGGATAAAAAATGAGCAGTGGGGTTTGTTCAGGTTCAAGATGCATTGTGTCTGTTGGCAGCTTGTTGGGCCAACATTGTTTGACGTTCTACCCCTAGTGCGTTTGTGAGCCTTTGAGGGCTTTATGGCTCGGTGTGACTCTGCCGCCAATAGGTTCCAGATGCCGCCGGTGTGGGAACCGGGGAGTAAGGGAAGGAGGGAAGAAGCATAACCAGGTGTGACCCATTGCAATCTGGGATGTTCTCCATGGATATTCAGACTAATATGCATGTGTGCGCGTGTGTTGAAGAAACAGTGGGATGCAATGTGTTCTCAATCTGACACTGGACAGACAAACAGACAGGTAGACAGAATTGTGGACACGCAAAAACACTTATACTTTTCCATGCAGTCTTTTTTGTGTGAACTGCGTACTTCTTCACTCCTGCAAGTAGCCCCGTGCACCCACCCTCTGCCAAGGCACGGAGTTCATGGTTTGAGTCGCGTTGTTCAGCACATTTGCTCCTGGCACCAGTGAGGTCCAACATATGGCAGCACTCTGAGCCTTCAAGCCCAGCGTTGGGGCTCCGAACAGAACCTGCCAGCTCCACAGTGGCCTACTGTAAGGGAAAATTGTCAGCAGGACCATTTAAGGTCCCAAACCACAAGCACTGATAAATGTCTGCATTTCTCTATGTAATTACCTTCAATCCGGTGTCCCTTTTCCAAAGGGGCCAAGAGGGAAACAACACAGCTTAGAACAGCAACAAAGCTTAACTGGTAAAAAAAAATAAAAATGAACGCTGGCTAAATGAAGTATGGTTCTGCTGTGTGTGATTTAAAAAAAAAAAAAGAAAAGAAGTGGGGTGGGAAGAGGTGGGGCTGAGTTCAGTCAATGTGTTTTTCATTTAAGAAAAGGTAAAATATACTGGAGGGGAAATTTGCATTGGCAAAACGTCTGTGGTCACTGAGGACAGCATAGGTAGGATGTCAAGTGTATAAGTACATTTCAGATTTGTACGTTTTATTGTTGATATCAGTGTGGTCACGACGTGTAGACCTCAAATGAACAAAACAAACAAAATCACTGAATTCTGCAGAGAAGTGAATGATTCTTGAATGATTAGCCTAATGTATTCTCCCTTTACGTACGAAAATGATCTGTCTTAGATCAAACATTGTAACGTACTTCCGTGCGTCTTTTATGTCATCATAGGTAGATCCACTAGATGGCACAAGAGAGCAGGGTCAAAAGCTACCGACAACAACAAACATGGCAACGGTGGAGGAGCTGGTAATAATGTACCTTTTAATGGAGGCAGAGTTTAAGATGGCGGTGGTCTCTGAGGCCATGAAATACTCGTGAAATTTAGAATCCTTTTCACTACGTTACCTATTCATTCTGTTCCGCCAGTTTTTAAATATCTTCGTCATGGTTTACGGTCGTGTCTTGCTTTAATTATGCTACATTGCCCCCACGATTTCTGGTGGTCCTGCTCCATTTCTTGCCGTATCGGTAAGCAGATGAAATGAATGCAGAGTATGCACAGAAGGCTCTGTCCGTGTCCATAATCATATCTAACATTAAGCATAAATAATCCTTAACATGAATTCACTCAGCACATCCGTAGATTAAGATGAGAGCAACACAATAAATGTTTGTTATTTGACATATTGACATAATTACTGTGCAGCTGTTATTGTACATATGTTAAAAGTTTGGTTTTATCAAAGTCATGCAGCAGTCCTCAAGCACTAAAAGTGGTCTGCAAGCAGGTCCCAGAAAAATGAAACACCACCACTGTGGGGCTAAATGTTACTATTTCATCACATAAAAAAAAGTTGATGGAAAAGGGATCTGCACCAGTTTCTCATCTTTGACCAATTTGTGTAAATTTGTAAGTTTATTTAAAAAGGTAAAAAGGTTGCAGGATTTTTTGGAATATTATTGTTTCACTGCACACAGAACTGTTCTGGGTCTGATTTCAATTTTGGATTAAAATGAGTGACGTTTTTCTTTTTCTTAAGAGGCAAAATGCTAAACCATGGTGATAGAATACGTTAGAATAACAAATTAACGTCATGAGCTTTCAGTCACATGAATTTTGAGATAGCTGCAGTATGCTATCTAAGGAGAAACTTTTCCTGTGTAAGGCTTTTTATAGCAAAATAGGACCAGCTACTGTTCTCACAGGGCTGCTACTGTTGTCGATAATCCCTTCCTCTTCAATCCATCATCTGCAAAATAAACACAGGCCACCCCCACCTGTGTCTGACTTAGAGGGGTGAGGGCCCGTTAACCTGCTCACACAGGCCACCGGCTCGGGCTGCCTATTCCCCGCCTCTCTGTTTAGATTATTTCCACGGAGGCGGGTGACTCTCTTGTGTCACTGATAAGAGCGCAGTAGGGTGGTGGCAAGAGGGTCAAACCACAAGGGGAATAAAAACTCAGGAAAGCACCGGAAAAAAAATATCTTTATCCCCTAGAAAAAGTACTTTTCCCCCCAAACTTCTTCACCATGGCGCAAGGCTATTACACTGATAGAAATTCTTCTCCCTCCTCGACAGTCTGGCCCTGAGTACGCAAGGGGCCAGAGTCTTAGCCACATCTCAAGCTAATTTACAAAGATCCCGAATTATTCTCTTATCTTGGGCTTTAAAGGTTGTAAGGTTGATTAACAAGGCTCTGTCCTGTTTATCAGTTTGGGGCTGGGTGTGGAAAATAGCCTGCGATAAGTGCACAGACCATTAAACATTCTATTTCCCCTAATATTTGTCGGCAACCATCTGCTTAACTGATCTCCCTTCACTTTAATTAAAAGGGATTCCCGTCTTGTTGGGGTCATTATGTGCTGGCGGACGCCAGGAGAGGGGTTTGTGATGAGTTCAGCGTTCCCTCTGTCCCTGGGTTGCCAGAGGGCTTTTTTCATCCTCCCTTCCACCCTCTTCTGAGTTAACCCCTTCCTGTCCTGCTGCACTTCCACCTCGTTATTTAGCGGGTGAAGCAAACTAAAGAGTTTGTGAGTCCAATAATTCTAAAGGAGATCCAGTGTGTACTGGTGCAAACTTTTCTCTTCACAAGGGGAGTGTATAGATATTCACACTATCTCCCTCAACTCTGAGGCGTGAGACTCTGGCTGTAATGGTTTGATTTGCCCAACACTAGTTGGATCGATGCGGCTGTTTACAGTTTCTCCCTCTCTCATCCCTTTTGTCTTTTTTCTAATTTAGTGTTCCCAAACCATGGACAGGGGTCTGAGTCTGTCTGCTGTGCTTGCATCTTCGCCCTCCTCCCCACTCTCCATCACTGTCCATTGATGTTTTTCCCCTCTCTTTCTCTTCTCCTCTTCCTCTCTCCTTCCTTGGTTGGTCTTGGAAAAAGAGCTGCATGCCTCCACACTTCTGGACAAGACTGATGGCTCGTCAATAGCATTAGCCAGCATTGCAGGCCTCACTGGTGTAGAACCAAATCAATAAGGCCCAGTAAAAAGTCTTATACGTGTATGCGGTCCATCCCAGCCAAGGCTCATGTTACCACAGATGAGTTTTTATAAGAATTCAGGAGTGACCGTCTGTTTTATTCCCTTTAATCCCACATTTCCTCAGCAATGCACGGACATTTATAAATGCTTCTGCTCACAGTCATCCAGTCTCTTTTAGTATAATTATGTATTGCACCCTTCAAAAAGTTGAAAGAAAATGTCTTTGTTCATTGTTACATTAAATATGGATATTTAAATTTAGCAGCTCTGGGATAAAGCAGTGAAATACCAAATCTTTTCTGCTCTTTCTCCCTAAATTCTGGTAATTTACCTTCTAATTATAGTGTGCAATTACAATCAATTAGTCCTCAATGAAAATTGATTTCTGCTTTCAGTGCGGTGACTGGATGGTGTGTGATGTTGGTGTGTAACTACATTTTTTGAAGGCAAATTTCAAATGTTGGAAGAATTCAGAAATTAAGTTTAAGAAGATTTTGAGTTCAAATATATGTGTAGTTTGCCTACAGAATGATTTCTCTCTTTCTTTATGACCTGCACATATTCACTGATCTGTTTTTACTGACAATTTCAAACAGAAACAAATTCTGATCTTCATGAGCACTGACAGATTCACAGTCTTGATGCTACTGTGGTCACCATTTCATATGTCCTTCACTGACTGATATATAGGCTACTATTGATGTGCCTTATAGATTAAAAGAAGTTTTTCAAAAGGTGAAGTGCTGCTTAAAAACTTACCAGACTTATAAACTCACTATGTTTGTGTATCTGGCCTTATGTTGCTCCTGGTCCTTTTCATGATGCTTTTTATAAAGTGCCTCTTTAAAGAACTTATCCCTGCTGAACTGGCAGCTTCTTCTCTTCCTGTCAGCAGTTTCTTTGTTTCTTAGTTCCATATCTTAAAAGCTGTAATTTGCATTGAAAATCCCAGACAATGTGCATTAGGACACAGACTGAAAAATTAAATTATCTCACTTGTAATATTGTTTTTATGAGATGTTCTTGTCTTGAAAACAGTTTACTATAGCAAAAAAATGTTCGATATCAGACACAGATGCAATGACATAGGTTTGGTTTCAACACTGGGGGGATGACATGTATAAAACTGGGTTTTGAGGGTTCTTTGCCAGAAAATTTTGAGCATCTGGTGAATTTTGATGTACCAATTTTTGCCTTTTCTGCATCAATCTATGGTGTAAATGTCCTTAATTTTCTCAGAATACAAATCCTCTGCCACTGTTTTTATTGTGTCCCCTGCATCCTCCCCTGCAATCTACTCCTATGCACGGTTGGTAATGCCAAGCCCCTTTTAACTAGCAGAGAGTGTAATGCCGAAACAGTATCAATCTTAGATGCTGCGTCTGGAAAAAGGTAGTGAGTCTGGCCTCCTCAGTTAGCTAACATCGTTAGCTAATATCCATAGATTCTGTCCGTAGCTCTGTTAGCTAAGAGAATGCAGCTGTATTCTCAAAAAATTATTTACCAATAACAAAAACATATCAGTTTTCTACATATATATAAACCATGTGTGTAATTTTCCAGTCTCATGCTGTGTCGGTATCTAAGCAGTTAAAACAGTCACTATACAGCTCGATCCTTCCATGACATTTGCATGTTCGCTCTGCGGTGGAATTGGTTCTTTCTTTCAGCACTGGCTTCTTTCCACAGTGAAAAGACATGCCGTTGAACTGGAGATGGTACAGCCTGTACTCTGCTGCATGTAGACATTTGCAGCCTAAACGCTTTGCAGGCACTATTGACTTTCATTTGAATTTTGAAAATAACCCCGGTAACATATAGCCATGTATCAGAAGCGTGAGTTTCCCTGGTGCTTGTGGCTGGTAAAGGGAGCTGTGTCCTATTTATTTGTCCTATATACTGTACTTGCATGTGAATGTGAAGGTGAATGTGAGGTAGTGATTTGTCTTTTTTTCTCTGTGAGGGATTGGTGTGCACTGGTTTACAGTGCTTGAATAACCAATGTGATATCTTACTGCAAGTCACCCATACTTCAATCTGTTTAAATGCTATTCTGAATCACTTAGCTGTGTGAGAAACTTATTTCTGAAACCGAATGCTTAAACTCATTGACAGACGCAGACTCTTCAATGGACTGACTCTAAGGTCAGACAGACAGACAGATGGACTGATGGACTGATGGACATCTTTGGCCTGTCAACCTCTCCACCCTGCCCCCCCTGGCAGCACCCTTTCCAGTTCAGACACAACAAAGCTCACCCTGGCTGTCTCTCTCCCTCTCTGTCTGTTTGTCTGTATATATTCTCCCACACCAAAGAGCTCTGCTTCTCAAAGGTCAGCGGAGGGCCAGTGTGTTTGTCAGGCCAATCGATGGCCTGCCGCCGTCAGAAACACGCTCAGTTATGTAGCGGGGAGGTCAGCCTAGTGGCGGACAGCGCCCACCGCCTCCCTGGTGGGAGGTCGTCACCAAGGAAGGGAGTGTGTGTGTGTGTGTGTGTGTGTGTTTAAGATTGGTGGCTAAGGATGTCTGTGAGAAGCAGGGGGGAGTATCTTTTACTAACCCTGCATATAATCAATACCATCCAGCACTATTATTCTGAAATCTTGTGTTCGTGTATGTGTGTGTGGGTGAGTGTGTGTGTTGTGCAGTTATCAACAATGACAGGGGATCAAGGAACTGGTGTGTGACAAAGAGGAATGGTGTCTAATTCAAGGTCAATACGGCCTGTGTCACTCCTTCACTTTCACAGAGGGGAGGGAGGAGGCATTATGTTCCCGTTGGTTACCAGAGCAAACATGACATCCCTGCTGGAGCTCATATCAATTTGTAATTTGACCCCCAGTCACAGCAAATGATGTCAGCACAGGTCGCTTTTGCAGAATGACCCTGCATTTGTCCGTTGTCGCTGTCAATTTCTGTCTTCAGTGTCACGTCGTTGTTCAGTTGTTGAGCAGCTTTTTTTCTTTGACTGACGTTAATATTCATAGATGTTAATATTCTTCATTTTGTGTGGAGTCATACATGAAAATATTGATGGTTTGCTGGCGCTCAAAGCTTTCAAAGAGGGATGAAAAAATACATTTTTTTATTCCTGGTTTTCCGCACATTACATGCTTTTTTAATTGCACTAAAATGGAAGCCAGTTTTACATACGTTCAGTATATATTTTTCAAATGTAGTGCCCTCAGCAGTGGGAAACTTAATTTAATTTCAGAATATGATCAGACAGAGGTGCTGTATGTCCTTTGTTTCCCTCCTTCAGTGTGACCATCTTACTAATTTGCTAAGACCAGCAGCACCTTCTCCTCATGCCAGTACATCTTTTAATAACTCTATTAATCTAATCATCCACTAATTGGTCAAGATAGCCTTTTCCCTAGTGATTTTTATCATAGAGCAATTAAGAGCCCAGTAAAACCTGCTGAAATCACAGTGTCTTGTTAAAATGGCTTGATTGACACATCGGCGCTCTGCCACGTCTTCCAACATTATAGAGAAGGGTGTCTTTCAAGCTACTTTACTTTAATAAATTTAAAAATAACAGAGTTTGAATAAAATTGCGATGAGAAAATGCCAGTGACTGATAAATCTTTAATATAAAAATTGTACAAGAATTCTGATACAAATTACAAGAGGTATTTGGACAAAATATGAATAAAATTCCATTTACATCCCAAAACCCTTATGCATTTTATGCAAAAACCATAGACAGTTATGATACAGAAACAAATACAAGAAAGGCAAAAAAGAAAGAAAAGAAAGAAAGAAACAAAGAGTCTTTTAAAAAGAGGACCTTTTTTCCCCCTCCTGTCTGCAAATGGGAAACACCTGTTTAGGTGACATACAGTATTCATGAGGCTTCCAAATCACCATTTTGACACCAAAGTGACGCAAGCTCCTCTGCTCTGTTTGTTCTTTGCAGTGCGACGATGTAGCCATGCAACGCTGTTGAGTGCCAGTGCCATAACACAGGCTTTTTAAAGACACAAATGCATTGGATACACAAAAACACAAGTGAAAACAAAAATCTAAATTCACCAGGTCTTCAAGCTTATTTATACTTTAAGACTGTAAAATATAATTGGCACAATGGAAAACATTATATGAATTCATTCTTGACATTTCACAGGTTCCAGTTCAAATTAACGAGGGTATTTTTTTTTTTAGAACATAACACGTGAGACTGAAGCATCTGTACAAGTACGTGTGTATTTTTCTTCTATCTGCATATTTCTTATGATGTCCCATCAAACATTTGAATCCCACTTTGTTCCATGAGCTACATTTACTGGACAGTTTGCATGCTATGTCACCTCTCGCCCTCTCCGCTTACACCTATTGTACTCACTCACTCACTGTGTGACGTGAACAAAACGGACAGTGATTAACAGGTCAGCCGCTTCAGCCGTTTGCCATCCACTTCTCCCTCTGTGTGCTATGTAGAATTACAGAATAATTGATGCCTGACGCTCCTCTAATCAAATATTAAAGATTCACTCCAGTGGTCTGGGCCAATGAGACGCTCTAAGTGACGTGTTCCTGCGGATCCACAGCCCGGTCACTAGGTAGCAGAATGCACCTGGGCCCATGTGGTTGGAGAAGTAAGAAAGACAAAGATTGGATTGGGGGCTCTCTCAGAGGAGCCGGGGGAAATTGGTGGTCATTTCTCAGAGGAGAGGAGAGTGTCGGGGAAAGGGGTGGAAATGTGAGGGGTGGCTCGATCGCTCTCTAGCAGGCAATCTAGAAGAAGCTGGCGATGACTCCTGGGGAGTCCTGGCCCTGCTGCTCTCTTGCTCTCCAGACTCTCTGTTTCCTCTCTTTCTCCCTTGCCTTGTTAAGTGACTGCCGGGAGGCTCCAGCCAGACCACTTCTAAGCCTCATCCCTTTCCACCATCTCTCCCTTCTCTCTCTTGTGTATGCTGGACAGTCGTTTGCATGTTTTCTCAGCTCTGTTTCCAGCCTCTCGCAGCTCTGAGCTCTGCTGGCATGACCAGCACCATGCAGGACTCAGAAGGAGCCCGTAGGAGGTGGGAGAAGGGTGTTGTAAGGGAATCTCTTCTATGATATTCAGTTTTCTGCCTGGCACACACAAGTACACAGATAGAGGTCATGCACTGCAGCTGCTGCTTGAGAATTGGACAGCAAGGAGCAGGACATAAAGAGAGGTAGAGTCTGAAAAAAAAAACAAGTCTGAAAACTTGTTTTTCTCAGATCAAGAAGGGCATCGAAGCTGAGGTTATTTGGGCAAAAAACATATACATATAAACGTGATATGTTCGGTTCGAGAAGCTCTCTTAATTCTAAAGAGTACAAATCAGTTTGTGAGCTTGCAGGCCTTTTTTTAAAGATTTTTTTAATTAAACAGTGTCCTCGTTACTGTTGGATATTTGACATAAAATAATAATAATAAGAGCTGTGGACTTTCCATGCCTGACTCAGTGCTAGCCTACACCATTCTCCATAATGGAATATCAGCTTTCTATGTAGTGGCAGCAGCTATAACGTTAATGCTAGATGGAGAGTTTCATTTCCTGTGGTGAGAATACGCTCTACATTTCTCTGCCCCTGTCTCCTCCATCACTAGAGGTTAACAAGTCATCTAGTTCTTGTCATCTTTCTGGCCTGTAAGTAGGCAGCATATGTGCACCACTCTCCTCTTTGTGTGTGTGTGTGTGTGTGTGTGTGTGTGTGTGTTTGTATGGTTGTGTGTGAGAGAGACAGCTGTCAGCGGGGTTCCTGGAGTAGCACTTTTTTTTTTTTTTTCCTGCCAGAGTGAGGGCCGGGGGGATTGAATGAGTGAATGAGGCAGCAAGCGCCTCAGTGAAACCCACTCCTGGGAGAAGGCAGGGGTTCCTGTACTCAATTTTCCCTTCACTTGGGATAAACAGGCAATTACCCATCCCTTTTTCCTATGCCATGGCCGTCCGGTGAACTTAAGCATACACTATTAGTGTGTGTCCCTGTAGGACCTGCGCTGTGGGGTGTGGAGGTGGTAAGTGAGTGGCGGGTTGAAGAAATGGGTAAGGCGGTTGTTAAATGACTGCGCTCTGACAGACAAAGAGAAAACCAGAATGAGAGAAAGAAATTGAATTGAATTATCAGCGACCCTGAATAAGAATAAGCACACATAGAAAATGAATAGATGAATTGAATTGAGCTAAATTGAATGGGTCAAATTGAATTGTTGAGAGCGCACAGTCTCCTTCCTTCTTTTTCTCTTTCTGTCAGTGTCACAGTCTTGTCAGCAACCTTGGAATCTGTGCAGTGTAACGAAGTGACAAGTGAGTTATTAGACAGAAGAAGCTGGAATGGCAGGGACGCCTCCAGGTAACGGAGAAGCAGCACATTTTTAATGATCGTTGCTGTCATCCTTTCCTCCCTAGTCAGCCTTCCACCTCCGCAACCTTTCCATCAGCCTCAGCTCTCTGTCTCACTCTCTTTATCTCGGAGAAGAGAGGACTGAAAACTGCATGTGTCATATAGGTGGAGTCTTAAAAAAAGAAGACATACAATATTTCACTGGAATAGGTCATGTCTATATTGCAAAATGGCTTAAGTATGAAACAAATGAAACTCAACACTGTTATGGATGTAAGGTGTTGTGAATACTGTACAGCACACCACATAACACTGCATATTTTTCCCTCTGTGTGTAGCACCAGTCAAGTAAGAGAAGATCTCCTTGTATAGTAACACATGGCATCGCTAATACATTGATAAACAAGTCAAACTGAGGAACAATCTCTATTTTTTGTCTTTTTACAAAAAATATTCTCATACTGGACAAAAACATCTCCATGAAGATACATCACCCACCAATAAATACCCCTTCCCTTGGCTACTTTGCCCACTTACTGGAAATATTTGTACCGTAAGACAGTCATGGACATGTTAAAAGTGGCTGCAAACAACAGCCAGGAAAATGGCAACATCTTTTCATAGAGTACATTTGTAGCCGACACTCAGCAATGGAAACCGATACCGAAAATATCACAGCAAAAGATTTAAGACTCAAGTGCATCATATTAATCCAATGGGGCATGATTTAAGTACACACTGTCACACTGAAAGAGCTCTTCTTAAGCAAACACTTTTGTTTTGGTCACAGTTGAATGACTATTTTCATCTTTTTTCGCTTCTTTTTTCTCAAATCTACGGGACAGTCATATTTCATTAAGATGCCTTTTGTGAGAACAAACATGAGTTCTTGCATCAAACTTTGTTTGACAATGTCACAATAATGTCATGCTTTACAAAGATCACCCCACTAAACCTCTAAAATAATTATTGTGATCCTAACTGGCAACCGTACACAAATTAAACAAAAAGAGGAGGAGAGACTTTATCAATATTTAACTCCTTTTGTGTTTGTGAAACAGCAGTTTATCTTCAGTCACACTTTGATTTGTTTTGAGGCAAGACACTTTGGAGACACTTTCTGAATACATTGTGTAGCGATGGGGGAAGATCTCAGGTTTTTGTTCAGGGAGGCAAGACGTTTTCTGTCGTGAAACTGTTTGAAACTGAGCACGTGCAAAAAGAAACTGGCACAAGTATGTTGAAGGTATTATCAATTACCTTGGCACTGTAGCCATCAATGACCCCGAACAACACCTAAACTCACCATTGCAAAAGTCCTCATTATAATAATATTACACATCCCCTTGTATAGATGCAAAGTGCAAAAACTGAATTGGTATACTAAAGCTCATAAACATAACAGACAAAAAAATCCAATAGAAATACAGAGAATGATATCAGTGTAGGAGCCTAAAAAAGCATGCCGGCAACCTCTGAATATCTAACAAGTAGATAAAACAAGTCACATGATATTCTTTTTTTCCTAGGACTCAGTTTAAAACGTGTCTTTGAAGCTAACATAAATGAGTCAAGCTAGTAAGATGCTACCTCTTTCTTGCCTATAGCTGGAAGTATTGTACTGGACTGTAACATAAAACCATAACGAGAGAGAAAAAAGAAGCAAACAACCATCAACACAACTCTTTTACACCAAAAGCCTCTTGGGACATTATTTACAAATGAAGCTGTCATGCTTTTGTAAGGGGTTCATTTAAAAGCTATCATTACACAAATACAACAAGAAGGTTTTCTTTTTTTTTCTCAATACTATCATTTCTGCAGGCAAAGTCACAAATAAGAGTTTGAATAGATTCTTTGGAGACGGACATAAAAACAAAGTGGGGGGAAGTCTGAAAGGAAAGATGGAGGGGCTTATGAAAAAAAAAAACAACTGGAGTTTTGTTATAAAGCAAACTCCATGCGCAAGAGCGTCATCCTGTTCTTCCAAAGAAGGAAAAGTCAAAGGTCACGATAATAAACTGTATTTAGAGTCGATGAATTTTATAGAGGGACATAGAAATGTCTTGCTATGACTTACAGAGGACGGGCAGGAGGCATACAGGCATTTAGCTTGTATTTGATGGCCCTGGGCTGGGATTAAAAGCTAATTTGAGGAGGAATAAGGATGAGGAATGAAGGGAGGAGCGGGCCGACTGACAGCAGGGTCGAGTAGCAAGTCATTATTTAGTCTATTATTGTAGAGAAGGGCATGTTTTTATGGAGGTTGGGGTTCTGAGAGTGTCGGTTACGGCTGCGCACAGAGCTGAACACCATGTTGCAACCGGGGATTTTGCACTTGTGCATCTCGCGCAGGTGCACAGTCTTGTAGTGCACACGCAGGGTTCCTTTGTTGCTGTACATTTTATGGCAGATGTTGCAGAGGATCCCACTGCTGCCACCGTTACTGCCCCCGGTGGACGAAAAGAGGAATGGCGAGGAGGAAGGGTCCAACCCCTCACCATGTCCTTCTCCTCTTAGTTCTCCAGTCTCGTCCCGATCCCTTCCTTCAGCCCGCCCCTCGGCATGCTGGGAGCAGTCCTCCCCCTCGCTGTTGCCCTCCTCCTCATCCTCTTCTCCCTCCTCCTCCTCAAGGTCATCCAATAGGATGCCTTCGTCGCTGCCCTCGTCTGACTCATGTGAGGAGTGGACACTGCTGCTGGATTGAACACTGGAGGTGGTGCTAAGGTCCAACACCATGTAGTCGTCGGGCTGGCCCCGGGAGTAGCCGTTGGTGTGGTGGTTTCTAAAGTTATGGTTGAGAGGGTGGTGGGGATACTCACTGCTCGTGGGGGAACGGGCATTGTGGTTCAGGCCAGTGGGCCGGAGGCTGGCGCCTCCGATGCCCATCCCAGCCATAGGGTCCAAGCCCATGTGGTGCCCGGCATAGATCTTGGCCAGTAACTCGGCTCGCAGGTCCTTGGGCAGTGGCGGGAGTTGGGGGTCCAGGACAATGTCGTCCAGCTCTTTGGTCAGCAGTTTGCGGTGCAGGTTGATGTTGGAGCTGTGCCTGTGGTGAGACAGTCATAGTTGTAAATCAGAAGGCTGCCAGTGTATGAGGAAAGTAGATTATCTCTAAAATACAGCACAGCCACAGTGTTCAAACACATATGTTTACACATCCAATAATTTATTTTTCATATTGTCAACTTATCGTACTTTTGTGAAATGATACCAGGCTACAAAGAGCCAATATCTTGGAAACGTTACACGTGTGATTATTGTTGCTATCAGTCGAGGCACACAGACAGTCACACAGAAAAAGAAATTCATCCTGCAGCTCTCCTCAGAAAAGTGCTCTAAGATCGCACAGAGAGAGAGAGAGCATCCTGCTAGTGTTTACCGCTGTCAGCATGTCTGCACTGCACAGCCCTCAAATCCAATAGACTCTGACTCAATTAAATACTCCACCATATTGAATGGGAGTTTATCAATTGATTCGAGCTGTGGTAATGTGATAATCGAGGGGAACTGGATAGCATATTAGCACTAGGCCCTGACAGCATTATCGCATTCGTTCCCTATTGGAGGTGGCTTAATCGAGCACCTCAATGAACATGTCTTTATGTAGCCCTGGATTTAATTAAGACGGGCATTTTTCCCAAACACAAGGCGAACTGTATCGCACAGTGTGCTATAGCTGATGAAAGAAACTAAGTAACAAGTGCCATGCTTAAGCCAAGATACGATTAGTGAGGATTTCAGTTAGCATACAAAGCCATGCTACAGGATGCAAGGTGACGTGGGCTTGAGAAATCGAATTCAATGCTTTCTCGCTCCAATTTCACAGTTGCCAAGTCGGTCTAAGAAAACGGGGACCCACTGCACACATGTCACAATAAAACTGCATAACACAGAAAGGAAACTTAAGCAACTAATGACCGGCATCAGGTATGACATACACAAGGCCCATTCCTCTCATATCAGGTCAGCACTTACATCAAATAAGAACAAATATGCAAACACTCAGTGCCTTTAATGTGAGGGGTTTCCATGCAGGGAGGGCACATGTGTGTAAAACAAAACAAAAAATAAATAAAACGGTCATCCTTAGCAGGACGGGCAAAAATGGAGTCACAATGGATAGTAGAGCTTACCAGCAGTGGCAGGGTTGATGCAGTCAAAAAGGGTCCCTTTCCTTTAATTATTTACTTCCCTATCCGACATTGTCCTGCAAGAGGTAGAAATACATTCATTTGAGGGACCCTTTTCTGTGAACCAGGCAACCAGGAGCCCGTCCACTCAAGCATCGTCAGCATTGAGGAGAGAGAGCGTGGCAAATCGATTGGCCGTGGCTGTCACTGCATGTGTGTGTGTATTTGCACGTGCTTTTGTCTGTTTGTATGTGTGTGTGTATGTGTGTGAAAAACAGAAAATATACTACTTCCATATAGCGGGACTTCGATCAAAAAGACTATATAAATCCTTTGTTCTTTTTTATCCTTTGATAGTACAGTTGCACCCATATGGTGTTAGCTTATGGCTAAAATATGGGAGTCATGATTCAATGTCTGTGGCGCAGTATCCCTGTCTAGTCAAACACATGTGTGGACGCTTAGCTGTGAGAGGTCAGAGTGTTTTAAAACAGTCTGAAACATGCCGTAATCAGTGATCAGTATATAAGAAAATGGACACAATTTCTGAAGCCACAGATTTGCTCAGTTAAGCCTGAAGCTCAGGATGCTGTTGATGATGCTCAGGTAGGCAGGTCCTTTGCAACATGTCTCCATCTCTATAACAACACCTTCTCACTGCTAATAAGCTCTAAGTTAACCATGGCTATCTCAGTTTTTAGATATTAAAGTCAAACATGCTAAATATCATGCAGTAAGTAGTCTGCGCTATAGCTACAGTAGCCATTTTAAATACTCAGAAATGCACACCACATTGTTAGAATACAACAATATCTCAATGAAAAATATTCACATTTCCTACAACTTTTAATCCATTGTACAGATATATGAAAATAAAATAAATTGAAAGAAAAAAAGTCACTTTGATATATCATTTGTAACCATTTGGAAATGATTTAATCTCAAGAGATGAAGAGGAGAAAAAGAGCCCAGTTCATGATCATTTGCATAAATATTATTATTTATCTCCTGTGTTGGCAATGCCTCCTTGCCCTAAATAATCAAAATAAGTCAGCTGAATCCACACACAGTGGGCATAATGCACTTATCCCTTCATTTATCAGATTTAGACTTTCTGCCCCATTTCCCACTCCCCTCCACCTCCATCACTCCACTCCAGTACGCTCTATCTTTCCTCCCCCAAACCCAACTCCTCAGTGCCCCCCCCCTCCCCTTCCACCATCTCTACCTCCCTGTTGGCCAGTAATGTGGCTGGCAAACCAATTTGACAGTCTCATCTTTGCCCAAAAGATGGGGGAGGCCTCCAGAGAGCCCATTTTTGACTGTGCAGAGGAGGTAGAGCGAGAGTGTGCCTGTCCCAACCGGCGTTAATCATCTTTAGGTTCATCTGATGGCCCTTGCCCTTGTTTTTGTGTCAGTGTGCATGTGTGCGTGTGTGCGTGTGTTGTCTAAATGGCTCATAATGTGTAAATGAGATGGAAGGCTGAGTGGTGTTAAACTGACACGAGTGGTTCTTTGTCTTTCCTGTCATTTGGATTGTGTTATGAGGTTTTAGGTGTAAGTGGGAGGACAAGAGTTTTAGTAACATTTATCACTCTCTGTCACTGTTATAATATACTTTGCATCATCTCAGTCTGCTCAGCAGCATAGGCTATCAACTGTGATTTGAGGATCAAATAAATGAGTTCACAGACATTAAATATGCATTGAATATCACATGAAAAACATTTTCATGTTCTAGAATTCGACTGATGACAGCATGCTTGCATAGGCATGTACATGTTATTTATCTAAGAATGAAATAAATCATCTTATTCTCTTCAAAATACATTACAAGGAAACTGTCTGATATATTAAAGGGATGTAATATTTTTTCTTTTTTTTCAGTATTTTAATCATCAGATATTTTGATCTGGGGTGAGTGGCTTTTGCTAACATATTCTCTCTATGAGCAGCGTGCCCTTTGTTTATAAGAGACAAACAGAGAGCTAATTGTGAAGCAGCGGAGCCGGGCCCACATGCCGTGAGGGGACCGAGGGAGAAGGGAGGGAGACAGAGAGAGGGAGGGAGAGGGGAGGAAAGAGACTCTCCAACATAATTAACCTTCACTCTCTCCGTTTGCAGTGGCCCATGCAGGGACCATGGGCTGCGCGCTGCTGCACCATGGGAATGTGGAAGAGGGAGGACACCTACTTGCTGTAGCGACACAGGAGCAAGTTAAAATGTTGGAGTGAAGGTTAAAAAAAGAAGCAGGATAGGCTGATAAAAATGAGATAAGTGAGGCAAGTCTTGTCAAACGGTTTGAAAAATATGATTAACGAAGCCAATAATGGTGATGATTGCTGGTACGCGCGTCTTCCCAGCAGTTAATCATGCAGCTTCTTCAACACTTCTGCCGACGCTGCTCGCTCCCCACAATAAATATGCAATCATTTACCTCCGTGCAGCAGGCGGCCAGGAGGCTGGGAGAAAACACCCCACTGTAAAACCACACATACACACACACTCTTATGTTGGTCTCTGTTTTACACTCAAAAACACACACATTACATGCTTGCTCAAGGGCACATTAAATTATCCTTTCCTGCATTCCTGAGTGTGCGTATGTACAGTATGCATGCGCACTAGTGTTTGTGTATGAAATCCTACAGTCTCCTAAATAGGGCAGGGATCCAAAGTGAACAAACATTAGTGCTACTTTTTTTCCATGGCAGCACATTTACAGTGCATCCTACTCTGACAATGTCATTGGCTCTTGGTTGTTTTTCTCAGTAGATCAAATGACCTCTCCTCCTTTTTCTTCTTCACTTTGATACCGGAGCTTTTGATGCTGGTGTCTGATGGTGTGTTTACGTGCCTTTGGCTTTTCGCTCGGTCAATGGACTAATCAGATATGCAGAGGTACTTGGACTTCCCTGTTGCTGGATGTCAACAGCTGTGTTAGGGAGGTACTGAGGAGAGGAAGCCAGGCAGAGCTGCATAGTGTAATGCTGCTTTAGCATATATTATTCAGCTGCAAAAACAACAACAAATAACAACTGGTTTACCTTCCTCTTATTAAAATTCAGTGTGGATATTATTCTAATGGCTCTTTTTTATTCCTTAAAGAGAATTACTTTGCGTTAAGTATTTAGGTTTCAGTCCTTTATGTCTAAGGTGGACGGAGCTGCTTCCTGATAATTTCTGCCAACACTTTGAAAAAACTAATTAGGAGAAATAATGGAGTTTGACTTATCTAATTTAGTAGTAATAAACATTCTAAACATTATTTTGTGCAAATATCTTTGTACATGCAGTGTAATCATATCAGAGAATATGCTCCTATGAAAACAACTAAATTATATCCCTGTTTATTGCCACCGTTCCACTCAAACATACATTATGTCATTATAGGATTATCTAGGGACAGATTTGATGAGAGCCCTGTTTGTGTATTGACTCGTCTCAAAGCCCCAGGATTCCTCCAGCGATGTAATGCCTGTCTTTCTGTTGTTTTGTTCCCTGTTTGAACCAGCGGCACAGTAATATGTCCCATATGCTATCAGGAATTTATCCCCCACAGAAAAAGTATGGAAACAATAGTGTGCTTAGGTCTCACCCACCCAGAGCTATACTGCACACCCCCCCGGCTCAAAGATGCTTTATGTTCGCAGCAGCGATTGTCCCTCCATGCTACAAAGTTATCTCTATCTCCCATATGTTCTGCCACTTTATGTGTTTGAATGGCATTTATATGCTTGTGTTTCTCATCATGGAGTCAAACTGTCACACACACGCTCACACACCTACAGGCTGACACAGGAAGAGAGTGAGCATAGGAAGAGTTCGTGTTGAGGTGCTGGCTTTTCTCTGTGCAATGTGGTCTAATCTTTGAACCTTCTGTGCCTATCTAAAGCACTTCACTCACCCTTGGCTTTGATACCAAATGCCTGGCAACATATTTGTGAGAATGCATCTCCCCCGTGCCTTCCTTTTTCCCTCTTCTTTGCTGATATATATATCTTTTTTACTTCTTACTGCTGTCACCTCCTAATATCAGAGCATCCACCTTAGCACCAATATCTGATTACCTATCTGTCTGCTGATTACCAGTGGCAGAAATTTTCAGTTTACAAAACTTTTAGGTGTAACTCCTCTCTGCCACTGAAATATTTTCTCATATTAAATTCCTGTGCTATATAAATATTTTTGCCTTGCCTTGCTTATATAAATGTACTGTGGAGCTCTCTTCGTGCCATAAGGCTGTTAATTTTTATGTCCAACAATTGTTTTACAGCATTTACAAAGAGATAATGCGTATAGAAAAGCAAGTTTTCTCTCTTATCTGTTTGTACATATATTTTCATCCATGCGTGTGTGTGTGTGTATGTGTGCATGCAAGTGTTACACAGCAGGCCGGTCATGCCTAAGGCATTCTCTGTTCCTAAAGCCTTGTCAAAAGAGGGGAGCTAACAAACTCACCGGTGGCTGTACACCACACTGTGGCAGAGCATGCTATAATAACACATCCTGTCATCTTGCCTCTGTCGGCACAGCTGCGTCAGGTGAGCAGCAGGGTTTCACCTTCACTAACGCTAACTTGTCTCCTCTTCTGCTCCCCCTGTTCCCTTCCCACATCCATTCTGATAGAGTCCCACAATCACCTGCTCTATTTACATGCTGCTAATGAACAAACAGTGGTAGGAACAGATGCCACCGAAACAACAAATGTAATAAAAGGCTCAGGGTGGGAAAGGAGTAGCGAGTTTGGGTGGAGGGAGGTAGCAGTGGTGAAGGAAGAGATGGGGTGCAGAGGCAGTGTGTGGGTGAGACAAAACACGTAGGAAAAATAAAAAGCTCCCTCTTGAAGGTTTGTTTCCCAATTGGAAGCATGCAGTAAGTTGCAGCTTGTACCTTACTTAAATAAAAATGTCACTTGTTATGGATGTTACAAGCTAAATTATCTTTTAAATATATTTTGTATCCCCCTTTAAGAACAAAATGAGTAGGGCTGTTATGTAGAGCAGCTGAGTTCTATTAAAAAAGACAGGGAGTATAAGCATGAGAGATATTTGTTAGACTTGAGGTGCTGTGTATTTTTAGAGAGAATTTACAATTTGTGTTAAGGGCCATTTCACACTATGTCCCTGCTGGTTGTCTACATGACTGGCAAGGGAATATGGTTTTCTGTGTTGCTGAACCTGTAATATGAATTCACACACAGCTGTTATTTTGAAATCTATTCAATTCTCTATTATTAGTAATTTTAAAGGATATTATTATTGGCCATTTGAAGGATTGTGAAATTCTGCCCATGAAACATGTCTGGATGATGGCCAATTTAACACTTAAAAGTGCTCCCATGATGCAAAAAACAATTTTTGGTAATCCCTTAGGGAACCTGTGCTTGCCGAGGGCACAAGTGATGTTATGTACCTCCAGCATGTGTTATGGCATCAACCTGCTGCCACTGCTACTACTATTCTGCAGAGTGTGTGTGTGTGTGTGCGTGTGTGTGTGTGTGTGTGTGTGTGTGTGTGTGTGTGTGTGTGTGGGATTGATATGTGCTAACAAGCCCAGGTGAGTATGGCTAGCCTCACCTCCTAATGCGCTAATAAATGCAGTGGTTTGACAAACCGCTGTCTATGTTAATATATGCGCCTTCACCTCCCTGTCACAAGATGAGGTACATGTAGTGAGGGCAGGTAAACAACACACTGCAGCTGCAGGGTTGATGGGTACCACCTAGTGCTTGTTTGAATGTGTGTGTATGTGTTTCTCATATTGACACCCTACTTTTCTGAACTCTGACTTGACAAGGAGCAGATGCCCCTGAATCAATTTTATAGTGTTGAATTAGCTAACAGATGTTAAATGATAGCCTATCCAGGCAAATGTCAAACAGTAATGAAATACTGGAGCTTGTTTTAGTCACATGAAATGAAAAGGCAATATCTCACAAAAACTATGTATAACATGGCTTTTTAAAACCACTATGTCCTTAAAAAACTAGTATACTCAGTGGAGTTATGTAGTGCCGTAACTTAAAATATCAAGGATGATGAAGATTGAATTAAACATTTCCACTGAACCTACCTGCGACTGTCACAATTAGATTAAATAAAGTGGTTACTTTACCAAGTTCTAGCACTAACCTGTCTCGGCTCCGCCGGGAAGGGAAGGCAGCGTTGCAGCCAGCCACAGTGCACACATGCATCTCTTTGAGGTGCACATTCTTGTAGTGCAGTTTCATGCTATAGGAACTCTTGAAGCTCTTCTTACACACATAGCAGATCTTGGGGTCAGGACTTGAGCATGGGTCTCCCTCTGGTGATTGAGAAGAAGGGAATTTGGGTGGGCTGGCACCGTAGCCCATCGAAGAGATGAAGCTCTCATGCAAAGCAGCCATGCTTGCAGCAGCAGCAGCTGCCGCCATGCCTCCATTGTAGAGGCCATACTGGCCCATGCAGAACATGTCGTAGGTAGGATCGTTGAGTTCTTCCTTAATCTTGATAGGGGGTTGATGAGGGGGGGGTGAGGAATGACCCTTGCTTTCCATTTCCTTTCTCAAATGGGCTTCCTCACTGCCCTCATCATCCTGTTCCTTGTCCGGACACTTTCCACCCCTGCTGTGTTTTTGCTGTTCCTCCACATCTATCAGCTCATCTCGGTAGAACATCTTTGAATCAGAGGTTTCTGATTCGTTCTCAAAGTCTCTCTCATGGTCCTGATCCTCAGAGGTGAAGCTGCCCATACAGCGTAGCTCGCCTGAGCCTTGAAGATCATTTCCACCCCTGCTCTCACTGCCAGTACCTTCCCGGCATTCATCTTCACTCTGTCTCATCATGCCTCTCAGAGCTAGGCCAGGGCTCATCTCATCCTGGGAAGGGGATTGCTGCCCACTACCACCACTGTGGTTACCAGTACCACTGCCGCCATTGTTGTTGCTGTTACAGTTACCATTCATTTTGACATTGTTGTGCAGAAGAGATGAGTGATGGTGGTGATTATGGTGGATGTCATCATCGTCATCATCTTTGTCGTCATATTCGTCTGCCACATCAATCACCTCCTTCTCAATCTTCACTGGCATGCTAGATTTACGAGGCTTCTTTTTGGGCGTGGGGTCACTGCTGCCAGTGGTGAGGTCATGATTGGCACTGGGTGTTTGTATGCGGTGGGACATGGGTCCTATATCTGACATATGAACATTATTGTGTGACGCCACTGCTGCAGCAGCCAGGAGCTGCTGTTGTTGGTCCATCAAGGTGGTACTGTTGGTGGTTGTGGGCAGGATGGGGCTGGTGGGCAGTGACACTGGAGGACTAACAAGATCCGCAGGGGACAGTAGTGTGCGGTAGAATGGGGGCACTGGCTGGACAGGCTGAACTGACTTCAGGGAGGGGAACACCAGTGGGCTTTGCAGGGGTGACTGAAGCATAGGATCTACCGGTGGAGTAGTGAAGCCCAGTGGTGGCCTTCCAGGGCTGGTGAGTGTGAAGCCACCATTCTTGGTGCTTGAGATGACAGGTGTACCAGTGGTTGAACGGATGAGGTCCTTGTCACGGTTATTGCGCAGCATGGGCATGTGCAACCGTGGATTGGGATTGGCACTGTGGCGGTTGCGGCTGCGTAGTGAACTGAAGACCATGTTGCAGCCCTCAATGGTGCAACGGTGTTTGATCTTCAAGTGTACAGCATTATAATGTATTTTTAGTGTGCCTTTGTCATAAAAGGTTTTGCCACAAGAGTTGCAGCACACACGACCCTTACGTGAGGTGGATCCCATTCGGCGCATGCGATGCATCTTGGAGGAAAAGGAAGCATGGGTGATGGTTTTCGATTGCTCGTCCTTTACAAAGTGGTGGTGGACTTGGTGGTCACTCAAACTGTTGGGTTGCTGAGGTTGATTTTGGGACTGCTGTTGGCCCTGCTGCTGCTGCTGCTGGAGCTGTGTCTGCTGTTGCTGCTGTTGTTGAGCCTGCTGGGTGGAAGGGGTTGGTGAGATAGGTGATGCCCTGTTGTTGGGCTCTGTCTTGGGTTCAATGTTGTTCATGGCTCCCAGGGCTCCACGGCTAGGGCTCTGGCCTGTACGGAAGGGTGACAGGGACACTTCTGACTCACTGGTGTCCACCTGTTCACCTTGGTTTGGCAGACTGGGTTCCCGCAGCCGGAGAGCAGACTGCTCCATAGGCAGGCCATTCGGGGGCAAGCCGAGCATGGGAGCAGAGACTGGGTTGATGTATTGGAAGGGCAGGAGGAAGGCTAAGCTGTTGGGGATATTTTCAAAATGGTGAATGCTTGATGGGCTACTGTTTTCCAGATGTGTCAGAAGCCCCGGGCTGCGGGTTCTGTTGTTGCTTTCAATGAATGTCCTAATCCCGGAGTCTGTCTTGGAGGAGGGAACAGTAACTGCCTGACCTTCCTTCTCCTGAATGGCCATCAGCTCCACAATAGACTTGGTCTCACCAAAGCGTAGGAACTGCTGCAGGGTGATGATCTCCTCTTCTCGGGACATGATGGTCCAGCGGTCCAGCACCTTGCCTGCAGCATCCTACATGCCCCAGAAGAGACAAGAGAGAAGACCAAAATACAAACCATTATTGATTGTGCATAATCAGTGTGGTCAAAGGAGAAGATAGAGCAGGGGTTAGTTTGTAAGGGCGAGCTTTTCTGCTCATGAAATTCAAAGGCTCCTGGAGCGACAAGTAACTAACAGAGCTTTGTCGAAAAAATCTTTTTTTTCTGGAAATCAGCCCTGCAAATGTGATCATTACTCGCACAGTGATGACAGTAGGCAAGAGTTTAACTGAGTCTCATGCAAACAAATCAAAAGCACTGAGGTTGGGTGATAAGCAAGTCTCTGTGACTTCCAACATTGTAGGGATGTTAATCTGTGAGTCTAACAAAAACAGCTTTGTAAAAGATGTGAACTCTTGCTGGGAGTCCCTCTGTACACAAACTGTACAGTACCCCGGGATATTTACAAAATTGTGTGTGCAAGAGAAGACATGGCAGAAATAATAGCATAATTAATGCAAGCCACTAATCGCACCTTGGTTGGCAGGCATTTTTCTCAGTGTATTCTCCATCTCTAAGGCAGTGAAATGCTTGAGGGAGGATGGGACCGCTACACTGTGTATCAGGGAATGGCTTTGGACATTCAAAGAGAAAAACTCATGTTTATTTAAGCGTATGCCTTGACAGTGGCATTGAGCTTGTGTTCCTTTCATTTGACAGGCTGCATATTTATCATGCTCATATGTTAGTGAGGCCTACAGGATGTATAACCTCTGTTACCTTAATTTTTAATCATATCAGTATGTTAATACAGTTTCAAGGATACACAACCTTAAATATTAATGTTGGAATACTTGGTAATAAAGAATCACGTCACTTAGGACACTGTCAACTGGTGATACATTCTCAGTTGACCCGGGCTACGTATGAAAAAGGGCAGAAACGTAAAATATCAAACATAAACAATAGATAATTTATATTAACCCCGTAGCATTTTAAGTTCCTGTATTTTTAGAGACTTGGGAATGGTGAGAAGCAAGTTTCCATCCTAAGAGACCAGAACTATTCCGATGGGCGTTATTCCAAATAGAGCACTTTTCTTGGCTGGTGTCTTTCAGAGATGTGCTATTAATGGCAACAAAATATGAAGGCTCTGTGCAAATGTGAACATTGTCAAACATCAAGAGGTGGCAAGGGATTCTGGGAAAAGAATCTTGGCAAATCCTGAGAATTTAGTTTGTGGTTGAGCTACTAAGTTTGAGGCAATGAACGTTTGAGCCAGTGCTTTTGTCCTCTTGTATGAACCCACACCTCATCCTGATTTATAGCACTGATGACAGGACTCTTAACAAAATTATCCTCTTATAGATCTGCTGCTACTGCTATAAGATGGTTTAATATGGGCGTATGTGTACAAGATAGAAATAGAGGAGAAAGCGAGACAGAGAGACATAGTGTAAATACTTCACACACAGGTTCCTGTGGGACCAGGCGCAAGTGACACCAAGGGAATAACGCAAGCGATGACAATTAGTCACAGTGAAATGGTAACATTTCATATGTGCTCCTAGCTGCTGGCATCTATAAAAGATAAATGGCAACTCTGGTGAGTAAAAAGCTGTAAAAACCAACATCACAAAGCACAAAGGGCCTGTAAGGAGAAAACAGAAGATAAATGTTTAAAGAGAGGGAGCGAAAGAGAGATAGTACAGGAGGAGACACAGAGGAAGAAGAGCAGAAAAACAGAGAAAATAAAAGTGTGAGTGGTTTCATATCATGCCCTCAGATATACTGGAGAAATAGATTCTTCTGAGACGAAACATCAATAGTCACTGGGGTATTTGTTGTTAAATATACATTAAAAAACATTTTACACTTTCATTCTGTGTGCGCTCTGGAGTTTTTGCCTGGAGGTATGACTTTAAATTCTAGCCTGGGCACTATTATTTCATACTGCATGGCCATCTGGGCATTAGTACTTCCATTTGATTTAATTGAAACAAAAAAATGAAAGCAGATTAGAAAGTGAATCTTTAAATAGTTCCACAACCAGAACATTTCTTAAGAAATTATAGTTCTAAGAAGTGGGGCAGTCTTTTAATATTTCCAAAAAAAACAGAAAGAAAAAAAAAACAACAACATTAATTTGTGAATGTTACACATACAAATACAGTCAGGTGGCCTACAATTACAACTCTGATTAGAAGCATAAAAATTCTGAACACAATGTAATGGTATTACCTAATGAAAAGTGTCTCCGCAGTAAATAGCAATGGAAAGTACTTGTTTTATTTTGGGATCATTGGTAGGCCACATTTAATTCAATTTAAGCCAGTTTAAGACATCTTAATATCAATTACCTAACTGCCCCACTTTGTTGTTTGCTTGTCTAATTGAGATTGAAATAACATTCACAAGAACCACAAGCTTTCAAAAAGGAGGTAATTTTAATGGGAGTTCCATTAATAAATGCTAGGGATTAGTCTCAAGCTATAAGTGAGCTTTTAATGATATTCATTAAAAGAAAACTAAAAAGCTTTGCAAGCTTATACACATCAACAAGACTGCTTTACCAAAGTCACTCCAAACCCACATGCAGTTATCCAGCCCGTTCTCAATCACTGACTGAATCAAACAGGGTTCAGACATTTATTTCATCCTCTACTAGTCCTACCCTGTGCCTCCACTTCCCCACTCATGAAGTCAAACAAAAGCCAAAACACAGTGACACAGGCCAAACTGCAACCCATTAGTGTTAGGAAGGGCCAGCCAGCTGTCAGAACAGGTCAGCAGTTCTGCTCTGCACTGGACCCTGTCTGAGAGGAGGCTATCCAAGCACTACTCGTTCACTGGTCAATTGAGTTTTGGAGGCCAGTCAACAAGCGTTCGGGCCGGGGTCGGGCTTGGAGCACGGAGTCAACACAAATTCAAAAATGGTCTAGAAAAGGATGTGAGGGGACAGACTTGATTAAGGTTCAGTCCATGTGGAAACTACTGTGTTTTATTGCCAAGAAGCCTTTCAATACATGGCTGTTTCTTAAAGGAATACCTCACCCACCAAATGACCATTTGTATATCAATTAGTCATGCCGAGTTACCTTTCATATGTGAAGAAAACTTTGTTTTTCTTGCATGTCTCCACGTCAAATGGCAAACATATTGATTTACTGATTGACTGATTGGGGACCACATTTAACAACAGCAAAACTATATCCAAGCATCCGTTTATATACTCTAACACAACCCCTGCAGTATAATCTAAGTCACATTTATCCTGTCATATGCTCAGTACTTCCCATTTTCACTTAAACATTACTATTTAAAACTGAACTGAAAATTAAATGTACCTACGCTGTTTTGCTCTCTTCAAAGCCAGACTCAAATACCTTTTTTTTAAAGTGAAAATGCATGTGTTTGAGAAGTACTTAACACATGACTGGACAAATGAGACTTGGATTATAATGCACAAGTTGTGTGAAGGTTTGTAATCAGAAGCTTCAATATAGTTTTGATGTTGTTAAACTTGGTCCCCAATCAATCGACAAATCAATATGTTGCCGTTTTCTGTGGAGGCATGTGAGAAAAAGTTTTCTTCACAAATTTAAGTTAACACGGCATGACTAATTGATAAAGAAATGGTCACTTTGTGGTCATATTAGTAGTATTAGTCTAGTAATTACTGCAGTATCTCATTTATAACAACTATATTTTTAAAGATATCATTTTAGTAGCAATGTCAAAATCCAAAATGGTTAATGCAGGTAACCCCCATAAAAATGATGAAACAATCAAAGATGAGAAACCAATATGCATGTATTAGAATGAGTATATAATGTACGCGTTGACACACATTTGCAGACAAACACCCTGTAGTCCTCACTACAGTAAGTCTCACAACTCCACTCCCCTGCATTAGCCTTGTGATGCTGTGAGAGAAACAAATATGCCATTAGAAGCACTTTTACAAGTAGGCACTCATCTTCCAATTAGCTTAATGTGGCCCTCTTTCCCCTATATTTTCCAGGCGTGCCCCACCTCTTCTTGTACACTCCCTCCAGTAAAATCTCATTAATCCACCCCTCCCCCATCTCCCCCAGTGCTATGACATATTAGTCTGTCATTATGCATCCCAGAGTCCTTTAAACAATACAGCTAAACCTCTGTTTGCCAGGTTAATGACTATTAGCCAATAATTACAGCAGAGAGACGATGGAGTACCCACTTTATCTGGTGGACAGCCTGCTGCTGTTAGTTTATTTTATCTTCCTGCATCCATGTCTCTCAGAATTAATCTAGCAACGGCTGTATTTATTCATCTCTCCGCCGCTGCGATGCATTCTTAATTCATGGCTGTCTCTAATACTGTGGTGCTGGATGTTGTGGAGTGGGTGTGTAGTGGGGTATCCACCTTGCAAATTGCTGACAATGAGGATGAGCAAATGATGGCCTTGTCATGGGCCAGGGCACCACTGTCAGTTAAAACAAATCAGGCAATTATGCAATTAGTAGGTTATGTGCTGGGCTGTATTAAGAGCCGGGGTGTGCAGCGTTGTTAGGTTGCATGGTGTGCATTAGGGATTAACAGCTTAACATGTAATATGCTTTTCACTAATCATCACCTATCATACTCAATGACTGAGTGTGTTTGGAAAGCAGTGGAGAGAGCTGCCATGCTAGGCAAACACTGTATTAGCTATAAATACTTCTTACTGACCTGTGCCTATGTACAGTAGATCAAATGGGAGATCTCTGACCCTTATGGAGCTTGAGTCATATAATGTCAGTGATATTTACATTTTCATGTTTACACTCACACAATCTATGTAGGCTGATGCTACACTGGTTCCACATTAACATAAGGGCAACTCGACCGATCATAAGAAAGTATCACTTGTAGTTGGATCAGTTCTCACAATGGCAAAGTGAACCATGGGAACCACATTGATTCACCAATCACCTTTCAGTGAATGCGATCTCCACCAAGCCTCGAGGGAATCCCCATTGATCCCCAGTCCTGCTTTCAGATCCAGTTCCTTAAAAAAACTGCTCTATCCCTGTGTTCGCCACTTCAAGGGAGGTTAAGCAGAAGTTCCTTGTGATCTGAGAAGGTCTTGAACCTTGGTGCTTCTTTTTCCATATTCTGTTTCTCTCCCCACCCCATCTTGGGCCGTATGAATAATGCAGAGGATCTAGTGGCGAGGGGTGCCATGGGGGATGGGTTCACGCAAAGCCCTCTGCCTGGAGCCATCACATCAGAGGGCAAGAGCTCCCAAGACACTGGCTGCTCCCCCCATTGGCTCCCCAGTGGCAGGTCAGGGGTCATGTGTGAACAACCAGCTCTACTTCTTCCCCTGTGATGGACCACAGGGAAATCAGTAGCTACGTCCAGATGTGGGTGGAGGACATTTGTAGGAATCATAGAGGTTGAAATTTGCACTCTGTGATCATGGTAAATTCCTCCTTTATGCTCTGCACATCAAAAGAATTTGTTAGTTTTGGATGTGACCTTGTTTATCTACCTTAGAGGTTTGATGTTTTCTGAACTGCAGAAACATTGATTTATATATTTATAGCAGGATGAAAATCTACTGTACATGGGCTGTCTGCTGGCATACGAGATGACACTGATATATAATTTACAAGGCAACAGTAGAAACACGCCATACTATCATCAAAGACAGACTGAGCAGTATCCCTTTGGACTAATCAGTCACAATCATGTCACCTTGTGGTTGCTTATTACAGGGATAAGCATTCCACAAATGAAGCCGTCACACAGTGAGCTGTACCTCTAGGAAATATGCATAAAAAAACTGGTAGCTTACAGTATTGTGTGCTTTACAGCTGCCCTTCAGATGGCAAAAAAGTAACCAAAAGCAGCCAAACAAACGTAATTTATTATTAAGAAATTATTCGTAAACTTTCCCACAGTGTCTCTCTCAAGATACTCTGGAGAGTATTGTGCAAAGAATAGCATACTGGTGTCTTTTTATATGTCAGCAGAAGACAGCCTTGATGTCTTCCTGAATGTGGTCTGGTTTTAATAAGTGAAAATTTGTAGTTACACTTAAGTGGGAAATGAGCTACATCAGATAAAACAGCTCAAAATCATGTTACAGTGTGTTGTACTTTACTACCACTTATGTTCATCCTCTGTGCACAAGCTTCGATAAACATGACAAATACAATCTTTTCTATCTGTAACTGCTAAGACACTAATTTCAGCCTTGATGAAAGAAAGTCCACTTCTTTTAAAGACAGCTGACATGGAAATACAGGCGATTCAGTTAAGTACATATAGGACCCTCTGCACCAGTACCAAATCCTGATTAAATCTTGGAACAGTTCTATTAAAGTGTGATTCTTATTTTATAATTTAATTAACAGCCATGCAGAGGACATTGCCTTGGTTAATAATATGTTCATCACTGCCAGAAAGGAGAGCTTCCCTGACTGCAGTGTGAGTAAATGTGAAGAGGCCACAGGGTTTATTTCACCGGGCCAGACACACTGATCAACGAACAGGCCGCGAGATACCCTGCTTTCCCCTCTCAACCTGATTTAACTCATGGCTTTGGTTAAAATTTCATGACTGTGTGTTAGTTGTTGCTAAGGGCACACTAATCGACTGGAGTGAGATTTATAGTGCAGTCGCAGGCTGCGAGGATAGGGAGGGGGGGTCTGGTGGGGGTTATTACAGAGGACTCTACCACAGACGGGTGAGTCACAATCTGGCACATCCCTGGTTCCAGGTGGCCTTTAGTAAACAGTTTCCGTTTCTTTTCCCACTGACTTGTCTTTTTTCATTATCTGTTTTTGAAAACAAACCCGTCATTTTAAAAAAGGTCCTCTAACCTCTGATTCATCCAACCCCCCTGACCTCCAGCACCACCATCACCACCCTTTTTGGTTTAAAGCTGTCCCTCGGCATCTTTAAAAAGTGAAAAGGACAGTCCTTTGGCCACAGCCCAGCAGAGGTGCAGATGGGGCGGCACATGGAAGCCATTTCAGGCCCCGGTTCGCTGCAGAGCAAAGTTGGCTGTTCTCTGAGTTCAGAACCTCTGAAGAACCGCCTCGCAGCGCTTACATGTGAGCAACGTCTGGGTCTGGACTGATGTATTGATTCCCTGTCTCTTTTCACAAAGCATACACAATAACGTTGGCTGGCCTCACCCAACTGTGCTAAGGAACCGTAGCCGCGGTCAATGTGTAAAACTCAGCGGACCTAGCACTGAGCTAGAGGGGATGCCTCAGAGAAGAGGGGTGGAGTGATAGAAGCAGCGAGGGAACGCCTGATGGTTCACATTAATTGAGGATGATTCGTGTGATATGCTGGATCTGGCTGCAGCAGCCAGGTCTGTCGTGGGCCTGGGAGACAGATGTGGGGGCCGCTGTGCCCCCTCCAGGGCCAATGGAGAGCAGTGAGGCGGCTGAGAAATGGTCTGTCTGTCCAGTGTGTGTGTGTTGGTGGAGATGTGTGTGTGTGAGGTTGGGGGGGGGGCTGACAACCTGCTTTTCTTTCCCTCTTATATCACATCTCCTTTGTCTTGATTACTATTTTGGCAGGAGGCCGCTGCAGAGAAGGTGCATTAACATATGCTCACAATTTGCTCTTTGGCCACAAACTTACATGTTTGTACTGTGTCTCAGTCATTTCTGTTCCTCTTTTGTGTAATACCCGCCCCTTATCACATTATATCCCCAGGCTAGTAATGAGGAGAAAAACATAGACTTTGATAAGTGACGGCGCTAAAAAAAAGGCTCAACTTAGAACCTGATAAAAGCATAACTTTATTGCTAATGAAAACTTTATATGAAGACTCCAGCTCATAAATCCAACATGTGACACATTGTTTCTGACTATACTGTTTATAAAGTCATAAATGTTGTCAACCCCAGTTGCAACCATCTCTTACATTGTTCCTGAATCTTCCTCTATAGTGCAGTACCTGGAACATGGCATTTATCTTGATACGGTCAAAATAATCCACACATCACTTTCACGTCACTGTGTAAAAGGAAATAGATGTGAATGGATAATCTATTGTACCTCCCAAGTCATTTTGCTTTGGTCTGCCTGGGAACAGATAGAGGTGTCTGTAACACGCAGACACACTGCATTAGGGGAGCTTTTCAGTTTTCTCCTGTGCTTTTGCTATGGAGCATGCAGGAGGAAAGAGAATAAGCTAATGGACTCTTTACTTAATGTGATCAGAGCCATTATTGACATGCTGCCAGGAAGATGCAAGACCATTAACTCGAGCCTCTCTCTCTGGTACCTTCCCTCCACCCCACTCCTTTCTCCGACAGTATTTCACTGCCAGCCTGACTCACACACTGAGGAAGGGCCGCTAGGGGGTCTGGGTGCCCCAAAGGAGTCTGTGTCTGTCATGTTAACTAGGAATCTGACTGTTTGGCCAATTGGCAACAATGTGTTGCTCTGGACTCTGTAATTGTAAATCATTCATAATGTTCTCTCAGAAGTTAAAGGAGGATGTCGGTGACTGCTGGACAAGTGCTCCAATTTTTTTTACAGTGTGTCCTGATGGTGTTGTTGGCTCAGCAGCCTATCATGCAACATCTTGGGTTTTAAATCAGCCTTTATTGTTCTTGTACATGCTGTCACTTCCTTTTTTCCTGTTTGATGTTAGTTTAAACTGCAGAAGCGAATATGACTGCTATTAATATTTCATAGAACAACATATAAAAAAAAAAGCTGGCAGCATGTCTTTTTGGAAATTTGTCTTTGAAAACAAATTTATGGTGAGTTTTTGTGTATTGACATGTTCACACTAAAAAAAGAAAATATCAAATAACTGCTGACATTTCTTTTTTTTTTTAAGATTTTTTTTGGCTTTTTTTCCTTGATAGTACAGTTGAAGGTGGACAGGAAAAGAGGGAGGGAGAAAAGGGATGACGTGCAGCGAAGGGCTGGTCAGAATTGAACCCGCTTCACTGCGATAAAGACTCAGACATTCATACATGGGGCACACGCTCTAGGTGAGTTATAGGGCACCCCAGTGCTGACATTTCCAATACCACAGAAAGGCATAAATAAAATCTATAGTATATAACACGTAATCAGGGTACAAATTAAAATGCATTCTAAAACTTAAAAAAAAACCTGAGCTATCAAATTACTTAACTTGTTTCGGTAAGTCACTTTTCTAATTTTCAATATTGTGTCAAAATAAATGCATTAACTGCAGTTTAATGCAAAAAAAAAAAAAAAATCACTACAGTATTTTTGCCTGATATTGAAGGCTGCAATTCCGATCAAAAGTATCATTACACGCTGTAGTTGTATTTAAAGACTCAGGCAGTTTAATTATCAACTTTAATTAGGTGTACAACACCAATAACAATATTGTAAGCAACACCTAAGGTCAGGCTTGTGTGCAGTATAGTGTGTTAAGTATATTGTAATTTTATCAAAGTGAAATAATGCACTGAGTGGGTAAAATGGTCCCAAATTACCAACAGTGTTAGAATCCCTGTTTTTAAACTGCCTCGCTGGAATTGTTGCCTGGCATGTAAGTTGGCTCATTCATCTTGGAGGCAGAGGGTGCCAGTGTGGCTGCAGTGTAATTCACACTACCCCAACCTATGTGCCAGAACACATCTATCCCTGTGGCCCAGGGGCTCACATCGCCAGCGGCCCGGAGGATGTTCATGTTTATGTGTGCATGCATGAACGTGTGTATATGTGTGTGTATGTGATAGCGCATGTGTGTGATCATGCGGGTACAACAGGAAGTGGTGCTCAGGTCTCTCGAGGCATGGTTCCAGGTCCCTGGGCCTGTCTACTGTCATAAGTTCCAGAATGGTGATTACTTACTGCAAAAATAAACACCATTACCATCTGGTGCTGCCTCTTTGTACTGTAACTTATACACCAAGAAAAGCTCTAGACCATCAAAACACACAAAATCGAGAACAATAACAGAAAAAAAATCTGCAGAGTAAAATTTGAGTCTTTTTCTTTTGTACCCCTGTTCATGTTTGCGAGCATGGGCCATGTAACAACTAACATGAATACCTTTTATTTTGAAATTTTAAAACATAGTTAAAAAAAAGTCTTGATCTATATGAGGGGGCAGACAGGGAGGAACAAAAAGTTTACCACGGGCGCATGCTGAGAAAGGTTGGATGATGGGGGTCATTCAAGACCGTTGAGGCCTTGCAGAGCCAGCAGATGTTTGATCCATCCACGGCACATCTGGTCCTCAACACACTCAATCCATTTCACTTGACTTCTCCTTTTTAGATTTTCATTGTTCCTCACGGTCCACTAAACTCCGCATTCCCCCTTGCGGGCCACAAATATTCATTCATAATCATTTATATACTGCCCACTTAGTAATTTTAACATATAGGCTTTTGTTTTTGTATTGTTTTTTTGAGATTTGTCTGTTATCAAACATCTGTATTTTATCCCCTCTTCAAATACATACTAAGTTGTAATTCCCCGCAAGGAACTCCAAACCCAGTTGCACTAGGCAGGGGAATGAAAGCTGTCATCCTCATTGTAGTGGGCCCTGGGAGGGCCATACAGCGCTTAACAGCTTCATTGTTTCTTTTATTGTTGGAAACATAGAAGGGGTGTGTGCTGCACAGGTTTCTGAATTCTGGAGTGCGACGTGACGAGAGGACTGTCAACTCCCTGTAACTCTCCATGCAACTTCCTTTAATAAATGTCAACTCCATGACCCAGCGGCAAATCCCTGGCAGGCTGGGTGGCCGTGTCAGCAGGCCGGTGGGCCGCACAATGTCTGGGCTTGGCCCCGGTGACACGGGGGAAGTGGAGCGAACCGCTGCTCTGTTTGTTCAGAGGAGGGATGTAGGGCCACCTGGAGGCTCAGGTCCAGGATCACCAGACAAAAACATAACCTGTGTCTGTGTGTGTGTGTGTGTGTGTCTATCAGATGTTGGGATGGATGGCGTGTTTGTGTTTGCACGAATGTACGTTATGTGATAATGCATTTGAAAATTAAATGCCTTCCTTAATTTGAGTGCAAATTGAATGTGTTTGTGCTAATAACACAGCAGGCTTGTCCCGATTTAAGCCCATGTGTAATGCAATCTTCCTGTGTTTGGGTCTGGCCTGCTCTGGCAGTGCTGTGCAGTGCAATGCTATTGATCCCTATAGCCTTGTGGTCTGCAGGGTTCCTGTCAGTAAACGCGATGAGCCGGAGCACCTTCCATTCCCCCTCTCTGCCCCGTGTAGCTGTACAAGCTAAACAGCCATCACAGAAACTCAATACAGGCAGACTAGGTTCTAGTCGTCAGCCAGCAGCAGTGCCCTACAACGTCCCACGAGGCTCCAGCTAAGTCAATTTAGTGTCAGTGTAGCATCTCACCTCGTAGAGCTGTTGCCAGCCTAATATGTCGCACTAATATGTCTCTCCATATGAATTACAAGGCTGTGAGAGGAACCCAGATGCAATAAGTATGGATTAGCTAATGTCCAGGTTCTGTCTGAGTCTTGTTGGGATGGAGGGGGGAAGCTAACGATAGTAATAGCCTCTAACAGGGTGTCTGGCTGTGGCTTGGAGGTGAGATGGGGGCATACAGGCTTCTGGGATTTCTAAGGAGCTCTGGGAAATAAACTTCCCTCTCTACCGCTGAAGAAAAGAGGAGGGGCTGAGAGAGATAACATCGAAAGAATGATTAGTGAAGAAGGAGAGAGATGGAAAAAGTGCGACGGGTTGTTAATGCTATTTTTCTGACTATTGATCAATCTGGAGGGGCAGAGGTGTTTGGGTTAGAGGTCTTGAAACCTATACCTTGTCTGCTGTTTGTCTGTGTGTTAGTGTGTTAACCCATTGATTTGTATTGTACTTGTATAGTTGCCCTGTGTGTAGGCCAAAGCGCCTGACAGAGGAAGAGTGGGAAGTGAGCAGAGCTTGGAAAGAGAAGAAAACAAAAAGGTGGGAGAAGAGGTGAGCGTGTGGTCAAACGGGGGCGTAATTAGGAACCTTGTTACCACTAAACTCTATATATTGATCAGGGATAATTCACACGCACCATATCTTCCCCTCAGCCAGTGTGCCTAGGTGCTTTAATAATTCATGTTGCATTATAACTCTTGTACTTTGTCACACAGTGCCCATTTACATCTACCTGTTATTCTGATTTAAAACCACTTTTAAGCATTCATTTTTTTTCCTCCTATGCCTGGGCCAGCTAGTATTGAAAACAAGTTTGATTGATAGTTAATAACTGGGAATGCTGGGAAATGTCTTGTCCCATTTATTATCCTGCCTGCATTGCTCTCTGAAAGGAACTTAATTTTCCTGTTTATGAAATATATATAAATTAAATGGACGAGAGTAGCCGTGTTGCGTGTAGTTCTGTTTTTCGTTTAGTAAAATTATTGGAACCTGGTATTGGAATCTAGCTGACATACTGTCTGATTAAAATTTATGTTTTTTCCCAAGTGCTAGACTTTGGGCTGACTAAGAAGTAGAAATCTTGGATATTTCAAATTAAATGGTCACGATTTGTGAGGCATTAAAAATAGACAGTGTAGCTTTAAAAAAAAAAATTACCTGTACCTTTAAAATGTGACACGTAAGTAGTTGTAAACACTTTTTCAAACATATATAAATCCAACAAAGAACATATGTTGTTTTTTTTCTTATAAACGAGCATACTCTCTCTCTCACACACACACACACACTGGCCATGCTTGCCATTGGCAATCCCCGCAGGCAGATGTGGAGTGTGTGCCAACGGCCTGCTGAGTGAGTAGGCCAGTGTGCCCCTAGCTCAGTGCTGGGCACTACGCTGAGCTGCTTTGATGTATGTGTGTGTGTGTGTTTTTGTGTGTGTGTGTGTGTACAGCGGGGGGAGGTCAGTGAAACAGCAGAGGGACTGTGTAATCCTCTGACATGCCTGTGGAAAAATACAAGGATCCCTCTGACAGTGGCTGAACTAAAGGCTCAAAGGACCAGTTAGTGTGTCCACAGGTTCATGCGTACCGACTGGACTGCAGGCTGTGCAGTGATACAGACACACACACACACATACACACACACACCACATGTACAAGTCATGCGCTGACACACGTCTAGACACAATTAAGATGAATTGCATTGTTCATAGTCATTCTCCTTAGTGAGGTTTCTGGCTTGGTGACACTAATTCTTCAAAGGCTATGTCACTGGCAAGACTGTAATGTAGCCATGTAAGGTGCAGTCCTCAACGAAAAGGGCATGCTGCATTGCTTTAGGCCCTACTCATACACACACACACACACACACACACACACACACACACACACACACACACACACAGGCCAGTACATTAACCCAAACAGTTTGGTTTTTCAGTTGGAATGCATGAGGACAGGCGAAGAGTTTTGGCTCTGCCCTCTCTATACTTTGCATAATTGCATCTTACATTTCCTTTAGTCTGAAGGGATGTTGAATCCTAAACAGTGATGGGAACCAGGTCTGTTGATCATTAGATTTTGGCAGACTAACCTGCTGCCACATGTGAGAGAGAGGTAGCAATACAAATAACGTGTGTGTACGTCTGTGCGTGTAAATGTCTTCATCTCTACAGTATGTGGCCTCTTGAGGAAAAAAAAAACAGGGCAAATAAAAGGACATTAAGCATATGAATTAGCCACAGGTCTAATGTGAGCTCTGTGAAACAATAAGCAACAAAACAATAGTAGACATTTCATCTTCTTATTGTCTAATCGCCCATCTGACTGCCTGTGTATTTCCCCTCTTAACCCTTGAGATACTTGCTAATGGCCCTCACAATGGAATTATTTACTACCCATGGCAGGGGGGCAAATGGGTCAAATTGTGTGTGTGTGTGTGCGCCTTCGGTGTGTGTTTGTGAGTGTGTGCACTTGTGCCCCTTGTAGTCAGAGTGAATGAAAGGGAATGATGGAATCATTGAAGCACGCAGTGACTGAGAGAAGAGGAGAAAGGAGAGAGGGACCGAAGGAGGAAGACTGAGTGGTGCTTGCTAAAGTGAAAAATCATGCCATGGGGTGGAGGGACCTGGTTTTGTCCACTGGGAGAAGTGACTACATCTATGCTGGCACTAAAGTGCTCTTAAATACTCTCTCTTTCGCTCTTCATCTCCCCCCCTGCCTCCCTCTATCTATACTCCCCCTCCCCATTCGTCCCTCTCTGTCTTTCTCCCCAGGTCCAGTCCAGGTACAAATGGCTATTTGCTGTACAACTCCCAGAACATGTTTGTGTCTGCTCGCTCTTGTCCCTAACAGCATGTAAAACAAAAAAAGAAAACGGGCCCTTTCTTTATTCACAAATTGCTCTGCGGAACACAAAAGCCTCCTGAATGGAGATGTCAAAGTGCTGTTAGAAATGTCTGCGCTGGAAGAGGTCGCACAGCTTCTCTGTCAATAGGCTTTAATTCGCCATGGATCTGGGAACAGTGTGTGTGCGCGTATGTGTGTTTCTATCTGTGCATATGAGTGTGTGAGAAGCGATTCAACTTGGCCATCAGTTAATCTGCATCCTAAGCATCTCCCCACACGAGGTCAATCCTCATTAAAATATGAAGAAATTACATTAATTATATTGTTCTTTTTTTGTCTGATCCTATTTGAATTTCTCATTAAGAATTGTTATTGAATTGTTTGTAATATTATAGTGATACCCATTATAATAAGTGAGTGACAAGGAGGGGAAAAACTGAAAGGATCAATTCACAGTTTCATATCCTGTTCAGCCCTAATTGTGTCATGTTGAGACAAAATGCTCACTTCTTGATTTAACACGGCTAAATCAAGAGGCGAGCGCTGCGGAGATGAAGGCTGTCTGTGTAAAAGGATTCAACAGTGCTGCTAACTGTCACCTGCTGGGGTTAACCCTGCAGTTGCCAACACATTCACAACGTAGATGAAACACAATTGCAGACGAGCCTTTCTCACACCTCCAGTTACAGAAGCCTTTCTGTCAGCTGTGCAGAAGTGTGTGTGTGTGTGTGTGTGTGTGTTTGTACAATAGTGCATGCATCGTAGACATATTTCCCCCTTCTAATTAGCACAAGGGAGTCCTGGGGGCAATCAGAGCCGAGGTTAATGAGAAGGGGAGAGAACGGAAGAGATGAGGTAGGGGTGCGGCAAGTAACGCGCACCACGCTGCACTGGTGCTACAGTATAATGCGCCCTTCTTATCACGCTGTCACCCTGAAGGGGCATCATCCTCACGGCACCCACATTGATGTTTGGGCCTGTGACATATCGCATGTGTGTGTGTGCGCACAAGAGCGGCGGTGTGAGAGTTCCTCTCTGTGCGCCCTGATGATCCTTTCACCCATCCTTGTCTCATATTATCTCTCCCTTCACGTCTCTTTCTCTCTGGAAGGCCCAGATGTGACAGCATGTTTCCCATATCAGAGAGAATTGGTACACTGGGCTGGGAGAAAAAAAAAAAAAAGCGAGAGAGGGAGCAAGACAGAGCTGCCACAGTGGTCTTGGCATCTGTCTGTTCTCAATTGGCGTGCGGCGGTGCTGGTGGGAGAGAAGCAAAAAGTCTACCAGATGTCATTGCTGAACATTGCCCAGGCAGTGTTCAGCACTGACTCGTACAGTGAGGCAGTATCACCGGGACAATTCGTCCTCTCAGAAGGATTCACTCAAGTGTGTGATGATTTAGATTTCTGCATCGAAATAACTAAATGATTTCGATTTAAAATATCCACTGGATGTGTAATTTCTTTGTCAGACTGTGGTGTAGTTGGCCGACTACGGCTCTGTGGTCCTCCACAAACTCCTGCCACACATGCTGTCCACATGGATAGTGGCGTATTGTTTGCTGTTTAGGGGACAGCTCAATTTGTGTTATTTTAATATATATTTTTTATATTTATTGCTCTCTGTGTGTCTGTGCACCATACTTTTAACTGAAGCATGGCTCACCCAAAATTGACAGTTAGCGTTCCTGTGCATATATACAACATTTTAGACATCATTTAAAATAATTTTGGGGTCATTTTTGCCTTGATAGTTAAAAGACAGGAAACATGGGGAGAGAAAGAGGGGTACAAGATGCAACAAAGATTCGAATCTGACCCTTGGCCCTTTGCTGCATGCCATACCCTCTCTCCACCATTACCTGTCACTCTCTAGCTGCCCTATCATAAAGGTAATAAAAGCACCAAAAAATTAAACCTCAAAAAACAAGAATAAAGTAGTTTTTAACCTCACACTTGCAAATTTACAAAGGCTGTGTGAGTCATTACACCATATTTGATCTTTGTTGTTAGTCTCTCCCTGCACTGCAAAACTGTTTTCAAATGCTAAATTACTGTAAGCAGCTAATTGTTTTCCTTTTTTGTGCATATTTCAACATTATATTCCAGTCTCATGGTTCTGGTTCACGCTCCCCTTTCTGTGTCTAAGTGACCTGCTGTAGACTGAGTGGAGTGGTGGCTCATGTGGCTGTCACTCCAAACATGATGTGATGGGGAGGAGGGACGTAGAAAAGAGGTTCCTGCATTATTAAAAAGAGTGCTGCCATTAGAGACATTTATACAGTAGAATGACCCGATCAAACTATAGCTCAGATACACACACATGCCAGTGTGCACAAAGCTGCACACATACCCACAGCACTTCAACACTGTGGCCTAATAGCCTTGGCCATATAAAACATTTTTCCAGGAAGAAATGACAGGGATTATAGTTAATGTTGCTAAGAGGGCATGCAATTAAAAGAAAAACACTGTTTTCAGACATTTTCAGGTTTTACTGGTCAAACTGTATTTATATTTTCAGACTTGTATTACAGTTCCCCTTCATTTCATACTCACTGCCAAAACAGGACTTAACGGTCACATTCATCCAAGCAAAACACTGCTTAAAGATTAAAGATATTGGCTTCAGATGTACTTCATATTTTTTGTCTGTCACTATTTCATGTTACAAAGTGAACACGAGTAATTTGCTCCCAAGTCTCCACGCACAGCTACCTCTTCCCATTTTAGTCTTCTGGCTTGTTTTTGTATCTCTCACCCGTTAACAATAATGCTCGGGGCGAGCACAGATGTATGAAGTAACAGCTACGCTAAGAGAAGAAAAGATGAGCGGAAAAAGATAGAAGATGAGAGAAAGGGAAACAGACGGGTAACGCTGCTCACAAGCATCACTTGTCAATTTACAGCCGCTGCTCCCTGAACCGCACCGTATAAATTTCCAGTGTGACATCCGTTTCTACTGCTTCCAAGCCGACAGAGGCTCCGTCCCACCAGATCTCCTCCCCAGACACATACTTGGAAACCTTAAGTACAGACATTGTGCCAGATGTAGTCTGCCTTTACTTTTATTTATTAATTTTTTCAGGTTTTGAAATGTTGACTTTTTTCTGTATTGGAATCACTATGGGGGGATGAGAATGGATGGGGTAATGTCTCAGAGGAGCGCTGCTTTAGTGTATTTGATGTGGCCGCTGCCATGCACACAGAACACATATGTGAACACACACTGACTCACGCATGAATACAGACACACACACGCACGCAGGAGTGTATGACAGTAAATCATGGATGTGATGTGTGTGTGAGTGGGTTTAGGATGAAGAGAAGGGCCAAAGAGCACCAGGGGATGTTGCGTATCCAGCAGATAGAGAGACGGAGAAACAGTGCAGGAGAGAGAGAGGAGCTTGGCACTGCTCATCTCTGAGTGATGGCAGTTCTTCAGGGTTGAGACATGGCCTCCCTTTAATCTCTCTATCCTTAGACATGAAAATGGAAGAAAAGGCAGAGAGGAGGGTGGCTGAGTGGACCAAAGCAGAAACCTTTGCTGGGTCTTGTGCCAGATTGATTTTTACTTTTAAAAATCGCTTTTATTTTAAGGGAGACAATAAAACTCACCTACCTGCTAACACGCACACAGCAGATGGCAAAAACAGAAATGATGAGTTGTGACTCACAGCGGACATGACTTTTGTCTTAACTGGTTTGGTGCCAGCACATGAATCCTTCATTGCTTTTTGAAACATCGACTTGTAACAAGTACATCTGACCCCTAGCAAGTCCATCTTAAAATTACACGCGTATCAAAACAGCTTTAATGACTCTCGTCCTCAAGTCTCTAACTCATATGAAACAAGGTGTAGGCCTCCTAGCCAAGAATGGAATCTGCAAAGAAAACACAGCCATGGAGGAGTATGAGCCGAGGTGCTTGCACTAATACAAGATTGCGTTATAAGTGCAACACCTGTTTCGACTTAAAAAGTAGAGGCCAGTAGCAAGATTAGCGAAACATGCCCATAAAGGGAGAAGGTGGCTGGGCCTACGCTCTGATAACAACAGACTCTGTGCTGCGTTTCTTTCAAAAAGCTGAAGGAACTGATGCGGTCATAATGCTGTGGAATTCATTCCACTGCTACACAAAGGCGAACTTCTGTCACTCAGCCAGAGCAAAGTGCCTGAAACGGTCTATTTTTAGCTTTCAAATCATACTGTGTTGAAAAGAGATTGATTTTTTTTGTGGAATATGAACCTGTAAAAAACCTCTTGAAACATTAATAAATGGCAACTTGAGTTATGGATGTCGCTACTGGCAAACTTTTGTACTTCTGCCTCAAGGTTTTTAAAGCTAATAAATAAGTAATGAGATTTCACCTCACTCAACAAGCAGGGCAAAACATGTATTTTCTAGCCTATAATTGTTACAGCTCTAAAGGTAACACTATGGGAATATCGGTGAGTAATTACAAAGCTTTGAGACATGTTCTGTGCTCAGACCTGGGAATCTGGGAAATCAGTGGAATCCGGAGAAATTCCTTTCCTGAGGGACACTGGGTGTGCAGCTCACAGTACTAAGGAGACTTGATCTAGGACTGATCCCAGGAATGTTAGCACGATAATTAGGTTTGTCAGCTTGGCAAAGTGGGAAAACGCTTTGTACTGTGTCACCTCAATGGGCTGGATTTTTGTCGGGGATCAAGATGGAGACAGCACACCCCATCCCTAAGTAGCCCCGCGCTGCTTGACAAAGGTGTGAATCGGGGCTCTGTGTGAGACACTGCAGCTGGCAAAGTCATTGTCGAATTGTCAGGGCCCTTTGGCACATTGTTCAGTGACTTGCTGTGATTATATTGTCAGATCACTTTTGAGCTGTGACGGCTGGCGGCAAAGACTTTGACAGAAAGCCAGGGAGGAGTTTAACACCTCACGCTACCAGTGGCAGTCTCCCTGTTAGGCAGTTAGCAGCGGTTAGTGCTGCAAGACTGGCAAATGGCAGTGACGCACAAAACTCCGAGCTGCTCTGCTCTGCAACTGGTACTACATAAACACAAACATGACTGCACACACACAGACACACAGAGAGCCACGCGACTGTGGTCTCCCAGTAATAGCTTTGTACCTCTTGGGGCCTTGCGCTGACCGTTCCTGCTCTTATCTTTGTTTATGTGGAGGGTAGATCATCATGTACGACTGTGTGTGAGTGCCTGTGCACAAACCCTTTGCAATAAGGTTGTTTAAAGTGCACATGTGAGTAAGAATGCAAGTATGTGTGTGTGTGCATGCGTGTGCGTGCCGGAGAGGTGATAAGGCAGTGCCTGGCACCAAAGCACCAGTTGGCAATGAGCCTTAGATCCTGAAGATGAGAGCGCAAGACTTGTGTTAGCGTACACATATACACACACACACACATACAGTGTAAACCAGAGGTTAGGTGGAGACAACACAGAGGAGAACATGCCACAAGTACTTACTGGAGCATGTGCCTGCGCCTGAATGTGTGTGTTTGTGTGTGGTTAGCCTGCATGCATGTGTCTGCGCTCACTGGGGTCAGT
Source organism: Cephalopholis sonnerati (assembly GCA_019142605.1). Lineage (NCBI taxonomy): Eukaryota > Metazoa > Chordata > Actinopteri > Perciformes > Serranidae > Cephalopholis > Cephalopholis sonnerati. The sequence continues at coordinate 28,634,277 of JAGQAX010000003.1, read as the reverse complement.
CACCTGTAGCAGTCTATTGATCTTCCTTCTTCAGAAGGCCCTGTTGTCTTTGTTGATTACTGCCTATGCCTTCCAACACACACAGATACACACACACACACATACACTTTAAAGGTAGAGTTGTGGGAGGCTATAACTTAGCTCTGTGTCTTCTACAAAAAAAAAAAAAAAAACAGGACTAGAAAAGTCTCAGAAACGCAACTGGCAGGCTAAGCGGCGAGTGCTGGGAACTGATGTATCATTGAGTGTTAAACCATCATTTCTGGTGACCCTATATCATATCCTGTCTACGCCTGCGGCACTCAGCCCACAGAGAGCAGTGTGCCAGTGACAGCACGGCTCACTTGGTGGTCCCAGCACTCAGCCACTTACCCATTTAATAAGACAGTCTTTAAGAGGACGGAGCCAAGCATATGCACGGTGCTGGTAGAAATTTTTCTTTTTTTCCCCTCACTTTTACAAGAGCCCTTTTTGTAGGAGGCCCAGGGGCTGGCATTCACCGAGGCTGCGTGTGTGTGTGTGTCTTAGTTAGGTATCCATTTATTATCCATTTATTACTACTATTAGTCCCCTTTTCTTGCTCTCTCTCTCTCACTCTCCTTCACCTTAGTGAAATTCTAATAAACAATCAGGGTAGCACCATGCTGAGATGCCCTATAATGGGCTCCTAATTAGCCTCTCCAAACACAGAGAGCGGCTGCTTCACGCCTCGTTTTCTGCACTCATCTGCGCAAAACTGGATGAATTGATTCCATTTGCTCGCCACTTAATGCACTGATTGTTTATTGGCATGGCTGGGGATAAAAACAAACAAACAAACAAAAAATGTCTTTAAGCTGGCAACGCATGCTAATACTAATCACCATTAAAAACAGGCTGACCTATGAGGGAATTCAACTGACTTTGAAGTTTCTTGGGTCCTTCTCCTTCACATGGAGCCCCCCTCTCCCTCCCTCCTCACATCCTCCTCCTCCTCCTCCTCTCCTCAACCCCTCTGTCCACCTCTCCTCTCCTGTCTGAGGTGAAGTGAAGCCAGACCAATTGGTAGAGGAGAGGCAGTGTCTTTCTTTAGAGCAGAGACAGAGGGGGGGGGGGGGGGAGAATGAGGATGTGTGGAGGGCGAGGGCAGTCATCACCTTCCCCTCACACCTGCATGACAGGTCATCCTGCTTAATAAAGGCACTCATGCACAACACGTTGGAGAGGGAGAGGGAGAAAGAAAAAAGAGATGGGGCTTTACAGCAAGCTAGTGAAAATAAAAATATATAGAGTAATAGACTATGTGAGGTGGAATTTAAAATAAGGCTTCACTTAAGTCTCAAAACGAGACGCTTCATTATGTTTCAGCACCTATCCCACATTATTTTGTATTCTGCGGTGAACTTCCACAGGTGTCTCAGCACTGGTGTTGGTTCACCGTGAGGTCAGTCAACCCTTTAACCACCACCACACAACATGGAGGTACAGTACCGGCTGTGTCCTTTTTGCCAGTGACACCGCAGTATCACGTAGAAAACACAGGAAGTCAAACACAGCTGGAGCCATCGGTGAAAGACGAGACGGTGACAGACATGGCGCAAAGCACAACCACAGCAGTCATCGGTGTGTGGTTCACCAGCATGTGTGTGTCTGTATACTGTATGTGTGTGTGTGTGTGTGAGGTCCTTCAGTGTGTGTCACACTCTTCTCCCTCCACCAGTCTGCCTTGCTCATTTCCTCCACAGGCTGCCTCCCCGCTACTTTATGAGTGAGAGCTTCTACAGCTCTCACCTCAGGACACACTTCAGTGTCTAAATGTTTCCATTTGTGGGGGAAGTGACACACATTCACTCACACCGCAGGGCACCTACCCATAACTAACCATCTTGCACACAAGCAGCAGTGAATCATGAAAGTGATTGGTTAAAATTTGCACTCTCTCTATGTGTGTGTGTGTGTGTATGGGTGGATATATTTTTGAGCCTTAGAAAGTACAGCATGTGTGAGTGTTGTGCACAATTTTGGCTTCTCAAGTGGTATTTAGAGTGTACATATACTTTCAGCTGCTATATTAAGGATCAGTCATAGTGTGGGTGAGCAGCTCAGGACATATCTGCTCTGTATCTACTGGCATTATTCATTATCTGCAACAGATTTGGAAGATTTTCTTTTTTGTTTGAAATACTTATTTATTTTTCTATCTAAGCAGGGACCCCTGAGAGTGACTACAGTCCCAAATCACCACTTATACTACATGTGTGATTTTCACCACACTCCCAAACAATGCCGTGCGACAATCAATGCAGGACCAGGATCTCTTGTGCAGATCGATACGGTGGAGTTCTGCTAGACAAACCAGTGCTGCACGAGATCAACACCTTCCCACACTATCATTAGTGTCGCTGACCTTGAAGTAAAATTCAATTTCCCTCTGCAGCAACAAACCCCCGTAGCCCCCTGAAAAGCCACTTCAGAATTCAGAAGCCATTTCCGCCTTCCAGCGCAGGCGAGACAGGATATTATAACTTATGAAAAAGGATATATGGAGCGAGGGATGCCGATAGAAAGAGAGGGATTCTGTTTGAGGAGGTAATTATAACATGGCCCTCTTTGAAAAGTAAAGAGGGCAGAGCCTTGCAGAGGTAAATAAAAATTCCTGATAAGCAGGCTGGCACATTTCCAGTTTCAATTAGGGTACGTGGCTGACTATGAGAGTCTCCCATGGGGAGCTTCAGCTGCACCGGGGCGGCAGCGAGGACCTGTTGAGGGAATTCTCCCGGGGGCATGGACACTGGGTAAAAAGAGAAAGGCAAATGTGCAGTGAGAGAACCAGAGATCCCATTACACTGATCAGTGTAGTGCATATCACATGGAGCAGGCGAGGAGGAGGGAGGAACAGGGTGTTCAGAGGGGATGAGGAGAAAGAGAGCACCCCATTAATACAGGCAGAATATTCCTTTTTATTCTAATTATGACATGCCAGTGGAACTTAAGAGGGGAGAAGAAAAGCACTGGTGGCCCCTTTCTTCACCACGAGGTGGACAGAGATAGCTGCTTTTCTCAGATATAGATTGAAAGTGAATAGTGTGTGTTGGGGTGTGGTGGGGGTCATGGGAAGAGATGCAGCCGGTGAATCAAACCAGCATCTCAGATAAAGCTGTAGGATTGGCTACGAGGCTTTGAAGTCAGTCTTATCATGGGGATTTGAGAGGGAAATGGGTAAGACGGTGGCGCTCATATACTCTGTGTGTGTGTGTGTGTGTGTGTGTGTGTGTGTGTGTGTGTGTGTGTGTGTAGCCCAGCGGAGTCTAGTTTGATCAAACCCCTACCAGGATCCCACGGGAGCCCCTAGACCTGACCATGTATGTTAAACATATCATTTTCACTTCCCATGTTTGCCCTGCACAGCACGTTAACTCCCCAATCAGATTTTATTAGCGCACCCCCTACACACACTCACACACACACACACACACACACACACACAAATGCCTCTCACTCCCATATGTTTCGGCATGGAATATTCATGATCTTTATTTGACCTTCTAATTTGACCAGATATGGGGTCACCCATCCTAAGTTTAAATAAGGTTTTTGAAATATACATGTGGCCACCAAGCATGTAATGGATGCATTAAAGGGATTTCAAAATGTGGTGTAATTACTTAAGTATCTCTTGAGAAGAAACTGACGTGTGTATTGGCTCTTTATCATGTTCGGTGATGCAGCATCCATGATCCTAGACTGTAGTGTATGAACTGCTGCTGCAGGCCTGCTCTGCATGTAATAATATTCGAGTCGAAAATTATGTTTTTAATCAGCCAACAGCTTCCTTAATAAAAGACTGCGGTGTTAATACTAGCAGGGAAAGATAATACTTGTCTTCCACTGTACACTGAGTGGATGTGTGTGTGTGTGTGTGTGTGTGTGTGTGTGTGTGTGTGTGTGTGTGTGTGTGTGTGTGTGTGTGTGTGTGTGTGTGTGTGTGCAGTTAGTAAAAAGCCAAATGATGCTTTTTTACATTTATGAGGCAGACGGTAAAAAGCTGAACCACAGAGAGTGTTTGATTTGAGACGAGAACAACAGTGTTAAATGCAGCTGTAGCAATGATGTCACTTTGAAACAGCTAAGTAAAGGGAAATAACAAACCACAGCGCTGTACCATAGTTCATACCAGCTAAGACCAGAGTACACACACTGAGAAAACATCTTTAATTCTCTGCTGAAGACAGAAGTGACTAAGAGATGACAGTGGAAGTTTAGTAGTGAAAGGCTGAAAATGACCACACATGGACAGGACAGAAAATATAAAGACGGGGTTGACAACACCTACGTAAGATATGACAAAGGACAGTATGATTAAAATGTGAGAACGCATGACACACACACACACACAAGGATTTGATCATGCACCAGCAGTTACAGCACACACCTCTGTCTTGTCTCTGTAGTCCTAGTATTACCTAAACACCCTGAAAGCTAAAAAGGATCCAAACTTCACCTCAGGCTTTTTTGTAACCAAAGAAACCGAATAACACAGAAAAACAAAGGCACTTCTGCTTATTAAAAGAAATGCCCCTCAAAATACAGTTCAACACATGGGGATTCAGAGGAACAAGAAGATGACCCCTTTAAAAAAAAGTATTTCATTTGCTCCTCTTTGGGAGTAATTTTCTTTTCAACCTCCACTCCTTAGCATGTGCAAAGGTGTTATAAGTATATAAAACCGAGCAGACAAACTGGTTTCATACCAATATTTATCACACATTTTTCCTCAATTTTAAAATTGCATCAGCTTGTGAGGCCTTGTAGAATCTATGGTGAAATTCAGACCCCCTTCCAAATCCAATATAAGGGGAATTATTCCCCAAATTCCTGCATACAACGTAACCTGCTCATAACCTTGCTTCTCCAGCTTGAATTCATTTGAGGCTCGGGTTCAGGATTCAAAAGCGAGGGACTGAGGATTTGGCCTGGGCAGGACTTTGTGTAAGGAGCTGGCCATAAGCTTTGCAAGCTGTGAGAAAAAGTGACAGTGAAGACGCCAACGGTTTCTGAAAACATTACATGATTTGTTTCAGATTGTTTATTGTGATATGATGCACGCTGGATTTAATATTTCTTCATGATAATACTGTGTTTTTTATATAAAATTGGTTATGTTATCAAATGGTTTAAATGCCTTGCTGATAATGCTCCTCTACCTCTCTCTGACTGATCCTCTAATCTGAAATCACATTCTTTTATCTCTGGCTTACTTAGAAGTGAGCGATCGAGAATAAGAAGGGAGAAGACACCCTTAAGAGCACTAGGCAGGACAAGTGTGTGTATGTGTGTCTATGTGTATGTGTATGTGGCGGGGGGGGGGAGTTGGGTAAGAATCACCTTGATTCAGTACACCGGCCCTCTTTGAAGTGCTTGGAGCCCAGCACGGCCAGCACAGAGCCAACCGTAAGCCTTCCAGCAAAAATCGAGCCTGACCTCCCCACCAAATCATAACCATATGAACGTAAGAATTTCCACCTTAGGAGAATGCTCTCTCCCCCGTCCATCTCCCAGGGTGAGGCATTAAGTAGTGATAACAGAAAACAGGTTCTGAGAGAAGGGGAGGCACTGGGAGGTGATGGAGGGTGGAGAGGAGGAGAGGAGGACAGGAGGAAAATAGGGGTTACAAGTGTGCCGTATGGAGGAGATTGGAGAAGGGGATTGTGTCCAAAAAATGTTGTTGCACGGAGCCTGACTACCTAAAATGGAAGTTTCTCAGGCGAGGATCAAGAGATATGGTGCCCTTCACAGTTGACAGAGTGAGAGACAGAAAACGGAGAGGGGGAGTGCAGCGAGGGGAGAAAAAAAAAAGAGACAGAAATGTTGAAATGTGACTCTAACTCAATAAATACCTTTCTTAACCACGATAGAGAAGCCGAGTGGTACCTTGACAAAGGCCTCAGGACCCACCTGCAACTGGAAATGGTTTCCTGTCTTACACAAACGCTGTTGCACCCTAATCCATGTAATTACATCTCATATTCCACATGTGTAAGTACACATGTACAACATTACAGTCACAAGGTTTTTTTAAATAAGAGCACAGCCCCCCTGCAGTCGTCCAGAGCTACCTCCCGTGTTCATGCTCATTAGAGAAACAATATATCTGCCAAATAAGGAGATAAGTAACCAGAAATGTAAGGATATCATTTTACTGCATTAATAACTTTAAACACACTCTCATGCCCAGGCATCTGCCACTGAAACAAAGCCTGTGTTAGACCAGTTTGATTTCGTTGATGTGTGTGTGCCCGATAGTTTAAATAAGCCTTCCTCCGAGTGTGTGTGCAATTAGGGTTAAGTCTGTTTGTGTGTGTACAGTATGTGTGTGTGTGGTTGCGTGGCGGTGGTGGGGGTTGTTAGCGGTTCCATCTGGGTCTCCTGGAAGCCGTGTGGAGTCAGGAAAACCGCATCTCATAAAAGTGGAGGCAGCCCAATGTTCTACAAGGACAGAACATTACTGAGAATGTCGCTCAGGAAAACCCTGGGCTTCGGTCCATATGTTGGCTGCAAAGGCGATGTCTCTCTCTCTTTCTCTCTTTCTCTTTCCACTCATTCTCTCCCTCTCTACTTATTTTTCACTTGGTAAGGGATAAGAAAGAGGAAGACAAAATAGACAGTGTGGAGTGTGGGAGACAGAGGCTGAGACAGAGAGAAAGGAGCCAGTACTGATAGCAATTCCATCTGTCTGTATCGAACAGAGGAGTGAGCAGTGACAGGCTGCGGGATGGGGTGGAGGCGGGAGGGCATCTGGTGCACATTGGCTGTGGGTCTGTCTGGAAACAACCATGGGAGAGGAGAGAGGGATGAGTAGAGGGAGGGAGCAAAGGATGAAGGGCTGAGGAGTGGAGAAGGTAAAAGTCCTGCCAAAGTGAAGGGCAAGGAATTCTGGCAACGACTAAATGTGTCTATGTTGTTCACATAATGCCGCGGATTGAACTTGAAGTCAGGGGGATAGGGGTGAAATAGCACAGAAATAAAGCAGTGTAAAGGGTAGAATAAAACACAGTGATACACAAATTACTCTGTCATCGCCATCAGGTGGAAACCTTAAATTTTGACCATTTTCGTGTTTTCAGAAAAGTTGCTAAATTTCTTTGAACTCTTGGACATGCACAACTGTTTTTTAAACGAGTTTCATGGTTCGCACGGATTCTTAAAAAGTCTCGGAAGGTATTGAATTCATTAAATCAAAAATAAGTTCTTAATGGGTATTAAATTTCTTAAATAAATCTTTCAAAAGTCTTAAAAATGCTAAGACATTTCAGGTATTATTTGATTAATCAGTCTCTCTGATGTTGCATTGTAAAATCTCAAAATAATTAACTTCAACTTTTTTAATTAACATATTTTGCCAAATATCTCTTGCATTAATGTCATGTGGATCAGGATAGTGGAGCTATCACTACTCTTGCTTCTATTTTATTTTATTGTATTTTTTGCAGCCGGCTTGCAGCACACCTGAAACCAGAAGAAGCCAATGCATAAGAGGCTCAATCTACTTTATGCAAAAAGTTTTTCAAACTCGGCCTGATGGGAATCGAGGCAGTGAAATCCCACATGCAGAGGGGGAAACACAAAAGAGAACATGCTAACAAACGGCAGGCGCTTCCTAGTTCTGTTCTATCCTCCAGCACAAGACAAAAAAAGTTGTGTTTTATAATTTGATAAACATTTGGGCAAAACAGTTACAAACCCTACGGAATTAATTCTGGTTTATATATTTTTTTTGTTGTTATTGTAAAATTTGTCTTAAATTTCAGTTAGATGGGCATTAAAATTCTTAAATCTAACTTGCCTGAAGTTGTAGGACCCCTGAAATGTCTTGAGCCTTAAAGCAAAGCTGTTTTACATTGTACATAAAAAGACAAAATTTCAAGGTAACTTTCTGTCAACAGTCAATTCTGTTCCTCTTTGTTTTTAGTAACAATTTAATATAATTTACTTAATAAGTATATTTTAATGTGCAGTATGTGTACAAATATTTATAAAAAGTTTTTACACTATAACAAATTGCTTAAATTGAACAAATAATGGAGAACTGTGATCAACAGATCAAGCAAAATGAGCAGCAGATCCCACTTTACTAACAAAAACGATCAAACCAACAAAACCATACATTTTTTACAAAGTAAAGTTGGCTGTGTGAGTTTTCATGATAATCTATTTATGTAATATTTCTCAGAACACAAGCCAGCTACTGTAGTGGTAAGGGACACTGCAAAGGTCATTAAATAAGTTTTAAACTCCTGAAGATGTGATGACAGGCAGTTATTCTCTTCTGGCAGTAAGAATGTGTTTATTGGGAACTTCTAGACTTGTTCTATTATTAGTGTGCAGATGCGTGGTTGGGTAAACACAAACCTGCATTTGTATATGGAAATAACCCACTGTAGCTACTGTCTGTGTGGACTCGCTGGCGTATAAGTGTGTTAATGCTATAAGAGAGCAGTTTGTGGACTGAAGGTCAGGTTTATAGAAGGATGAAACGGGAGAGGGAGAGAAAGACAATCATTCATTTTAATGGTTATTGATGTCATATATAATTCCCCTGCTTTACAAATCAAAATTCCAACCACTTGATAAGCCATTGCGCTTTTAATAATATCGATTAATTTCTTCAGTTTAAGGAGCCTATTACAAAGATAAATTGCACAGTGTACGCATATTTAGTCACACCTCTACGATGTATTTGCTTTTTTTATGCGGGGAATGGCAGAGAGGACGGAAGAGGGCAAAGTTTATCTCGGGTGTTGACATAAGTTAATTCTGTCTGTAAACTACAACTAAAACTATATGGTGACATATTAGTAGTATTACTTTAATGAGAAAAGTTGAGGATAATCTCAGCTGGATTACAGTGGTGACAGTAATGATTGTTAGCCTGAATACATTGGCGCTAATGTGGGAATGTTGATGTGAGCGTAAGCAGGGTGGTGAACAAAGTTTAAAGTGCTGGATCACTCCTGCTTTGTGTGTTACAAAAGAACACATGAGTGTCGTATTGAGATATCCCAGATCGGTCTTGGTGATCTAAGCCTGCTCAGCATTATCCGGGTGGAGTAAGCACACGAAGAGGCATCCATAGAGAGATGTACCAAAATCACAGTGAACACAACAGAAGACGAAGTTGGTTTGTGTGAGTTATAAATAAGGATGAGAAGATGTAGGCTGATTGTTGCCTCAGCTGGGAGGCAGGTCAATGGGTGCAACAAACACTGGCATCCACTTCATTAAATTATAACACAAACAATTGAAAGTTGTAATGAACGGGGTGTAATACATGACTGACCAATGAGACCTGCTTTCTAATAGCGATGAAACAGTTACAGTACTAGTTGCACAATAATCCCCAGTAAAATCCCTGGCAGTTAGTGTCACTGTTCCAAATTTGAATTATTATAAAAACTGTTTCTGATTACCGCGCTTTAAAAAACTGGTAAATGCTGTCCAGCATCAACCAAACTTAGCAACAGTCTCCCAGATGCAGGCGCAGCAATGCAACATGGATTTGTTTTGCTATCCCCTTGTTTACAGAGTGGGCGTGCAGCAAGCAAACCCAGGGATGCTACTGGTCCCTTGTCCTCAGCTACAGGGACACAGACACTCGAGGAAGCATATTAAAGACACCTTTATTGGCTGTGTTATTATTTTAATGTTTATGCGAACAAAAAAGTTCATAGTGCTGCTGTTTCTATTTGTGGTTTTCAATTTAAAACTTGGTGAATTGATTTCATACTGTGTATCCGTACTTTTGGACATTTTCAGCACATTTTAACAACATTCTAATATTATTGATAATTTTGGTCACTATAATGTTTATATGAAAATTTCAGACCATTTTGTCTGTAGTTTGTATGTAGCTATTTAGCCTCCTTTAAAACTGTGTCACAAATAGAGAGGGAATATGCTGGTCTGAAGGCAAAATGATGCCAAGCTTTTTTTTTTTTCTATGTGATTGGTCAAATATAAGTGTGTGTTTTCCTTCCTGCTGCGCTGCATACATTCAGGTGGTCAGGCATCAGAGGAGCTGCAGGTATACACTGTCAGCTCAGTGTCCTGAGTTCTCTGGCGCATCACTGACACCCATACACACTGACACCCAACAAACACAATGCACCAAACCCACATTTTTTTCTCAATCTAAATTCACTGTGACACATTGTGACACACTAGCAGAGAAAAAGTAAAAGGGAGATGACAATAGGGAAGAAAACAAAAAGAGAGAAAAAAGTAAAAAGAGGGTTCATTAGAACATAATTTTGAAAAAGGGGACGTGTTTGCTGGGTAATTACGGTGATTTATAGCATATCTCATTAAAACAGAAATCAGCATGATCACTTATGTGGCCTAAACACTTTAATTCAAATCCTAAATCAGTGCGAGCAAGCGTTTGACTGCTAGGATCACGGTGATGTAATTTATCATCAAATGATGTCCCCTGACATCAATATCAAAAAGACAACTTATTATCTATCATCTGCAATACAGTTCTCTTCATTTTATCTCTCATTTAGTGCAGCGCGGTGGTGGGGAACAAACCCCTGACACAAAGCGTTGCCCGGAGGCTCAAGGAAGATGATTGAATTTCATAGCTACTTACAGGCTAATAGGGCCGTACAATGACTACTTACTGTCCTTAAGTGACTGGCTGCTTCTCGCCGGCCGCGGCCCCTTTGAAGCCCTTCTGAGGAGATCTAGAGGATTTAGCCAGTAGCGTGACATGAGGCTGAGCAGTTGAGCAACGGTGCTCCCACCAGCTGACTATTAGAGCCAGCTGATATAAACACAGAGGCTACGACTATGAGAACCACAGTGCTCCAACAGTTACTCAATACAAGGCTTTCTCACACTGTAGATTTGGAGCGTTTAGGTTTCTCAGGGAAAATATTGAGTTATTATTATTTATTTTTTTTTAGAGCTGAAACTGCCTGTTATCAAGTTGTTATAAATGTAATTAATAAGCAACATTTTTGATAGGTATTTAATTATTTTAGTTGTTTAATCAGCCAAAAATGCCAAATATCTTCTGCAAATTTGGTGTGTTTGGTCTGTGTTTCATTATTTCAAATTTTAAATTTTTGGACTCATGACATTTGGAGATGTCGCCTTGGGTTCTCTTCTTTTAAAGGCCATTTTGTATTATCTGTTTATTTATTTAATAGACTGATCCAATAATTGGTTAAACAAAAAGATGCAGAACACATTTATTAATAATGAAAAAAAAGTTTTGTTTCATTTAGAAAAATTAAGAAAATATGTTAAAGTAAGAATATGGCAACCTATGTTATATTACTGAATTAAGAATATAATATTAAACTGGAGAGATTAAAATTCTCTAATTTCCTAGATTTTCAGATATTTATATTTTTAAAGTAACTTTTGTACAAATTATAAATTGTATGTCAAACAGCAAACAGTTTTTCCTTTATAACTGTAGTTCCATAAAACTGTGGGCTGTTATTGTTTATTTTGTGTGTGTGTGTGTGTGTGTGTGTGTGTATTAAGAGAAAGGGAATGGGTCTGCGAGCGCTTTACTCACAGAAGCTGTTTCCACATACAAACCACCCTCTCCTCACCATGCTGTTCCACTTACACTCTTGGAACACTAAACCAAATACGCATACAGATAAGCACATGTGCACACAACACAGCACACACATACACACACACACAACATACTAACCACATGCACATGTTCACTTGCTCTTAACTAATTCATTCAGGAACACTTTGGTTTGGGTTTCAACACCAAAACCTCCGTACCTTTGATTGAGAAATGTGTCTGACTGCAATTATATGGGAGGGAGCGGTGGAGGGAAGAATGGATGGAGAGAGGAAACGCACTACAGTGGTTTTATAGTTTGCTGGCGTGACATTTTTCTCCACTTTTTTTTTTTTATCCCTTTCCTTTTTCCAGCAGAGGGGCATAGTGTTGACAGGGCAGGAAAAGGGGGCAGTCTGAAGTAGAAGTAACAGCAGGGAAAAACTGAAGAAAATGGATGGGCAATGGGACTGAAGTGGCCTAGATTGTCACTATTGTGCTTGTGATCAATACCTCTCAAAATAACTGCAATGCTGAAGAAATTCTCTTGGTGAGAGCGTGATGGTAGTGATCACTGTGGACATTATCCCCACTTTCAAGAATCACAGAAAATTGCAGGAAAATATAAAAGCACGTGCAGGGATGCATTTGTAAGCAGAGCGTAAGCACTGCTAATATTTGGTCTTGACATTTACACTAAACCCATATGATGCTTTACATGTGTTCTGAGCTGTAGCATGCGCGCTGGTCACTGACCTGCAGTATGTAGCCCCTGACGTAGTCTCGGAGGGTCCAGCCCAGGCCGTGCAGAATGTGCAGCACCTCCTCCTGCTTCAGCACGGAGAAGAGGCGGTCGAGAAGGATCTTGAGCCTGACTGGTACGGCCTGGGTGCCGTACAGCATCAGGCTACTGATGTCGAACACCACATTGGACTGAACGATCTCCACCTGGGTTGGGTGGTACAGGTGCTGGGTGCTGAGCTTGTCCAGAGCTGAGTGAATCAGCAGGTGACAAGGGGAGAAAGAAGAGAAAGTGCACACACAGACAGGCCCGGTTAATGACTATCAAGTTTCCTTCTCATCTCAAATCTTCCTTCGGAGGCTACTGCACGGTCAGCACTAGCTGATAAGAACATATCAATCAGATAAAAGCAATGACATTAATGTAATTATCGGCCATTCTTTCTGTTTAATCTAATCTCTTGCACTTTCACATTACGCTGCAGTTACATCTCCCTTTTTATTTGCCTCTTCTGTCTCCATCTCGACCCCAACCTGCAGTACACCCATCCTGTTTTGTCTCAAATCTTAATTCTTTCTGTGTGTGGCTGGACCTGCAATTCTTTTTGTATGACTTATTTTATGTTATAATCAGGCATATGCTCAAATGGTTTATGTCAGGGGTCTTCAAAGTGTTTCAGGCTAAGGACCCTCAAGCTAACAGTGAGAAGGTGCAGAGACCCCCTACTGCATATACTGTATAAAATGAGTTGCATATTCCTGGGCCTACAACAACATGTGGAGAGGCCTAACGTGCCATGACTGAACATACCTTTTATGGTGCTAACAATACTAAACTATTAAAATAATAATTATTGACAGATTCATGTATTTATACATCATGTTTTAATGTTGAACATGTATTTGGAAGGCACAGTGATTTAGTGTAGGTTAGCTGGCTCACATGATTGTTGGAGGATTCAAGGGGAACACTTATCACATCATCAGTGTTGTGTACTGTAAATCAAATGGGTTGTTTTTTATGAGTAGGCTGATTTATCTTTGGACTCATGTTAGTGTTTATTTTTAGACATATATTTTATTTTTTGCCAAAACAATACAAAAATGATATAAAGAAATAATTTGGCTGTCCCTCTGCAGTACTTTTGAAGCCCCCTAAGGGGACCTGGATCCCTTGTTGAGGACCCATGGTTTATTTATTATAAAGTCAGGGATGTGGGTGTGCTTTTAGAAGTAGGGGAGGGGGGAAACAATAAGAAATAAAAAAGGAAAGAAAAGAAAATGTGTTTTTTTTTCTGTATTTATATGTATATCAATCTGCTGTAGCAAATAACATATTAAATTAGTTACCATGCTTTTATAATAATGGTAGTATAACAACAAAAAATAGAGCTGCTCTTTAAATCACTGCATTATTAATACACTAATCCTACTTAAAAGCATGTTAGCTTCCCTTGACAGAGATCTGATACTGTCTGATAAATAACGATACTGTTGTATTTTTATCTATCAACAAGAAAGAGCACTGTCCATTACTGCATTATCACTGATTGATGGTCAGTATTATGTTTTTAGGAGAACATGGCAACACAGACTCACTGTTTTACCTAAAAAATAAAAAATAAAAGGAGGTGAAAGTATTTTCCTCAGCACTAAGAAGTATCTTCAGTGTCTGTCAGACTGCAAACAGACACAGCAAACCTCCACACTAGAACAGAGTAGCCTGTATGTTGTCTGAGTGGCGCAAGTTAGGTTTTGTTATTGCCCCCCCTATTGCAACCTCAGTCACCTCTTTCTCCTCTCTGGCTGTCTGGGCGACACCTGGTCGAGCTCTCTCTTTCTTCCTCTCTGTCTCAATCCCTCTCTCTCTCCTTACCTCATACCTCTCTCTTTTCCTCCCTCCCCTCCTCCCCCCGCCTGTCTGGGTGACACCTGGTTGGGTCTCTCTCTGATCCTGGGACGGCTTTTTCCTGCTGACGAGGGCTTTGCCTGACAACACAGCGCAGCCAGACACGAACATAATAAAAAATGAAGAACTACTTGTCAGAGTCCCTGCCAATGCCGACATGAAATGAAAAGTGGGGGAGAGGAGAGATGGGCGCCTGACAGTTCAGAGGGAGAGATTAAAAAATAGTCAATGGGGTCCTGTGCGATCCGCTGAAGGGCCCATGGCTCGCTCTTGTGCGGACGCAAGCCAAACAGGTGTTTTCTTTTTTCTTTTCTCCCCTCCTCCTTCTCTTTGTACTTTCTTGCCTCCTCTCCCTTTTTTTTTTATACCCGCGTGAAAAACTCATGAGGTGTGGTCTCTCGCTTCTCTATCTGTCTTGTGGTTTTTGATCTAAAGGTGCAAAAACAAGACTTTAAAAGCAACAGAAAAAAATACAGAAGCAAACAAAAATAGCAAAGTTACTTCAAGTATGGAACAAGAAAAACCTTTGGATTTTAGTGCATTCACAAGGAGAAACTACTATCTGCAGTAAATTAAAAAAAACACAAAACATAAAAGAATTGTGAGATGACATTTGTGTTAATTTTCTATACACAACAGAAAGTACAGATAAAAAGCTCTCCTCTCTTCACAGAGAGACAAGGTCATTTTTTAAGGATCAGTAACTAAGTTCATATTTATTTATGCCATATTCAGAAACCACTGCCACCCTAATAGTGAATTTACTCACCGTGAGCTACCCAGCCATGTTTGCACTGGTCACATGTTCGTAGGTGAATCTTCCCTGGCTGGAAACACTCACATGTGCAGTTCACCAGTGTGCAGCGAATGGCCTGCAGAGACAAAGGACAGAAGCAAATCCCACGTCAATGACAGCTTGAGTACAAAGGAGAGATGATAAAGCAAGGACTGAGAAAGCAGCGAGCGGTCATAAATACAAATAAGACGCACAGGGACAAATCATTACTTTGTCCAAACTCTTACTTCAAACTGTGGCAGTTTTATTATGAAACATATCAGCAAATTTCCCAACTACTATCTCATTCCAATGTGTGAATCTGCCTCTGCATACTGTAATTTCCCAGAGTTCATGAGAACCGACAAAGGACTTCCCTTCCTGAAAACGCAGAAATGTAACTTGTTTTGACTGAGGCTCCATTACTCAACACTGGAGCTGCACTTAGTCTGACCCCGGAAAGCTTTTAGTAGTGAGAGGTTAAGTGTCCAGACTTGACGAGGGCAACTCGGTACAGCACAATGCATCGTCTGCCTAAGCCTCCATAAAGGGCTGTTAAAAACTCTAACAAAAAAAAATCTAGGTACATTCTGCTGGAGGTCATTTGATCCTGTTAGATGTTTCACATTCTTCAAACAATAAAGAGACTGTGCGGCAGGGAGAAAACGTATGATATACACAGAAATCCTCACAAATGAATACAGCTCTATCATCCAAATGAGTGCAGCAGCTGCAAGCCGTAAATTTCACACTGACATGGAGAAACAAGAGGACAGAATAAAAGGAGTGAAAGGGGGAGTGAAAAGAGAAAATTAAATCAGAAACATGAATCTTAATAAGCATTGGCAGCCCTTTGTTTATAGACATTTTTTACATTATCAAGATGAATTGATGAATAAAGATAGTAACACTTCTGCAAACCTAAAGGGAGTCTGCAGCTGTAGGAGGACTGGTGCAGCAAAAAAAGACACTGCTGAAACTGTTTCACTCTTAAAACACACTTATCTCTTTTTTAAATCAAATATTGTATTTCCTAAAGACTAAAATGTAATGCAAGTATCTCAGCTGCTGAAGATAGAATAAAAAGTTAATAGCTTGGTATAACAAACAGCAATTTCCCACGATAAGGATAATGTATTTTACATTTGGCACACATGGTGTTGAGTCAGTGCCGAATGACTGAGGGTGTTAATTCTTAAGGCTGTATAGAAAAAAAAAAAACTGTAATCACTAAAATTACAGAGCAAGAAAAATCAGGAATGCTTGAAGAAGGAAATTGGGTGTAGTGTACAAGGCTGACTGCTGTGAGTGGCTGTGTATTTATTTTTTTACAGGGAAATCCTCATAATGCAGTACTGAAGCAAAATGTGTCAGATCAAAATGTTAAGGCGCTATCAGTAGAGATACATGTCAGAGACAGTGACAAAGACGCTGTTCACACCAAAGCCCTACTTATCAGAGCATGGGACTTTATGAATTTACAAGCCGCACTAAACATGCTATCTCACATTGTCTCACTGTTATTCTTATAAGGTAGCGGTGTGACAATAATGTGACATGGACGTGCACACAAAGGGGTCGTAGGTTGGAGTCCATGTCTGCGCCAACAGCCTGTATTTCACAATGTCAGGAACAGTCGATCAGCACTTCCAGATAAAAAAGGATCAGCGGCACAGATCAGCCTTTCCGTCACAGGTCAGTGCAGTCGTGATGACGGAATATGTGCACCAGTATTGGGTGCACATTCTGGTGTTTAATAGCAGCAAATACCTAGTCTGTGGATTAGGCCAATCTCCTGTAATTCAGGATATAAAACTCAGCTCCCTCATAATCTACTAAAGGACCATAAAATCTATCACAACCCCCCTCCAGCTCGCCCTAAGGTGTCGTAAACCAGATTAGTAACTGGAGGTGTCAAAGTGAACATGGGCTAATCCGAGATTAAACACAAAATTACACCACTTCTTACCATGTCACCTCACTGTTTGACACCGAATGAGACAGGAGACAGATTATTTGACTTTACACCATTTTTAAACCCTCCAGGTGCGGGCATGGCAATCCTCACCGTGTGTGAGGATTATATGTCAGTTGGAGTGTACATACATTATGTACTGAGCTGACGTTCTTATCCACAGTAGTGTGCAATAAGTGAGTTCACCACTCCCCTCAAGGACTCTTGCATAGCTGTCAATGAACAGTCATTGAGTGGCTGGGGTCAAACCTGTGACCTTTTAGATACTGGATAAACTCAGCAAACTGTTTTATAATGCTGTTCTCATCATTTACATGCAGTTTCCTATATGGTGTCATGACCTAAGAGACCCGCAGCATAGCCTACAACCTTGTCACAAGGTCTTAATTTATGATTAAGGATGCCTCAATTCTTCTCTGATTGAATCTAGTAATTGCTAAAGTCATTTTCTAAGCAAAAATGTGTGCAATATTTTGGAATATAAAGACTTCACTTTCAGTTCTGGGAAATTGCACCAGACTTTGTCACTATTTACTGTCATTTTATAGACCAAACAGTTTTATTAATCGCACAGATAGTCAGCAGATGAAATGATAATCATGATAATCACGTTTTTATACTTGCCACTTTTCTCTGTTTCTTTGTGTGTCACCCCACCTTAAGTTTTGTGTACGGTTCCATGTCAGATGTTTTTCCACATAAGAGTCTTTTATATAATTCTGCTTACGTAAAGACTACCCAAATTTAGCACAGTGATGTCACACAACACAACCCCTTTCTAATTACCTCTCCGTGCGGCAGCGCTAACAGCAGCAGACGGAAATAAACAATTGGAAATATCAAATGCACCTCCGCTGTTTACGAGCTGGGGTCTGACAGCTGACAAGATAGTTAAGGGGCGTCTAATACGGCAATTAGAGCGTGCCACTGTCTGCGGGGCTGCTGCTGTGACAAGGCGCCCTCTAATCACTGACTTATTACGCTGGCTAGCAGCACCTCTCATATCTGGCCCATTAAGCAGACAGCAGCATTAAGAAGCATTAAAGCAGCAAGCCCCCCCCCCCTCAACTGAGGAGGCACTGACGGGAGAAAAAGGGAAAGGAGAGGACGTACTGTGCCTGTTATTTCTTGGGATTCATTTGCACATTGTTCCACATTCAGTTAGGAATGCGTAAGAGGAGAGTAATGCAGGCGATGTTTGTGATATGACGGCATCAAAATTGATCATACGCAATAAGATGAAAGATTACACACTGATTACAGAATTTTTTAAGAGAGGCAGTAGACGGATGTGTCAGCGATGGCCATCAAAAACAACATAATCAAGGAGTGAGTTTGTCTGAGTGTGTCAGAGGAAACAAGAAAGACAAAATCATAAAGACTTCTTCTTATGATTCTCACGTACTCAAAACTCTGCTGCTGTGGCCAGCATGGATCTAGGTTACATTTGGCCGTGGTTTAACCTGTGTCTGGCCTGGGCTGGGTCAGGGACAAGTTTGGGCCCGGATCCCACCGCTACACTCGCACATATTTGTCACAGCAGGCGGGGGAGAAGGCTGTGTTATCTGAGGCCCCGGCCAGATACACAGCATTAGTCACTGTGCTAGCGTCTCGCCAGGGTTTCCTCTTTGGCTCACACAACTAAAGAGGACGACGGTGAGGAAAAGGACAGAGGAGTGTGTGTGTGTGTGTGTGTGTGTGTGTGTGTGTGTGTGTGTGTGTGTGTGTGAGCGAGTGTGTGTGTGAGACTTCGTAAATCACTAGAAAAATGAGCAACAAGAAAAGTGAAAGCTGTTAGTGAGTGAAGAAAATCCCACAATGCTGTAGCAATTAGACTCAGACAACAGTCAACACTCTCACACAGCTGCCGTGTTACCGCTATGGTCAACAACTTAACCTAGCTGCGTTCAGAAAGCATAATTTTTCGGCCCTTATCTGGCTCAAGTGTGTGTGTGCATCTCACTGCTGGGTTTTGTTTAGCTGGAGGCTTGATGTTTCATGGATGTTTTGCTTGGCTCTCAGTCCCTGTCCCAGCCCAATTGTATAAACACTGACAGTCAGCGATGGCCAGCATCAGACTGGGGAGGACTCTCAATTAAAAGACTGTTAGTGGGACAGATGGACTGAAGAACTGCAGGAAAGAGAGGCTGCAGAACAAGATGGCTTCAGCCTGGACTCCTGTAGTCGGGTCCAAAGAGGATTTTAAACAGACCGGGAAAGACATGGCCCAGAATCAATGCTGTTACATGCAAATGAGTCCAAGCAGCATATGTAGAGGTCAGTAAAGACAGTGAAAAGCTTCTTCCCAATCACGTGACTATTATAATGTGTGAAACGGAGATGCAAACAGAGAAATGTGACTACATAACAGGGTTGGATGAACCTGCAGGCAGCAGGTATTTTCAGAAACCTGAAACTCCTGTTGGATGTCATCCAAACAAAACAAAATGTGTTTTTTTTTCCACAACTTGACAGATCTCCCTTTTGTGGACATGCTCACCATTACAAATTACCTCGTCCTCCAGACCTCCTAACGTTACTAATGTTACACTGTGAGCTGAAGAAAGTATACAGGAGTCTAGTGGACTATAATTATTCTGTGTGTGCTGTTGGGTCCATGATGGAAACGACTGGTGCCTTGTTATTTGCTGGGTGAGAACATTGCATGAGCATAACTGTTTTTTACATTTCAACTCTGTATATAGATACACCGCCGTCAGGCTAACTTTACTAACTCATGTTAGCGAACTTCAGCTATTAGTTTCTACCTACTAGGTCAACCGATCCCAGAGCTCAGGTGAAACGCTGTTAAAAATCTAAGTGGTGGCTAAAAACACAGAGAAACTGTCACAGAACTTTGTAATTGCATCCAACTCAAGGCAGGTTTAATGCTTAGTGTTAACATTTGACATTAGTAGACTCCACTCTGTGGCTGTTTCTCACTGAGGTTTTTTTTTGTTTTACGTCTCCCCTTTACGTCCTACTATTTTCGTGACTTAAGGTGGCCCCTGTTTTTCCCTTATCTGATTGATTGGAACAGCCATAAACGGCACAAATCATAGTCATTAGTGCAGCGTTGGTAGTCTTTGCTTCTAGTTGCCTGCCTTCCATCCAGACATCACACCAATGTATGATGTCATATGCAGAGAAGCTGCTGGCTATAACAAGCCCTATGAAACCACAGAACTGATGGTGATCCTAAACTAATATCCTGTACAACTGTTTTAATACCCTTTAATTTTTTCAGATTGATGTAACCATATGCCACCAAAAACACCACTAAAACACCACTAGTCCCTTTTGGTCTCTCTGTATCCTCCCTTGACAGCATACAATGGAAAGCCAACCCAGACAGCTGCTGGATGCTGGGTGGGTATTGTTCCTCCTACTTTAATTGAAACCTTTACCATGTTCAACACACGGCCACAGACCACATTTCTTGTTTGGTGAGTTAAGCAAAGCCGAGGTTTAAATGAAAACCCTGTGTGTACGTGCACATATGTGTGCGCCTCGTCTTTGCAGCAGCAGCAGCAGCTTCGGATTTAAATTTGTCTCTGCTTAGGGTCACTGTAAAACACTGGGAGCATCTTGTCCTCTCTTCCACCCACAAGATATTATCTCATCCATGAGTTAGCTGCTGAAATGCTGTCAATTTCCTGCCAGAAATGTGCAGCCAACGTGTGGAGGAAAAGAGGCACAGCAGCTTTGCGTGTCATAAAACGAGGCCCTGGCTCCGTCAGATAGATCAGGACTTCACAATGTCCATATTGGAAACAGGTGACAAATAAAACACGCCGAATAAAGAAAGTCTTTGTAGTCAGACACAGCACGCCACAAAATACAGGGGAGCAAATACCTCATGCCAAGGCTAATTTTTGCTTGTTTGATTTTATACATTGGATTTGACTTGAAACAGAACTTTCTTGCCTTACAAAGTGGTACAAAATAAACAACGATTAATCACTTGTGCACTGACTTCAGTGTAAAACTGTTACACTGTACAGGAGGAGACTGCAGTCCACAGAAAAGACTCGTGTCTTCCTTCTGAAATCCCCACAGTGTCAGGCCCGTCCTCCATGTCAGTTCTGGTTTTGAGCCCAGCGGCTGGCAGTCACAGAGCCAGAGGTCCCTGTCCTTTGTGCAGCTGTGCGTCTGGGCTTTGACACGGGGCAGAGCGACCAGAGCTATGCTAATGGGAACCAAATGGGGCGTGAGTCCCCGGTGGATTACAGAAGGAGAAGAGAAGCATGTGTTTTCATGTATTCATGTGGAGACCTGGGACCCCTCTTTTCTTCCTTTCTTTCTTCTCCTTTTCTTAAAGTCAAACAAATGGAAGCAGCCATGTCTGTTGTTTGCACGCACCCTTAATTAACGCTCCCTGTGCCTTGACAGATCTTTAGATTTATTGTCAGTCCGTGAATCTGATCGTGTACAAAAAGTTACAGTGTTTAGATTTAGCGCTTCTTAAAGCCGTTTTAGTAAGTTACTGTAAACTACTTAGACTAATGTTGAAAAGGGCCAAATTTTGAAAATGACATTTGGAAATGAAGTGAGCAAGGTAAATAAACATTTAACAAAGACTGGGGAACAATAAAATTCATCTGTGAACATATTGTGTCTGCGAAACATAAGTTTCAGATGTTTGGCAGTGCCTCGCAGTCTTGTTGCACTTTGCTTTCACCTGCTCGTACTGCAACAAAATGTTGCCTTGATGTAGCAGTGTTAGGTTCTTCTGACCCAGAGAATGAAATGTCATAACTTCATAAGCCTGCGAGACCCAATGCAGGGTTCCCGTGGATCCTAAAAAGTCTTAAAAGGCATCTATTTATAAATCTAAAAAGGCCTTAATATGATTTAGAATGTCTAAAATAATTCTCTCAAATGTTATTTTGGTTCTGCAGGGGATTTACTGTCTGTGGATGACATGGGGACGTGCAAATTTAGGTTAAATTGGCTATTTAACCAAGATTGCAGCACGGCTAATACCTTAAGAATCAATGATGTGGAATCCTAAATAGTAAGAAATCCCAAATCACCAAGAAAACCCACTGAAAATCACCTAGTATTTGCCACCTATTTTCTATCCTCGTCTCCGTGAGATGAAGAGGTCATGTTTTATGTTACAATAAACATGAAGCCAAACTTGTCTCTAACCCTGAGTAATTGATGTCGGCTCATTTTTTGTTTGCCATTATTTTTTCATTGTATAATTGGTCTTCCGAGTGGCATTAAAAAGTCTAAATCTTGTTTGCTTTCAGCTGTAGGAACCCTGAAATGGGGCAGAAATGACAGAAAATATCAAGTCTGGTTTAAATGTAATCAGATTACTGATGAGAGATAAAGTCACAGTTTGGCACGACTCACTGTTTTTACAGTTCTCAGCCCTTTAAGATGCCATTTGTCATATCAAATCCTTTGCATAATGTGGTGTTCCTGCCTGCTAGTAATGAAATTGCAATACAGTCGTCATTGATAAGAATCATTTATCAGGAACATAAATCTGAAGCTCATAACTGGACAGTCTAAACAACTGAGTAGTGAGTGATGATATCTGTCATCTCGCTGTCATTCCAGATGACGTCCAGTTTCAACTTTGACCAGAGGTCCAGTCCTCTCTTTTTATGTTTGTCAGCTGTCAGATATGACTCACGCTCTGCACTCCTTCACACACACAGAGACACAACACCCATGTTATTACTCCACAATCAAACAAGCAGCATTTCTTACATCCAACATTCCTGCTTCTTCTGTGTGGTTTGACACAGTCACAAAAAGTAAATCTCCCCATCGTGAGCACCACCCCTGAAAAATTTCAAATCAGATCAATGACGAAACCCTCAGCCTGACTCACTTGCATGATAAATAGCCGTGCGTGTACTTGAGGACAGTCATGCTTGTTTATGAAGTGGACGGAAAAAGGACCCAGCTGGCTTTGATATTGTGAAACAGAGAGGGAGAGGGAGCATAATATCACAATACTGGACCAGAAACACAACCCTGTGATCTCCCTATCATATGCCATGCTCTCAGTCAGTGCAGCCTGTATAGATGGAGAGCTGTACCGCACTGTTAACACTGGACTACACTGTCAGTTCAAATACCTAAGCATCAAGGGAGCAGCAGTTTCTCCCATCTTTTGTGTAGACAGCAGGTCCAGGCAGAGGCCCCCAGTCCAGGCCCCTGGCCCCTCTCAGCTCTCCTCAAAGCATTTCCCCAGCCAGAGATCAAACCATCTGCCCAGTGACAGACCTCTGGGTCCACAGACACAAGGCCAGGTTCAAAGAAGGGTGCTAGGGGAGGCAGGGAGGGAGAGAAGGAGAGAGAACGAAGGGAAAGTTGGCAGAAAGGAAGAGAAGTGCGATAGCAAGGGAGCAGCGGGGTGGGTTTGAGGGTGGGGAGTAAGGCAAGCTGGTGTATTGGAAAGGTGGGGAAGAGGTGTTGCAGCAAAGGTGGAAGAGGCAGAGGAAAGCTGATGAGGGGAGGTAGGAAGGTTGAGAAAATCCTGTGCAAAAAATGTCAGGCTGGATCTCCGAGATTTCTCCTGCATGACGCAACTTTTGGTACAAGCTTATATATGCATTTTGTATGATATAGAATATATAACACTGTGTTGGTGTTCTGGTTTAACTGCATAGCTAGATAAAATGTACTGGTAGACCAATCAACACATTCTCACTACCAGTTGGGCAAAAACCAATGGTTGGACAGTGGCCCTACACGTCAAAAAGTAACGCAATAGGTACCCCTTCTGTGTCAGTTTTGGATGCCAAGGGACAACGGGTTAATTTATGCTTGTTACAAGCACTGTGTCTTTTCAAAATAAACTTTATTTTCTACATGAAATGTATAGTTTCTGCTTATTTAACACATACAGTTTTTTTCAAAATAAACATAACATCAGTAGGCAACAAAGCACGTAGATAGGTTTAGAAAACAACATCATGGTTTGGCTTTAAATAACTACGGTTGTTCCTGATGTAATGTAACATCACAGCATTGCATGCTACACATACTAGCCCATAAAATAACTTAATTGACTTTTGCCGCAGTGTGTCGGTGTCTGACGCCGAGAGCCACTGACCAGGAGTCAGTATGTGATGAGTTGGAAGTGAAACTGGTGTATTAACCCATAGCATATCGTATTAGTGTCAACACAAATTGCAGAAATTCCAAAAATATGTTTGAGATTCATAGTTTGACAACTTAAAGTTTATTTTTTAACTAAAAATAATATGTTGCTCACAAAT